>OX596074.1:2443650-3643650 GCA_951394005.1 Protophormia terraenovae | reverse complement strand
ATTTTGATATTCTTTATATGTTGTACCTCCGTCATCTTATAATTCAAAATCTTTTTTTTTTTCTGAATTTTCACATAAAAATCGTCTGTCTGCCACGTGTAAAATATGACTGGACGTTTGCTTTCAATTAGAGAGGTTACAGACATTTTCATTTCGAAAGATTTTTTTGTTGTTGTTGTTGTTTAATAACAACCTGTTTTAAGATTACTTATTGTTGTTGTTGTAAAATGCGACAATTTTTATGGCTCTTAAAATATTTTATATAAAATGCAAATATATACAAACCAAAATAAGTAACAGATAAAATAATTCAAAAATGAAATAGAATATAAGCACATAAAGGAGAATTAATTAGTAATATTATTTACAAAATAGAAAAATTATTATTTACATTAAAAAGTTAAATAATTGTATGTTTGATTGATTGAACACCTTCAAAAAGAGCTAAACAAAAAATGAATATAAATGTTTATATAGAATGTTTAATTATTGTTTGGCAGGCTGTTTTATATATGTATGTAACAATGTTTGTATATACACAAAACATTGTCTGTTTTGTTTCCAAAATATATATAAAAAACAATAACAACAATTGTACATATGTATATATAAATAAATTAAACGTCAAAGGCCTTTTTTTGTTAAATACAACAAAATTTGGCATTCATTTATATATGTATGTAGCTAAAGTGTAGCGTACACTACTGACTAATTTACTACGTAAAATTAAAACAACAACAACAATTATAATAAATAAATATACACACTGTACATACTGTGCATAAAATAAAGTAAACTGAAATACTCGATATACTCGTCGTGCAATAACAACAAAAACAAAGAATTAAGTAAAGTAACACGTATTCTGTGCATGCGTCTGCTAATGTTTTTAGCACTTTATAATACATAACAACAACCACATAATTCCAGCAACAACAAAAAACAACAAATAGCAAATAACCCATAAAAACACACTCCCTCTCTTACTCTTTATCTTGCTGCTAGACTCCACGCTTTTTAGCTCTTTTTTTTATACACTTACTCCCCCACACCAAACCAACCCCAAAAAAACACATTTTTTTTTTTTGGTTTTCTTTTGAAATGTATGACGAAAAAGCAACAGTTTGGAGTGAATCCAAAATTTTTTTGGAGTCTGGCATTAGTAATAAGAAAAAAAATGAAATACATAGACAAATTAATAAAAATCCCCTTAATGGGAAGAAAAAAGAGAATTTCTTAAGAGAAATCTTAAACAAGAAAATATTCATACATATTTTCATTAGAATTACTTATATGAACCTTACATTTCTGTAGGTAATTTGTAACTTAAAATAAGGATTTCATTGAGATGAATTTATAATAAAAATTTTAAAATTATAGAATTATATCACTGTCATTTTATCAAACTTTTCTTTAATGATTTAAAGATAATATAAATTGCATTACGTGGAAAATTTTATAACCTAAAAACTCATAATGGAACCATATTTTCTTTGGTCTTCAATGGGTTAAAAATGAGAAAAAAACCGAAATGTTCCTGGTCATTGAGATGACTATACCTACTTTTAAGTGTTGACCTGTGTTATTAAATAATTTTGAAATTTAAAGAAATTTTATAACTAATTTTCGATTTAAAACAATTTCGAGTTTTTAAGCGTTTTGAAAACAAAAAAAAATGTTTCACAAAATCTTTCAGATCAAAACTTTTATTAAATTAAGAAATTTTAAAAAGATTTTTTTTTTTTTGAAAAATTACAATGCAATTACAAATTATATTCTTTCGAACCCACAATCCCCAGGATTTTCATTCTCACTACCAACTAGGATTAATTTTAATTAAGGTTCTTAATCAAAGTTCACGTACAGCAATTTTTCTTACCTCAGTTCTGAGTTCGTAGATGAGAGAAGAGAAGAATATATAGCTTTTACATCCACTTTACCTCTTTCGCCTACGAAATCTGAATTGCGGTAAGAAAAATTTGTATGAACCTCGTTTTAGTTAATAACGAAAAATTTTAAATTTAGCTGAATTTCTGAATCGATGATCTTCACGACTAATACATGTTATTGTGCTTCTCGTAGTTTTAGTTTTCTCTACTGTAAATGAAGTGTATGGTTTTACTCTCTTATTTATATCTTACACCAGCCTATGTGGTTAAAAAGAGGGTAAGTCCAAGACCCAATTTAAATTATTCTGAATTCCTGTACTTGTAAGAATTGTAATTAAATTGCAGGTTCTAACTTAAAGATACTTTAATAAAATTTCGGACACAAATCTTATATAGAGAGAGAAAGTGAGAGAGAGAGAGATTTGTTCCAAAAACAGTATTAAATGATCTTTAACTATTTTTTCAAAATGTCTATGCCCGGCATGTTTTTGTTTAAAAATATCAACGGAAAATTATAAGCTGGAGTTAAAATGGAACTTAGTGTCCATCTAGCATTTGATTTGTAGTATTTGAACCATAACTTATTATGTTTATTAACCGATTGCTTATTTTCAATACCAAACATATCTTATATGAGAGAAATATTTGGAACAAATTTCGCCCCCTTAGATAATCCTCTCCATGTACTTTTTTGCTTTTAAATGACTATCATATGGAGAGAAAGTAAACAAACTTCTGGGTGATGGCGTGAAATTCTTTGTGTTATTTTTGTGGAAAAGAAACCAAAATGTTTTTGTAAGAAGATGTAAAGGTGCACATACTTGTGGGATCAAATAGATGAAATTAAAACAAGGTAAGAGTTTATGAATACTTCAGTTATAAAACGTATTTATTAAAATTTTGCTGTTGCAAGTTTTGCAAACTGTAATGGCGTTGGGGAAGATTGACAGCACTTCGAATTCAGTGCCATTCATAATAGAAGAAGCTAAAACAGTCAGAGCTGGAGAAAAGTTAAGATTTCAATGAACAATAATTTGAATAAAATACATTGAACATTTAAGTTCACTACTTTCAGATTTTAGTCTTTCTCGACTATGAAGTCCGATGATTTTTGTTATTATAATTTCTTCCTGACTGCCAACTGAAAAATTACTTTAAACAAAGCAAAGAGAGACTCAAAGCAATATGATTTATTATTCCATAATTTTTCCACGATTATTCAGATTGACAACAAATATTTTTCAAATGTTACAAGGCAAAAAGCTATAGCTTCCCCCTGAAGAGGTGTTTTGGTTGCTCCATTTAAAATTTAAATATACATCTGTTATCTCATTGAAAAATATAATATTTGTTGGAATATAATCAGAAGCAATAATCATGAAGCTATTTAAAAGTTTATATGGCAGTAATGCACAAGATTAAGGTCACAAAACTTCTGTGTTATCCCAAAAGATACCTACCTCCTTCAAAATAAATTTCCAATATTCCTCTTTTAAGCACAATACAAAATATTAAAGTTTAAAATAATATATATAATACTTATTAGATCTAAAAGAAAGAATTCAAGTGTAAAATATCCTACTTAGAGATTTTATGGCTACACAGAAAAAAGTCACCAATTAATTAATATGTTAAAAAATAATTCATTCAATTAAAAACTTGTTTAAATTTGCACCTCTCAATAAAATGATTATATCAATTACTAAAACTGTAAAAAATACAAAACAGAAAAAAAATCCCAATTAATAAATTAATTAAATCAATCAAGTAGTTGATTGAATGAATTAAAAATGTCTATAGGATATAAAAGTATAGTTAAATTTTATTTTTATTTAATTTTTGCTTGAATATATTTATTAAATTTCAATGCAAAATGAAACAACTATGTTAATTGAAATAAAGACCGTAATAATTTTGTCTGTTAAACCCACTTTAAAAAAATAATAAGACAAATATCTCTTATAACAAACTAGCAGATCCTAAAAAATATTATAAAATCCTCTCTGCAGTCATTACTCATCATAAGATGTGTTCGTATTGAAAATAATGACAATAATGTTTTGTACTTATTAATAGGACTTCAAGATCAAGAGAAATTAAATAGTTGAAATAGTCTGAGGGGTTATATAAAATCTCCAGCCCACGTTGATAAACCTTTGGTGATTGAAGATTTAAAAAATACACCATTTGAGACTTATAAACGATATAGTGAACGAAGTGCTTCTAAAAGTGATCAAAAATTAGATCTTACCACCCAATAAGTCAATAAGTCTGTGTGTTAATAGTTCTTTTTACTAAGTCGGGATTTACCCATGGACATTTTTCTTGCTACATTTCTGAGCTTTTAGGAAAGAGATGAGAAGGGAATATTAAACATTTATATTCTTTTCTCTTTGCCGCTCTCTTCTACGAAGTTAAAATTACAGCAAGAAAAATTGCTGTGTGTGAACCCTGACTAATACAATTTATTTGAATTTTATTTCAAAATTTTACCTCCATCAAGATTTTTTTTAAATATATTTTGTTTTCATTTATATTTAAAATAATTATTTAGCTAATTTATTTTTAATTTTATCACTATTTTGATTTATTAACACGTGTTTTAATTTAAATAATGTAAATAAAACCCCTTGATTGTCAACAGATTTAAAGAGAGATTAATTTTTTTTATTTAATACTTAAAACGATTATGTAATAGAACCTTTAAAATTTTACACAATCTTGATTAAATTTTTAAAACTGATATTAAAATTTATTTAAATTATGATTTAAATACTTGAGTTTTTATTAAATATTTCTTTGTTTTCTTTTTTCCAAATGGGGGGATTTAGATAACGTTACTGTTTAAAAATCTCTTTACTGTATTGAATACAAATTAAGAGCTTTTTTCTTTTTTCACTCTTAAAACAAAGAGAAACTGTAAGTAACATATTGGAGCATTAATAAAACAAGTTTAATTTTCATTTTATTATTTACTTTGTCAACAAAAACAACACAAGTTTTCATTTAACACTCTTTTATGGGAAAACAACAAAATCCAAGTTAACTTAAGGGAACCTTAAGAGCACAGTGTATTGTTTAAGTAGACACATTGTTAAGTGCTTAGCCCCAAAACACAAATGGGGAGAGTAAGTAAGAGTAAATATTAAATAAACACTAGCATAGTGACTTGATGACTGGCGGTCATAAAATGCAAAACAAGCGATACATTACAAAAATTCCCCCAATTATAGACCGTGTGCCTAGTTCTTGAAGAGTTTAGTCAGTGATCTTTAGCCGTGGACGCAACAACGCGTACTGGGCCTAACGGAACTATTTAAAATATATTTTTGTTATACATATTATTCCATACAAGAAAAAAGTAAATACTATTTTTTTTTAAATATAAGAAGAACAAAAAAAAAAAAAAACAGAACTCTGAAAAAAATATATATAAAAATACTAGATATAGTGATTTTAAATTTAAACAATTTATAAAATTGAAAAGCAAAAAAAAATACGCTCTGCTCTTGTAAAAATATAAAGTAAATAACCTCAAAAAAAAATAAATATAAAAGAAAAAATAATTAAAGAAAACAGACAGACAGAAAGCAAAATAAAATCGAAATAAAAAATAAAGAAAATAAATATTGAAAAATATAAAAAAATTTTAAATTTTTTTGTAATTTTCACAAAAAAGAGATTAACTATAAATTTTATAATTTTTTTGTGTTTTAAAAGAAAGTGTTAGTTTTAATTTTTGTATTAAATTTTTTTTAAAAAGGATTTTTATTAAATACTTTAAAAGACTAGCAGACAAACATTTTGTTTTTCTTGAATAATTTTTTTTAGAAAATTTAAAATACCAAATATTACATAAATGTTGTTTTGACATTTCGTAAAAATTTTATTTTTATAATAAAATTAGTGAAAATTCTTTTTTTGTTTTTATGTTTGTTTTAATGTGTTGTTTTTTTCTTTTGAATATATTCTATTTTTATAGGATCGTGCTCTTATCTAGTCCATTTCAAATTCTTTTTTGTTTGAATTCATTAAAAAAAAATAAATAGTTTAGAATAATCTAACTAAAACAAAAACAACTACAACAAATCTTCAATATAATTAACCTGCCTGTTTTTTATTAAACTTAAATTTAAAAAAACAAACACATCTTAGCCAATATGTCGAAATCAAATGGTGGTAAAACAACCTATGTACCCACAGAATTTCAATTCTATGCACCCAAGGAAAAACAATCCCTAGGCCAATTTATATATAACAGCAAAGATGGTACATATTTTGGACGCACACCTAAAAGTTGGGGTAAGTTTCCATAATAAATTTTCTTAAAAATAATATAAAAATAATCCTTATCTTTAACATCACATTATCATATCATAATTTTTATTATTTTTATGCTTAAATTATTTTATTACACCCCCTAAAAATAAAAAATTAAAAAAATTTTGTCAAATCATCACTTTTTCTATTTTATCAAATAATCTGCTCAAATTTAAAATAGTTTTTTTTTAACACTTGTTTTTCTAAAATATTTTACTCTAAGCATATCAAATAAATTTTTAATTCCTCTTTTTAAAAAAATTTTCCCTGTGAAATTAGAGTAAAATAAAGTAAAGAAAACAAATATTAGCAAACAATTCCGATTTCTATTAACCATGTGTTTTTATGAATAATAAATTAAACTTATTTTTTTGTTTTATATAAAAATAAAACAGCCTTCTTATCAGTTTTTTTTTATAACAATTTCGTTGTACTCATGCTAGACTTTTCGAAATCCAGGGCTGCATAACTTAGACTAGTATTTGGGGTATTTCCGATAATACACGTTTGGAAAAAAATTATATATAAAAATAAAAATATAATTGCTATTATTAGGAAATAATAATGTACTTGGAATTTATATAAAAAAATTAAAATAAAAATTGATAACATTTAGGAGATTCACAGTACAACTTAAGAAGGTGTCATTAGTTTGAAAAGACAAATATTACGTTTATAAGCACCGTTTACTCGCAATTAAAAATATTTCTTTATGCAATTTGCGTATAAACAGTGAATTATTTATTTGCAAGTTATTTTTATTTGCAATAATTGCGCGTATAAACGTAATAAAAATTAATTTACATTAATCGTATGACAAATTTATTTACAAAATTCAAATTTTATTATTTTTAATTTGTTCATTAAAAAATTTAAAATGTTTAAATAATTAAGAGTATTAATTTATTTCATAAATTTTTGGCTTAGAAACATATTCAACCTAATGGACTCATAATTTAAGAGTCCATTGTATTATTATTTTTTATATCAAAAAAAAGGAAATGTGGTAAAAAGTTTATTTTATAAAACAGACGAAATAATAAGTACTTTTTAATTAAAAAATGCATTAATTTTTAACTTACGACATTAGAAACAAATTAAAGTTCATCTCAACCTTAAGTTTGAGTCCATTGCTGTATTGTTTTGTAAGGAAAAAGTAGACTTATTGTATATCAAAAGAAAGGAAATTATTAGTATTTAAAAAAATGTTTATTTATTTATTCCAAAAGAAAATTAAAGTGAACATTTTTTTATTTTTGTAAATATTTCACTTAGACTTTTTCCCTAAAATGTTTAGATTCATTTTTAAAATATAATTTAAAAAGAATTTGTAGGAAATTAAAAAAATTTTTATTGATTTATAAAATATTACTTAACATAATTAATATACCAACTGAAAAAGTCCCCTGAAAAATGTACAAATTTACATTGTAAAACGTTTCAGCTCATTTTGAAAAATTTTCCATTACAATTTTTTAAAAACAAAAATATTTTATATGAATAAATTATCAAAGTGAAGTGAAGTGTTTTAAAAAATAAAGCGTTTAGTATTTTCTGTATTTTTTTCAACTATCCCATTCACAACCTGTTTTGTAACGTGGTATGTTTTAAAAATTTTAAATTCAATTATTTTGCTTTAAAAGAATTTTGCTTAAAAAAAATATTTTTTGTTTTGCATTACACAGAATGAAAAGTCACCAATCACCAAAATAATTCATTCAAATAAAATTTTGTTTAAATTTGCAAAAAATGATTATTATATCAATTACTAATAATTATAAAAAATTAAAAACCGAAAAATTTTTCCAATTAAAAATTGTATTGATTGAATAAATTAAAAATTTAAATTAAAAAAAAAATCACTTGAATTTTATTTTTACTATTTTAATTTTTTAAAGCAAAAATAATTTTTGCTTGAATATTTTAATTAAATTTTTATGTAAAATGAATTAATTGAAAAATACTAAGAAATAATTTTTTCAGTTTATTGTTTGCTGTATAAATTTTAAATTGATTTAGTTTTCTTTAAAAAAATATTAGTTTTAAAAATTTTACTTTTAAAAAATATTTTTGACTAGCAACTATACAATGATACAACAGAGTTTGTGAACAGGTCAAATATTTTTTAGAAAGTAGAGGACTGATTTTATATAAAAATATAGCATATATAATTTTTTTCATTTTCCCCTTTTTCAAAATTTTCAATATTTTTAGTAACAACCCAGCAAAAAGTTGGTAATGACATGTAGTTACGGATTTAGTTACTTTTCAATGAAAAGAACAAACCGTCTACATTACATAGAAGAAGTTTAATAATTACTTTTTTATAATAATAATAACTTATTTATGATTAGATTTTTTGAAAAACTACTTTTTATTTTATTTATTTTTTTTTCAGTTGAATTGAAAAATAATATATTAAAAGAAAGAATACATGTGACGAGACGTTTAAAATTAAGAAAAAAGAACAGCTTTTTATATCCTAAAATTTAATTACTGATTAGTAACTTAAATCGCAGCTAGTTCCTATTGTTTTAACTTTTTAATGACTTCAGTAATACTTTAAAATCAATGAGTTATGAGAACAACTTAAAAGTAATTAGTACTTAGTCATCTAAGTAATGACATGAGCTAAGTGGTTGCCTCTAATGTCATCACCGTGTTAAAATAATGGGTTATTCAGCTAATGTGTAAGTAGTATCCAAAGTTTTTGCTGGGAAATTATACAAACTTCAGAATTTTACAACAAAAATCTTAACCTTATTTTTCAAATAAGGTTTTTTCTCAAAAATATAGAAAATCAATGAACATTTCAACTGAATTTTAATTTAATTCCTGAAAAGATTTTAGCATTTTATTTAGATTAAAAGGGGACCTCTTTTCATAACCATAAACTATATCTGCAAACTTTAAAGGTTTTCATTCAAATCCTTTTGATCCTGGCTGTATGACTGTGTCATTCAAATTTTTTTTGAATTTTTAAAGTGGAAAAAAATGGAAAAACTACAAAACCAATAGAATTAATTTGCCAAATGTGGGATTTTTATATATCCCTGAGATTATGCTTGGTGGCTTTTAATAAAACGCAGGTTTTATTATGAAAATAGTAATGAATATTTAAATTCAGTTTATTGAATTTAATTACTTAGAACTGATAACAATAATTAAATAAATTATCACTAATTCACAAAATTACATAACTTTTAAAGACGGCAACTGCTGACTTCTTTCAACGTTACAACTCGACGGACAACTTTACAACTTGACTGTTCTAATTCAACTCTCCAACTTTACTGCCGCTTTACTGCAACTCTCAAACTTAACTGCTTGCCTTTACTTCAACTCAGGAGTGATAAATTCAGTACAATTGTACTTTTTTTTACTAAAATTGGTTTTAAATGCAACAGAATTTTTTGCACAACAATTTTTTATCATTTGGACATTTGCAGACCTGACTGTTATAATTTTTGATGTGACTTTTGGATATGCGTTTATTGAGCTCATCTCGGACATTTTTTATCTCAAATTTTTTATTGAAATTCTCCAAACATTACTTTTAAGTCAGCTCATGCAACTCTCATCATCATCGTTACATTTTCATTTAATACTTTTATCAATTTATCACGGTATAGTGAAACGTATATCTTACAAATGTCCAACTTGAACGATACTTTAAAGTCAAATTGAAATAGTCAATTCACTTTTGTTGACTCTTTAAAATAAGAATGCTGATAAATTTTAGACCGCAAAGAAAATTTTCCAAATATAGTCAGATCAAGAGAAGTAAAGAAGAAGTTTTTAACATTTTAGTACAATTACGTCACAAAAAGTACAATTTTATATTCAATTTAGTACAATATCGAAAATCTCATTTATCATACCTGCTTCAACTTGTTCAACTTTACCGCAACTAACTAAAAGTTCTCCTTTCTCCCTATTTATATTCCCATCTACTACTACTCGCCATTTCCCAAAGCTCTAGAAAAATCCTAGCGAGTGAAACCTATAGTTGTCCCTTTATTGTCCATTGTCCGTTCATCAAATTTAAAATTTCATCTGGAATATTTGTTTTCCGTCATAATATGTCTCGCTAATTTTGCAGATGTACCCCAAAAGCTTATGAACCCCTTTAATTTTCTTTCCTATTTTCTAAAAAGGAGCTTACATACAGTAATTTTTCTTGCTGAAAATCTGAGTTTGAAGGAGCAAGAAGAGAAGGGATTAATAAAAATTTACATTCTCTTTACCTAACTCTCCTATGAAAAACTGCTACTTGTGAAAAATAGATATTTAAAAAAATTAAAATATTTTTTTCACACTGAAAATATAATTTAAATTTAATTTAAGGAATTCAGGTATTTAAAAGAAATTAAAGATAATTTACACTGAATATATATATATTTTAAAAACTTATTATTTAGCATTTTTCAAAAATGCTAAATAATAAATAGAGTGAGAAAAAAAATAATGACAACTCACTACCAGGTAATAAGTTTGGTAGTAGTAGTCATTACTTAAAGCTAACAAATTTTTTCTGGGTTTCAATTGCTTTTTGCACTTAAAAATATTCGTTCAATTTATAAGACTTAGAATTTAGTGAATCTGATTATTACAGTAAGAAGAAAATTTAACGAATGGCAAACTAATTACGTTAAAAATTTCGATTAAATGCAAAATAAACAAGATTTGTCTCTTAAGAGTAAAATATGCAAAATTATGCTCTTTAGTATAAAATGTGCAAATGTATGTTTTGTAAAAATATAATATTAATATTTTTATAATATTTTATTAAGAATTTTTATATGAAAATATGATAAAAAAATATGCTGCTAAGCTTAAAATATTTAAAAATATGCAGTTAAGATCTAAATATGCAAAAATATGCTGTAAAAAAATTCTTAAAGTTTTCCTTAGCGAATAAATAATAAAAAGTTTAGATTATTAGAGATTCAGGAAAAAAATTTAAAATTAAATGTGTTACACATTTGTGTGATCGAACATACCATACAAATGTTAATTACAATAAATAACCAAATTTCATAACAAAGAGCGTAAGAAATTAAAAATTTAATTTTTAGGGTGCAAACATCTATATCATCTCTTTATGCCGATCAATGCTGTAAAATATTGCCTTTAAATATAATTCTTATAATTAATTTAGAAATGACTAAAAATGATTGTCAGTAAATTTTTTTTATAGTGGAAAAACAGCTTCCTTTTCTAAAAAATTACATTTAATAAACTCTTGTATTTATAGGGCAATTTTGTCTAAGAGAAGGCAACATTTAGAAAATGTTACACTTTAACAAGTTAATAAAAAGACTTATAAAATTAATTTTAGATAGCAGAATTTTGTTTGCATTAAAGTAAAAAAATAATTTCCTTTAAAAAAAAAATCATATATATTACAATTGTGCTTAAATTAGGGCAACATTTTTAAAGGCAAAAGTTAACATTTTCAACATTTTTTTAATAAAACAATTTTGTTTATTAATTATTCAATAATTGGAATTTAAGCATTAACAAATAATTTAGCCTAACCTTAAACAAATTCCTAAAAGCAAAAGGAATTTTTATTACAGATAGTAAATATTATTAATTAATAATAAATAATGGTATTACAGGTAATTTTCTTCCTTTTTTCATGAATAAATACTAAAACTAAAAATATGTTCAATATTCTAGAGTTTTTCATCAATTACTTAGTTTAATGTTAGTTAGATTCTATTATTTGTTATCTAAATGTAAAAAATAAATGATCATCAATAATAAAAAGAACACACCTTTACATACTAGCAATCTGACAAATAAACAGCCGGTGAAAGGAAAGTTACATATAAATATATGCCATTGAATAGAAAAAAGGGTTATCTAAATTATAAGCAACATTTTATACGAAAATAATTTCTTTTTTTGTTAAGGAGGGAATTTTCATTTGATTAAAAGCTTTGCCTTAAAGGAAGGTCTTAAAGAATTTGTTCAATACATAATTTTGCATACCTGAGATTATTAAATGAATATTAAAATGAAAATTAAAATGCAATGAATTTTTTTATTTTCTTATACCGAAGTTAATTAATTCTCTAGAAACCAGAAAAAACCAGTTACCACCTCAAAATTGCTACTATTTTTCAGTTAAATTTATTTAGTTAAAACAAAAAAAAAAAAAAAAAACACATAAATACAATTCAATAAATGTTTATATTATTAACAACGTTATATATTTTTGTTTGTTTAACTAGAATATTAATAAGTTAAAATTACTAACTAACTTTTAAAAATCAAGGGGAAATGAGTAAAACTTAATCCCTTTAAAAAATTTAAAAACTAACGGAATTTTTTTTTTTATAAAACTTTTCAAAATGTTTAACATGTTTACACTATACAACAATCAATTATTATTATTAATTATTTAAATAGATAAATTTAATATTCTAGCAAATACAAATAATAAATATTCTAATCAGTTAACATATTAATAAATAAATAATGTATAGAATTGTTTTTAATTAATGCTTATTAATACATAACACTTGGAAACTATTGAAATTGAAATGTGTATTTTTTTACATTTATTAACTCATTAAAACAAAGAAACTATTTAGAAAAATATTGTGAGCAAAAACAACAAAATTTTAAAGACAAACATTTTGAAAGAAATCATTTCAGTACTAATATAAACTTTTAAATGACATTGAATAATATAAAATATAGAAAATATTTTTAGCAATTTGTGCTTGAGTTTAGACAAAAATTAAACAAAACAAAAAATATTATATGAAAATAGTCTACATATGTTTTAAAATTTTAAACATGTGTGTTTGAAATAAATATGTGCAAAGAAAAACAAAAAAATATACAAAATTATGTGAAAAGAAAAAACAAAAAAATTCAAAAAATTTTCTAAGAAATTTTCTTAATTAGAAAAAAAATTTAAAAATAATTAAAGAAAATAAGGTGTTAAGAAGATTTAAGACAAATTAAGAAAAATATATTAAGAAAGATTAAAAAATTTTATACTTTTATTTCAAAGTTTCTAAATCGTCTAATTTGATATGCATAGTCTGTAGTAAACATTCTCATGTCTAAATTTTTAATCCAAATTAAATAAAGGTCATACAGATTTGCTTGCTATTTTCCTAAGCTGCTCGCTTTTTAAAATCAACAAAATCGGTTCAAAAGAAACAAAGATTTGGAGCAAAGCCTGAGGAAACTTCGGCAAAAAATTGTATTTTTTATTAAAATTAAAGTTTAATTTAATTTTTTTTCTTAGAATGTGTATTATAAAATTATTATATTTTTCCTAACATATTTTATTGTTTTTTTATAACAAAAACCTTTTAGTTACGTTCACATTTGTCAAATATTTGACCAAATTTGCGTGACCACTAGTTTTACAAAAGTTGTTCAAACTTGCAAATGTTTTATTAAAGAAAATATTTTATATAGTGGTTACATCATTTATGTCAAGTATTTGACTAGTCTGAACATACATAGTAGTAGGATTTATGCAAATATATAAAAAGTTATTTACATTTGGTAATAAATCCCTTGAAAATATAAACCTCAAAACCATATGGAAATGGTTGGAAATGGAAATAGAATAATATTTACATATACATACCTAAATATAAAAGCTATAAACAGCTAATAAAAATATTAGTTTAACTCAAAAACAAAAAATAATAAAATAATATTTTTTTATACCACAATTGTGGTGACACAATAAAAAGTATTAAGATTTTTTTTATAAATTTATTAAAAAATGTATTAAAATGTACTTTTATCAAGATTAACTTATTAAAGGAAAAACAAAAAAACTCAGCTGTCAAATACTCAGAGGAAAAATATGTCTGCCCTATACTGCTTATTGCAGACGATAGCAAGATTTTTAGTAATTAATATGAATCTTATAAACTTCTGGTCAGATCAAAATGATTTATATAAGAGAGTTGTAGAAGAGACTCGAGCTTTCAGGAAAATCACATTTTAGCCACCCTGTGATCATAAGAGATAAACTACAAGGTGTCAAAGTTGACCACATCGAGTATAAAAATAAAAAAGGTATTTAGAATTTTTTCTTAATAAATTTATTTAAAAAAATATATTAAAATTTTCTAAGTATTACCAAGATTGATTTATTGAAGGAGATGAATAAAACTCATCTATGAAATAACCAGCGAAAAAATATGTCAGCTCAGCACTGCCCAGTGAGGACAATAGCATAATTTTTGGCAATAAATATGAGTCTTATATACTTCTGGTCTGATCAAAATGAAATGCATGAGAGAGTTGTAGAGGAGAACTTAAGCTTTAAGAAAAATTACATTTTAGACACCACAGGGTGTCAAAATTGACGGTCTTGAGTATAAAAATGTTTTAAAATATAATAACTTTTACAAATCGAATCCAATTTCAAAAATGTCGGAAACACTTTAATTAGATCCGTCTACTGGTTTTCAAGATACAAATTTATTAGCAAAATTTTTTAGGATCGTTCCCACTGTGCACTATTCAATTCAAGACATATTTTTAAGAAGATATTATTTTTTCAAAATTATCAAATTAAATAATAAATTTCTCTCTCTCTCTCTCTCTCTTAGTACATAATTTGTTAAAACGTCCAAATTCCATACATAGAAGATCGTCCCGAGTTTCTTGATTCTGACTTTTGCAAATAATTTGACCTTCTAAATTCCTCAAAAAGAAGCCTCGGCTTCCCTTTCCAATAATATATGTTCATGACGAATTTAGTTTTCCTTTAATTTCAAATTTATTTAAACCTGAGACTTAAAAAATTCCAAAAATTCATTTAGTGTAATATAATTCTCATTAGTAGTAGTCTGCATATTTTTTAAATGAAAAAATCCCAGAATAGCACTTAACTTAAGAACAAGTCCTTACATACTCACATCTTTTGGCAGGGAGATGGTATGGCCTCGACTTCAATGATATTCTATATAAAATGCAAAGAGCAGATCTTCTGGCTCCAAAATTTGGTTTTTTCAAAAGGTTTTTTAGTACTACTTTTTCCCACAGAGTCCCATAGTACCAAATAAAATGTTTTTTGGTAGATGAGGTCGCTTGTATGTTTTTTAAATAAAATGTTTTTCCAGTAGCATATATTTAAGTGGCATTGCATATAAGAGAGCCTATTTATTTAAGAGCGAGTTCTTTTTTATTTGCTTCTACCAGCAGGGAGAAGGTAAGGCCTTATCCCCAATGATATATTGCGTAAAATGTCAACCAGTTTAGTTTACATCGGGAAGGTCTTTTGGTTGCAAAATATATCGTTTTAAAAGTGCCCTTGAGAAATTTTTTCACACTGAGATATAATGGCTTAAAGCAGTGTTCCGCAAAGTGGAATTTTAAACGGAGCATATGAGATGAAAGATTTAATAAAAACACTCTGAATCGATACAGTATTCGTTTGTGCTGTCCTATTATTTTCATCAAAAAAAACTTTTAAAGAAATGTTCAACGAAATAAGGTCGAATGATTATTCCACAAATTGTGCATTTCTTATCGTTATTTTAAAGAAAATTATGTTAATTCATATTTATATTTTCTGTTATATAAAAAGAATTATTTAAAAACAATTGATTTGTTTATTCCAAATATTAAATTATCAATATTGAAATATTTTTTTCTGTTTACAATTAAAGTGTAGAAAATTTATAGAAATCATATATAAATACTTACAAAATGCCAATTTTTGAGTGTGCCGGACACTGCTTTAATCTAAAGATCGTTGCAAAGAGAGCATGTTATAATTTTAATGTTTTGGTATGTCTCTTTAAAATAGAAGCTTTAAATTTCTTAAGCTCTTTGTTATATGTTTTTATTTTATATATTAAAATTGTACGCTCTTTGAAAATGCTGATTATCTCTTTGCCCCTAGGAACTGTAAAAGCCAGCCAATGGTCTAAACATTTTAATTAGTTATTTAGATTATAAACAGCCAAATTTGTACTGCACATTTATTGCAAAACTAAAATATTTTATAATTTTTTTAATAGAAATAAAATTAAAACTTTTTTTCTTATTTTCGCAAAAAGAACTTTGATGTTTATCAATTGACTTATAAAAAGCGGTATTTAGCTTCTCTTTTATGATATTTCAATATTATTTAAAAATTCTTTTATGATCATTTAGTTCCATTGACATTTCTTAAATAATATTTACCTTTATTTTTCTTACAATTATGCCAACAATTTTCAGGGTTTTAGTAATTAAAAAAAAAACGGTAAATGAAAATTTAAAAAAATTACTTTCAAATAAAAAATTCAATAAAAAAGTCATTATAACAAAACTGTCTATATGTCTCTTCTATAAATGAGTGACTACACCTGTAATTAAATGTCAAATACTTAGTTAAATAATTATAAAAAAAAACAAATTGTTTATAATGTGGAAATAAATTAGTTTTAGATTTTGTATTTAATGAATTTGATTTTTTAGAGTGACAAACGTTTAAACAAATGGTAGCAAACACCCTCTACTTACTCACCCCTGTTTAATTAAACAATTGATTTTGATATGAGATTAAATGTGAGAAATTTATTAAACAATGAACTTGTAAACTTGGTGACTCTGAAACGCTTGAATTAACAGCAAAATAGACAATAAATTAAGCTAATAAAATCTTGATATAAAATAAAAAAAACTAGAAATAGCTACAAGGTGGAAAGACGATAAATAATTGAAAGAATTTTTCAACTAATTTTAGTTTAAAAAAAATATTTTTATATTAGCTAAGAATTAAAAAAAAAAAAAAAAAAAATGAAATGTAATTTTTCTTTTAAAGACCTTTTAGCAGCACCTTAATCCATCATAAAAGTTTTGATTACAAGCAATAATCTTATTTGATATGAAAGATTTCAAATCTAAAAATATTTAAAATTTTGTTTCTCTTTATTATAATATAAAATACAAATTTAATGACGTATTTGTGTTTTTTCAATTAATCTAAATAATTAAGGTAATTTAATACCTTAATTCAAATAAAAACCCACATTTACACAAAGTAAACTAATATTTAATTTAAAAGCTCATTATGAAAAAGGTAATGAATGTAATGAATGATAGAAATGAAATTTAAAGAGTTCATTAAGGTCAGTTCTGGTTGATGTCATAGTAATGTTAACCACAAAAGGATTCACAACTAAGGCTAACACAAAATATAAAAAATAAATAAAATCGAATACTAGGCAAACACAAAAAAATGCACAGGTGTTTTATTCTAGACCCCAGAGACAAAAAATAGCAACAATTTCTTAATGTCTTAAAAAAAATAGTAGTAAAACTAAGTACTATTAAGGGTGTTGTCATGTTTAGCCTATTTGTTAGCTATATAGAGTAGTTTTAAGGATGTGTCTTTAGGACCTTAAGGAATACACAAATATAAACACCATAGTTAATGTTTATTTAACACAATGAAAATCCAAAAAAAAAAAAACTGACTCTTCCTTTTTAATGATTTTCTTTCGACGCCTTTGAGGAGAAGACAAAATAGAAAATTGAAAAAAAGACGAACAATTAAATTAAACAATACTGTAGTGATGTCATGTTAAACATAAATGTAGCCTTAAGAATAACAAAAACATTAACAACAAATGACATAAAAACAATCAGTAATATAAACAATGTTTTAGTTTTTTTAAGGAAAGTTAAAGCAGGAGTCCTTAGACTTTAGACAACAAAATGAAATCATCTTGAAATTAAATACACTAAAACAAACTATAAAATAAATATTCCAATAACTCCCAAAAAGGAAAAAACACAATAAAAAGGTCAATTTGAAATTAAATATTGTTAAAAAGAAAGATCAGAGATCTCCCTAATATATTTTTGAGCAAAAATCTGTGATGTCCCTAATAGTTCGCTGATCTTTTTTAGCTAGATTTAAAGTAAAAATTAACAACCCAAAACAAACTCCAAAATAAATCATTTTAAATTAAATTTATTAGGATCATAAATAAAAACTATCAACTCTCTTATCTAAACGGGGAGAATTTAATAGCTGCCTCTCATTTGCTACAGATTTAATTAGATTTAAATAGATATTGAAACATTTTAAATGATGCACTACTTTATTAACTACTATAAGACATCTAGTCTGTAGTTTAGGCTATAATCTAGTTTGTAATTAAGGCTATAATTTTGACTATAGTTTATGATGTAGTATAAGCTTAAGTCTATACTTAAGGCTATAGTGTAGCATATAGATTAGGCTATAGTTTATGCAATAGTTTTAGTTATAGTTTAGACTATAGTTAAGTCAATAAATTAGGTTATAGTTCAAGCTATAGTCTAGTCTATAGTTAAGGCTTTAGTCTAGTATATAGTTTAGGCTATAATTTATGCTATAGTTTTAGTTATAGTTTAGACTATAGTTTAGTCAATAAATAGTTCAAGCTATAGTCTAGTCTATAACTAAGGCTATATTCAAGAATATAGTTAAGACTATAGTGTAGTATATAGTTGAGGCTATGGTCTAGTCTATAGTTTAGGCTTCAGTTTAGTTTATAATTTAGGCTATAGTTTAGCATTTAGTTTAAGCTGCAGTCTAGTCTATACTTAAGTTATAGTGTTTTAAAGATGTTAGTTATTTAAAAAACACTTTGTCTTAATATTTTAGATAATTTTTCTATCAATTTAATTCAAACAAAACTCTTAAAAATCTTTTCATATAATTTTTATTATTTTATTCTCTTTAACATATTAATGATTTTAACTCTGTCTCGATCAATAACAAGTGATAATTAACCAAATTTTTTTTTAACATAAAATTTGTTTCTAATAAAATATCATCAACGTCACAATTTTGTTTTTAATTTTTTTTTATATTTTTATTTTATTTTAAAGCGTCATAAATGTCGTCAATGCCATTATTTGAAGTATATGATAAACATTTTTTTTTTCCCCATATTATAATTTTCATTGGAACGGAATTAGTGTCTTTAATATAAAATTATCGAAAATAAAATTTCGAAATTATTGTCTACGTAATACTTATTAAGGTTTGACGAAGTACTTATACAAATAAAGATATGTAATCTTTTTAACTGTTTTTTTTTAATTCATGGCTCGACATCTTACGTTCGTTGTTATTTTTTATACTTGACGTTTAAATCAAAAATTTTATTATCATATTTATAAAAAAAAGGAGAGAGATAAGAAATAAATGTACTTATTACTTTATTAATATTAAAAAAATAAAAATATTTCAAGAACATTTAAAATTTTAATCAAAATGAAGTTAAAAAAATAGTAGTTATTTTTAAAGAAATTTGTGTTACATAAACAAATATCTATAGATTTATAGATTTCTTTATGTTTCCATTTATAGTATAAGCTATAGTTAGAATTAAAGTTAAGGCTATATATAGATTAGTTTAGTCTATAGCTTAGGTTATAGCATAGTCAATACATTAGCATATAATTTTGGCTATAGTTAAGACTAAAACTAGTTAAGGCTATAGTTTTGTCTATAGCAAAGTCTGTAAACTAGTCTTTAGTTTAGGTTATACTTTAGTCAATAGTATAAATATAACCTAATTTTAGTCTATAGTTAAGGCCAAAGCTAATGCTATAGTTCTAATCTATAGTTTTGATTATAGTTTAGTCTATAGTTTAGTCTTCAGTTTAGACTATACATTAGTCAGTAATGTAACTATAACCTAATTTTAGTCCAAAGTTTAGGCCAAATCTAATGCTATAGTTTTAGTCTATAGTTTGACTATAGTTTAGGCTATAATCTAGTCTGTAGTTTAGGCTATAATCTAGTTTGTAATTAAGGCTATAGTTTTGACTATAGTTTATGATGTAGTATAAGCTTAAGTCTATACTTAAGGCTATAGTGTAGCATATAGATTAGGCTATAGTTTATGCAATAGTTTTAGTTATAGTTTAGACTATAGTTAAGTCAATAAATTAGGTTATAGTTCAAGCTATAGTCTAGTCTATAGTTAAGCCTTTAGTCTAGTATATAGTTTAGGCTATATTTTATGCTATAGTTTTAGTTATAGTTTAGAATATAGTTTAGTCAATAAATTGGACTATAGTTCAAGCTATAGTCTAGTCTATAGTTTAGGTTTCAGTTTAGTTTATAATTTAGGCTATAGTTTAGTATTTAGTTTAAGCTGCAGTCTAGTCTATACTTAAGTTATAGTGTAGTCTAGTTTATAGTCTTGCCTACAATTTTGAAAATGCTTTATATTCTAGTCTATAGTTTAAGCTATATTTAGTTTATGCTATCGTTTAGTCTATAGTATGGCTATCGAATTTTCTATAATTTAGGTTAAAGTCTATAGTTCAGGTTATAGCCTTGTCTATAGTTTAGACTATAGTCCAGTCAATAACGTAGGCTATAGTCTGGACTAGTATGGACTTCAGTTTAGGATATAGTATAGTTTATGTTTAGGCTACAGTTTAGTCTATAGCTTAAGCTGTTGGCTATAGTTTATCTTATTATCTGTTCCTTAATTAAGCTATAGTCTAGTCTGGTTTATAGTGTCATCTAGTTTTGATTATAGACTTAATTTGAGCTATATTCTAGTCTTTGTTTTAGTTTAGCCTAAAGTATAGTCCATTGTCTGTTTTATAGTTGTAGTTACAGTCTAATCTTAAGATTTTGGTATAAATTAGACTATTGTTTAGGCTATTTTTTTAGCCTTAGTCTAGTTTATAGTATAGTTTATATGTAAGGCTGGCATTTATTTTTTAGTATAATTCATAGTCTTTGCTCTAGCTTATAATCTATAGCCTTAAAAAATAACTTGTTTTAATTCTATCTTAATTAGTTAAACTTTAAAAAATGAAAAAAAAAATCTACAAATAATCTCTGGAAGTCTATAATCTTTTTACTGGTGTTTTTTTTTTTTTTTTTTCATTAAATATTCTTTAAGCCCTTTTTTTCTTTATCCACTTTTAACCTAAATTAAATAAATCTTTATTGTTGTCATCGTTAATTTAATCTTTAATTTATGGAAATTTTATATTTAAAATTCAACCAGTTTGTTTGTGTCTCTTTTTTCAAAATTACTTTTATTATTGAATATTTAAAATCAGTAATTTAAGATGAATTCAAAAGAAACAGAGACAGATATTAATTATTCAAGACTAATGATCTTAAAATTTAATTGTTTAATATGAAAACAAAATAAATAAAAAATGATTTTTTTTATTTATTTTAAAGCTTAAACAAAATCCCCCTTAGGGTTTGTCTCTTAATGATAAATCGTGTCATTTCATTTAGAGTCGAAAAAAAAGTTTTTTTTTATTACTTTTATATAAAGTTTATAATTTGTACAGGTAAACTGCTAACATATCTGGAGGGGGATCATTAAACCTTATGATCGTATTTATGTATTTTAATGTTTTAAAACCAAAGAGTGTGTCTCTGTCATTGTTTGAGTTTGAAAAAAGCAGTATTCACTTGTTTAAGCCTATTGATTATATGGTTCAGTTGATTTGAATGCTAAATTAAAAATCATTTGTATCTCTGTAATATTCTCACCAATTCAGGTTTTATCCAGATTTGTCTACTCAATGCAGTCAAATACTTGTTTTGATTTCAAAATATGAAGAAAATAAACTTTAAAACGTAGCTGTTAATTGTTTAAACTAAAAATCTGCATTTTAATATTTGTATTCGTATTTCAAAAAATAAAAAGGAAAAACACATTAGTGATATTTTTTTGGATAAATCAAGTAAATCGTTTGTTATTATTAATTCTCACCGTATTGTCAAACTTAACAGACTTTAGCAAACTTAACAAAAACGTTTTATTATTTTTTTATTGTTTATTTTATTGTTTTTTTGTTTTCTTGAGTTAAGCAAATAAATTTAATTTGATTTTAATATTGATGCTGGTGTATTTTTTTGTCGGCATGTTTGGACTGTTATTTGTGGGCAAAGAGGGGGTTCTAATTGCACGTTTTAGCTGAATGTGTTTGCTTATTTATTGATGGCTAAATATGCTAATTTATCTAGAGATTAACATAAATTTGCGAAATTTTTACACAAATTTATAAACATTTTTAAGAATTAAAAAGACCTTTGTAGATTGAGATTTCTTTTAAGGTTAATAGAAATACTAATGTGTAGCTAATAGAATGAACTATAGACTAGATTAGACTACAGACTAAAGTACAGATTTTAACATATAACATAAATTAGACTACAGAAAAAATTAAATACTAGTTTATATTTTAGGCTATAGACTGGACCACACACTAGAAAATGATGTAAACTATAGACTAAACTATAGTATTTAATTAAGACTAAGCTATAGAATATAGTCATAGACTATAGTGTACTATATAGACTGGACTATAGCCTATAATATAGACAAGACTATAGTCTATAATAATATAGACTAGACTATAGTCTATAATATAGACTAGACTATAGTCTATAATATAGACTAGACTATAGTCTATAATATAGACTAGACTATAGTCTATAATATAGACTAGACTATAGTCTATAATATAGACTAGACTATAGTCTATAATATAGACTAGACTATAGTCTATAATATAGACTAGACTATAGCCTATAATATAGACAAGACTATGGTCTATAATATCGACTAAACTATAGTCTATAATATAGATTAGACTATAGCCTATAATATAGACTAAACTATAGAATATAATATCGACTAAACTATAGTCTATAATATAGACTAGACTATAGCCTATAGTATAGAGTAGACTATAGTCTATAATATCGACTAGACTATAGTCTATAATATAAACTAGACTATAGCCTATAATATAGCCTAGATTATAGTCTATAATATAGACTAGACTATAGCCTATAATATAGACTAGATTATAGTCTATAATATAGACTATACTATAGTCTATAATATAGACATGACTATAGTCTATAATATCGACTCGACTACAGTCTATAATATAGACTTCACTATAGTCTATAATATAGAGTAGACTATAGTCTATAATATAAACTACTCTACAGTTTATAATATCGACTCGACTACAGTCTATAATATAGACTAGACTATAGTCTATAATATAGACTTGACAATAGTATATAATATAAACTAGACTACAGTCTATAATATCGACCAGACTATAGTCTATTATAAAGACTAGACTATAGTCTATAACATAGACTACACTATTGTCTGTGTTATAGACTAGACTATAGTTTATAATATCGACTAGATTATAGTCTATAATATAGACTATACTATAGTCTATAATATAGACTATACTATAGTCTATAATATAGACACGACTGTAGTCTATAACATAGACTAGACTATAGTCTATAATATGGACTAGACTATAGTCTATAACATAGACATTACATAGTAATACAGACTAGACTATACTATATATTATAATAAATACCAAACTACATAGTATGGGCCTGGCTATAGCTGAACATCTAGTCTGATGACTTATTTACATTGAAAATAAATATGATTCAAAATTAAAACTCTTGACCCCATAATTGCAATAGTATTTCTATAAAACCCACAACCGGATATTTCATTATTAAAAAATATATTAGGGGTATGAAAAAGTATTCGATTCATAAAATATATTTTAATATATTCTACTAAAAAGTCTTAAGTCTTAATACAAATATTTATATACATTTGTATATAATTTTTTCTAAATTTATTTTTAACAAAAAAAAAAAAAAACCATACAGACAGACAGTGTTAAAAAGTCATTAAAATTATATACACACATAAATATAAATTATATTCACGTAAATAAATACACATGTATAAATAAAAAGATAAATTCAAAAGAATATATAGAACAAATGTTTAAATTTTTGTATATAATTTTCTATAATTTTTCTTTCTTTAGCTAACATCGACATATACTTTCCAAATGACGTCATTTGTCTATCTTTTTTTATGTCTGTCCATCTGTCTATCTATCATTGAGAGATTTTGAGAAATGTAAAAAATACTATAAATAATATATTTAGCTAAAAATTAAAACAATAATAATAAAATTTATTTCATACATAATTTTTCAAAGATTTTTCTAAATAATTTGGCAAAAAAGAAAAAAAAAAAACTTTAATAAAAATTTATTTCAACAAAAAAAGTTTTTCTATATTGTGATTTTAACTAGTCGTTTAAAGCCAGCTGCTTCAAAAATCAAATATTTGAGGGGTTGGTTGTTGGTATTTTGTAGTTTTTGTTATCA
The DNA here is from genome assembly GCA_951394005.1 of Protophormia terraenovae. Taxonomy (NCBI): domain Eukaryota; kingdom Metazoa; phylum Arthropoda; class Insecta; order Diptera; family Calliphoridae; genus Protophormia; species Protophormia terraenovae. The sequence goes on along the minus strand of OX596074.1, from coordinate 3,619,231 downwards.
TTTCGTGACCTAATATAATATGTAACAAGTTTATAAGAGAAAATGGGTCAACTTCTTTTTTTGTTTTTAGGGGTTTATTTTCGTTGTTATTATTATTTTTTGTTTTTATTGTATTTTTTTATATATTTAGTTATCCAACTTATTTTTTATTTATTAGAATTAGCTATTTGGTATAGAACAAATGGGTCTATATTAAACCTCTTTTTTTATTTAGTCTTTATAACAGACCATTGTTTAAGCCTATCAAGTTTTTGATGAAGAGGCAGTAATCATGACAATATTATGGGCCTTTTGCAAATATGTATTTTAGACCAGTTAGATGGAGTATTTATTTTTTATAACTAAATCTCATAAATATAAAGTTTCAAGGAAGTTACTTACCCTGTTTCTATTAAAGTAACAGCAAATTTTCATGAAGATAGTTATGTATTGGGGAAAATCAAAAAGTCTCTTATAAAACTAATGATGCTTATAAGGGGAAGTTGTAAGAAAAAGTTTAAATGATATATATGGTAATAGAAACCAAAAGAAAAAAAGTTTGGAAATAAAAAGTGTATCAAACAAATAAGGGATAAAAAAATTAGTTCAAATGAATAATAAATAGTACAGTATTTTCATAATAATAAAGAACAATAATAGGAATTAAAATAATGATATTTTAAATTTTGAACTAAAAATTTTTAAATTTTGTTTTTTTTTTAAATCTATTTATTTATAGATTAGTACAACAGGTAATAAATTTAATTAAATCATTCACAAACATTTATTTTATTCGTTTACTATTGTGAATGATTTGTATTTTTTGCTATTGTGAATTAATAAAAATTAATTTCTTAGAATATTCTTTTTTTTATTTTCTTTTTATTATTATTTTTTTTTTTTAATTAATTATATGTTTTTTCTTTAACTAATAAATTTAAAAAAAATAATTATATTCGTATTAAATTTTTATTTGAAATCGTTTAATTTTATTCGAATAAAAATGTGAGTTATATTTCCATATTTGTTCCAAAAATTATTTAAAAAATCATTTACATATTTTGTTTACAATTCTCTTTTAAAACCTCTGCTTAATTTTTTTTGATTTATTTTAAACAGCATTGATTGATAGGCTATCAATTTCTCTGTCTACCTTACCCCCTCACAGGGAGAAGAGTATTCTATAGTAGATAGAGGAGAGTTAAATAAATGAAAACTCATAAAAAAAACCTGTAAATTTCATATATAAGTTGTTTTTTTTTTTTTTTTTGTTGTTAATAGTTATTCATAGTTGTTATTGTTGTTTTTGTAGTTTTATGTAGATTGTTTACAATTTGAATGCCAACAAGTCTATATGAATATATTTGGCGCCAATAAGGCCATTAACCAGTAAACCGCTCCTTTATACGTAATTTTGTGTAAATTTTTTTTTCGAGGGTTACAATTTGTTAAGTATACAGGACAATGTGTGGGATAATTTGAGGACAACACTCACACAAAAATACCATCATACAGTGATTAAGAAAATTTTGCAAACGTTAAGAGTTAATTTAAGAATAAATAAAATTTCATGAAAAAACTTATTAACAATTAAATATATATAAAAATTATTTTGTGCGACTACACTAATTTTTTTATAGAAAAACTTTCATCTTTTTTTTATAAATTAAACAAATTTTCTTTATCTTTTTTGACAGCTACTGTATATAAATGTTTATAGTAGACAAACTTTTTTATATGAAAAATAAAATAAAAAGAAAAACTTGCTGCGAAAATAAAACATAGTATGATTAAGATGTCGTCACCTAAAAGTATAAACATTATTTTTTTTGGAAACCAAAACTAAAAATAAACTAAATTTCTTTTGGGGAGTAAAATTACAGAAAAAGTTTTTATGGCAATTGTTTTATACACGAAATTTTTCAACAAGTGAGTCTAACACCAAATTAAAGTAAGAATTTAGAGGACATATTCTCAAAAAAATACAAATTAGAAAAAGGAAAAATAATGTAAGCTGCTTAAACATAGATTAGCCAATAAATTCCAAAGGCTTCGTTTGAAAAACGAAAAATATTAAATAACAATAAACATTTTAATTTAAAACATGTTTAGCTGATTTTTAGAATTTCGAAATTAAGTTCGAATATTCGAACATAACTTTTTTCTTGAAATTCAACAAAAATATTATGGTTTTTGTATTACACAAAAAAAAATATTATTTAAATTTCTGAATATTTTTCGAATTTCGAAATTTAGTACGTATTTTCGAACATCATAAAAATTTAAATTTTTCACAAATCACATTAAAAAATATATAATTTTTGCATTATAGAGTATTCGAGAATAATTTTAAAATGATTTTACAAATTCGAATTTTCGAAATTGCTTATTATACGATAATTTAGAAAAATTTCATTAAGAATTTCATTATATATGGATAATCATTTTTTTATAATGTGAGAGAATCAATTTCTGAAGATTTTTAGGATTTCGAAATTAAGATCGAATTTTCGAAGATGATAGAAATGTGAATTTTTATAAAATAAGATCTACATTTTTAGTATTTAAGCACTCTAAAGCTTTGGGACATTATTTTAAAATGATTTTTCTGTTTAAAAATTAATTTCGAATTTTCGGAAATTCTTAAATATCATATTTTACAAAAATTTCATCAACACTAACATTATATTCGTATTATTGAACATTAGGGCATGATTTTTTAATGATTTTTGGTATTTCGAAATTAAGTTCGAATTTTCGAACATGATAAAAATTACCATTTTTGTAAAATAGCATCAACATGTTTATTATTTATTTTAAAATGATTTTGCTATTACAAAATTAAGTTCGAATTTTCGAATATGCTTAAATATCATATTTTACAAAACATTAAGGTATAATTTTCAGATGATTTTTCAAATTTCGAAATTAAGTTAGAATTTTCGAACATTGTAAAAATTTTTATTTTAAATAAATTTCACAAAAGTTATTTATTTTGTTTATTATAAAATAAGTTTAAATTAATTTAAAATTTTTCGAACTTAAAAATTATTTTCGTATATTCGAAAATTTTTAAAAGATAAATTTTATATGAGTTTTCTTAAAAAAACTTAGTATTTTCGAATTTTAGAATATTCCAGGAATTTTTTTCTGAAGAGCTTTGGAATTTCGAAACAAAGTTCGAGTTTTCGAATATATTAAAAACTTGTATTTTTGGAAAATTTCATCAAAAAATTTGTATTTTCTTATTATAGAGTAGATTTAGATTATTTTAAGATAATTTTTCGAACTTCGAAATTATTTTTGTATATTCGAAAATTTTTAAAAGATAAATTTTATAAAAATTTTCTTAAAAAAATCAGTATTTTCGTATTTTAGAACATCGAAGGATATTTTGTATGATGATTTTTGTAATTTCGAAATTATGTTAGAACTTTCGAACATATTAAAAACATGTATTTTTGGAAAATTTCTTCAAAAAAATATATATTTTCTTATTATAGAGTAAATTTAAAATATTTTTATATAATTTTTTCGAACTTCGAAATTATTTTTCGTATTTTTTGAAATTTCGAAATGAAGCTAAAAATTTCTAACTTGCTAAAAAGCAAATTTTTTAATAACTTTCTTCCAAATTATATTGTTTTCATATTAGAAAATATTTTTCAGATGACTTTGGGAAATTCGAAATTAAGTAAAACTTTTCGATTTTGTACCAATACAAAATTTTATTAAATTTCTTTAAAAATTGTAATATTTTGGTATTACAGGCTATTTTATATTCATTTTGAAAGCTTTTTAGAATTTCAAAATTAAATTCGAATTTTCGAACATTGTTAAAAAGCCAATTTTTATTAAATTTCTTTAAAATTTTATTGCTTTTGTTTCAGGAAACAATTTCATATGTTTTTTGAAAGTTCAAAATTAAGTTCGAAATTTCAAATTTAAAGAAAAAAAATTAAAATTTTGTCAAATTTCTTTAAAAATATTAATATTTTCGTATTTTACGCTATTTTACATAAATTTTTAAAGCTTTTTAGATTTCCGAAATTAAGTTCGAATTTTCGAACATTGTTAAAAAGCTAATTTTTATTAAATTTCTTTAAAATTTATAGCTGTCGTGCTTGGAAATATTTTTAGATGATTTCTGGAAGTTCGAAATTAAATACAAATTTTCGAATGTATAGCAAAAAGCTGAATTTGATCAATTTTTTTATAATTTAAATATTTTTGTTTACAGTTAATTTAACATTAATATTGAAGGTCTTTAAAATTTTGAAATAAAATTCGAATTTTCCAAAATTCTAAAAATAAAATTTTTTCAAAAATTGATTAATTTGATATTATATAACAATTTGTGATCACTTTGCAAACATTTTTTGAATTTCGAAATTATTTTATAATTTTCGAAAATTTTTAAAATCATTTTTATTCAAATTTCTTTAACAATTTCATTGTTTGTTTTTTTAACTTTACACTCGTAATAAACTCTTACAATCTTTAACAATTTCATTTTAAATTCAAATACCTTGTAAACATTTTTTATCTTTATATTTATATTTTTATTAATTCCATTTTCTCCCTCCCTAGGGTCTTCGTATGTATCTTATATGCATCTTTTTTTTTAATCCAATTTAATATTAACCCTAATAACTTTTAAAATGACCATAAAAATTTGATTTGACAACTCTCACAATTTTATTTCAACATCAATAAACCATCACTTTTAATTTTTTACACATGAACGCCTTAGAAAGCGTCTATATAAATACGAGTTTTTTTTATATTTTATATAAAAGTATATAAATGTGTTTATTATATATATAAAGTTGTAAAATTTATTTATTTTATATTTAGACTTGAAAAGTCAACCTTGGCATTGGAATTCTATACAGTTTTAAATTTTTATTCTATATAGAAATTCAACCACAAAATATGAGATATAAATTATATAAATTGTTTTTGTTAATTTTAACACATAATTGTAATTGCAAGTACCCTAGAGTAATTAATTTAAATAATGTGTAGTTCAGTTAATTTTGAAGTAAATTTAACATTAACATTTTAATTACAAAATGTTTGAATATAAAACTTAAATTGAAGTTAAAAAATTTTAATTTAAATATCATTAAGTTGGTCTCCTAAATGTAGGGTATCTTCAATTCCACTTAAATCTTCTCTACCTCTTCCTTAACATTTTAATTTTTATTATTATTGTTAAGATATTATTATTTTATTTCTACTAAGCACATGACACTAACTGCGAATATTTGCAATTATAATAATATTTTTAATACCTTTACGTACTTTATTTGAAAAAAAAGCTGTAATTTCCTTATTTGCCAATACAATAACTCGTATAAGTTGTTCGTTCAGTGTGTTCATACAAACATATGTGTATGAAACGTGTTAATTTACAATATTTTGTAAGGTAATATTTATTACAGCGATCAAAAAACATTTTAACTTGGACATTTTCAGTGGTTTTTAGTTACTTGCTTCCCTCCTCAAACCTTGATTGAATACAGAAGCAGAATTTTAAGTACAATAAGGGGAGAGGTTTGTTTCATAGAGGTAGTTTATAAGAAAAATGTTTAATTAAACTAAGTTTAAACAGAGATTTAAATAGTGGAGTTATATAAGTTCAACTAATCTGTTGAATGAAATGTTATTGATTTTTTAGTCATTTAAAAATGTAATTATAAATATGTTGTTATATATTAAGCAACAGATTTAAACATTAATTAAAATATATTTTTTTATGAGATTTTTTTTTTTTTAAGTTCATATATAGTTATAAAAGTTTATCGTATTTTTTTATTATTTAATTTATTGCAAACTTAAATTAATATTAAACTTAAATTGCAAAATCTGTACCTCTAACTATTAAAAACAGTTTAATTTAACCTAAAAGGCAAACAAAAATGAGAAAATATTTTCTTACCATTTAAACCTTCTTTTTAAGATCATTAAAAGTCATGCATTTAAGGAGTTATGTTAAAGTTGAATTTATTGAGGAATAAACATTTTTGTAATAATTAATACTCAAGATATTTTAATTATTGATCTTATTCGTATAATTATTGATCTTACTCGTATAATTACTATCGTATTGTTCTTTAAGGCATTTTAATTATTAATGAGTAAATAAAATTTCGGAGTTTTTCAACTGCACACATTTTGATAGTTTCAATGTAAAAATGTTTTTTATCAATTTTCAGAAGAAAGACTCACCACAAAAAATCTTCCAACTCAAAAGGGATTTTCCACCAAAAAATAATAAATAGTTTTTCAACTCTAAAAATCTTTTTTTAATCATAAAAACTATTTCTCCCAAAAAAAAAAAATTAAATATTTTTCACCACTAAAATTTTTTTCAACACAAAATCGTTTTTCACCATTTCTTCATTACAAAAATTTTTTCTTCATCACAAATACAATTTTTCACCTCCAATTATTTTTTTCACCACAAAAATTTCTTTCATCTCTAAAAAATATATTCACCACAATATTTCACCTCTAATGCTATTTTTCACCACAGAAATTGTTTTTCATCACTTTTTACCACAAAAAAGTTTTTCCACCACACATTTTTTTAATATTTTTCAAACAAAAAAGTTTTTCACCTCTAAAAGTATTTTCACCACAAACTTTTTTTCTTCATCACAATTTTTTTTCTTACCACAAAAAAAGTTTTCTTCACCCAAGAAAATATTATTTTTCACTTATAAAAATGTTTTTACCTCACATTATTTTTTTCACCACAAGTGACCTCTAAAAAAATTTTTTTATCATAATCACCTCTAAAATTGTTGCAACATATTGTTTCGATACAATTACTTTTTTTACCTCCAAAAGTTTTCTCCACTACGAAAACTGTTGTTCTTCTTCAAAAATATTTTTTCAGCACAAATTAATTTTCACCTCTACAACTTTTTTTTCACCAAAAACATTTCTTTCTTTTCTAAAAATAATTTTTCACCTCTAAAAAATATTTTTTACAACAAAACCATTTTTCACCACAAATATTGTTTTTCACTATCAGAAATATTTTTTTATAGCAAAAACTTTTTCACCTATGAAACTGTTTTCCAACAAAAAAAATTTTACCCTTTAATGATATTATTGCACATCGAAAACCATTTTTGTTTTTCTCCTCTTAAAATATTTTTTCACCTTAAAAATTATTTTTCGTCGCTAAAAATATTTTTTACCACAAAACCATTTTTTTCACCACAAAAAATTGATTTTCACCTCTGAAAATATTTTTCACTCAAAACCATTTTCTTCACCACAAAAATTGATTTTCACCTCTGAAAATATTTTTCACTCAAAACCATTTTTTTCACCACAAAAATTGATTTTCACCTCTGAAAATATTTTTCACCTCAAAACCATATTTTCATCACAAAAATTATTTTTTACCACAGAAACTATTTTTCACCTCTACAACTATTTTTTTAGCACAAAAATTGTTTTTGACCACTAAAAATATTTTTTCACCAAAAAAAGTATTTTCACCTCTTAACCGGTTTTTATACAAAACCACAAAATTAGTTTTTGATCTCTAAAAATATTTGTTTACCACAGAAATATTTCTCACCTCAGAAATTTTATTCATCGCTAAAAAAAAAACAAAGCCAATTTTCATCACAAAAAAATCCGTTTTTAACCATTAAAATTTTTCCAACAGAATTATCTTCACCACAAAAATACTTATTTTAACATTAAAACTACTTTCTACCACCAAAAATTTTTTTACCATTAAAATTATTTTCCAAAGAATACTAAGAATAGAAGGCTTTTCAAAAAAACCTAACTTTAAGATTGTGTTAGTCAAATTTTATTTATATGTATTAGTGCTGAAACCACTTTCACCACACATCATAATCATACATAGTTGCACAAAAGAGTATTAACAAATTATTAAATATAATTCATCACAATTATATTAGCAGATTTTTATCTTTTGATGCGGGATACAACCACAAATAGTAATATAATTACATTTCTTTGCTTTTTGTTGAGGAATATGAAAATAATTTAAAATTATTTTAAAATCTGTTTTATTTTTAATACCAAAAGTAGCAACATTGTTCGTTCAATTTAAATTTCAACATACAAAAAAGGAATGTCAAAAATAAAATAAAAAAATATTTTTTTAGTTTGTGGAAAATATTCGTTTAACGGGAGTTAAAATACTATGAACGCGTGTGAAAAAATAATAAAAATATCGTGTGTTTGTTGAAAAATGTGTCGCGTGTGTAATTTTCCTTAAATTTTAAGGAAAATATTTGTTTATTTTTTGTTGTTTCTATCTCTCACAAGTGTATTGAATTCACACAGAACTTGTATGTGAAGAGAAAGAAATGTTGTTGTTGTAGGAAAGAGTACTATTTTCCCTTCTTAGTATTCTTTGTTATTTTCACTTCTAAAACCATTTTTCACCACAAAAAACTTATTTCACCACTAAAACTATTTTCCATCACAAAAAAAACTTGTTTACCTTTAAAATTATTTCCACCACTAAAATCATTTTTCTCCACAATTTTTTTTCACCTCTCGATTTCGATTTATTATAACCACAAACTATTTTATCGACACAAAAATATATTATTTATCGAAAAGCAATTTTTACCACAAAAAATCTGTTTTCACCTCAAAAAATTTGTTTTCACCACAAAAACTTTTTTCACCTCTAACACCATTTTTCACCACAAAAATTATTTTGAATTTATATTATTCACCACAAACATTTTTTATTTTTTTTTTTTTATCTAAAAATATTATTATTTTTTTTATTTTCACCTCTCAATTTCTATTTTTCACCGCGAACTATTTTTTCGCTATTATTAATATATTTTTTTACGAAAAACAAATTTTTATATCTAAAATATGTTTTCTAACCCAAATTCCTTATTTTTGATAAAAAAAAAATACAAAATCCAATACTCACCATAGAAAATATTTTTTCTCAAAACAAGTATTTTCACCTTTTTATAGTGAAAATAATTTGTATCATTACTTAGTAAAGCATTCTAATTTATTTAATTCTTTATAATTTCATTTAACACTTAAGTCACGTTATTCATCATAATACATTCAATTAATTATTATTTTTTTATTCTCTCTCTTTAATTAATTAACAACAATTATTAATTTTTTTTTTTTTTTTATTAATTTCCAGGTCAATTGATGTTATTTTATGGTATTTTCTACATTGTATTAGCTGGTTTATTTACAATTTGTATGGAAGGTCTCTTCTCAACATTACAAGAAAGAGAACCCAAATGGAAACTAGATCAATCGTTAATTGGTACAAATCCCGGCTTGGGCTTTCGTCCATTGAGTGATGAAACTGAACGTGGTTCGGTTATACAATTCGATACCAAAAAGAATGCTGAAAAGAAATATTGGATTGATTTGTTGGATGATTATATGAAAGGTAAGAGTTTAATTATTAAAGAGTAAAAAAAATATATAATTTAATTATTTGTGTTTTAGATTACAATGAAAGTCATGGCAAAATTTGCAATTTCAATCAGACCCATGATCCTAATGATGTTTGTATTGTGGATGTTAAACAATTTGGTGGTTGTTCACCACAAAATGCCTATGGTTATAATAATACCCGTCCTTGTGTATTTTTGAAATTAAACAAGATCTTTAACTGGATGCCTGAATACTATGATGATCCCACCGACTTGCCTGAAGATATGCCTACACAATTGAAGGCCCATATTAAGGAAACTGATGCTTTGGAGGTAAGTTTTGGAGAGAAATTACAAGAAAAGATTTTAGTTAAATAAAATATTCACCATAAGTGGTGAGTTTTTATGTAAGAGGAAATTTGTTTAATTAATTTTTTTATTTCTTTTTTTTTTAGCGCCAACAAATCTGGGTTTCCTGTGATGGCACCAATGCCGAGGATCGTGAAAACTTGGGTGAAGTTAAATACTATCCTTCCCAAGGTTTCCCCGCCTTTTATTATCCCTTCCTTAACCAGCCTGGCTATTTGAGTCCTTTGATTGCTGTACAATTTGCAAAATTACCCATTAACAAAATGGTTAATATTGAATGTCGTGCCTGGGCGAGAAACATTAAATACAGTGGCAGTTTACGTGATCGCAAAGGATCTGTTACCTTCCAAATCTTTATTGATTAGGGATTTTAAACAGGATTAACATTAAAAAAAATATGTCATCATTATATCATCCTTAAGCAGCATTAGGATAACAACAAAAAAAAACAAAACCTTATGCTAAGATGGCCTTCTTTTTTTTAATATAATAATTAATTGCAACAAATTTATGCCATTAACATTTCCTAGTAAAACATACACCCATATACACATATACTCTCACCCAAACCCACCCACACACACAAACACAGTTACATTTTAACACTTTCTTTAAATATCTTTAAATATGTAACAAAAAGTCTTTCTAGTTTTTTTAATAAAAAGAAATTGGTTTTTGTTTTTGTTTAGTTTAAAGAAATTAAAAATGAAACCCAGGAAAAATTTTAGAACATGTTCTAAAAACATAAGTTCTAAAACTGGTGTAATCAGAACCACTTCAGATTCTTTAATAACATCCTCAGAACTAGTGTTATCACAACCAATTCCGACACTAATGGAGTAGAACATTATTCAGATTCTAAATTCGTTTTAAGGAATGTTATAGAGAACTAGTGATTAAGAACTAATTCTGTATGACTTCTACATCACTTCTGAGAACAAATTACTGGCTCTCGAATGACTTCCTAGAACTGTTTAAAATACTTGTATAAAAAATTAAAAAAAGAGTACAAAATTAATAAATTAAAAAATAAAATAAAAAAACAGATACTGAAACCGGTTCCTAACGCTTCTATGGAACTAGTTCCGAATGTGACAATTTGGAACAAAAATTACAGATTAAAGAACTAGTTCTAGAACCGTTCCATAGAATGGGTACTGGCTAGCTAGCACTTCCACAGAACTAGTTCTGGAGATGACAATTTCAAACAAAAATCATTGGTCGTAACGCCAAAGTAGAACAAGTACAGGCTATTTTCATGTGTTCTGGAACTAGTTGTAGAACTAATACAATTTTTCCTGGGAATTTATTAATTTAAAAAAAAAAATAATTAAAAGATTTTATTGAACCGTGTCGGTTCTAGTAGTTTATTTTAAACTACTATTTTATTGTACAACAAAAACAACAATTGAACAAAAATTTAGAAAGAAAAATAAAGGAAATAATAGAAAAATAAAAATTAAAAATCAAACGAAACTAAAATTAAAATGAATTTGAATTTAAATTTTGTAATTGTACAAGATTCTTTTTTCTCTGTTTTCTGTTTTAATTGTTTTAATTTTATTAAAAAACAAACTTAATTATTTTAATTTCTTTTTTTCTTCGGCCCCTAAAAAGAGAGAGTAAGAAAGAAAGATAAAAGCAAATAATTATCATGTGTTATTTAATGTTAATTAATTAATTAAATTGTAAAAGTGTTAAGTGTAGTATGTACATAATTTCTAACTAACGGATACTTTATTTAAAAGAGTTAAATCTTTAGCCACATACATAGTAGAAAAATAAATAATTTAGCAGATTTTTAAAGTTTAATATTTAAAATAAAAAAGATATGTATGTATTTTTTTTTTTTTTTAATTTAACTTTTATAAGTATCTGTTTAATAATATTTTGTTGTATTTGAAATTTTCTTCTATTTATCTTGTTAAGTCTTTACGAAAACTTATTTTGTTGAATTTTTAAGCACTTTTTTCCGGCTTCTACTATTACTACAAATACTATAAAGTGCCAACCAACATTTTCAATATTTTCATTATAAAAAAACCTTAATTATTTATGTAATTATATTTGTAATTTACCAAAAAAAGAAAATCTATAAAAATTTACAAAAAAAATTGTTAAAATTTAATAAAAAAAACAAAAAATTTGTTTCATTTTTTCTTTTCATTTAAAATGAATTTATAAAAACTACGTTTATACGTTAAATAAGACCTATAAACAGCGAAGAAAATTTTTCCTCCGCTTGTAATACAAACAAATTTTAATTCATTACATAATAAAGAAATCAATTTTTTAGTCGCAAACTGCCGTTTAAACATGGAGTTAATTATTAGCAAACATCTGTCGTATAAACGTAGTATTCAAAGAGAACCCATATAAATTTAAAAATTATCTCTCAAAAACAAACAAATTACCATAGCTTAACATTTTTCTAGTGACATTTCTATTTTTACAGTATTGAGGGTCTTGAAAAAATTACCCTCGTTTCCTTCTATACACACCTCACAAAAGTCCTCAAAAATTGGAATAAAAAATTTAAATTCAATATTTTGCCTAAATTCATATCTTTTTCTTTTGGCCTTAAATAATAAAAAAAAAGTCTTTAAATAAAAAACAATTTAAAAAATGTACACCTAATTTTATTAATGGTTTTTAAAAATTATTAAATTTAATTAAAAAAAATATTAAATAAAAAAACTTGTTAAAGAAAAAATTAAAGTGAATTTTTTATTTCAATATTTTATGAGTTTTTATTTGAAATTTCTTGTACCCTTGTATCCAAAATCATAAGGGTGTTTGATTCTCCCAAATTGACATCGTTCATATGGAGGCGTAATGGACGAGAGTCAATCAATTATCTCGTATGTCAGCAAACAACATTGAGTCTTAAGAGCATTAAAATTAACTCTATTAGAATCACCCCATACCGAAACTAAAGTCATGTTACGATTGAGAGAATCATCCATATTGGCTATAGCGAGACAAACCTCGGAGAGGCCTGGTCTATGGTCAAATGAATATGAGTGACATATGTTGCTATCGTCAGCAAAAAATAGACTGGGTTAGTGGTCACTACCAACAAGTCGTCTATGAAGATCAAAAAGAGGGATGGAGAAAGGACAGAGCCTTGAGGTACTCCTGAGTTTAATTTGAAGTCCTTCGACGAGATTCCATCTACACGAATGATCCGATCATGCAAAAAGCTCAAAACAAAGCTTGAAAAGTCATCACCAACAATAAATGAGAAGTGTTTTGATACCATGGCATCATGCCACCCCGGTCGAATGCTTTAGAAATATCCAACGAAATTATCCTACTCTCCCCCAAACGGTGAATTGAACGAGACCATTACTCAGAGAGAAATACCATTAAGTCACAAGTGAAACGACCACTACGGAAATCACAATGTCTGTCACTAAACAGTCTGTTCTTTTCAAGATACTTTGCATAACTTCGCGAATGCAGAACAAATCGTAATTGGCCTGTAGTTGTTCGGTTCAGAGGCATCACCTTTCTTAGGAATGGTTGGACATTGGCAATCTTCCAACTGCTGGGAAAGTACCCGAACGATATGAAATATTAAAAAGGTTACGCAGTGGAAGGGCCAAGGAACATTTTCTTAAAACTAAGGCAGGTATACCATCAGAACCCGGTGTTTTATTCACATTAAGTTCAGATAGGACCTTACTAATCGCACGTGTTCGAAAGAATATGTTAGACATTCTGGAGGATAGGGGGCGAGTTCGAGAGTTCAAGGAAAATATACTCGCAAAAAGATCTGCTTTTTCCCTACTGTCAGAAACTACGTGGTCATCCCTTATAAGTGGTGGTATTGAACTGCAGGAGCCACTCCGAATTCTTTTAACAAAAGACCAAAATCTCTTGCTATTTGTTGGGGCATTAAGGATGTGTCGTTTCTGTCACCAGTTGGACGTAATGGTTTTGTGTAGCGAACAGTTCTGCGTACTGACCCTCGGGTGACATGTGACTGGAATATCCAAACCAGTAAACATTATGAACATTAAAGTCACTAGTAATGACTATCTCTGTGACCCTGCACGTTCTCAGAATATGAGAAATGGTGGTGGAGAGTGCATCGAAACTGTTGGAGGATGTTTCCCTATCTATGTGAGAACTACGGTACAAAAAAATAAAATGTATAGTATGAGAATGAATAATGAGTCTCAACCAAAGTGTAGAAAACTCTGGGTTGGTATAATTCAAGTAGTCCAGTGAATGGTAAAGTAAACCTTTACGCATCTACACTGCCGAGTCCTTATTATGCGCAAAGGCAGTGATAATCCGATACCCGGGAACCTGAAATTCCAAAGAGTCGATTGTTATCCCGACCTGAGTCTCACAAACAGCCTGAATGTCCGATCGATAACTTCTCATATGAACATATAGGGAAAAATAATTCGAATTCAGGCCACGTATGTTGCAAAAATCCAGACGAAATCCATCGTTCATAATAAACAACATGTCAATCCAAACAAATTAAAAATTCAAATTTAAAAATTACATAGAAATATTAAAAAAATAACAAAATATTATCTCCATAACTTTTGACTATATTATAAAGCTATATAAGAATGACTTAGACAGTTTTATTTAGAATTTGTTGATATTTTGTTTAAATAAAATTGGACAAGTCGTTTTGATATAGACTTCAAGATATGGTGCAACCTTCTTAATTTTACAAAACGCGATTTATCAAAAAATATGGATTATAGGCTTAGTACTTATTAATACCCTGTGTTAATAATTAGTTATTCAAATTATTTCTGTATTATTTATATTTGATTAAGTTATTAATTGATACAAAAAGAAAAATAATTAAAAGTCGATAAATTGTTTTATATTTTGTAAAAAATACTAGCGCTTTGCTACCCCTTTTGATGTCATATTAGATATTAACTTTATATGGAGCTGTTACTAATCCTCGGCCTATTCTCGCTATAACAATTTTAAATAAAATACTACTTTAGATATTCGTTATATTTTATTTTATCAATTCAATATGATATGAAAGTAGTTCCTACAAAATTTGAGGTCATTCCTCATAATAGTTCTTTCGTTATCCATTAAGAATAATTGCTTTGAATGAGGGATACTATTCTCCCTTGTCCTATCCGTCCCATTTTTGTCTAAAATTTCGAAAGTTATTGAGAAAGTTTTGCCTATATATAGTATATTAAAATATTTTCGGTGACTTATTTTCATGTTAATTGTTGAACTTGATAACAGGATTATTCCCAAAGAATTTTAGAACTTTTTGTATTTTAGTTTGAAAAATCAAGTAGCCTATTTTGTTTTCGAGACCTCATGATTATTCTGTGAAAATTTCAAGAAAATTATTTAATCTGTGTATAAAGTATCTGCCCTAACAAATATTTACTTTATATGGGGGCTAATATTCCCTCGAGCTGTCCGCTCTAAAATTTGATATTAAAGATTTTTCTACAAATGTTTTTCAAACTTCCACTAAATAATTATTTTAGATTAGTATATGCATTGTAAAGGAGCTTCCCCTGTCCTATCTATGATATTTTTATTTAATGAATGCAACCTTAAAAAAAAAGTAGTTTTCACAAAATTTTAAATACAAATGTTTTCTATAACAGTTTTTTAAAAACATTCACTAAATGAATACTTTAGATAAACAAAAACTAATATTTACTTTGTATAGGGGATACTCTTTCCCCCCGGCCCTATCCGTCCTGTTCTTGTTTAATAAATGCAATATGTTAAAAAAAAAAATAATTCTCACAAAATTTTAGGGCTCTCACCGTAATAGTTCTTTAGATATACTATTAAAAATATTTCCTTTAAATGGGGGGTACCATACCCCTAGATCCTATCCGTCCCGTTTTCATCTCAAATATGCAGTTTTATAGAAAGTTATACCGACAAAAGATTCTTCCTTTTGCTGTAATAGTTCTCAAGATATGCGGTTAGTATTTATTTTATATGTCGGGTACCACTTTCCCCGGCCCTAACTATGCTATTTTAATTTCATGTATACAGCATGATAAGAAAACAGTTCCCACAATATTGGCTTTCAAGGGTAGGTACTTTAGATATGCCACTAAGAATATTTGCTTTGTATGAGAGGTACCATTTCCCCAGGTCCTATCCAATTTGCACCTGAAATTATGGAGGTTTTAAGAAAGTTATTCTAACAAAATTTTAAAATTTATGATATAATAGTTTCTAAATTATACAATATTTAATATTTTCGTTGTATGAGGGGTATCATTTCCCCTGGTCCTATCCGTTCCATTTTCATTTTAAGTTTGATGAATAAGATATTATTGCAATATTTTAAGACTTTTGCTTTCTTTGTATGGGGCTACCATTCTATCTGCTTCTATCGAAAAATAGGAATCATTTTACTGTCGGATATCACAAAATGATACTGCGAAAATTTCAAGAAAATCGAACCAGTGGTTTAGTGTCTATAAAGCCCAAACAAACTCAGTTTCTTTTTATATATATATAGAATAGAAAGTTTCAGTTTTGATTACTTGAATAATTGATACAATTAAAAAAGTTATTGAAAAAGTTTTAATCTTTGATAAATAATTTAATAGACCATATTTTTTCGTGTATTAATATAATAGTTTAAGTGGGGTGTTGATAAAACTAAAAAAATTAAATGCTTAAATTTAATAATAAATAATAAAAAAATTTATTAAATAAATCCATAATTTTTAAAGATTTTTTTCTATTTCAAACCATTTATTTAAATTTTGTTCTTATGATTTTCTTTATTTGAAATTTCTTTCTTTTTTTTTAACAAATTAATTAAATTTGGGAATTGATGTAATTCAATACTTTTTAAAAATTATTTTTAAAATATTATTAAATCAAAAAAAAATGAAACCCTGTTAAATAAAACCACAATTTTGAAAATAATTCTTTTTTTATTTCAAATATTTTATTTCAAATTTTCTTTTATAGATTTTTTTCTTTATTTCAATTTTTTTTATTAATAAAATAGTTAATAGTTGAGGGGGATTGATGAAGTTTAAAATAAATAGTGCAATTCTTTTGTTGGTAATAAATATTAAATAGTTTTTTTTTAATTTTTAATTTCTTAGGTTTTAAATTAATATCTTTTTTAATCATTTTGATTTTAAACGTTTTCTAAATTATTTTCTTTTTAATTTAATTTTTCTTTTAATACTTTTCAGCAAAGAAACCATATGATTTGGTAAATTTTTTTGTCTCTTTTTTAATTATTTTTAAAATACATATTTGTTTATAATTATTATATATTATTAATAAATATTAATGTTATTAATAGTATTTAATATTTCATAATCATTTGTTTAAATAGACAAAAAAAAAACAAATCATGTTTTGTTAATTAACTTAATTAGCTAAATGTTAATTAGAAAAATATAATGTGTCAAAATTTTCAATAATTACAATAATACTCTTTTTATTTACTCTTCAAAAAATAAGTTGTAATAGTCATTAGATTACAAAAAAAAAAAAACACAATTAAAGCGTTAGGCGTTAAAACTGCCTCAAATTAAACAAGGAATAAACAAACGGAAAATAAATAAACAAAAATATTATTTTAATTAAAATAAAAGGTTTCATATAAAATAATATAAATTAAATTAAAACTTTTAATCAATAAAATGTTTTCTTTTTAAACCCATTTGTAATCTAAAAACCTTTTTAAAATTCTTTTGTTTTATAATAATTTATTTTTCTTACAATTCCTTTTAAAAATATATTTAGATTTTCCCTTTATAATTAAATTTTAAATTATATTTAAAACTTAAATTTTCTTAAGAATTTCTTTTAGGGAAAATTTATTTTGATTTTTTTTTTTTTAAGTTTCTTTTATAAAGTTTTAAGGTGTTAGATAGTTATTTAAGTTCTTAGTAGTTATATTTAACTTATTATAGTAGTAAGTATTTTTAAGATAAGGTAAGTATGTAATATCATTTGATGTGTAAAAGTAGGTACAGAAAAATGGCTTATAAACTAATTATAAACTTTTTATTTCGGTACTAAATGAAAGCATAGCTACTTATATAAAGCTTTATACAATCATTTAGTATGATTCGAACTCTTAAATAGAGAATATTCCTTTTGTATATCTCTTTAACAAAAAATTTTGAATAACAGTAGAAATTTTATTACAAAACTGCTTCAAAGTAAGTTGCTCAAAATTGCAGTTTCATATTTGAATTTTTTGTCATTTTCGCATAATATTTCCTAAGAAAATATAAAATAAAAAAAATAAACTGACATCTAGGTCAACTAAGGGTCTAACGTACTTTGAGATTCAAATTTAAATGATAAATTCATCAAATTATTATGTTATATGTAATATTATGAATTAATGTAAAATTTAATTAAAACATATTTAATTATATATTAAATGATAACAATTGACAATTATAATCATTAAATTTTTGTGAATGAAAACTGCAATAAACAATTTAAGACTTTTTAATATATAAAAATATTAATAGGAGTTTCCATTCCAGGCTTTATTCTCTATTTTATTAAGCAACAAAAATATATTTTTTCAAATTTTGGGCACCTTATTATGCTTTATTTGTCATATTCATTCCGATTTATTTTAATTCTTAATTTTATTAATAATATTAAAAATAAAATGTTATTTTATTAAAGCAGAATGAATTATATATCTTCCTGAAACTGTATATCAAAAGAAATCTCAATTTCTTTATAAAAACTATAAAAAGTAAATAATGTCAATTAGGTCTCGTATTATTAATATGAAGATAATGTTGAATAATTTGTTTTAATTGGTTTATAAGCCATTATTAATATTAGAGATTTTAAAATTATTAATATATTCTATATTTAATAACATATTCTAGCTATAAAAAGTTTATAAAATAGAAGTATTTAACAAAACTTTATATTTTTTAAAGAAAATTTAAGGAATTTTTTTTAACATTTAGTTTGATTTCTTCGTGGTCTTTTATTACAATCCCTGCAGTCAATGGTGGCAGTTGCGTACAAGTTACCTAACTGACTACATTAGGGTACCACTAGTCACTTTATTAGCTACGTGACTATTCACTTTAACTTGGGCTTGTCCTAGGAGAAAGTCTATTGCCACCTAAACGACTTCCTAGTGTCACTTTTTTGCACACACAATCACCCCCACGACTATCGAAAGATTAATAAAATGACAAATAGTCATTTTAGTGACCAAAAGGTGGCCCTTTTTTTCATACACAGTCACTTTAACGGCTACAGAGTGTAATTTTTGGGCGCACACAACCACTTTACTGGTTACAATGAGTTTTTTGAAAATTTTTTAATTCTTCTTTTCGTCTTCTTCCCTCTTAACTTAGGGTCAGTAAAGTGCCAATTGCTAATTAGCTCAATAGTGACCGATGGAGAACGGCAGGTGACTATACACCAATAAATCTTACTGTCTCAAAGCCAGTTAATCGCCACCAAATAAGCTGCCAGGCTGTTACGAAATATACACACGGTTAAATTTTTTTAAAATTGAATATTATAAATTAAAATTTTGAATTTTGTGAATTTTATCCAATCCATAACTAAGTAAAATTTTAATTTTTATTAGCAGTTAACAAGTAACTACAATTGCATTTGGATTCCTAGAATTGTAAATTTGGTTTTCATAACTAATAAGTCTGTATTAGAAATACCTTTTTTTTAATTCAATGGAAAGTAGAAAAGATGACCCTTTGGAAGCCAGAGAAATCTTTTGTGGAACGTCAAGACAAACGCTGTTAATGGTTGTGACCTTTTTTATTATAAAATTTACTTTATTGTATTAAAAAATAAATAAGTTGTTAAAATAAACACAAATTTGTAAAACTTATTTCTCCAATCAAATGATTCCATAACAACAACCGAATTTGTTAATTGAGTTTATAGTGGCAAGTATTAAAATTTTTGTACTTGTAACTAAATTATTTAATGTTCAGAATCGTATTATTCAATTCTCACTACAGATTTAAATGTTAGTAGTCAGAACCGAATGAATTCGATTGGCTAAAAATTCGGTTGTCAGAACAAAAGTGTTTTTTGTGTGTATTTATTATAATTTAATATTTCATTTATGTAAAAAATTTATAATTTTTTTTTTTAATCTAAGTTTAATTATAAAAGAATTGAAATATATTTATTTCTATTTCTTCATATTCATTTCAAAATATTTTATATTTTAATTTCTTAATCCAGAAAAATATATTATAATGGATTATATTGGAAATTATGGTAAGTATTTAAGTAAAGACAAAACAAATTCAAGGAAAAATTCTTAAATAACCGTAAGATATTGCTTAGGTGTATAAAAATGTCAATAAAATTTTGATAAAATTGTAATTAAATAATTACAGCCGTATTCCAAAAAATTAATGTAGGTTTGATAACGAGTTACTAACTTTTTCTTATGGAAATTTACATACAAACTAACTAGTAACTAGTTATCAATCATACATTATTTTTTGTGAATACGGCTGTTAGTTTTTATTTACATAAGAACTATAGGTTCATTTGAATTATTTTTTTTAATTTTCAAAACTTTTTACTTAGTACTTAAAGGTTTCTAACATAGAGTAACATATAGAGACGAAATTCTCGATTGACAATTAAACAAAATTGTTGTTTTGTAAACAAAAATGTGTTTTTATTTTCTTTTGGCAACAACAAAATGTATTTGATTACATGTATTTTGTTGTTGCACGATTTAGGTTTTTGACAACCGACTTAGGTTTTTGACAATTAGTTTCGTCTCTTGTTACTCTTTGGTTTCTAACTCTTAATGTTTTTCCTGTTCATCTTTAACACTCTGTAGCTCTTCATGTTTTATAACAGGGTGATATAAAATAAGTTTTTAAAAGCTTACGCTCTCTTTTACAACTTAAAAGTACAATTTAATTCGAACTAACCATTAGTGTAGGAGACTTTTATTAGCAATTTTTTGTAATTGAACCAACTTTGAGGTGACAAATTTTCACACCCTGTAGCACATCCGGTATGATAACAAGGTGACTACAAGAACATTTTTCTAAATGCTCATGTCCTTCTCTATAACTTTTTTAAATATTTTAATTCGATCCAATCACTTGTTTAGAAATTTGTTATACTTTTTTGTGTTTAGCCTGCCAGGTGTTAAATTTTGATTTATTAACTTTTATTTCATTTTATTCGGAGGTAGCTAATTTTGTTACCCTATATCTCATGCTTAATTATAACAGGGTTACTATAAGATACTTTTTCTGAAAGCTTATTTCTTCCTCTATAGCTTTTGATCGATATATTCAGTAGTTTATGAGATACGATTTATTACCAATTTTTATAATTCTACTAACTGAGAAGTAGTAAATTTTGGCATCCTGTAACTCATAACGTTTTATAACAAGGTGACTACAATAATAATTTTTCAAAAGCTTACGACCTTCTCTTTAACTTCCTTTTAGATTTTAATTCGATCAAATATGTAGTTTAAAAGATAGTTAAAAATTTGTATTTCTTACTGTGAGATGGTTAATTTTGACAACATGTACCTCGTCCTATTTATAACAGGGTGACCATAAAATAATTTTTCTGAAAGCTTAGGTTTTTCTCTATACATTTTTTATACATTTTAAAACGATCCAACCAGGAATTTAGGAGATATAAATTTATTACTAAAACTTTTGAAATTATAATAAAAAGAATTATAATCATTCTGTGGTTGTTCTAGATTATATTCTATAACATTTATTCTAGAAAACCTTTTAAGCTGATTTTAAATAGTAAACAGCTTAAGGAAACCGGAAACATTTTAGATGAATTTTATGTAATTGAAGTTAGTGATTTGAACGTGAGAATGTTTTCAACAGACTGACGGACAGATGAATGAATTTTGCTATGAATTAACTTTACTCTAGCTAATAATTTAGGGAACTGGACAATTTATTATATTTTATATTTATATTTTAAATTTATATAGTTAAATACTTCTATTTTATTTCTAAGATTTCACAATTTCATTTAGCACATTATATATAATTTAAAACCAACTTCTAAATTTTTTCTCTGATTGAAATTTCAAAAGCTATAGGTTCAAATAAAATATATATATAGTTTTATTAAAATTGGATTAATTATGTTTTAAATTCCTATCGAATGTAATGGAGAATAGAGCCTGTATATATTTATATCTTTTAATAAATTATTAAAAGATATAAATATATACAGGCTTAATAAAACTGTGAAACCCCTAACTAATTCTTAAATATTTAAAATAATAATACATATTAAAATATATTTATAGTTTCTTTTATCTGTTAGAGAATTTAGTTTTTAAACTGTTTTTTATATATTTTATTTGTTAACTATAGTTAATTGGTTTCTTTTTTATTTGTTTTTATTTTATTTCAAGTATTTTTAAGTTTAAACATTGTTACAAAATAATGACAATTTATTACATAATTTAAGTATTTTCTTTTTTGTTAAATTGTAAGTTTGTTTTTTATATTCTGTTGTTAGATTTGACGGATTGTTTTATGAGGCATTTTGAAAGAAGAAATTGTTGTTTTGTTTTGATTTTTTTTCTCTTTTAAGTTAAATATTTATATTTATTTTTAATAAATCTTAAACATAAAACAAATTAATTATAAGTTTTTTATATATTTTTTTAATGTAACTATTAATAGTAACTATTGTTAACAGGAATGTTTTTGTTTTTAGGTAAAAGAGGAAATTTTTTTAGAAATATTTAGAGGAAAAGAAACGAAAATTTATTAGTATTTTTTTTTTTTTTTATTTTATGAAAACAAATTGCTTTTTTAATATTTCTTTTAATTTGTTAATTAAATCACAAAGTAATTTATCACATTTTTTTATTTTTAATTATTAAATGAAATTTTGCTACAAAATTTTGCTTTTGTTACAACTTTCTTTAATTTACAATTTTTAAAAAATTTTCATAATATCATTTATTTATATTCTTTTTTTGGTTTTAATTTTCTTTAAAAAAATCCTTTACGAACGTTTTTATTCAAGTTAATTTTTGTTAATTATTTTAATTAAAATTTTTGCTTACTTTAATAAATAATTTATAACTATATTGTTTGTTAAATATATATATTATTAAATATTTTTTTTAACTACCATATAAAACTATGAAAACTTTATATTTTGATCTTTTTTTTATTTTAAATTTGATTTTATATTTTTAAAATTTGATTTTTGGTTTTTTTAATTTGAATACATTTGATAATTTTCAAGATTGTTTGGAGCCCCACATTTCGGTTTCATAATAAATACGATAGATATTATCACGTATTAATTTTGATTTTTCTTTGGGTAATGATAAAATGGCTTGTTGTTTTTTAAAAAATTCCAAACACAAATCTTGAGGAGCTCCCAAGGCATGTATATTGCAAGTGAAATTTCTGAAAGGAAAATAAAAATATAAGATAAATAAATTAGAAAAAATTTAATTCTAATATCCTGCACTAATCATTTAATATTTTTAAAATTTTTTAATATTTTTAACATTTTTATTTAACAATTTTCCACTTTTGGCCCACTGTAGTTTAATTTGGCTTAAATTTCTCACTTCAGCAGATTAAATTCTTAAAGTTTTTCTACTTTAAAATATTGTATGTAATTTTTATTTCACTTCTGCTGAGTAGTTAACAATTTATACCAAAAAAAACAAAATTTTCGAAATTTAGTCCACATTTTGTTCTATAACTTTTTTGCTTCTTAATTGAATTAATGGATTTTAAATAGCAAACTACTTAACATAATAATAAACAAGCTGAATCAATTTCATTTGATTTTCTTTAATACTTTGGTTGTGGGAATGTTTTCTTCAGACAAAAAGTTCTTAAGGACCACAAATATTTATATTATTTTATAATTTTTTTATGGTGGTGAAGGGTATAAAAAATGTCAAATAACTTACGTTAATTGTCGAAATGCTATATTCTCCATTTCTTTATCGATATCAGCTGCCGCCTCATTAACAGTTTTGGGTGAACGTTCTCTTTTGATTCTATTGGTGTGACTATGATGGGAAGAACTTGAGGTGGAAATTTCAGTTTTATTTAAAGCTTTTTCTTCATTATCTGGTTCAGAACTTTGAGCTTTTTGTTCGGGTTCCAAATCAGCTTTGACCTTTTGTTTAGCCCTACGTCTTTCCTGTTTCTTTTGTTTGGCCAAAACACGATGATCTCTTTCGGATTGTAGGGCTTCATAAAAAGCGGTACTCCAAAATCTAATGGACAGCCATATAGGCTGCTCACGCATAAAGGTAAATAAATATTCACGATAAGCATCACAACCGGGTACCTCAACTAATTCAAAATAAAAAAAAATAATTAATTAAACTTTCCATCCAAAATCCCCCCTCTCATACTTACTTTCCCTATAAAAAATGAAACACAAATTCATTATAGTGGCAGCTGGTGGAAAATGTTCACATTCATTGCATTCGAACAAGACCAAAGCAAAATGTTGTATCAGAGAATGAAAAGTCACTTCATTAACCACTTTCACTTTATTCTTTTGATCCACCAAAAATCTTACAAACCATTGCCGTCCTATCTCTAAGCGGGTCATGGCTCCAAATTCCGATTTTAATTCCAAATCTATAGCATTTGCATTGGCAAACATAGTTTCGGTAAAACGTTTCATAAATTCTTTTATAGGCTCTTCGCCTGCCCGACAATCCAAACTAATCGAAGAAGCCCAAGAAGGCACCGAATTTTGTGATTCCGAACGTATGAAATTACGCCAATCTGTGGATTCAATACTGGGACTAACCTGACACTCAAGATCATCACGTAAACTTGTCAAAGTGCTACTATTTGAGTTTTTACGTCTAACAGGAGGAACTCGTATGGAATGATTTGAGGGTGCAGCGGTAATATTTACCACAGATGATTTACTAAGATCACGTTCATAAGAAGGTGGTTGAACCTCAATATGAGGTGCTGTAGCCGCTGCAGCCGCCCCTAAGACTAATGAAGTATTAGCAGAATTTTCACGCATTCTCATTAGATCCCTTTGCATATCCAATTCACTACGTCTGGCTCCGGGGATGGCACGTGCTCGTTCATAACCACCCGAATGTCGGGATTCTATAGAATCAGAGCGTGTAGTGCTACTAACATGAGATCTATCTTGTTGATTATTTTGAAAGGATCTCGACGAGGTTGAGGTAGATGAAGACGATGAGGAGGATGAAGACGAAGATGAGCGGGATTTTTCCCGTTTCTTATTACGCAAGGCATCCAAACGGGGTCCTGAAAAATATTTTTAAAAAGAAAATTAAATAAATTAATTTTAATTAAAACCTATTTAATTTCAAATGATCTTAAACTTACTTGGCGCCAAGTTGGGTTGCCTATAGCGTCCCGATATGATTTCTTCATGGGCTCTGCGTGCCTTGACCCTTCGTGCCTCATAGTCTATTTTGGTATAGTCAATGGATTCATCAACTAAGATAAAAGAAATTAAATAATTTCTTAATTTTTTAAGAGCAATTGAGAGACAACTTACATTTGGGTATCTCTTCTTCGTCATCATCACAATAATCCGAATCGCTGGAGCTGATATTAAGGGTAAACTAAAGGGAAATAAAAAAAATATCGAATCAGAATTTAAAGATTGATTAAAAATAGATTGTTTCAAAGATTTTATTTGAATAAAAATTCTAGCTTTAATGGAATTTAATAAAACAAAAATTATATACAAAGTTTCAAATATAAACCCAATTTTAATCGAATAAAAAAACAGGATTTTTTTCGAATAAAAACCGGAATAAATATTCTATTTGACATGGATTTTATTATAGTAAAAATTTGAGTTTCAATGGAATTAAATAAAAAATATATAGAAAAATTATTCGAATAAAAATCCGAATAAAAATCCGGTTTTAATCGAATAAAAAATGGATTTCATTCGAATAAAAACTGTATGTGCACTTGAAAAAAAACTCAAAAATAAATATTTTTATGAAAAAAAAAAAAAAACAATTCATATTTTATTTAAAAAAATTCAAAAAACTGAAAGGTATGTTCGAATAAAAACCCTAATTTTATTCTTAATAATTTTTAATCAAATTAAGTGAAAACCTAAAAACCTATTTAATCAGAAACCGGATTTTATTCGAATACAAACCGGAAAAAATATTCGATTTAACAACCCGGTTTCAATCGAAAAAAGCACTTGAAAAGAAAACTCAAAAATAAATATTTGTATGAAAAAAGTCTATTCGGATTTCATTTCAAAAAAATTAAAAAAAAAAATTGAATAAAAATAGAATAAAATGTATTCTAAATAAAAAAAATAACTATAAATTAGCCCCACAAAAAAAAAAAAAAAATATACGAATTAAAAAATCTATTTTTAATGCTGATTATGACATTTACAATTAAAAAAAAAAAAAATATTTCGAAAAAAAACTAAAACCTCAACAGAATATTCGAATAAACAAACCCCTTCCTATTCGAATTTTATTCAAATTAACAACAGGTTTAAATAGAATTTAATTAATTTTTTTTTAGCCAAAGGAAAATAATGGAGTTTATTCGAATAACAACCCGGTTTTAATCGGATGAGAACCGAGATATTAATCGAATAAGAACTTAAATTTTCGTAATGATATATTAGTAAAAAATAAAAATATCCAAAAAAAAAATATAATATTCGATTAATAAAACCGGTTCTTAATCGATAAAAATACTAGGTATTTAATTGAATATAAATCCAGATTTTATTAAAATACGAAGTTTTATTTATATAAAAATAATTCAAAGCATTTGGGAAAAAATTAAAACCTCGCAAGAATAATATTCGAATAAAAAACAACCGGTTCTATTCGTAATTTATTCGTATAAGTATCCGAATTAAATTAAATAAAGCCTTTTTAAATTAACCATGAAAAAAGAAGGATAAATTATTCCAAAAAACGGTTTATAATCAAACTCGGATTATAATTTGATAGAAAAAAATAGTTTTCTATAACATTTTATTCGAATAATTTTTTTTTTAAATTCTATGTTTAATTTTAATTAAATTTGAAAAAAAAAATGAATTAATTATTTGAATAAAAATTCAGTCTTTACTCAGATGAAAATCCGGTTTAATCGGATAAAAAACTGATTACTATTTAGAGTTTAAAGCATTTGGAACAAAAATTAAAAAAAAAACTGGTTCCCCATATGATCGTATTGGTTTTTAAACGAATTGAATCAAATGATTTTGAATTAAAGCCAATGATACACAAAATGAATTGGAAGTGACTCGATTAAAAACCTGGTTTTAGTCGGATAAGAAGAGAGATATAAAACGAATAAAAACCCTATTTTTTAATAATATTGTTATATATAAAATTTAAAATATTTGGAAAAAATTTAATATCAAAAAATATTCAATTAAAAAAACCGGTTCTCAATCACTTAAATAACCCTGTTTTAAATCGAATAAAAAACTGGATATTAGTAGAGTAAAGTAGAAAGTAATTTAAATTCGCTATTAGAGACACTTAGCATTCAAAGCATTTGAAAAAAATAAAAATCATAAAAAGTAATCGATTTAAAACCGGTTCTTATTCGGATTTTATTCGAAAAAATTTTGGGATTTTGTATTCCGTTAAACATGTTTAAATTAACAAACTATTCGCTAAGAAACCCGGTTTTAGATCAAATAAAAACCCGGTTTTCCATTGTATAGAAAACTTTTTAATCAGGACATAGTGACATTTAGACTTTAATGTATATTGAATAAATTTAAACCTCCACAAGATATATTCGATAATAAAAACCGGTTGCTATTTGAATTTTATTTTAAATATTATTATAATTTTAATCTTAATAACGAAACGTTTAAGAATCAATTATATTAAAATAAAGGCAATTAAAAAATTAAGACAAATTATTCGAATATAGAACCGGTTCATAAAAACCGAATAAAAATCAATTCATATTCGAATTTTATTCGAATTTATTTTAGGTTTATAAGATAAATAAAAAACCGATTACAAAAAAACATTACAAAATAAGACAATAAAGTTATTAAGGTAATGACGCGGTTTTTATTCGAACAGAAATATAATTTTTAATCGGAAAAATATAAATCGTTTAACAAATTAAAAATTAAATTATTTTAAATTTGCCATTCGCATAAATCTAATAAATTCTCTATGTTGAATAAGGCCTGATATTTAATCTAAAATTGAAATATTCTATTCGAATAAATATTTTATTCGGATAAAAGTCCGATTTTAATGGGATAAACAGAAAAAAAGCCATTTCCTAGTAAAGCAAATACTGTTTTGTAATCAGATAAGAACCAAGTTTTAATCGAATATAAAAACCGAAAACCAGTTTTTATTCGAATAAGAATACTGGTTCATCCCATTTAAATTTTGCCAAAGGATTTTAAATTTGCCAGATAAAAACTTTAAACGAATTCTTCTATTAAAAAAATATTTTCTTTTTCGAATAAAACCCCCGATTTAAATCGAATAAAAAGACGAATTTAAGCTGAAAAGAATCGACAAATAAAATTAATTTAAACGATAAATAAAAATTATTCGAATAAAAAAATTGCTATAATTATTATTCGAATAAAAACCGGTTATTATTCGTATATGAAACTGAGTTTAACCCTAAAATACTAACGTTATTTTGACTACCTTTTTATGCGACTCTATTGTAAGCATATAAACGACTATAAATGCTTTATTTTTGCATTAATATATGACGAATCACCTCCAGAAAACTTCTCTGAAATGTTGTCGCATGAAATCTTCGGATGCCTGAGTAATAAGTAAAAAATTGGTATACGTAGAATTTACTAACATTAGTATTGCAGTGTTAAAATCAGGGTTTTACTCACATATTATTCATTTAAATAGAAAATGACAACAAAATATTATTCGAATAAAAATCAAATTTAATTCGAATGAAATAGCGAATATTTATGGTACTAAAAGGCTGGAAATAACGTTTTCTTAATGGTACTTTTTTGAAGATTAGTTCCGTGTTTTTGCTTTCGATTTACAAAATTTGTTCTTAATTTTTTTTTTTTTTTTTTAAATTGTACTAAAAATATTTTTAATGACATTTAGTACTTGTTTCTGAAATTTGGTCTTTTTGATCTTTTCTTTCAATTTTAAAATTACAATATTTACCATAAATTCTTAAAAAACGAAACTCACTTTCTACAAGTCTTAAAGTCAAATTTGATTTATATTATCCAAATCTAAAAAAAAATTTAAACAATATAACCTTTAACATGCCTCATATTCATACTGCACTTAAGACATTTAACTAAGTAAGTACATATTTTAATAAAACAAGCAAGTGTTTTAATCTCCCCTTTATATTGCTCTAACATTATATGCTTTTTGCCAGATACTATCAATAGCATTTTAATTAAAAACAACACTTCCTTAATAGTTTTAAAGGTATTTCATATATGATTTATATGCTACTGCACTTGGATATTATGTCTTCCTCTTTGAACAATAGCCTCCAGTCAAGTCAGCAAGTAGTTGTTGTAGTATATAATACTTTTGTTTATAGTTTTTGTTAGTGAACAAAGCTCTCTCACTCACTCTCTTACTTACTTCTAACTGTCTCTATTGCAATTCATTTAAGAATTCAAGGCTTTTAAATAACATTTTTTTTTCTTTCTTTAACAATTAATTACACACCAACATCCTTGTAACTAACACTAAAGCAAGTAAAACATAAACATATAAGAGAACCCAGCAAACAATAAAGAGAAATATTTGGAAAATAAATTAAAATTATCTAAGAAATTTCTTCTCAATATCTTTTAGATATATATTAATTTTAATTGGAACAGTCTCTTCTGGAAGATACTTAGTTGGAATAGGTTTTAAATTTAAGTTTACATCCTTAAACTGATTTATATGCTGGGATATTTTTTATCATAATATATTTGAGTGTAGGTTTTTTCTTTTGCCTTCATTTTGTTTATGATTTGACATACAAAAACTAAACTGCATTAAATCCTTGAAACATATGCTGTCACGGTTATTTTTGTTATTATTTTTATTACTTTGTATTGTCATTAGGCCTCAAAGCTACAAACAACTCTCTCCTCTACCTTTCTTTGTCTGTCTTACTACATTCTCAAGGTCACAGAATGTTGCCAGAAATATTGTATCTTCTACAAAATGAATTTATAAACAAAAAATCCTGTACAAGGAAAATTTATTAAACATTTCATATAAAAGGGAAATTTATTGAAAATTTCCTATAAAAAAAAAAAAAAATTATCAAAACTTCCTATAAAAGGAAAATTTATGAAAAAATTTCCTACAAAAGGAAAATTTATTGAAAATTTCCTATAAAAGGGAAATTTATCGAAATCTTCCTATAATAGGGAAATTAATCGAAAATTTTCTAAAAAGGAAATTTATCGAAAATTTCCTATAAAGGGAAATCTATCAAAAATTATCTACAAAAGGAAATTTTATTAAAAATTTTCTATAAATGGGATATTTATAGCAAATTTCATATACAAATGAAGTTTATCGAAAATTTCTTATAGAAGGGATATTTATCCTATAAAAGGGAAATTTAAAAAAAAATTTCCTATATAAAGGAAATTTATTAAAAACGTCCTATAAAAGTGAAAAACTTATCGATAATTTCCTATAAAAGGGAAATTTATTGAAAAATTTTCTAAAAGCGAAATGTATCGGCTTAGACTAGACTATAGACTAGACAACCCGCAAGGGTATTCTCTGGAGAGAATAACGGGAATTTACGATAACGCGGACCCTAGTACGCAGGTACGGAGAGCGTGCTACAAAAAGGCACATGTGCTTTGTGAAGTTCTGTGAAGAGACGAGTGGATGCCGCCCCAAAATAAGTATCCAGCCACAGGGGTATCCTCAAGAGAGGCATTCCTGGTCAGCGTCTGTTCTCCATGTAAGGAGCGGCTCAAATAAAACCTTGGCGGATAGGTAATAAACGCAAAATACTAATTAACTCTGAATGAAAAATAAGGAATTAAATGTTACGGTGCAGGGAGTAATAAACCCAGTACCGGCGGCATTGGAAAGTACGAACTCGGGCTTTCAGTCGTAGATATCCAGCTACCGCAGAAACTCTACTCCAGTAGCAAACCTGGCTGGGATAGAGCATAATGCTACAGGCAGTCTCTGTGAAATGGAGGTAGTGGCACAGAACCCTTTCAGAAGGAACTCTGGTATACAGAGATCACCACAATTAACAGTGAGTCACACCACACCAACGACGTCAGCGGAATCAACCAGCAAGGTTGTTTAATATATAAATTGTTGGAGTATGTAAAAAATAGGAACAATGTGCATCACGCTATTAAGGAGCAAATAAGAGCGATTAAAGTTACGTATAACAAAGCTAAAGAGGATGTGGAAACATAGGAAAATAGACAAACTTTGAAGAATAAGGAGCAGTCAACACAAACAACTCCCAATTCGTTGGTTGTAACAAAAGGTGAACCAAAAATCCAAATGCAACAAGGAAAAGCAAAACGTTGTGGAAGCACTAGGTGCAAGCAAGGAAGGAAGATAAAGATGAGTGAAAGGAGGTAAAACGTAAAAAATCAAGAAAGAAATCAGCTCGTGCAAATGCGATGATTATTTCTACAAAGGCGAAACTACCTATGCTGAAATACTGCGGAAAATTAAGGCAGACCCAACATTAAAGGACCTCGGAGAAAATGTCTCACGTATACGACGAACTCAAAAATGAGATTTACTTTTGGAAATAAAATCATCCAGCAAGAATAAGATGGACAAATTCCAGGGACAGGTGGAAAAGAGCATTGGCTCACAAGTGGATATCAGAACCCGTAAACAGGAAATACGTATTGAGTGTAAGGACATTGATGAGGTGACTACAAAAGAAGAAATATGTAACGCATTCATGAATCAGCTTGGAGTTGAAGGAATAAAAGATTCCGACATGAGGAGCCTAATAATAAGCTATGGTGATCCCTCGTCGTATAGACCAATTTGCCTTTTGGTCTCTATAGGAAAAATATTCGAGAAGATAATATACAATCGACTGATACCAATTGTTGAAACTAAAAGAGGTTTATCGGATCGACAGTACGGATTCCATAAAGCGAGATCTACCTTTGACGCATTGATCAGCATGGTCACAAAAATAGCTCAAGTGGCAACAGAGGGCAAAAAGTATTGCGCAGTCATCACTCTCGATGTAAAGAATGCTTTTAACTCAGCTAACTGGGAATTAAAATCGAGACCGCTACGTAGACTCGGCATTCCAAACTACCTGACAAGGATCATAAGTAGTTACTTCATGAACAGAAAATTGTGCTACTATACAGATGATGGGATTCAGACATATGATGTAACGGCAGGCGTTCCACAAGGCTCGGTACTTGGACCTTTGCTATGGAACATCATGTACAATGATGTTCTTAATTTAAAAATACCAGGAGAGGCGAATATAATAGGTTTCGCGGATGATATTGCTGTGACGGTCACGGCAAGATATATTGATGAAGTAGAGATGATTGCCCAAATAATTGGAAAATGTATGAAAGGGCTTAGACTTGAACTAGCAGAGCACAAAATTGAAGTCGTAAGATACTCGAAGACATAAAGATCAAGTTGGGAAATTATGAAGTGATGTCCAAACCCAACCTTAAGTACCTAGGAGTTATGATAGATTCAAGTTTAAACTTCAAAGCGTATATGGAATATATGTATCAGAAATCATCAAATGTAAGAGGTGCAATAGAAAGAATAATGCCAAATGTAGGGGGCCCCCGGCAAACTAAAAGAAAAATAGTTATCACTGTAGTAAGCTTGTTGATTCTTTATACGGCTCCTATATGGTCAAGAGCTCTAAAATAAAGTCGGTAGCAGAAAAACTCAGTGTATAGGCTATGTGCGTTGCGTATAGGCAGTTCTTTTCGGACAACATCTGAAGATTCAGCGTTTGTTATTGTGGGAATAATTTCAATAGACATTCTAGCCAATGAAGCCAAACGTATGTATGATCGTAAACAAAGAGAACATATAACTAGTATTATACGTAAAGAGAAAGATATATCAATAGCAGCATTGCAGTATCGATGGGAAAGAAATAAACTACCATCTCACGCAATTTCTTTCTGGTCACGAAGGATATAGAATTTATTTACATAGGTTTGCTTTGGACAAATCGCCGATATGCCCCTACTGTCCTAACGTTGTTGAAGATCCCGAACACGTCATGTTCTACTGCCCACGTTTTAACGAAGTACGAGAACATACAGAAAAAAAAGTCGGTCAAGAGTTGAATGCTGAGAATATCGTAAATATAACGATAAGTAAAAAAGTGTACTGGTAAGCTATATGTAGCATCGTAGCTGGTATCCACAAGAAATTACGGATGGAGGAGGAAAGAAGAAAATTCTTTCTATTAAACTCGACAGAGGCTAACAAATCCTAATAATAGTAATAGACAGTTCCGCAGGGCATATGGATGACAAAGGAGGTGATTTTAGTCGGTAAGAATACGACATAACCCGTTGACCCTTAATTGGCATCGGGTATCATATGATAGATTTCTACCTGTATAATAGAAAAAAAAAAAAAAACTAGAGACTAGACTATAGACAAGACTACAGACAAGACTATAGACAATACTATAGACTAGACTATAGAATAGACTACAAACTAGACTATAGACTAGACTACAGACAAGAATATAGACAAGACTATAGACTAGACTATAGACTAGACTATAGACTAGACTATAGACTAGACTATAGACTAGACTATAGACTAGACTATAGACTAGACTATAGACTAGACTATAGACTAGACTATAGACTAGGCTATAGACTAGACTATAGACTAGACTATAGACTAGACTATAGACTAGACTATAGACTAGACTATACTATAGACTAGACTATAGACTAGACTATAGACTAGACTATAGACTAGACTATAGACTAGACTATAGACTAGACTATAGACTAGACTATAGACTAGACTATAGACTAGACTATAGACTAGACTATAGACTAGACTATAGACTAGACTATAGACTAGACTATAGACTAGACTATAGACTAGACTATAGACTAGACTATAGACTAGACTATAGACTAGACTATAGACTAGACTATACTATAGGCTATACTATAGACTGTAGATTAAACTATAGACTAGACTTTTTAATTTCTTCTTAATTAAATTTTAAAAACTTTATTTTGCGATCTGGCTACTCTAATGTCAGAGGTAAAAAATAAACAAACTAGAAATCAGCGTAATATGTATTACAACATAGTGTGTGTGTGTGTAAAAGTAAAGGAAATTTTTTGACACACTAAGACATTCAAACATGTGCCTTAATAAAAAGTTTTATAATAATTTAAATAATAGGTATAATTTTTAGTTAACATACCTTTGATGAAATACCATTTAATAATTCATTGCTATTTCCCAAAACAGTTAAGAATTTCGATTTTAACATTCCTATGGCCGGAGTACGACCCATAAAACTTTTAATACGTGATGTTTCACCCACCGGTGGTGGAGTAGCAGGTTGTGAGGGCGAAGAATTAAACATTTTAGCATTTAAGTAGCTGCTTTTATAACGGTGTGTGTTGCGTATGTGTATTGGTTTACTGGTAAACAACAAAACCAACAACAAAAACGAGAATAAAGAACACACCTATTATTGTGGTAGTAATAGTAGGCAGCTGTTACAACAGTAATCAATGTCTGGAGGCCATTCTCTTACTAAATATCCTTTTAAATATTAGATTTATGTAGTTGTTGTTGTTGTTGGCTATAGCTACTTAAATATTTGCCTCATTTATTCATAATATTTTAAATGCTGCAGCTGCTATTGTTGATGTTGGCAAAGACTTTTGCTTAGTAAGTTCAATGAAACTATTGAACTTATTTTTATTTATATTTTTTTATTTTAAAAATTCTTCCGTTATTACATGACAATAAAAACCACATACATACATAGGCTCTTGTAGTTTGCTTAATAACACTTGACTGGTCACATTCTAACAATACTAAAGCAGCTACAAAATTAGACGCCGCAGAGAAGCTTTTAAATAGTAATATGACAAGCTGCAGTCCTCAACTTGCAGTTGCTGCTTAGCAAAACAATGTAATACAAGCTGCTAGGTGTCGCTACTGTTGCAATAACAATTATGTGAAGAATAAAAAACCCGCAATTTAACCGATTATAGTATATTACACTCTATTGTTTACGAGTTCATGTTTAGCATGAGGTTGCAGCAGCAAAGAGAAAAAGGAAAAAAATATGTTGCCTACTACTAGTCATGTGTTAGTTTAGGCCCTCTTACGTTATGACTCCTGGCCATCGAACAATATTTTATTTTTTATTTTTTTATTATAATTTTTTTTTACTTTTTTGTTTTTTCAAATTATTGAGTGTATGATGAATATGTATAAATGTTTGTCTCAATGTTGCGTTGTTGATTATTGATTTTTACACCGACTTGTGCAATGAAATTTCCTAAAACATCACAGCACACAACAACATCAGCAGAAAAAAACACACACATTGTATTATTCCTTGAACTTCACTGGCTTTCACATTTTAAATTTATTTATTTTTTTTTCTTTTTTCCTTTATTTTTTTCAAGCTTCTTTTAAAATTTAACTTTTGTCTTCTTAGCTTGAAATAAGGTAATTATTTTAAAAATTTATTCACAAAACAAGGCACTTTTTTTTGTTGAAATTTATTTAAAAACTTTTAATTTCTATTAATTTTTATTTCTTTAATATATTTTATTATTTTTTTCTTCTTTTGATTTAATTTAAATATTTGATTTTTGCTTTATTTTTTCCTTCTAATTATTAATTAAGTCTATTTTTAGTTGTCTGATATTTGATGTTATTGGTTGCTTGTAAAAATTCCTTCTGTTGGCATGAATGACAACTTTTCAGTAACAATGTTGTCTACTCAGAGCTTTTTTTAAACAAAAATGTTCTCGACGAACCAGAAATTGGTTCGCGGCTAACATGCAACACACAAACTAATGTATTTCTTATGAAGCTGGTTGTTTGCTGCATAAGTACCGTATATTTGGTTCGCGGCGAACCAACATGGCGTCCATAAGAAAAGCATTAGTTTGTGTGATTTTTTTCCGCCGCGAACCAAATTTTTGTTCGTCGCTAAAATTTCGGCAATACATAAAATTATCGGCAGTTTTTTTTAAACACTTTTTCTCTGAACATTTTCTTTGAATTGAAAGAGTTTTTCAGTTTTTTTCTGAGATTGACGCAAATCTGTGCAGATTCTGCTCGCAGCGAAAATCTGCAAGCACCAGCAAATTGTTCTATGTACATTTCAAGTGCGCTTGCAGGTGTTTGATACCCCGGCTGTTGTCGTCATCTTCATATAGAAGTATAGGTGTCGAACCACTGCAAGCGTTTGCAAGCGAATCGCTACTGCGACCCGCAGTAGCTGTGTAGAGCTTTTATTGTTTTGCTAATAAAAAACATGTGTTTATTTTATAAAGCATACTTTAGGGTGTTAACAAAATAAACAGTATAGCTTTATGTTAGTAACAGTGGGGTGGCATGTTAGAATAGCATGATAAGTTAAATAGCAAGTGTCGGTTATAAAATTTAAAAGGTTGGCAGTTAAGTTAAAACTTTATTTAAAACAAAAAGAAACAGTAAAATAACATTACAATAGTAAAAGTAAAAATTATATAAAAAGTATTTAACCAATTAAAAAAAAATAAAAAAATTATTAATATGTAATCAAAACTAGAGATTGCAACCCGGGATTTCCCGTCCTGGGATTTCAGGAAAATTTGCTATTTTTCTTGTCCCGCCTTCCCGGGATTTTCGCCCGGGATTCCCGGGAATTTTAAAATAACTTAAATGGAAAAAAATAGCATGAATTTTGATAAGAACTTATATACATATTTGAGTAATATTTAAAAGGCCAGAAAATTGAAGGCATATTGAAAGGAACTCCAAGTGCTTCGACTATTTGGTGCGAAAATTTAAAGCTATTGCAGAGTTGATAACATATAAAGTTCAAAAAATTCCAAACTGGAATTCTGCAAAAAAAATTACAAGCCAAAAATAGGACTCGGAATTTAAAACCAAATTTCATACAAAAATACTCAAGTTGTATAATTGACGAAGAAACGTAGGTGCTGGCAGAATCTTCGCAGCTTGTTTCTCAAAAATTTTTATTGCTAATGCTCGAAGCAATATTGGAGATAAGTTTAAGACCCAAAAGCAGCAAAAATTTCTTACAAAATTCATGATATGACAAGCTTTTTGCAGTTGCGGCAAAACAGGAAAGTCATTTGATACATTCGGATCTATAAATACGAAAGTATGCATAAAGGAATATTTCCAAAAAAGACTTTTTCCTTTCTCAAGAGAGCACAACGTATCCACACATTATTGACCCGATTTGGTATCTTGTCACTACGGTAAGAAAGCTCTGGAGTGGTACCAAGAGAGGTCAATTTTGAAAATTGTCCATAGCTTAGACCAGTGGAGAGATATTGAGCTTTTGTGAAAAGTGAATTCAAGAGCACTAAAAAGGTGTCCCAAAATACCGAAGATTTTAACAGAAGATGTGCACACTGTTCCAAAAAAGTGACTGAAGCAACTATCAAATCTCCAAAGAAAGAGTTTTCAAAAATGGTCCACAATTTTATAATTAGTGGTTATAACCATATATTTCTGTGATCTGTGCTAAATTATCAAATAATTAATAAAATAATGAAAACTCTAAGATCAACCGTTTCCAAGTTATTGAATATTATATATGTTAAGAATTTTTCGATCTCACTCCTTAAATGTAAATATTTTTCGGATGGTCATCCAATTTTGTACGCATATAACCTATGGAGCCATTTAAATATCTGCATTTTTATTTATTTTTTTTTTTTTTTTTTTCTTTTTTTTTAATTTTAAAAAATTCGGGAATTTATTGACGATTTTCACTTTCCGAAAAATTAAAAAAAATTTTATTTAAAAAACAAATAAAAAATTCAACTAATTTTATAAAAAAGTACTATTAAAAAAATTAGTATTTAATTAAATCCAAAATTTTATACAAATAAAATTTGAAAAGTACGTACAAAATATCCAAAAAAAATCTAACTTTCAAGAAAAAAGAAACAACATTTTTAAATAAAAACTATCCAATTTTCAATCCAGAAATTAAACACTTTTAAATTTATTAAAATTGCAGTAAATATTTCAACATTTCAGAGAGTATTTTCTTCAAATGAGACAAAAATCTAAACAAAATTTTATACGTCAACACTTCTGCAATAAGTTATTATTAAATTCACTTAATTTATATTAAAACAATTTAACCAAAAGCTAAACAATGTTTTCTTTTTTCCTCTCTTTCTTGTTGTTAAAATAAAATAAATAATAAATAAAATATATACAAAACAAAATTATTTATTTATCATTGATTTTTATTTATTATTCTTTTAAAACATTTTCCTCCATCTTTACAGCATCATTTTACAAGAAAAGAAATTCATTGATGTTTTATTGTATTTTAATTCAAATTCGCGGAAGAAATCTCACACATTAAATGTCACCAAAATGTCTGTCTGTTGTTGTTGTGTCTGCCAGAGAATAAAGATCATTTTAAGAGTTTCAGAGAAAAAATTGTTATATCTAATATTTTATTGCGTTTGTCAATGAGTTAGGGAAAAGGAAAAACAAGACAAAATATTTAAATATTGAGTAAAAAAAACAGAACAGAAAAGAAAATTGTTCAACACTTGTGTCGTATAACAAAAGGCGACAACTAAATATTTTAGTTTGTGAGCAGAAGTTGAACGATTAAAACGAAATTTCTTAAAATTGTGCGAATATACGGAAACAGACGACAAATACTAACGGCACGCGAGTTATGTAAGCAATATTTAGGCCGACATTTAAATAAAATCAGAAAAAAAAACAAAAAGAAAAGATATTTTTAAATCTAAAAAGCTTTTTGCAAAAAAACAAAAAACGAAAAGTTGTTAAAAATTAAAGAAAATTTATTTAAAAAATTAAAGAAATTAAAAAAGTGTTAAAATAAAATTAAAAAAAAAAAAATACAGGAAGTGCTAAAAATAATATTATCAGTAATATTATAAAGAAAACAAGCAGTATCTTTAAAAAAAAAAAAGGTCATAAATAATTATTATAAAGAATTCTAAAAATAATTTAATATTTAATTATTTCTTTTTGAATAAATTTTAAATAAAAATCTTGAAAATTGTGAAAA
Organism: Protophormia terraenovae; assembly: GCA_951394005.1. Classification (NCBI taxonomy): domain Eukaryota; kingdom Metazoa; phylum Arthropoda; class Insecta; order Diptera; family Calliphoridae; genus Protophormia; species Protophormia terraenovae. The sequence continues at coordinate 3,580,170 of OX596074.1, read as the reverse complement.
TATATTAATAAAATAATAAAAATATTCTAAAAATAAATAAAAATTTTGCCTTTATAAGCACTAAAAATTAAGCAAAACACACATACAAACTTAAAAACGAAACGAAAAAGAAAAAAGTGTTTTGCGGCATTTAAAAATAGTTGTTGAAATTTTCAAAAATAACACAACAGCGTCTCCCTGGGCTTACTTACATACACAGCAATAGCATCATCATCAACAACATCAACAAACAAACCAAAGAAAAAAACATCAGCAACAGCATCAACATCATTAAAGCAATAGCAATTTTTTATTATTTCTAGCAGCAATAAATTCGTACGACATCAACACTTTTTTTTTTGAGCACCAACAACTTTTAGCCGAATCGGAAAATGACGAAGTCAATCGCATTTTTTTTTTTTTTTTTTTTAATTTACGCAGACAATGTTATTTTTGGCCAAAATACTATACAACACCATATTAACAAACACATACATATACAAATATTTAACTACACACATGATCTTTTTTGTATTTATTTATATGCAGCATCAAATCTAAACACTTTTTCTGAAATGAAATTTTAAAAGATAAATTTTGAATATAGCACAAATATTTTTTTTTTTTTTTTTCTTTTTTGCATTATGATTATTTTAGATTTTCAAAAAAGAATAATAAAATTTGGAGCTATGAAAACTATTTTTATTTTTATCGAAAAAATGTGCAATTATTTTGTTGGTAAATGGTGCAAAAAATGACAAGACTACTTATAAAGACAATTTTAATAGAAAAACAGAGATTCTTAAACTAAAAATTTTATATTTCAATTAGGCGAATATAGTAGTTTATTTTGTAACAATTTAAAAACTGCTGCTTTAATTTGTTTTGCAACATTATTTTTAATTACTTTGATGATATTGCATTTAGAACAAGTACATTAAAAATAATGCAATATAAATCTTAGAAATTTTAATTTAATAAAAGAAAACATAAAAAACCTTAATTAAAATTAATTCCGCATAACTTTTTAAAAAGTTCTAAACAAAGTAAAATTTTCAGATTTCCATCTTAACAAAGATTTTATGGTTTAAAATAAAAATATAATTATTTGAGGGATTCACAAAGTGTGCTATCATGTCTTATTGTCATAATGTCATAAAATTTTACAAAACAAAAGCAATAACAATATTTTTTATACATTGAAATATTTTAGGACAATTTGTGAATCCCCCAATTAAGGAGTGAGATCGAAAAATTCTTAACACACATTTTGCCTCATAACTTTTTTCGGAATCAATATTCAAAATTTTTTTTCATCTAGTTATCATTGAAAAATACTTCAGTTATTATTTTTAATAACAACCATGTTAATTTGTCCTTATTTTCATCAAAATAAGTGACGAAAAAGATTTACGTCCTACAAGTTATTAAAAAATTTCAAAAAATCCAAATAGGTCATACATATAATTGGCCACAGAATTAAATGTCGTCTGTAAAACCGTTTCTAATATTATTAAACAGTATCAGGAGAATTTGACTATTGATGTGAAACCTATTTCGGTAAGAAAAAAAGACCACATGATATTGGGAATGCCAGAAAATTGAAGGCATATTGAAAGGAACTCCAAACACATCTGGTAGAAAATCAGCTCAGTTTTCTCAGTGCTTCGACTATTTGGTGCGAAAATTTAAAACTAATGGGAAAGTTGATAACATATAAAGTTCAAAAAATTTCAAACTGGAATTCTGCAAAAAAAAATTACAAGCCAGAAATAGAACTCGGAATTTAAAACCAAATTTTATACAAAAATACTCAAGTTGTATAATTGACGAAGAAACGTAGGTGCTGGCAGAATCTTCGCAGCTTGTGTCTCAAAAATTTTTATTGCTAATGCTCGAAGCAATGTTGGAGATAAGTTTAAGACCCAAAAGCAGCAAAAATTTCTTACAAAATTCATGGTATGACAAGCTTTTTGCAGTTGCGGCAAAACAGGAAAGTCATTTAATACATTCGGATCTATAAATACCAAAATATGCATAAAGGAATATTTGCAAAAAAGACTTCTTCTTTTTTTAAGAAAGCACAACATGTTCACATATTTTTGGACCCATTTGGTATCATGTTACTACGGTAAGAAAGCTCTGGAGTAGTACCGAACCAATAACATAGTTTTAGTATCAAGAGAGGTCAATTTTCAAAATTGTCCATAGCTTAGACTAGTGGAGAGATGTTGAGATCTTGTGAAAAGTGAATTCAAGAGCACAAAAAGGTGTCCCAAAATACTGAAGATTTTAACAGAAGATATGCACACTGTTCCAAAAAAGTGACTGAAGCAACTATCAAATCTCTAAAGAAAGGGTTTTCAAAAATGGTCCACAATTTTATAATTAGTAGTTAGAACCATAAAAATTATATATTTCTGTGATCTGTGCTAAATTATCAAATGATTGAAAAAATAATGAAAATTCTAAGATCAACCGTTTCCAAGTTATTGAATATTATGTATGTTAAGAATTTTTCGATCTCACTCCTTATGTACCTATAAATAAAAATGTTTTTACAAAAATATTTCAAAAATATTTCATTCAAATCATTACTTTTACTAAATCTAAATAATAGCAATGTCCTAAAATAACATTTTCTTAACCGCCTTCAATACTACTAATTGATTACGAATCAGTTTCTAATTCAATTTTATAATATCCGTCCTTCTGTCCGTACATATTCACTACTTACACATTAGATGTATAACTCATTATTTTAACCAGTGTTGGGGGGTAATCATTACTTTTACTAAATCTAAATAATAGCAATGTCCTAAAATAACATTTCCTTAACCGCCTTCAATACTATCAATTGATTCCGAATCTGTTTCTAATTCAATTTTATAATGTCCGTCCTTCTGTCCGTACATATTAACTACTTACACATTAGATGTATAACTCATTATTTTAACCAATGTTACATGCACAATTACAATTAACCAGTAATTTGTAATTAAAATTTTAATTCATTGAAAATTTAATTGTAATGGAAAATTTTAAATTATAATTACATGTAGTTGTAATTGAAAAGTTGCAATTACAATTAATTGTAATTGAAAATTTCAATTACTAATTAACTTCGAAATGTATAAGCTTTTTAAAAAAATAAAGATTATATAGCATTAAAAATATACAAAATTACCAAAAATAAAAATCGTATGTTGAATTTTTTTCGATAAAACTTAAATTTAAAGGATTTAAGAGTGTAATTAATTAAAATTATTTTCAATTATATTGTAATTGTAATTGAAAGTTTTCAATTAAAATTACTATAATTGTAATTGTGCCTACTGTTCTCGAGTTATAGTGAAATATACTCGAGTAATCGGCTTATTTAGGGCGCAATATTAGACACGGCCATAAAAAAAAATCCCGATCTGATGGAAAAAAAACTGAAAGCAGATTCGAGTTTAACATGCGGAATTCCATCTAGTCTACATATTTTTTTTTTTTAAAGGAGCTCAAAAAAAAATTTTTTTTGTCGTCCAGTGTTATCAATTAAATAAAAAAAAATGAAAACTCTAAGATCAACCGTTTCCAAGTTATTGAATATTATACATGTTAAGATTTTTTTGAACGCACTCCTTATTTACAAAAAGGGTTTTGAAATTATTTTTTTCTGTTAAAAAAAAAAAAAAAAAAACAAAAAAATTAAATTTTATACAAAAAATTTGACTTCAGTTTATATTTTGTTACATAACTTCTGAACTAAATGAGTGTCCAATATGAACACAAGCATGAAGTAGAGTTGTATTAATATTATATAATTTATTTAGCATTTTAAAAATATCGTTTTCGGAAATATAATGGTTTATTTTTTGTAAGTCTTATTTTGACTTTACCATTTTAAAGGTAATATCTTTGTTTTTAAAATTACACTAAAATTAAAATTTTATTTTCTATAACTTAAGAGTTATTAATAATTGGATTTTATTTTTGTCCATAACTTCTAAACTAAATAAGGCTCCAACTTGAAATTTTATATCCATATGGAGAAAAGTAATGTTAACAATTTATAATTTTTTAAGAATTTTAAAAATACCGGTTTTTGAGATATAATACTTTGAATTTTTTTATGTTCAACTTTGACCTTTGAACTTTTGAAGTATATATGTTTATGAAGATAATATTTTTGTCTTTAATATGCAGCAAAAACTAGAGATCTACCGTATATATTTAAGAAGTTATAATAAGTTAAATAAGTATTAATTTGTTAAGTTTTTAACATTTTTTCGTTTTCCGAAATATGACGGTTTATTACTTGACCGGAAAGAAACATGGATCTGAAATTTCATGTTTTCGCAAACACTTCCAATGGTCAATACTTATAGTGAATTTCATTGAAATCGGAGATGTCAAAACCGATTGCTGTCTGTTTAGACATGGAATCACTCTATATGGAAATTTAATATAACATTTCAACATTGTCAAACCTATGTTCATGAATTCTTTTAAAAATCATATTTTTTTTTTAAATCAAATATTGATTTGATTTTCCAGTTAAACTTAAAATCATTTAGGATAGAAGGGGGAGCATTCGCTACTTTTTTGTTTTAAATGCTGTATTTTCAAACACCGTAAACGATATCAATCAACTTTTTTTGGTAATAGAAACGTAGATATGTTTGCTTATATTTAAGCCTTTTTGATCCTGACTAACTTGCTGTTACGTTAATTTTTTATTTTTTTATGAATTTCTGAAGTGACCAAAAACAATTTTTGGAATAATTACCCCAACTCATGGAGTAAATACTCTTAGTGATTAATGGTTTCTCACTTTGTTTTAATACAGCATTTAAAAAAATAAACAAGAATTCTAAAAATATGAATTTTATGTAAAATAAATAAAAATTCAATTAACAATGCCGACCCAAAATCAGTGCATTGGAAATTCCATTAACACTAAAGAGTATATTACCTATAGAAAGATTTACAGCAAGTTAGTCCCTTGAGGCTGACTACAACCTTCCTGGAGGATAAGTTAAATTGGCCTACCTGCAATTTGACAAATGCTTCCCAGGATGAGTCTGGCTCACAAAGTATACATTTTTCACATTATAAATTAATTTATTAAAAGACCTGTTGCCAATTCCTGTTCATTACTTTCAAGTTTATAACACGGTAAATATCTTTGATCAATTCCAAAAACTATGAAAGTTACTATATAAAATACCCATAGAGAAATATTTAAGAGAGTATTGTAAAACTATTAATCACATCTACCTAAGAAGAAACATACAAATTTTTACTTTGTTTCACTAAAATTCGATCTTTTACCAAAAGAAACTAATTCTCAACAAAAACAAAAATAGAAATTTTCACTAAAAGACTGAATTTTCACTAAAAAATTTTTACATTAAAAATTTAACATTTCAGTATGATTTTTTTGATTTATCCCTTAAAATACGATTTTTGAAAAAAAAATACTTTAGAAAAACAAAAAAAACTATTGAGGTTTTTTTAACTACAACATTTTAAAAGTATTATTACCTTATCTCCACACAGGATGTTTTGTCACAGGAATACGTATTTATTTATAATTTTTATGTAAATAATTACACTGGTCGAAAAAAAAAAAAAATTCCTTCGTCTTCTTCAAAAAAAGATATGTGAACTAGATGGAATTCCGCATGCTAAACTCGAATCTGCTTTCAGTTTTTTTCCCATCTGATCAAGATTTTTTTTATGGGCGTGTCAAATATTGTGTCCTAAATATGCCGATTACTCGAATATATTTCTCTATAACTCGAGAACGGTATGCACGATTTATATAAATAACACACCAAAATATGAAATTGGCTTTAAGTCGTTATACTATCAAATTTTTATCCGCTCAACAGTTTAGGAGATATTTCGAAATAAGTGTACGAAAAAAATGTTTTCATGCTAAATTCAAGATTTCATTTTTTTTACTAAAACTTCTTTTTAAAAGTGAAAACATCAAAAATGCTTCAGTTTATCACCTTTATCTCAAAGCTGGCAAAACTACGAGTAAATAAAGCTACGGATCATAAAAATTGATGCACAAATCTTGATTGCATTCACAGTTAAATTAGGATACCCATGCATACCTTCAGTTAAGTGGAAATACACTGTTGGCCCAAAAAACAATGTTTTTTTTCGCTTAAAAAAAAAATAGGTATATTAGATGGAATTTAACGTGCTAAATAAGAATCAGCTTTTACTTTTTTATACCCTTCACCACAGGTGTAAAGGGTATATATAAGTTTGTCATTCCGTTTGTAATTTCCACAATTTTCGTCGGAGAGCAAAAAAGTTTATATTTTCGGAATCCTTGTAAGAAGCGATGACGATTGGACCATGTCCGTCCGTCCGTCCGTCCGTGTGTCGGTTGAAATGGCGTTTATGAAGCCCACCGATAACTGACATATATAATATGTATGTCAAACGATTGGAAATGCTTTCGAGAATTTTGCTATTGGAATTCAGCAAGATAGGTTCATACAATGCGGAGATATGTTCAAAAAACCGGTTTTTTGAACCGGTTTTCCAGTTTCTGAAGCCTCTGTATACACTACGGACTTCGTTTTTACAAAGGATTCTCGGACATTTTTTTCTGAATTTTTGTTCTGAAAAAATGAAATAAATCGGTTCAGTAATAACTGAGATATCGGACAAAACGCATTTTTTATTTTTTGAAGCCTTGGTTTAAGCTATAGATTTTTATTTTTATACAGATCGGTCACAAATATTTTTATAAAATTTCAGTTTTTTGAATCAGGAAGATCGGTTTATAAATGGTGGAGATATGCTTTAAAAACCGGTTTTTAGAACCGGTTTTTTAGTTTCTGAAGCCTCTGCATATACCAGGGACTTCGAATTTTTAAAGGGGGCTCGAAAATTATTTTCTGAATTTTTGTTCTGAAAAAATTAAATAAATCGGTTCAGTAATAATTGAGATATCGGGGAAAACGAATTTTTTTTTTTTTTTGAAGCCCTTGTTCAAGCTATAGATTTTTATTTTTATATAGATCAGTCATAAATATTTTTATAAAATTTCGGTTTTTTTAATAAACCAAATTCGTTCATAATCAACAGAGTTATGGCCCAAAAACAAATCTGTTAAGAATATAAATACACCAACAAACATGTATATTAAGCATTGTAATGACTATTAGTGACGTTTTTTGTTTTTTGTATAGACAAGTAGTTTAGTTAGAAACAGCAGTAATATGATGAATAACAGTGTTGTTGTTGTTGTTCTTTGTATATGCAGTCTGTACAAAAATAAATAGATATGGAATTGTAGTTGTTTATTTTTAAAAACTAAAACATATCTGTTAAGAATATACATAAATACATACACAAACATGTATATTAAGCATTGTAATGACTATTAGTGACGTTTTTTGTTTTTTGTATAGACAAGTAGTTTAGTTAGCAACAGCAGTAATATAATGAATAACAGTGTTGTTGTTGTTCTTTGTGTATTCAGTCAGTTTGTACATACAAAAATAAATATATATGGAATTGTTGTTGTTTCTTTTTTAAAAGCAAAGCCTGTTATGATTGTTTTTTTTATACCCTCCACCACCACTAGTGGTGAAAGAGGGTATACTAAGTTTGTCGTTCCGTGTGTAACACCTAGAAAGAATCGTTTAAGACCCAATAAAGTATATATATTCTTGGACCATATGAAATTCTGAGTCGATTAAGCAATGTCCGTCTGTCCGTCTGTCCGTCTGTCCGTCTGTCCGTCTGTTGAAAACATTCTCACGTCTAAACTGATTGAGCTATTCCAATGAAAATTACTCAGGTTATTTGTTGTTCCCAGACGCTGTTTGGGATTGCAAACCAGCCAAATCGGTTCAGTAGAAAAAAAGTTATATATCCAAATCTGAAAGAATCCCCAAACCACACTTGAACTGATAATATTTCAACAAGCAATTAACGGATTTAAATAAAACTTAGCCAAAATGTCTACCTATATTCACTTTAGATAGCTGCCAAAAATTGGCTAAATCGGTTTAGTCGGAGAAAAGTTATAGGCAAAAATATGAACAGTTTCTATGATTCCAACGTCATAAGTGTTTCTTAAACATCATGTTATAATTTGTATATGGAGTGCATATGTGTATGTTCGCCTCAATATGAATGTTGATAAACACAAAGGCATACAACTATGTTGAGTTTGATGTTTGATCGTGGTCACCATCGAACACACCACGATATGGTACGTTCGCTACTTTTTAGCAACATATGTTGATAAGTTTATTAAACTAGTTAGTAGTTCGGTGTGTTTCAAGCTGTACACATCGGTAGAGAAGGATATGTAAATGATTTATTAAAAGTTTGTCTGCTAACATAAAGATATAAATAATGTTGATGGAATAAATTGCATAAATATGAAATTGTTTTGAAAATGTTTTGATTTTTATTTAGCACATTGAAGAAAAAGTACTGATACATAATTATGTTACTTTATAATTTCTTATTCATTATAGTTTTTTGTGCGTTTATAATTAATAACTTGTAAATGTGGTGATATTTTTTTAATTTTCATTGTAAAAATAAAACTGTAATATACTTAGTTATGTTAGAATTTTGTTTATCTCTTTTTAATTTATTTAAATAACTATCTTTTAAAAGCATTGCTAATTTTTATAATTTTCTTAAAGATTAGTATTTATAAAAGTTTTCAAATATAATTTTTCAAAAATTTTGAGAGCGCCGTTGGGCAGAAATAATATAATTCAACAGTAAATTCTTAATTCATGACCAGTTAGGGTGATTTATATAAATGCAAATTACGAAGAGGGAAACTCTTATAGTTAGTTTCTATTTGCTTTAGTTTACTTATTTAGTTTTTCCAACATCATCAGAGAAACGGCTCTCTAATCGAATCGTTAAATATATATTTGAGGTAAGCGAAGATTTACAGAAATAATTGATCAATTTTATTATATTGATTAAAACAATAAGTTTTAAATTCGGTAATATTAAAATGTTTCTGAATAATTATGGCCTATTTGGTGTATAAATCTGTTTTTACCAATCGAGCTTAAATTTTAACGCAAAATAAAATTTCAGTTTTTCGTTCTTTAAATCGACTTTGCACAGAAATACAAAAAAATTGGTGGAAAGTTGCATAAAAATAAAGAAAGTCATGTTTTTATTATTCGAGTGTGCTTAACCCATTTACGACTGCTGCTGCGTTTTCGCATCAGTAGCTTTAACATCGCCTAATTATTTAATTATGCAGTCGATGATGAATTTTTTCACAGCTATTATAAGATAATATGTTGTCTAAAAGATAAGAGAAAAAATCAATTTTTATATAAATACTCTGTCCAGAATTGAGTGTTAATGCCAGGTGTATCAAATAAATGGTTGGTGTAGTGAAAAGGCGATATTTTCAGATCTGATTTTCGAAAATATGTTTTTATATTATGGGTGTATTCCAAAGGAAAATAGCTTTAAATTTAAGCTAAAAATGGTACGATTTCTGAAATTCTCGAAGCATTATATTTCGGAATCAAAAATATGTAGGTGTCCAAATCTTTTTAATTTGTTATAACAGTCGCAAAAAAAAAACTTCATGCTAAATTTCGTAGTTATCTTAACGGAATCGGGTAGTGGTCGGAAATAGGTTAAATACACATTTTCTACATTTAAATGGTAATAATTGTAATTGTAACAAAACTAAAAATACAGATTCTTTACAAACACATACAAGGTATTAAAAAAAACTAACAAAATAATTTATACAAATCAAACTACAAAAAAATCTGTAAAAATCGGGTTTTTTGATAAGAACTCCAATTTTTGCGAAATATGCAAGAAATCACATAATTTCATTTCTCCTAGCCCTTAGATTTCTTATAGAGTAAATTAGTTTTCACTAAAAAAGGCATTTTTTTGTGAAGATAGTATATAGTAAAAACAAATTTTCGTTCGTTTCGCTCTGCCACTACTATTTAACTTTCTTACAAAATGCAATTTTTTTACTAAATGAAAAATATACTTTTATTTAAAATGAAATATTCTATTTTTTTTAACAAAATAATCGACTTTTTGTAAGAAAAATAAGTTATCAAGATTTTCCTCCTTTTTTTACTTTTTACACATCATTTGCATAATAGTTTGTTAAAATATCTTATATACAATACAAAATCTTTATTAGAACAAGTTTATACTACTACACTATTATGGACGCCAAAAATTAATAAGTAAATTAGAAAAACATCACTTTCCGAAGAGCTTTTCCTACATAAAAACTGATGAAAACACTAGCTCAGTGGTGGAGGGTATATAAGATTCGGCATGGCCGAATATAGCATTCTAACTTGTTTCATATTCAAATTTTCGTAGTTTGAAAAAAATTTAGATTTAGAAAATATGCAAGCATACGTTAAGGCGAAAATTTTATTAATTGTCGGTAATATGGTAATATGATGTCGATAAGATAGTAAGATGGTAATATGGTGAAGGGTATCAAAGATTCGGCACAGCCGAATCTTTTTTCAATTTCATTTCTATCACGCATTGATTTTTTTTTATGGGCATGACTACTATGATCAAGCCTTTAGGCAGTCACACTTGTATAACTCGAGAACGGTTTGTCCAATTAAGATAAATTAAACTCCAATATATAGCGACCTAAATTGTCTTTGAGCTGAATTTACATAATTTTTTGTCCAGTTAATATTTCCGTAGTTATTCGGTAATTAGTAACGAAAAAATATTTTCTTTCTTTTTTTTTTTTTTAAATGCTGAAAATTTTGATTTATAACTCTGAAATTCTTGAGCGAATGAAAAATATTGTTGACAAACCTTGAAGACAATTTTCGTATGCATCTTTTGATGTATCACTTATCAAAGTCGTGTAAACGGTTCTTGAGTTATAGTCTAAGTTTAATAAACCATTTTCGAATTTTATAGTGTGACCGCTGAATAAGGTGATGATATTAGTCATGCACATAAAAAAAATCAGTACGTGATAGAACAGTAAAAGCAGATTCTTGTCAAAATCCATCTAGTCCACCTATTTTAGTTTCAAGAAAAAAAAAAAATTTATTTTTTCTACACAATTGTATGTAACATGGGTATTTTTACTTAACTGTGAATAAAATTTATTATTATTACGATTTATGCATCAATTTTGAGGATATATATCTTATATTGTTCACATCATTACCAGCTTTAAAATAAAGATGATAAACTGTAATATTTTTGATGTTTTCATTTATTAAAAGATATTTTAGTAACAAAAAAATCTAAAATTTTGCATGAAAATGATTTTTTGGACACTTTTTCCTAAATAACTTCGAAACTATTGATTACATAAAAAAATTAATTGGATGATTTGAAGACATTTTTAGTACGCACCTTTTGGTGTATCACTTTGGTCAATCGTACACACCGTTCTTGAATTATGAGGAAATATACTAGAGTAATGGCTTTACTATGGGCGAAATATTAGACACGTCCATAAAAAAAATCCAGACCTGATGGAAAAAAACTGAAAGCAGATTCGAGTTTAGCACATCAAAATACATCAAGTCCAACATTCGTCTATGGCGGAGGATTTTTTTGTCGACCAGTGTTATTTAAACTAAATTTTTTTAATTAAAATAAAATTTTTAAATATTTATTTACACCAATAGCATATTATTTAATGTTACTCATACGCTGATAATGGAAAAATTTTAAAAAGAAAACTAAAACCAGTTTTACACAATTTTCGCTTTCTTCATAAAAAACGTATTAAAAAGATTTTAAAGATTAGGAGATTTTAATAAAAAAAAATAATACAAAAAAAATATATATCAAAAATTTGAATTATTTCTGTAAAGAATAAATATTGAACACATTTTGTAATATTTCTAGTAAGTAGATATTACACTATCACTTACCCTTCTAAAGAATCTCCACTTTAGGAATATTTTATTCTTGCAAATTTGTCAAATAATTCTTCATAATTTATATTGCTGATTTGGGAAGCTCTGCTCAATATAATAAAATTAAAAACATCACAAATACAAAAACTATAAACTTATTTCCTGTTCTCCTCATAACGAAAACAAAAACACTCTCATTTTCATTTAGCAAAGAGAACACAAAAAGAGAATAATAGACAATGACAAAAGCAGTGATAAATAAAAACAAAAAATATATAATAATAAAACATAAAATGCACACACTTTTTAGGCCAAAAACGAATGGCCAGAATAAATAAACATGATAAAAACAAAAATAAAAGAAAAACAAACATTTTACGAGAAGCAGTCAACATGTGGTTCAAAGACACGTAAAATTTAAGATAAACAAAATAGAGACATTAATCACCTTTTGATAAAGAGAGAAAGAGAGAGAGGAAAAATAGAGACTTTTGCAGCTCTCTGTAGTTCTCGATTTAACAAAATGCGCTCCGATTTGCAAAATTTCAGAGAGATTAAAAAGAGAAATTTATATAGTGAAACATATTGTCAATTTCAATAAAATATTTTATTATTTCAAATTGAATTATAATATTTTTATATATAATTTAGTATTATGTGTAGGTTTATCCTTGATAATTTTGAGATTTTTATATAAATATTTCAAGAGCAAAGTGATGACTAAAACTTAAGGTTATCATCATATAATAAAAAATATTAAATAAATATAATTTTAATGATTAATTTATTAAAATTGTTATAATTCTTAAGTTTCTAAATTAAACTTTTTTAAATTATTATTTTTAAATTAAAAACCTTTTAGATTTTTTTTATATATTTGTTATATTTTATTATTTTAACTCTCTGCTGGAGATCTTTTTATCTTAATTTAATTCTCTCTCCCTGTGTTTTTAATTTCTCATTAATATGTAGTTGTCATCACCTTTAATGAGAATCACATTTGGTTATTAATTTTTTTTTATTTAAAAGATGAGTATTGAATTGTATAAATTTATGAATATTATTATATTCAGAAATTTTCTTTTCTTGGCTTTTAGTAGTTTTTGGTGTTCATCGTTTTTAGTTGTACGAGTAAAATTTATTGAGCACAAATCGTTAATGAAAATTGTGTGGCGGAAGATGAAAATATTGTAAAATTTTTTATTTCGAATTTATTTTTTTAGACGATAAAATATGAGCTCACTTGCAAATAATAGAAATGGAGGGATGTTAATCACTCGAAATGAACGTTCGATGCCAAAATGGGTGGTAAGTTAATGGAGAAATAATATAAAATAAATAAATTAATATAGAAGAAATGGGGACAAAAAACTTTAATTGAAAATTAAGGAAAATTTTTTTTAAAAAAATTTTAATTACAAACAAAATTTCCAAAATTTCCATTATATTTTTTTTTATAAAAAAACTTTAAAATTAAAAAAATTTTTTTTTTTAACAATAAAAATATTTAAAATCTTAAATTAAAAACCCTTAATAATTTTTTTTTTTTTTTTTTTGTTTTTTTTACAAAAAATAAATTTATGAAGATCATATTTATTTTTCTTGAAATGTTAACTTTATATTTAATTCTATATTCTTTCTCATTTTAAAGACAGAACAAAGCGATCGTATTGGCCCTAGACCACCACCGCCACCTTTGACACCAGAAAATGGCCATGTTGCTGCCCCCAAGCAGCCAAATTTGCCGCCAAAAACTAAAACTCAACCGGAACCAGATTATGAAGTTATTGAATTTTCCAATCAGCAATATTCAAATGCTCCTTTAAGACCAAATTCAGCCAGTTCGGGTTCCAAGACGCCAGGTAAAATTTACACTAAATTTTCTCTTAAAGAAAAAATAATAATTTATTTAAAATATTTAAACCTAAATTTCTAGATAATAAACTTAAATGTACTTTATGTGGTTCGGGTAATCCTTGGGTGACCTGTGAAGAATGTTCACAACAAATATTTTGTGCCTCTTGTGATGATATGTTTCACAAGCATCCCAAACGTAAAGATCATCAAAGAAAGGTATAGATAGATCTTATAGAATTAAAAAAACTTTAAAACTGTAATATATCTGTTCTCTATTTTAGACCTTGGAAAAATCTCGTCCCCCTTTACCACCTAAGGTATTGCCTGGTCAACCTGGTCCCGCACCACCAGTAGCTCCTCCTAGGCGTAATAAACGTGGCTTAATGACCCCCTTAATGCAACGCAAGGATCAGGTACGCTACTGCACGATTTTATAAAGAAAATTCCCTTTGACTTAGCGTTCATTTTAATATTTAAAAATAAAACAAAAAATATATATTTTTTGGAAAAAAACGTAAATAAAATTTTGTTTTGAAATTTATAAACGCTTGCTTTTATATTGCTGAGCTAAATTTTTATTCTAAAAACCAGCTAAATTATTTTTATTATCTTATAGTTTATACATAAAATTTCAGTTTAAAATATATCCAAAAATAAATAACATTTTGTTGAAAACAACCTTAAAACCAGAAAAACTGAATTTGAAATTATTTTTTATTATTATTTTCTAAATGTTATATAACTACGATCATCATATTATTTTTATAATAATAACTTAATCTCAGGGTAATGCATCATTTCCTCCTGTACCACCATCACCCACACCTTCAATGAAGCATTCATCTTGGCAAGAACGTTTTGGTTCTTTGCCCAGAGGTTTAAATTTATTAAATCGTCCCCTGCCTGAGACACCCAAAACGCCCAGTGAGTCATCAAGATCCACCACACCTAAATCAGTATTCGATAACATACAAAGACCTCCCTCGGTGGCACTGGAGAAAATAAAAACCAAGGCAAATGCTACTTTGGATCGCATGCAATTGTTGCAGCAACGTTATAGGCAACAGAAGGAGCAAATGGAAAGAGAACGCAGTGGTTCGGTAACAGATCAGGTAAAACAATTTTTTGAATCAACAAATATAAATAAATAAATAAATAAATAAATAAATAAATAAATAAATAAATAAATAAATAAATAAATAAATAAATAAATAAATAAATAAATAAATAAATAAATAAATAAATAAATAAATAAATAAATAAATAAATAAATAAATAAATAAATAAATAAATAAATAAATAAATAAATAAATAAATAAATAAATAAATAAATAAATAAATAAATAAATAAATAAATAAATAAATAAATAAATAAATAAATAAATAAATAAATAAATAAATAAATAAATAAATAAATAAATAAATAAATAAATAAATAAATAAATAAATAAATAAATAAATAAATAAATAAATAAATAAATAAATAAATAAATAAATAAATAAATAAATAAATAAATAAATAAATAAATAAATAAATAAATAAATAAATAAATAAATAAATAAATAAATAAATAAATAAATAAATAAATAAATAAATAAATAAATAAATAAATAAATAAATAAATAAATAAATAAATAAATAAATAAATAAATAAATAAATAAATAAATAAATAAATAAATAAATAAATAAATAAATAAATAAATAAATAAATAAATAAATAAATAAATAAATAAATAAATAAATAAATAAATAAATAAATAAATAAATAAATAAATAAATAAATAAATAAATAAATAAATAAATAAATAAATAAATAAATAAATAAATAAATAAATAAATAAATAAATAAATAAATAAATAAATAAATAAATAAATAAATAAATAAATAAATAAATAAATAAATAAATAAATAAATAAATAAATAAATAAATAAATAAATAAATAAATAAATAAATAAATAAATAAATAAATAAATAAATAAATAAATAAATAAATAAATAAATAAATAAATAAATAAATAAATAAATAAATAAATAAATAAATAAATAAATAAATAAATAAATAAATAAATAAATAAATAAATAAATAAATAAATAAATAAATAAATAAATAAATAAATAACTAAGTCCATAAATGAGAATACCTAAAAGAAAATTGAGAGAAAGAGTTATTGCCCATATTTTGCGCTCTTGAACATTTTAATTCATTTATTACCGAAAACTCTTTCTCTCATTTCTCTCCTAAATATTTTCCTCTCATTTAAATTTCATGTTTTTGTTAAGAAAAATTGTCTCGTGCTCCATGTCTCTCTCCCTTGTTTACCTTCATTTTTCTCTCTCTTTTTTTTTCTCTCACTCATTTAATTAAACTCTTCCCCCAAAATGTTTTGATATCATTTGTTATCCTTCCTCATAAAACTTTGTTGGTGTTGGTATCGTCTCACTGTAAACAGAATTTGTCAGCATTCGATCAATGGTCAAGCATTTCACAATCGCCATCACATTTTCGTTCTGGCAGCATGTCGTCTGGTATCAACTCATCTCATCTAGATCTTATGGATGATAATAATTTCAATTTGTTCCATCAGCGTCAAATGGCTTTACAGCATCATCAAATGGCTGCCCAAAGGGCCAATCAATTAGGTCAACGAGCCATGTCCAGTTCGGTGTTTAATCTAAATCAAATAAATCGTAAACAGCCAGTAGCAAATAATGGTTGGATGAATAATCCTTTGCAGCAGGTATTAAGAGAAATTTAAATATCTCTGAAATAAATTTGTTAATAAAAAATTTCCTTTTTTTCAGGCTCAATCTATGGCCCAATTGAATTGTGCCAATTGTGCCCAGCACCAAAATCAATGGAATGGCCCACACCAGCATCCTATGCATATGCCACAAGATCCCTGGAGTAATCAATTGTCTTCTCAACAACATTTGAATAGATCCAATATGTCTTTGAATGTGCCTGCCGGTTATATGATGCAACCCCAAATGAATGGCATGTATCCACCACCCACTTTCATGAACCAAAGGGGTTTAATGCAACAAATGTATCCCCAACCTTATATGGGAGGAATGCCTGTAATGAATCCAGGTAAGTTTTTGAATTAACAAAAATATAAATGAATATTAAACTTGATTTTTACACTCTATTTTTTAGGTCTAATGGGCATGCCTCCTTCTACTTCTCGCGTAGCTTCTCGAGCTGGTTCCCGTATGGCTTCTCCAGCCATGAGCCGTAAATCGGTAACCTTAAGACGCAAACAACGTTCTAACTATATAGATGATGATGCTACCGATGATGAAGATTCCGATGAAGATGATCGCCGTTCTATTACTTCCACGAGATCGGGAGTTTCCCGCTCTAGACAAAGACGTCTTTCAAGTGCTTCTCAGCTACAACTAGATGATGAGGTGGATTTAAATCAATCGAAATTACATCGTAATAGAGCTCGTAACCAACGTCGTGATTCTATAGCCAAATCTGTGCATAATGATTGGGCTCCGGGAAGAAGAACCTCTTCCAGTAATAATAATCGTTCTGCAGATTCAGGTTTTAATAGTCCCCTCAAACCTTCACGTATATATTCCGATTTGGATTCAGAAGGTTCGGGTACTAGGGCTTTAGTTCAAGCTAAAATTGAGCAAAAATTAAAGGAGGAATCTTTAAAGCAAACTAAACAGGCAAAAGCTAAAAGGCAGAGTCAATCTCCTCCTCCTGCTCCCGCTCCTCAGAAAACAAGTGCAGCAGTACAAACACCCTCGGTAAAGCAAACAGTGAAAGCGGAATTGATAAAAGAAAAAGTTAAAGAAGAACCAAAACTTGCTGTAAAAGAAAAAGCCATAGAAAGTCAGGAGCAAACAGAATCTGAAGAAGAAGAGGAGCAGGAACAAGAGAATGAAAAGAAGGAATTGGAGGGAGAGAAAGATAAAGAGGAAGAATCATCCGAAGCTGAAAAATCAGAAGAAAGTGAAGAGGAATCAGAGGAAGTTGAAGAAGAAAATGAGCAAATTAAAGAAAATGAAATTGAAGAAGATGATTTAGGTCCTCCTCCCTCAACACCCGATCACGAATGGGAATGTGAATTTTGCACCTTTGTTAATGAACCTAATATTAAAATTTGCTCCATATGCTGTAAAACTCCTAGTATAAAACCCAAAAAAGCCTTAAAAGCCATATCACCACCCAAACAAATTAAAGTGAGTGCAAATAAAAAAGAAAAGGAGCCCAAAGACAAAGAGAAATCTAAGGAAAAGGATAAAAGTGGTACGATTAAGAAAAAACCTATGACATCCATGGAAACACAAGCATCAAACACTCAAAACTCTTTAGAAACTAACACAGAAACCGAAAAAGTTATCATTAAACCTATACAAACAACGAAACAAGACTCTGCTCATAATTTAAACGAAAATCAGGAATCATCCTCAAATAACACGCTTAAAAAGAAAGGTAGGCTGAGGAGAATTTCGTTTTTGGAAGGCACCAAACTATTTTAAAACTTAAGCACAGATCCCTCACAAACAAACATCAAAATTTTTTTTTTTTAGAATTAATCATAATTCATGACATTTTATTTATATTTATTTATAATTAATATAAAATTTTAATTATTACAAAACATCCTTACAAAAAAATAACATTAAAAATTCCTTATTAAAACCCTACACAAAATGTTGTTTTATTAATCAAAATACTACTCCTTTCCTACAACTCTCTTATAGAATCTGTTGAGGATATTTGGGCGGCATTGGATGAAAATATACAGGCCACAGCCCATGAGATAACACGTAAGGCTGAAACGAAACATATAACCAAAGTATCCACAGCTTGTGGTACTTCTTCCAAGTCATCAAGTGTTGAAAGACAGGCTAGACCTACTTCACAGGCTCGGGAAATAGGTACTTCACCACCTCCTCAAAGTATATCCACACAAGTAGGTTTTTTCTTTTCTTTTAAATAACGCACTTTCACAGAATTAATTTTCTATTATTTACACTTTCACTTCAGACTTATGATACTTTACCGCTACAAAAATCAGAAACTAAAGAAGAGCTTAATAATAAAACTTCCCCTCAACCCTCTCAGCCCGCTTTATTTAATGATTTAATACAAGTAAGTAGGCTTCCTTTCAACTCCATTGCCAGTAACCTTTTCAATTAATTTCCTTTTATTTTTTTGTTAGCCCTCAACATTTCCCTCATCTCCTAAAATTCAGGATTTAAAATCTTTTGAAGCTGAAGTTTTAAATAAAATTCATAATATAAGTCATGTTCCCTCACCTCATCAACATCATCTTCATCATCAGTATCATCAATATCAACATCAGCCACATCAAGGTCCTCATTCTATGTATTCCTTCCAAGATCGTCAACGTTATCGTAGTAATAATGATTTACGTATGGATGATGCTATGTCAACTATGGATTTTGATTCCTATAATGGTTTGGGTCGACGTCAACCTTCCATAAGTGAATTAATGCTATTGCAGAAAGTAATTTGTTTTTTATTGTCCTTAACCTAACAAAATTTTCATTAATTTCTGTTATTCATATCATTTCAAGACTTCTTCACAAATGCATTCCCCTTTGGGTGGCAGTATCTATGATCTGCCCTATCGTGAACTATCCTCTTTAAGACTCAATGATATGGAAAATCATAAAGTATTTTATTCTAATTTTCAAAAATACTTAATATTAAGCAAATATCTTTTTTTAATAATTTTATTTCTCTCTTTGTTAGGAATCGGATATCTATAAACATACCACTGAGGAATTAAATGCTGCTCTTAAATATTGTGGTCCTGATATGCATCCTTTGGTTTGGTTACGTGATAATTGGCCTAAACTTATACAAACTGTACAAAGTTTAGCCACTAAATATGGTCAAGAACGTGCTGAGAATACCATAGGCACCATATCACAAATGGAGGCCCGTGAGGCTTTGCGTTTGCATACGGGTAATATTTGGCAGGCGGTATCAGAATGTATAGAACAAAGACAACGTAAATATAGAGAAATTTCCTCAAAAGGCAATTTCTCTCGAGAAGATATAGTTACTGCTCTTACTACTCATCAAGGCAATGTGGAATTGGCATTAATGGATTTGAGTCGCTCACAGTTAAAGCCTTTTCTTATGAGAATCTGGGGTTCTCCGGGAGGAGTAGAAAATGAAAGTGGTTCTCAACTTTTAGCAGCAAATACAGCACAAAACTTTAATATGGATAAAGGTTAGCTTTAATTATACTTAACAAAATATTTTTAGAAAAAAAATCTGCTCATCATTCCATAGACTCTTTAATATATTTTCACCACAAATGTCATTCCGTTTGTAATTTCCAAAATTTTCATTGGAGAACAAAATATTTTCTGGATCCTTATAAGAAACGATGTAGAAATAATGATTTCTATCTGTCCGTCCGTCAGTTCGTCTCACAGTGGATTAAATTATTATAACATGTAGTAGCAATGGCCTAATAAAAGCTCACGTACCGATTTTCTTTTGATTATCTTTACAATGATGTTCTATAGATTATCTTAAATGTTGGTTATTGATGTGTAGACAGCCGGACGGACAGTAGTTTAGGATAAAGAAAAGAATTTATAAATTCAGAAGGTAATTATTTGACATGCTAAGGATCTAATTATAATAACAAAATTGTAAATAATGCTCTTTACCTCTTCTCTGGACTAAGCGCCATTTTTGGTTTTTCCACCCCAATGTATGTCGGTTGAAATGGCGTTTATGACGCCCACAGATATCCGTCATATATAATATGTATATCAAACGATTGGAAATCCGTTCGAAAATTTTTCTATTAAAATTTAGCATCATTGGTTCATAATTGGCGGAGATATGTCAGAAAAACTGAGTTTTTAAAAATGGTTGAAATAGCGTTTATGAAGCCCATCGATATCTAACATTTATAATATACAAATCAAACGATCGAAAATACTTTTCAAAGTTTTGTTATTAAAATTCAGCAAAATTGGTTCATAAATGGCGGAGACATGTCTCAATAACCTGATCTTTAAACGATTTTTCGACTTAAAAATGTTCGTAATGGCGTTTATGAAGCCTTCCGATAACATAGATATGTGAGATAAATATATTAAAATATCAAAAATTATTTCTAAAACTTTTCTATTGAAATTCAGAAAAAAAAACCGGTTTAAAAATTGGCGGAGATATTAAAAAAAAAAAAAAAAAAAATGATTTCAAACCGGTTTTTAATTTTCTGGAGCTCGTATAAAACTTAGAAACCTTGCTTTTGCAAAACAAAATTGGAAATTTGTTTTTGAATTTTTGTGCTAAAGAAATGAACTTAATCGGTTCATTAGTAACAGAGACATAGGCCAAAAGTGCGTCCAAATCCTATATAAGCTACGGACTTAGTTCTTAGTAGATCGGTCAGAAATACTTTTCTAGAATTTCGGTTTTCTGAATCAAACAAATCGAGTGATTGACACATCTTTTTGCTACGTCGGTTGAAATGGGATTTATAAAGCCCACCGATAACTAATATATATATCAAAATATCGTTAATCCTTTCGAGAAATTTGCTATTGAAATTCAGCAACATCAGATAATAAATGGCAGAGTTATGTCTAAAAACTCGTATTTTAAAAGGATTTTTCATGAAGGCGGCGATAACACAGATATATATATATCTATATCAAAAGATTATAAATTTTTTCTATAACTTTTCTACTGAAATTAAAAAAAGAGTTAACAAATTCGGAGATATTAAAAAGAAAAACGGGTTTTCAATCCGGTTTTAAATTTTTTGGAGCCAAGCTAGGGACTTCGCTTTGGCAAAACAAAATCAGAAATTTTTTTTCTAAAGTTTTGTGCTAAATAAATTAATTCAATGGATCAATTAATAACAGAGATATCGCCCAAAACGCTTATTAGCCGATGTCCAAATTCTGTATGAGCTATGGACTTGGTTTTTATATATAACGGTCACAAATATTCTTCTTAAGTTTCAGTTTTTTGAATCGACCAAATCATTTAATAAACAACAGAGTAATTGGCCAATCTTTTTTGCTTTGTCGGTTGAAATGGCGTTTATAAAACCCACCGATAACTGCCATGTATAATATATATATGAAACGAACAGAAATTCTGTCGAAAATTTTGCTATAGAAATTCAGCAAGATCAGTACATAAATGAGTGATCTATGTCTAAAAAACGGGGTTTTTAAAGATTTTTACGACGGAGATATGCCAGAGATATTTAAAAATCAATTTTTCAATCTGGTTTTAGATTTCCTGAAACACCTATAGAATCTAGAGAATTTTTTTTTCTGAATTTTTGTGCTGAAGAAATGAACTCAATCGGTTCATTAGTAACAGAAATATTTTCAAAAACGGATTTTTGGTCAATGTCCAAGACCTACATATATAAGCTAAGGACTTAATTCTTTTATAGATCTGTCTCAATTATTTATTATTTTATATATTTTTTCATAATCAATAAAATCATGGGCAAATCTTTTTTTGCTCCTGCTTCCCTTATAGTTGTTGTTTTCATGGGTACTGAAAAACAACAACAATTAACTAAGGCATATAAGGTTTTTTCAACTTTGTAAAACAACAGAAATTTTGTTGAAGAATTTTTATGATTAAAAAAATTAACTAAATCGGTGCAGCATTAAACGAGTTATAGACCTTATGCAATATGTCGAAATAATTATAAAGTATATACATATATATATTCTGAGTCCTTGTGAAAATCTAAGACGATCTAATGATGTCCGTCCGTCTGCCTTTTAAATGCAGAAAATGAAATTTGTTTAAAGTTTTTAGTGTTTATTTCATTTTCATATTAACCATCTCATTACGGATGTAGGGTATATAAGATTCGGCACAGCTGAATACAGCACTCTAACTTGTTTTATTTCGTTTTAAAACTCCTATCTCTTTTCCTTTTCTCTCTCTCATTGTAGACATTCATAATTTCCTCAGTGCCAATGCTTCTGAATGCATGCAAACACCAATTACTACTGGTAGTGCTTTACATAACAATAATCAGCTGCCTTCACCATTTGATCGACCATTAAATTCTCCTTCATATGAAAACCACAACAACAACAATAATCATATGCTCGATAATGCCTCCAGTTACAGTGCCGATAGCAAAGAATTCAACAACAGCCCATTACCCTTAGATGATACAATACTTAATAATAAAAATGTTCTCAAAGATCTTGAGACACTGATTGGTAATATGGAACACAATCAACAACAACAACAACATCAAACCCACAATGAACAAGTTTTACGCTCTTTACACGATATGATTAGTAGTAATACAAATACAAAACCCGAAAACGATTATGATTCAGAAACTATGAGAATATTAACTAAAAGTCCCATAAATTCACCTAAATTTAAGTCCTCTTCAAAAGATCATAATAGGGAAAATGAAGCTGATGTTAAGAATTTTGTTTGGCAGCATATACAAGAAATTGTACCAAATTTAGTGCAACAAGTAGAAATGGAATTAATGGAAGATATAGAAGATAATTTAAAAAATAAAGCAGAAAATGAAGTAGAGGCAGAGCAGGAGGAGGAGGAAAGGAATGAAATGTTACTTGAAGAAGAACCAGAAGTAGCACCTCTACCTGCTCCTCCACCACCGCCACCACCAATAGATCAAGATGAATTTCTTATGGAAGAAGTTATAAAACCAAATATTAAAAATGCTTCTATAAGAGAGGAATTACCTCCTCAGTATGTTTATACTGCCGAAATAGCCACTTTCCAGTTGGCTTTTGATAAGGGTTTGGAAAGAGAGCATGTTGAGGAATTTGAGTTTGATACTTTGGAAGAGGCTTCTAGGAGAGTTTATAAAATGTTTAAAGCTCCTGAAGCTCCTGAAGCTCCTAAAGCTGCCGAAATCTCAGCACAGGGAGAAGAATCGGTACAAACGAAAGAAGCTGCGGGAGATGCTAGAAATGTGGAGCAAACTCCAGTGCAAGAATCAGCTGCTATTGGTGTTGAAACAGAAGCTTTAAATAAGTTAAGTCAAAGTCCAGCATCAAGAGAACAATCTGAGCAGCTTAAAGAAACTAACGAAAATGGAAGAAATGTAGAGGAAACTCTAATTCCAGAATCAGCTGCAATTGGTATTCAAACAGAAGCCTTAAATAAAGGTACACAAAGTCCTCCACCAGAAGAAACTGCCGTTAGTGTAAGAAATGCAAATGAATCTCCAATTCAAGAAGCTGTTTTATCGGGAACTCAAACGGAACCATTGAAAAAATTATTACAAAATGAAACTGAACCAAATGCTTCTGGATCACCATCTAAAACTTCACCGGCAAATACGGAAATTCCCAGTTCATCTGGAAATACAAATTTGTTGGAAAATTCAACAACAGGTCCTGTTTCAACATCCTCCGAAGTATTGGCAGCAAATAGTGAAAGTTTGAAAACAGTTAAAGAAGTTATTAAGGAAGATATTCGAGAACAAACTGTAGCATCTTCTAATGAAATTGCCCCTGAATTATTGACAAAAGATAAGGAAATTCCAAGTGATTCTCAAACCCAAATATCTGCTTCTCCCGACCCTCCATCCCCTTCACCAGCAGCAAGAATAAATGAAATTGAAAACTCAAATGAACCTCTACCCTCCGAAGAAAATCAAGGTCAATCTCAAGATGCTTTAATCAAAACTGAGGATATTCCTACAACATCACAACCAAATACAACGGATTTGACCCATAGTGCTACAGCAGCTTCTTCTGAACAACTTACCGATCAATTAAAAACTAATGAGGAAATTTCTCAACAACCACAAGAACCACAAAATTCTGCTCAAGATATTAAAGCACCAACTCCAACAAAACCTGACGAAACAGCCACCAAAGAGGATAATAACTCCTTACCATCATCTAACGAAGCCACACCTACAAATATTAACCAAACCCCAGTATCTGCATCACCACCAAATGATAACATTACTCCAACTCCTCAGGCTTCCACTTCACAACCTTCAACCGCTAAAGAAGAACCAACAAAACTTTCCAAATCCAAAGAGAAACATGAAAATGCCAACACCTCAAACAGAAGACGTAAATCCAAACAGGAATTAAAGATTCAAGCCAAGAACCTTAATCTTTATAAGAGAACAACCTTAAGAGATCTTTCCAAGGATCTAGAACAAGCAGAAGCTGAAATGGCAAAAGCCAGTAGCGTTAGTCAAGATCAAACACAAGCTACTACTTCAAATGAATCAAAAAATAATGCAACAAATGCGGGTTCCAATATTTCTCAAGATTCCGAAAATGTACCACAAACAGAGACACCAACGGAGTCTGAACCTATTACTAATAACGAACAAGATCATTCAAGTGATCCTGTGCAATTAGCCGAACCACAAAATGACAGGAAATCCGAAAATGTTACCACAAATGTCACAAGTGAGGCAGGACTTGAGTTGAATACTGTAAGTCCTGGAGTTAGTACTTTAAATGATCTGATACAACCAGCTAAAGAGGCAAATGAAAATGCAACAGTTGCTTTAGTACAACCAAATGAAGCTGTATCACTTTCCTCACAATCATCCTCTGAACCCAACAAAACAAATCCCCTAAATGAAACAAAAACATCAACAACTGAAACTCCTAACTCTGCTGCCAATAAAAGAGTGTCTAAAATTCCTGTACGAAGAACAGCCAGCAATAAAAGTTTAATAATTCCCACAAGTATTCCAACTAAACTGGAAACCAATGTAACGGAAAAATCTCCTGAACAAAATCCACCACAAACACCAAATCAATCCGAAATTCCTTCATCTGCCAATGAAAAAGAAAACACTTTCAGTTCCTTAACTGATGAAGAATCTGAGGAAGAAGAACTTTACAGTATTGAAAGTGAAACCTCCACTACTGAAGTGGCCACTCGAGCAGATCAGTTACAATCTCCTTCCACCACTAGTGAAATGTTTTTGGTTATACAACAAGAAGGAGGCACTGAAACTAATAGCACTATTGCACCTTCAACCAGTAGTTCTACCCTACACTCTATAATAAGTCAATCTTCGGGATTGAAATCCCCTACAGAATTTATACCCTCAGGAGATCCCTCCAAACAAAATCTCACCGAATTAGTGGAGGATACTCAAAGGCTAATTAAACAAATGAAAGATGAAATAAGTATAGATGATTTTGAATCATCAACAGATGATGATTACACCGATGAATATTCGGATGATTATGATGAGGAGGAAGAAGAAGGTGAAGAAGAGGAGGAAGTAGATGAAGACTGGGAAGAAGAGGAGGATGAAGATGATGATGAATATGATGATATTACAGAAGAAGTTACGGAAGATATAACAGAAGATACTGAAGGTTATAGCGAAGAAATTGAGGCCATAAACAAATCTCAAACATCAAACCATAGTCATCAAGATTCTCAAGATCAAAGAGATTTTCATAATAGTTCAGCTTTGTCTGATATCACAGAAACATCTGATCATTCACAAGCATTATTATCAGATCATTTAGAACAGGAAGTAATACACACTAATGACACAGAAACTGAAATTATTCCTGAAACTGAAACATCTTCGCATGCTTTTGTGGAAACTGAAAATAGTTTACCCGAACTGCCAGTAGAATCTGTAATAGCTGAGAGTGTAGAACAATCTTCTGTTGCTAGGCAATTTGTAGAAACAGAAAATACTATTCCCGAATTACCAGTTGAAACTGTTATACCTTTGGAACACAATATAACACAAAATGAATCCATAACAAATGCACAAGATCATTCGAATAATACACTTGAGCCTGAAGATCAGACTCCCTTAGTTAGTGATGTAAGAGAATCTTTAACGAGTACACAAGATCATTTAAATAATACACAAGATCATGAAGATAAAACAGCTTTAGTTAGTGGTTTAAAAGATATACTTTCAGCTTCTATTACGATCAATCATGAATTGGAAACAGAAAATTATTTACCTGAAATGCCAGCGGAAGTAGTTGTAGCTGATTTGACAACAGAACCTAACATAAATGTAGAGGATTCAAGCAATACCACACAGGAGTCTAGAACTGAATTAACTGCCACATCTAACTCATCACAGGAAACTAAATCTACTGAAAACTCAGCAATAACAACAGAAGATCTTCCAACTCTAAATAGTTCCACACCACAGACATCAGAATCTAATGACTCTTCCTCTATAAGTCAGGACACAAATCCAATTAATGATTCCCAACCAGAGGCTCTTCCAAGTTTAAGTAGTGCCACACCACAAACATCAGCTGCTAATACTTCCTCTCTAATTGAGGATACAAACTCAGTTAATGCTTCCAAAATAGACTCTTTAACATCACAAGACGATTTACCCTCCTCTAGCAATAGTAATAAAATTTCTAATACTCCTCAACAAAAACTATCAGAAGATGCACCCAACAATGAACCTAAAGTTGCCGAAACAAATGACGACAATATACCCTCCACCAGCAAAGGTATTACAACATCCGTAAGCAAGAAAAAATCAACTGAAGAAGTAAAATCTCCTGTGAAAAAACCTCTAGCTGCTAGTAAAATTCCCAAACCCAAAGAAATGGCCAAAGAAACAAAACCCAAAGAGAATTCAACCACAACAACAACCTCAAAGCCTCACAACGAGTTCAAAAAGAAATTATATACAAGATCTAAATCATTTTCGGGACCACCTACACCAATTGGTATAGCTTCAGTTAAAACTATAAGTCAAAAGTTTATAAGTTCCACACAAAATACCACCCAACCTATAACACCCAAAAAACCTACCACTGTTACCCGTAAGTCATCCATAGTAGAGGCCATAAATAAATTTACCAAACCCTCTACGAGTACGGAAAAACCTCTAGTAAGTGCTCTCTTTAAATCGAGAACACAACCTAGAATACCCAAGAAAAAATATCATGAAACTTGTTTTTCGGATGATGATTATGAATCATCAACATCAGAAGAAGAAATGGAACCTTTAGAAATAAGGCAGCGGAAATTAAGTGTTCCCGTTTTCAGAGCTTATCCCAGTGTGCAGGAACCAGAAGAAGTTAATCCAGAGGTAGATATTTTTAAATTAAAACATTAAACTAAATTAAAAAGTTTACTGTAGAACCGACTATAAACCCGACTGTAAACTGGATTATAAAGTAGACTATAGACCAGAGTAAAAACTAGACTATGGAATAGACTATAAACCAGTCTGTAGATCAGACAAACTTGATTATGGATCATAGACAAGACACCTAGCTAAATTATTGACCAGACTACAAACTAGATTATAAAGTATACTATAAACTATACTAAAGACCAGACTATAACATAAGTTATTGACTAGACTATAGACCAGACTATAAACTAGCCTATAAAATAAACTATATAGCAGACTATAAACTAGGCTATTGAACAGAATATAGATCAGATTATAAACCTGTTTATAGGCAAGACTATAAATTAGACTATAGACCAGACTATAAACTTGACTATAAACAAGACTATAAATTAGACTATAGATCAGAATATAAACTAGACTATAGACCAGAGTATAAACTAGACTAAAAACCAAACTATAAAGTTGACTATAGACCAGTCAAAAAATAGACTATAAACAAGACTATAAATTAGACTATAGACCAGACTATAAACTAGACTATAGACCAGACAAAAAATAGCTATATACCAGACTAAAAATCAGACTATTGACCAGACTATAAACTTGACTATAACCAGACTATAAACTAGACTATAAATAAGACTATAAAGTTGACTATAGACAAGACTATAAATTTGACTATAGACCGGACTATAAACTAGACTATAGACCAGACAAAAAATAGCTATATACCAGACTATAAATTAGACTATTGACCAGACCATAAACTAGACTAAAAAACAGAATATTGACCAGACTATAAACTTGACTATAGACAAGACTATAAATTAGACTATTGACTATACTATAAACTTGACTATAGACCAGACTATAAACTTGACTAAAAAAACAGACTATAAACTTGACTATAGACAAGACTATAAATTGACTATTGACCAGACTATAAAATAAGCTATATACCAGGCTATAAACTAGACTAAAAACCAGACTATTGACTAGACTATAAACTTGACTACAGACAAGACTATTAACTAGACTATAAACTTGACTACAGACAAGACTATTAACTAGACTATAGAGCAGACTATAAAATATATTATAAAATAGAATATAGACCAGATTATAAACGGGACTATAGACAAGACTATAAAATATATTATGAAGAAAAGACTAAAAAAGACCAGACTATAAAGTATTTTATATAATTCTAAAATTCCTCTTCCTTTTTCTAGGAATTGGTGCAAAAATTCATGAAAGAAGAATTAGTGGCCACCATAGCAGAGGCCCAAATTGCAGCTGCCTTAGTAGCCATGAAATTCCAACAAGATGTTTCTTTATGGGCAGCCAAAGAATGTAGTGATCTTGATCATGCCATAGCTTTATTAAAACAAGAATGTGAACTTTGTAGTGGTACTTATGCTCTTAACCAAATTGTCTCCATGCTCAAATGTACCCACAAATGTTGTAAACAATGTGCCAAAACTTATTTCACCGTACAGGTAGGAACAAATTTACTCTAAGACTTAAAATAACAAAAAAAAAAAAAAAAATAATAATAATTTTTTAACTCAATTACAGATAACCGAACGCAGTATTAATGATTGTAGTTGTCCTTTCTGTAAATTGCCCGAATTGCATAATCAAACTGAACATGAAGATGAAAATTTGGAATATTTTTCTAATTTGGATATATTTTTGAAAAATATTTTAGAACCAGAGGTACATGAACTTTTCCAGCGTAAATTAAGAGATCGTACTTTACTTAAAGATCCTAATTTCAAATGGTGTGTACAATGTTCTTCGGGTTTCTTTGCCAGACCCAAACAAAAGAGACTTATATGTCCCGATTGTGGTTCAGTTACTTGTGCTCAGTGTAGAAAAACGGTAACTTAAATAATATAAAAAATCTCTTTTATTAATTCCTAACAAATCCTAAATCCAATTTCCCTAGTGGCAAAAACAACATGAAGGCATTTCTTGTGAACAATTTTCCGAATGGGAGGCGGCCAACGATCCTGAGGTGCAGGCTAAAGGAGTTCAACAGCATTTAGAACAAAATGGCATTGATTGTCCCAAATGTAAATTTAGATATTCTTTAGCCAGGTAATATTTTCAAAACCTTTATAGTTGCTAATTCTAATGCCTATTGTTCAATATACTTTCAGAGGTGGCTGCATGCATTTCACTTGTACTCAGTGCAAATATGAATTTTGTTATGGCTGTGCCAAACCCTTTATGATGGGTGCCAAATGCAATATATCACCCTATTGTGCCAAATTGGGTTTACATGCTCATCATCCTCGCAATTGTTTATTCTACTTGCGTGACAAACTACCAGTACAATTGCAAATACTTCTTAAAAATAATGGTGTTTCATTTGAAGTGGATCCCATAGAATCACCAGAAGATAATAATGATGATAATGAACCAGGAACTTCGAAAAAGAAAGAATTACTCTGTCCCATACCCATACAAAAAGAGACACCTACAGGTCTGGTAGATACCAGATGTAATGGTGAAGTACCCGAAAAACATGCAGGCATGTGCCGGTATGTTATAATCTCTTTAAATATTTTAAATTAAATTATTTAAGCTTTTTTTGTTTTTTTCCTCTCTCAAGCACTCATTATGTGGAGTATTTAACCGCCAAAGTAGCCAAAGCGAAAATTGATCCTTTACCCATATTTGATTTGACTGATTGTGTGCAGGAGTTACGTAGACGTGGCATTGCTTTACCCGAACGTGGTCCTTGGGATACAGATGAAATTTATAAAACTATGTGTGCTGAGGTAAAGTTTTTTTGGTAAAGAATTTTTGGGTTAAAAAATATTAATTAAATTGCTTTTAAATTTTTAGGTTATACAGAAAAATATACCTTTAGATATGGCTTAAAAAGAGTGCATTATTGGGACTGTTTTTTAACATTTATTTCATATAATAAATTAGTTTTAAGTTTAATTCATGTTTATTAAATATATATTTATATAACGTCTGAATAAATTTATATATTACAAACCTAAAAACCCGGTGTGCTGAGTTACTCTTAATAATAAATAAAATAAAGTCAAAGTCTTTTAGTAAAAGTTAAAGAGTTTTTAAATTAAAAGTATTAGGAAATCAATAAACAAGACTATTAACTAGTTTACAAACTTGACTATAAACCAGATTATAAACTATATTGTAGACCAGATGAATAACTAGATTACAGACCAGACTAGTTTATAGTCTGGTCTGTGACTATAAACGAGAGTACAAACTAGATTATAAACTAAAGAATAGAATATTAATTAGATTATATGCTAAACTATTTCCTAGACTATAAACTAGATTATAGACCATACTATAAACTGGACTATAAACTAGACTATAGACCACACTATAAACTAGACTATAGACCAGACTATAAACTGGACTATACGCCAGACTATAAACTAGATGATAAACTAGACTATAGACCGGACTATAAACTATAATGTATACTAGACTATTAACTAAACTATAGACCAGACTATAAACTAGACTATTAAATAGACTATAAACTGGTATATAGTCTAGTTTATAGTCTATTTAATAGACTATTAACTAAACTATAGACTGGACTATAAATTAGACTATAGACTAGACCATTAACTAGACCATAGACCAGACTATAAACTAGACTATAAACTAAACTATAGACCAAACTATAAACTAGACAATAGACTACACTATTAAATAGACTATAAACTAGACTATACGCCAGACTATAAACTAGACTATACACCAGACTATAAACTAGACTATAAACTAGATTATACGCCAGACTATAAACTAGACTATACACCAGACTATAAACTTGACTATAAACTAGACTATAGACCAGACCATAAACTAGACTATAAACCAGACTATAGACCAGACCATAAACTAGACTATACACCAGACTATAAACTAGACTACAAACTAGACTATAGACCAGACTATAAACTAGACTATAGACCAGACTATAAACTAGACTATACACCAGACTATAAACTAGACTATACACCAGACTATAGACCGGACTATAAACTAGACTATAGAGCAGACTATAAACTAGACTGTAAACTAGACTATAGACCAGACCATAAACTAGACCATAAGCTAGACTATAGAACATACTAGAAACCAGACTATAGACCAAACTGTAAACTGGACTATAAACTAGACTATAGACCAGACTACAGACCAGACTATAAACTGGAGAATAAACTAGACTATAAACCAGACTATAAGCTAGACTATAGACGAGACTATTAACTATACTATAAACCAGACTATAAACTAGACTATAAACCAGACTATAAGCTGGACTATTGACCAGACTATAAACTAGACTATAAGCCTGACTATAAACTAGACTATAAACCAGACTATAAGCTAGACTATAGAACAGACTATTAACTAGACTATAAACTAGATTACAAATTAGACTATAAACCAGATTATAAATTATATTATAGACCAGACGATTAACTGGACTAAAGACCAGACTATAAACTGGACTATAAACTAGACTATAGACCAGACTATAGACCAGACTTTAAACTGGACTATAAACTAGGCTATAGACCAAACTATAAACTAGACTATAAACCAGACAATAAGCTAAACTATAGACTAGACTATAAATCAGACTATAGAGCAAACTATAAACTGGACTACAAACTAGGCTATAGAGCAGACTATAAACTGGACTATAGCCCAGGTTATAAACTAAATTATAAAGTAGACTATAGACCGGACTATAAGTGAGACTAAACCAAACTATAAACTAGATTATAAAGTAGACTATAGACCGGACTATAAACGAGACTATAAACTCTACTATAAATAGTTTCCTAACTACGACAGCTAATATAAATATTTTTTTTTTATTTTTTTTTTTTTTTTTCAGCAGCATAATTCGTAAAATGTTAAATGTCAACAACAGTTTATGTTGTTTTTAAAATAAAATAAACAAACTATGTATCTACATTGTAAATCGAAAACAAATTTAATTATTGTATTTAAAATAGTTGAGCGTGAAATAAACAATATGGCAAAGCTGCAAAATATTTCCTATACACATTACTAAATGTTTTCAATATATTTATGTATTTTCCAATAGCTAATTTTACAATTTGTTTAGTTTTATTTGTTTTTAAAACAAATTATTTGGGATTTCTTTATATTTATTTAACTAAAAAAGACACAGGTTTTTTATGTACGCCACGCGCTAAATGATTGCTTTTCCCAGCATTAGTAAATGGCAGCAGCTAGAGAAAAAAAAACTAAAATTCACATAATTATTTTTTTATAACTTTCTGTTAAAGTTTTTTTTTATGAATGTTTTTCAATATTTATTTTTTTAAGCAATAAAAGTCATTAGATGCTTAATGAAAATAAATTTTTTTGCCAAGAACTCATTATATAAAATTGTATATAAATTTATAAATTTTGTTTTTTCATTTTTTAATTAAAAAGAAAATGAATTCATTGGAGATTTGAAAGTGTTAATTTTTTTATGAATTTGTTATTAAATGTCTTTTTTTATTATAGGGGGCCATATTGTTTTTTATTATTAATAATATTTAATATATAAACATTTTTTTATGATTTATTTTTTATATTAAGAAATTTTCTGGCTAATTTACTCTTTTAAAATCTGCCTTGAATTTTTTTTTTTTTTTTTTTTTTTTTTGCAATATCTGAGGTAAGCAAAATTGCACGTACATATGTGGGTACAAATGTTTTCAATTAATATTTGATATAAATATGTTTTACTTATTTATTAATTTTTGTTTGCCTTTCTAATTTTTGCAATATTTTCCATTTTTATTTTTAATTGAAAAATGTTTTAAATATGTTGGTTTGGTATTTATAAAAATTATTATTTATTCATTTTTATTTTGTTTATATTACAGAAAAAAAAAAGATTTTATAAATCCTCATGAAGGTGGGCATGTCGAAAAGAAAATTAATAAAAAAAAAATTAAATGAAATTATAAGTAACTAATGTACACATTTATAAATAAGACAGTTGGGTAGAGATAAAATGAACAAGGGAGAAATAAAAAAAAATACTGATTAGACTATTGACTAGATTTTTAATTAGATTATAGACAAAAGTATAAACTAAGTGATTCACTAGATTACAAACCAGTATACAGACTAAACTATGGACTAGACTACAGACTAGACAACAAACTTGACTACAGGCTATAATATAGACTATACTGTAAACTACAGACTAGACTTTAGACCACACTACATATTAGACTACAGTCTAAACTATTGTCTACAATGTTAACTTGACTATCGAGTGCTTCATTAACCAGATTATAGATAGGACTCTTGACTTTACTATTAGCTAAACTTAAAACCAGACTATGGACTATACGATTGACTAGACTATGTACCATAGATTAACAACTAGATATTAATGTGAGAGAAAAAAACCTAATTCAATTGTCAAAAACCTAATTCACACAACAACAAAATACATGTAGTCATATATATTTTGTTTTTGTGTGTTTCAAAAAAATGAGTAAATTTTTTCAAAATTGATTATAGGGTGGCTCTCACATAAACTTCTAGTTCTATTCTATGCTATGTACTATTGAATAAACTACATTATACATAATTGACTACAATATTTATTAGTAGTTTGTACTATGGAATAAACTTCAGACTAGACTATTGAATACACTTGGTTACACTATTGACTAGATTATAAACTAAACTACATACTAAACAAAAGACTAAACTACTAACTAGAATATTAATTATATTATTGATTACAGACAAAAATATTAACCATACTACTAGACTCTAGATTATACTATATTGTAGACTATTAACTGAACCACAGGCTAGGCTATTAACTAGAATATAGGTAATATTACAGTTTATAATATAGAATATTCAAGACTGTTGACAATTCACTATTTTGTCCATTGGACTATTGACTTTTATCTACTGACTATTGATAGCCAATTAATTATTTTGTCTATTGACTATTTTGACTATAGGCTATCGGATTATTGACTATTTATGCTCTTGACAATTGGATTATTAACTATTTGGCTATAAGGCTATTAATTATTATCTAATAACTACTTGCTATTGACTATATTTGTCTATTGACCATTTGACTATTGAACTGTTGACCTTTCAATAAATCAATAGTGAATAGTTATTCACTATTGATTTATTGAACTATTAACTATTGACTACTCATTTTTGTCTACTGACTATTTACAATGGTCTATTTCTCTATTACTATTGGACTATTGTATTATTAACTCATGACTATTTTGTCTACCGACTATTGACTATTTTATCTATCGACTATTTTATCTACTGACTATTGACAATTGACTATTATGTCTGTCAATTATGAGACTATTGACTACTAGATTATGGAATATGGATTATTGAATATTGACTATGTTGTCTTTCGACTATTGATTATTTTATCTGTCGACTATTATATCTACTGACAATAAACCATTGACTATTTTGTCTATCAATTATGGGACTATTGACTACTAGTCTACCGACTATTGACTATTTTAACTATCGACTATTTTATCTACTGATAATTGACTATAAGGATTATTGACTATTTTATTTATTGACTATTGACAATTGACTATTTTATCTATCAATTATGGAACTATTGACTACTAGATTATGGAATATTGACTACTTGGTCTACTGACAACTGTTTTGCCTATTGGCTATTTTGTCTACTGACTATTTCTCTATTACTGTTGGACTATTGACTCTTGACTATTTCGTTTGTAGACTACTTTATCTACTGACTATTTTATCTACCGACTATTGACTATTTTATCTATAAACTATTTTATCTACTGACTATTGACAATTGACTATTTTGTCTGTCAATTATGGGACTATTGACTACTAGATTATGGAATAAGCATTATTGAATATTGACCATTTTTTCTGTAGGCTATTTTGTCTACTGACTATTTTGTCTACCGACTATTGACTATTTTATCTATAAACTATTTTATCTACTATTAACCATTGACTATTTTGTCTATCAATTATGGGACTATTATTATTACTAGATTATGGAATATGGATTATTGAATATTGACTATTTTGTCTGTAGACTATTTTGTCTACCGAGTATTGACTATTTTATTTAGTGACTATTGACAATTGTCTATTTTGTGTATTAAT
Organism: Protophormia terraenovae; assembly: GCA_951394005.1. NCBI lineage: Eukaryota > Metazoa > Arthropoda > Insecta > Diptera > Calliphoridae > Protophormia > Protophormia terraenovae. The sequence goes on along the minus strand of OX596074.1, from coordinate 3,544,090 downwards.
TATGGGATTATTTACTACTAGATTATGGAATATTGACTATTTGGTTTACTAGCAAATATTTTGTCTACTGACTATTGACAATTGACTATTTTATTTTTTATTGGCTATAGGATTCTTGATTATTTTGAATATTGGACTATTCAGAATTGGACTATTAGGCTCTTGACTTTTAACTACTGGATTATTGAATATTGATATTTTGTCTATAGACTACATTTTGTAATGTCTACTGACTATTTGACTATTGGACTCTTGACTATTTTGACTGTTGGACTCTTGACTATTGGACTATTAAATATTAGACTATTGACTATTTTGTCTATGGACTATTTTGTCTTTGGGCTACTTTTTCCACTGACTAATGACAATTAACTATTTTATCTATAGTCTATTTTTTCTATTGACTTTTGGACTATTGAATTATTGAATACTGACTATGGGCTATTTTGTATATAGACTATTTTGTCTATTGAATATTTTATTTTCAGACTATTAGACTAATGACTACTTTAACTCTTGACTATTGGACTATTTACTTTTGAACTATGGGAATATTGGAATACTGAACTATTTACTATCGATTATTGACTATTAACCATATTGACTATTTTATCTATTGACTTTTAACTATGAATTAGATGACTAAGTATTCTATTGACTAGATCAGACTACAGACTAGACTATTAACTAGACTAGTCTATAGATTAGACTACGGACTATATTAGATGATTAAATAAGCTATGGTCTTAGCTATAGACTAGACTACAGGCTCCATTATTAACTAGATTTTTACATGACTATTTACTTGGTTATTGACTAGAATTTTTACTTGAGTACTGACTATACCATTTACTTGGATATTGATTAGACTATAAATTTGACTATAGATTAGATTATGGATTCGATCATTGATTAAAAAAAATTCAAATATTGAATAGACTTTTATCTATTGATTCTAATATAGATCATTCTGTAAAATAAACTATAGACTGGACTAAGGATTATATGATTTACTAGACTATCAACTAAAGTATTGAACGGAATAAAGACTAAACTATAAACCATACTGTAAATTATATTTTGGACTTAAATATGGAAAAGACTATAACTAGACTATAAACTATAGTTCAATTTTGGCTTCCTTACAAACGCCTCTCTCGTACACATATAAAACTGTTCTCCAAATATTTATATCAGCAGTTTGAAAGTTTTAAACATACGAACCCATAACAGATTTTTAAAACTCATTTTCCATAATTACTTTAAGACAAAAACATCAAAAGAAACTTTTTTTTATAAAACCCTTATCCCACTGTATTTTAATAAATCAAAAACATATTTCAATTTTATTTTTTCTTGTATATAATTTCTTTTTATTTCTAATGTTTATTTTGCTAATTTTTTTTTTTTTTTCATTTAACAAATACAAATGTTTTTATTTAATAAATTAGTATTATCGATTTTTTTTCTTCTTTTTGGGTAAATAATAATTCATACATTTAAATAATTTAACACATGCATACTGACTTATATACAATAATATAATTTTTTTCTATAAATAAAATTAATTAATACTATTTAAGATTGAAACGTGTAAATATTTATTTAAAATTAAAATCGTTTTTATAAAATATATATATATATATATTTTTTTAATCTTTTTAATTAAAGAAAATAATTATTATTTATTTAGATAATAACATCTACAGCCTGATTTTGTAAACGAAAATTTGTTTCAAAAAATATTCTGCGAAACGAATTTTCGTTTCATTGTAAAAAATTAGGCTCTTATAATTAAACTTATTAGTAATTAATGGAAGTAAATTTTATTTGTTTAATAATTATTTTTATATTTAGAATTAGAGCTAATTTTAATATTATTTTCTTATAAAATAATAGATACCAGCTCTGTTTTATTTTAAAATGAAACAAAAAATAAAATAAAAATATTTAAAACTGTTTTTAAACAGTTTTAGTAGAAAAAAAAAAAACAACAAATCCTGTTTGTTGTTTTTAAATTCAGACGATTGCTGATTTAATTTAATTATTTTTTTTTTTTTAATATTTTTATTTTTTAATTTTTATGGCTAATTTCGTATAAAATTTATACTGATATTTTGTTTTTCGTCTATATAAATTTTTATAATAAAGTCGGTTTACCATAACTTACTATCGTTATTATTTAAAAGCTTTAAAAGCTTTTTTCCAAAAAATGTATTTTTTTGTTCAACTACTTAAAAGCTTCTTTTAAAAATGTATAATGCTTTCGTTTTATTAGTTTTTCTTTAGTTAAGCTATTAAAAGTTTAAAAGCTTTTGTTCGGGGCTTAAAACAAACAGAAAGACTTTTAAAATATCGTGTAAATACATTATTGTCGGAATTGACTTTTGTTTTTTAGAACAAGTTCAATTTTCAGAACCATTTCTTCTCTTTTTTTTATTAAAAAAATGTAGCCTCCCTAATTGGCTACATCCACAACTACTAGACTCTCTATTTCTCTATCGAAATTATCATCACAAGTAGCCAACCAATCTAAAACCCTTTTACGTACAGCATTTTGATCGAGAGGATTTTCCAAACCATAATTCGACATCATTCTCTTAAGTCGGGATTTATTCTCATCACCAGAATTACGTCCTTCTCTTTGATTCAAATAAATGCAGGAATCTTGATCGGGACAGGGGGTTACTAAAGTAGCAGATTTGGAACTTGAAATGCGGCATTCCACCCATCTGTCTTTCATGTATTTGGACACCTCAGTTACCTTGCATCTATCTTCGGGATCATGAGATAAATATTTACGGAAACATCTCATTAATCTGGCCGAAAATCTTCTAAAACTATCGGGTATTTTGGTAGTTTTACGTTGTTCATATTTCATAAAGTTGCAGTATTTAACATCCTTAACCCAATCGGCTGCATTCCAGGGGGCACTGCCCGTTAATATGTGAAACATTAAAATGCCAAATTGCCAAGAATCACTGGAAGGTAAACAGGTAAATCTTTCATTCTTTACTATTTCCAAAACTTCCGGAGGCACAAAACTAGTCCAAGTATGTTTGACTTTATGTACCAATACTCCCTTTTTGGTAGTAGCACCAAAATCACACAACTTAACACGACTAAAATCGGGTTTAAAAACCAAAACATTTTCCAATTTCAAATCTCTATGGACCAAATTTTTAGAATGCATAAAACCCAAGGCAGAACTTAATTGTTCTGTAATCATTTTACAGGCATTTTCATGTAAACCATTGGGTCCCAGATTCGAAGCCAAATCACCATATTCAGCATGTTCCATGGCAAATACATAATAGTCCTTAGTCTGGAAAGCCACATTATAGGCGCTCAATATATTACGATGATGTGATAATTCATAATTGAAATGAAATTCCTTTTGGAATTCTTGCATGGTAGTCAATTCAGCATGTACAGCCTTCAACACCACCTCGGTTTGTGTAGGTCTATGGGTGGCCAACATGACTTTGGCAAAACATCCTTCGGCTAAAATCTTAGTTATATTATATTGATCGGTAAAGGACATTAAGGGTAATTCAATATCTCTAATGATATGTATTAAACCACTATCATCCTTGTCAGGTTTTCTATAAATGCTGCTACGACGACTGACCGAAGCATTTGAATTTGGTACCTCTAATTTCATGTTAACACTGGTAGGGGTCAAAGGTGAATTACAGCGATTATTATTAGTGCAAGTGCTGCTATTGTTGTTGCTATTACGAGAATTAGTGCTGCCACCATCACCGGCACGCGATCTTCTCAAACGGAATGAAAATGTACGTTTTTCTAAAAAAAAGAAACAGAAAAAGAACAAAAGAGTGAAAATTAATAAAAATTAATATTTATTTCAAATCTTACACAAAATCAATTTTAATAAATGACATGATTTGTTAAAGTTATTAATAATAAATTTTTGTTAATTAAATCTATATTATTTTTTGGTTGCCAAGTCTTTTTAAAGCTAATTTATTTAAATTTTATTTTGCCCTCTCTAACACTTCAAACAATCACATTTGAGATCATCATCATTTATATAAAATCGACTGCGGCTGCGAAAGAAATGTATTTAGAAATTTCTTTGCTAAACGAGTACAACCACCTGAAGAGGGTGTTGGAATAACTTTTTATATTTAAAGGTGATTTATTCTTAAATTTATGTTAAAAACTTTGATGTTAATGTGTCACTTTTTTCTCATAAAAAATGAACATTTTTTTAATAAATGGCTTGTTTTCTTTCTATACTGTTACCTACATATTTTCTCTGGAACATGAAATAAAAATTATAATTCATAATTTTCTATTGTATTTTTCTAGGAAAACATTAAGATCTAAGCAAAAGAAAAATGTGTCATAAACCTAATTTTCTAAAACATAATTTAGCATGACAACTGGAATTGTTAATAAAATAGAAAAAAGAATACAATGATTACAATATTAATAAAACATATTTTGATATAAATAAGAAAATTTGCTATTTCTAGAAATCAAAATAAAGAATTGCTATAATTTGCTATAATTTCTTCGATATTTTGCTATAAAATCAAAATTTTTGAAATTATAGCAAATTATTTTAGAAAATCCATAAATATAAAAATAAATAGGAATTAAATTCTAAATTATTAAAAATAATAAATTTCTGGAAATTGTATTATAAAATCGAAAATTGTTCAATAATATCAGCTTGTTTAAGAGTTTTTCTATAAAACCGAAATTTTTAAAAATTGTTCTAAAAGTTCCAAAATTTTGCTATAAAAAGAAAAACCTTTTTTAAAATAAAAATTTTCCAAAAAATATTTATATATAAAATAGACAATTTGAAATAAATATCTAACAAAATTGAAAGTTAAAAAATTTTCCAAAAATTAGATTTATAAAAAAAAAAAAAAAAATATTAAGTTTCCACATTCTTTTAATTTTCTATAAAATATTTACTTTTAATAAAAAAATTTGCTATAAAATTTCAGATAGGAATGCATTTTATGTTTAACTTTAAAAAAAGACAATTTCTAAAAAAATTCTTTTGAAACGGAATTTTAAAAATTAATTTTCGAAGATTTTTTTGTAAAAATAAATTTGCTATAAACAAAAAAAAATTCAAATAAAATATAATTTTTCCAATAAAATTAAAATAAAACTAACACAAAATTAGAATAAGAATAAGAATAAGAATAAGAATAAGAATAAGAATAAGAATAAGAATAAGAATAAGAATAAGAATAAGAATAAGAATAAGAATAAGAATAAGAATAAGAATAAGAATAAGAATAAGAATAAGAATAAGAATAAGAATAAGAATAAGAATAAGAATAAGAATAAGAATAAGAATAAGAATAAGAATAAGAATAAGAATAAGAATAAGAATAAGAATAAGAATAAGAATAAGAATAAGAATAAGAATAAGAATAAGAATAAGAATAAGAATAAGAATAAGAATAAGAATAAGAATAAGAATAAGAATAAGAATAAGAATAAGAATAAGAATAAGAATAAGAATAAGAATAAGAATAAGAATAAGAATAAGAATAAGAATAAGAATAAGAATAAGAATAAGAATAAGAATAAGAATAAGAATAAGAATAAGAATAAGAATAAGAATAAGAATAAGAATAAGAATAAGAATAAGAATAAGAATAAGAATAAGAATAAGAATAAGAATAAGAATAAGAATAAGAATAAGAATAAGAATAAGAATAAGAATAAGAATAAGAATAAGAATAAGAATAAGAATAAGAATAAGAATAAGAATAAGAATAAGAATAAGAATAAGAATAAGAATAAGAATAAGAATAAGAATAAGAATAAGAATAAGAATAAGAATAAGAATAAGAATAAGAATAAGAATAAGAATAAGAATAAGAATAAGAATAAGAATAAGAATAAGAATAAGAATAAGAATAAGAATAAGAATAAGAATAAGAATAAGAATAAGAATAAGAATAAGAATAAGAATAAGAATAAGAATAAGAATAAGAATAAGAATAAGAATAAGAATAAGAATAAGAATAAGAATAAGAATAAGAATAAGAATAAGAATAAGAATAAGAATAAGAATAAGAATAAGAATAAGAATAAGAATAAGAATAAGAATAAGAATAAGAATAAGAATAAGAATAAGAATAAGAATAAGAATAAGAATAAGAATAAGAATAAGAATAAGAATAAGAATAAGAATAAGAATAAGAATAAGAATAAGAATAAGAATAAGAATAAGAATAAGAATAAGAATAAGAATAAGAATAATAATAATAATAATAAGAATAAATAAAATAAAAATAAATAAATAAATAAAAAATAAAATAAAACAAGCGCGAATGTTATATTCGTCTCGGCCGAATCTATATAACCACCATCAACTTTTTCAAAATGTATTTTATATGGGAGGTGGGCGGTAAAGTGGGCGGACTACGCCCACTTTTGGTTTCAAAATTTATATCGACCCTCAAGCTATTTATACAAAATTTCCTTATCTTACATGCTTTTGCTTAAGAGATATCAGCAGAAAAGTATAAAATGAAGCTGCAACGGACACCCTGTGTTTCTAGTTCTTAACTTTTTTTTGGTTATTAACCTATTTTCAATACCAAACAAACCTTATATAAGATAAATATTTGAACCAAATATTTCTCCCTAGGTTGTCCCGTTCGAGACCTATCCTGCTTTTAACAGACAAAAGGACAGACGGACATAGCTATATTGACTCAGAATCTAACCAGGACATATTTGATTACTTCGACATGTTACACACGGAATGACAAAATCAATATACCCCCCCCCCCTCCCCCTTCTTTTTGATGGTGAGTATAATAACACTGGTCAACAAAAAAAATAAAAAATTTTCGTGCTCCTTCAAAAAAAAAATGTGGACTAGATGGAATTCCGCATTCTAAACTCGAATCTGCTGTCAGTTTTCTCCCATCAGGTCGAGATTTTTTTTATGGACGTGTCTAATATTGCGCCCTAAATAAGCCAATTACTCGAGTATATTTCATTATAACTCGAGAATGGTATGCACGATTTATATAAATAATACACCAAAATATGTGGAATAAAATTTACTTTAAGTCGTTGTACTATCAAATTTTTATCCGCTCAACAGTTTAGGAGATATTTCGAATTGTCCGAAAAATTTTTTTTCATGCTAAATTCAAGATTTTTTTTTTTTTTTTTTTTACTAAAACTACTTTTTAAAAGTGAAAACATCAAAAATGTTTCAGTTTATCATCTTTATCTCAAAGATGGTAAAACTGCGAGTAAATAAAGCCACGTATCATAAAAATTGATGCAGAAATCTTGATTGCATTCACAGTTAAGTTAGGATACCCATGCATACATACAGTTAAGTGGAGATATTATAGTGGGCAAAAAAAAAATTTTTTTTTTTGTCTTAAATAAAAAAAATAGGTGTATTAGATGGAATTTAATGCGTTTAATAGGAATCAGCTTTTACTTTTTTTCTATCACGTATTGACTTTTTTTATGGGCATGACTACTATGACCCCGCCTTTAGGCAATCACACTTGTATAGCTCGAGAACGGTTTGTCCGATTAAGATAAATTAAAGTCCAGTAGATAGTGATCTAAATTGTCTTTGAGCTGAATTTACATAATTTTTTTATCCAGTTAACATTTACGTAGTTATTTGGTAATTAGTAGCGAAAAATTAATTTTTTTTTCTTTTGAAAAATCGTGAAAATTTTGATCCATAACTCTGAAATTCTAGATCGAATAAAAAATATTGTTGACATACCTTGAAGACAATTTTTGTATGCATCTTTTGATGTATCATTTATAAAAATCGTGTAATCGGTTCTTGAGTTATAGTCTAAATTTGACAAACCTTTCTCGAATTTTATAGTGTGACCGCTGAATAAGGTAATGATATTAGTCATGCACCTAAAAAAAATCAGTACGTGATAGAAAAAAAGTGAACGCAGATTCTTGTTTAACTCGTCAAAATCCACCTAGTCCAATTATTCTTGAGTTATGAGGAAATATACTAGAATAATGGCCTTACTATGGGCGAAATATTAGACACGCCCATAAAAAGAAATCCAGACCTGATGGAAAAAAAATGAAAGCAGATTCGTGTTTAGCACATCAAAATACATCAAGTCCAACTATTCGTCTATGGGGGAGAATTTTTTTGTTGACCAGTGAAAATTTTCCTACAAAATTTAATTTTTTAAAATTGTATAAAAATTAAATTTTCAAAAACTATTCTATCAAAGATGCATTTCCAGAAACTTCTATAAAAATAAAAAGTTTTTAATTATTTTATTTTCAGCTGTAAATTTTTAAGAAGTTTTCTATAAAACAAGTTTAGAAAAAATGTTCTGAAAAGTATTTTTTTCCTAAATTTCCTAGACACAATAAATTTTCCTGACACTTTTTTATTTCTTGATTTATTTTCATTTATGTTTATTTTTTTTTTTTTAAACTAAAAAAAGAAAAACCAAACTAATTACTCTATTCGAAAAGATTAATTGTTAATGTCGTTGAAAATATTAATATAAATGAATGAATGCTAAATGACACGTAGATCCACGTAGACCTTGGTTACTCAACTAAACTTAAGTGATCTTGATTTTTTTTTTTTTTTTTATGTGATTTATTAAAACATAATGATCTTCGACCCAAATGTTCTTTTTTAATGTTGTTAATTTTTAAGAAAAGAAAAACTCTTTGTTTTCAAACAAAATATGAATAATAAACATAAAAAAATTCAAATTAAATTTGAAAAAAATTAAAAATTAAAAAAATCATTTATTACTTTTGGTCTATATTATTTTTTTTATGATTTATAGCAAACATATAAAATAAAAAAAAATACAAACGAAAAAATTAACACTTTTGTCAAGAGAAAAAAAAACAAATAAAGTAATGAACCACTTAAAGCTAATATAAAGATAAATACAGAGAAAATGCTATAAAAAAAATAAGTTGTGAAAAAAAATTAAAGCAAAATAAATAAAATAATAATAAAAGACGCCGTAGTGTCTAACCAATGCGTCAATTGCGTTTGAAATGAGTGAGAAAGAAAGGAAAAAACGCCCCCGCAGTAAAGATCATCATCGATGATGGTAAGACGGACAGACAGGCAGACAGACAGACGTATGGACGGAGGGACGGACGTTTAAAATGACTTTAAAACAAAAGTGATCGTGTTGTTTGTTTAAATTTTACACAACCAGAAACCCCTAGAGTTCTAGGAATTGTTCATATGTTTTGTTCATTGGGTATTAACAAATAATATCTATTGTTTATTTTGACAAATGTTTTATTATTTTAGTTATGGTTGTAGCAGTTTTTTTTTTTCGATTTTCTTTTTTTTTCATTTAGCAAATTTATGTTTAAACATGATGTCAGTCAAATCATTTCTTTATAGCTTTTTTTCCTTCTTATATTTAATACTTGTCTAATTTATTATAGTTTCGGTTTCTGGGAAATAAATTCAATAAATTTTAAATCTAATGATGAGTTTATTTTATCTATTTATTTAATTTAAAAAATGATAAAATCAAATTCAGATTGATGTGTGTGTGTTTTAAGTTATAAAAAAAATAATTATAAAAAAATAGATTTTCTTTCTTCTTATAAGGTAGACAAAGAGACGTTCTAAAGAATTTATATAGATATGAGTAAAGGGTGTGTTTGTATGGGAAAAAATTAAATTTAGTTTATTTCTCTATGGGGGGTCTGGCCAATATTTCCTTTCTTATTTATTTTTTGGTATAAAACATATTGTTTAGAAATAAACTTTAAGATGTTTATAAATAAAACAAAAAAATATACAAAAAAAAGAACACAACACGCATTGCAAATTCTATTTTTTCCTCTAATTAACTAAAAATAAACATGAGTTTTTCTTCCCTATTAAATACATATATGTACTCTTAAACTTTGTTTATACATTTCACTCTTTTATTTCCTTCTCTCCCTCTCACTCTCTCTCTTTCTCTATCCCTCTTTTTTTGTTTAACAAAATCTCTTTCATCCTGTTTTTAATTAGATAATTAACTTGTAATAACGCACCTTTAGCTAAATACTTAACTTGGCCATCATGTTTTTTTTATTCCCCTTCCCCCTCCTAAACATTTACATCATCTCTTCTTAGTATTTGTAAATAGTGCAATAATCTTAAAATTGTAAATGCTTTTTTCTTATTCTGTGCCACGTTGTTTTATTTTATTTTGTTTCTGTATTTTTTTTTTATATATTTTTTCTTAATTTAAGCGACTTTGGGGGCATTGCTGACGTCAATTGAAATCATCATTTTCGAGCAACAGCACAGAAAAATATATAAAAGCAAAAAAACATTGATCAAAATCTGCCCGCTGTCTGTCTGTCTTTGTGTGTTTATTTTTTATGGATTTTCATTTTCACGCTTGTAGCATTTCCACAAGATTTCACTCATGGTTGGCTAGACACCATACAAGCATTAGTAAAGATCGATCATATACGCACACTAATACATGCCTATTAAAAGATCAATTTTTTAAAAACAGATTTGGAGAAAATGGAAGAGTTGCCCAGGTGTTAAATTTTCAGAAAAGGATGATATTTGAACACAATATCGTTAAAGTTTCTCCTTAGGTGGGCGGATCATGCCCATTTTTGGTTTCTAAGTTTATATCGGTCCTTAAACTATTTATACAAAATTTCATTGTCGTACATGCTTTTGTTTAAGAAATATCAGCAGAAAAGTGTGAAATGTACACCCTGTGTTTCTAGTTTTTAATCCATAATTTTTTTTTGTCAACCGATTTTGCCCATTTTCAATACCAAATAAACCTTATATAAGATAAATATTTATTATGCCAAATTTCGTCCCCCTACGCTGTCCCGTTCGAGCTCTATCCTGCTTTCAACAGACAGACAGACGGACGGACATAGCTAGATCGACTCAGAATCTAACCAGGACCCAAAAAATATATACTTTGTGGGGTCTTAAATGATTCCTTCGACATGTTATACACAAAATGACAAAATCAATATACCCCCCATCTTTTTAATGGTGGGTATAAAAATTGTTTTCTACATAAAAACTCAAAAAAGTTATTCTTACAAAATTTTAAAACTTTTGCTGTAGTAGTTCCTAAGATATTCAATATTTAATATTTTCGTTGTATGGGGGACTCCATTTTCCCTGGTCTTATCCGTCTCATTTTCATTATTAGTTCGATAGTAGATGAGAGGATATTCCCGTGAAATTATAAAACTCTTGCTGTAACAGTATTTCAGTTATCCTATAATATATATATTATAGGATGGAGGCTATCACTCCCCCTAGACCTAGACGCCCCATTTTCATCTCAATTATATAAACTGATAATAAAATTATTTCCTAAAAATCTTAGGACCTTATCTACAATAATTCTGGAGATATGTGATAATAAATATTTACTTTTTATTGGGGCTAACATTCCCCTTACTCCTATCAAAAAATAAAGTAAAGTAAATAAATAAAAGAGTATTACAGAATGATACTGTGAAAATTTAAAAAAATCCGATTTCTATAAAGTCCAAACAAACACAGTTTCATTTTTATATACTTATATAGATCTCATATAAAAATAATTTTTATAGAAAATTTCCTATAAAAAGTGAATTAAAAAAAAAAAATCCTATAAAAAGTAAATTTAAAAAAAAATTCCTATAAAAAGTAAATTTTTAAAACAATTTTCCTATAAAAAGTAAATTTTTAAAAAAAAATTGCCTATAAAAATAAATTTTTAAACAAATTTCCTATAAAAAGTAAATAAAAAAAAAAATGTCCTATAAAAGTAAATTTAAAAAAAAACTTTAAAAAATTCCTACATAAGTAAACTTTTTAAATATTTTCTATTAAAGTTTACTTTTTTAAAAAATAACCTATAAAAATAAATTTAAAAAAAATTCCCATAAAAGTAAATTTTAAAAACAAATTTCCTATAAAAAATAAATTTTTAAAAAAATTTCCTATAAAAAGTAAATTTTTAAAAAATTTCCTATAAAATATAAATTTTCAAAAATTTTTAAAAAGCTAATTTTCTAAAAGAAATTTCTATAAAAAGTAAGTTTTTAAAAAATGTACTATAAAAATTAAATTTTCTAAAAAAATTACCTATAAAATGAAAATTTTAAAAAATTATCTATAAAAATTAAATTTTTTAAAAAATGTCCTATAAAATGTAAATTTTAAAAAAATTCCCACATGTAATTTATAAAAATTCCGTATGAAAATAAATTTCATATAAATGTTAATTTAAATTTAGAAATTTTCTCTTAAAAAAATTTTATTTTAAAATAATTTAAAAAAAATACCTTTAAAAATATACGTTTTCTTTAAATGAAAATTTTTAAAAAATAACTCTTTTAGTATATAAATTGAAAGAAAACACTGATTATTAAAAAAAAAAAAACCTTAAATTAAAAAAAAAAAAAAACATAAATTCTGAAATCAAAAAATATTCCTTTATTAAGTAAATTTTCCCGTAAAGAAGAAAATGCTCTAAAATTGTATATTAAGTTGGCAACCCTTATATGAGTGTCTAAGCTAAAAATCTTAACAAAAAGTGCGTGAGTTTTTTTTTAACTTTCTGATGCTTAGCTGTCTGTCTGAGTTAATATTGTAATTTTTTTATTTTAAATAATGTTTAATTTTGCTTGTTTGAAGAATGAAAAATATATTTTTATTTTATTTTCTGCCCATAAATCTAAATTTAATTTTTATCTCAAAAAACAATATTTGTTTTTCGATCAATTTAATTAAACATATAATTTTATTGTTAAATGAGTAATTTTATGGCTAAACAGACGTAAGTACACATACAATTAGTTTCCAAGTGGATTATTATTGTAACGTTTTATTATTTATTTTTTTATAATTATTAAAAAATAAATTCATTTTATTTTATTTATTTTATTATTCTTGTTCAGGGTTTTTTGGGTAAAATAAGGAAAATTTTATCGAGTAGGGCGCCCTACTAAGCTAAACTGTCAACACTTTTTTTAAATTATTATGAGGAAATCAAGGTTATCAGTTCAATAAATTATTTGATTTATATATATAAGTCTATTTGTGTGCGTATCTAAAATAGGAGATTATGTATGTGTGTGTGTGTTTGTGTGTATAAAACGTAGGTGTTTATTTAACAATTGAAAATTGATGGAAATCCTGCTATGAGATTTTTTTATTTTTTATTCTGTTTAGTCGTATATAAACAATCATTTTGAATTTTGTATGCAAACGTCAGTCATTCAGTCCCTCATACAGTCACTCACTCAGTTAGAATGCATTTTGAAGAAAAAAATAAATGAACTCATTTGTAACACGAGTATAAAGTGCAATTTTTCTTATTTGTTATTTTATTTATAATTTTTTATTTTTATTTTAATTTAAAAATATGTGGGAGGACTCATGTATAGCAGGGTTAGCTAGTCCTTTATATCATTATACATATGTGTTTAAAACATGTGTTACCTCTTCCTGTCAACTTAAATACAAAGGACTTTTATTTTTATTATTATTTTTTTTTTTACGTTTTAGATTTAACTATACCAAGTTTATTTTATAATTAAACTATTTTTAAATATCTTAGTTATATGTCATCATAGGAGAATTTTTAATTTGAAATTTTTTAAAGAATTTTCTGGAATTTTTGAATTTCCCTAAAGTCTGTTAATACTCTTCTTATTTTATATTTATTTCCCTAAACAAATCTATATACATTATTAGTTTTACGTTAACACTTCATTAATTTAAAAGTAATAATATTAAACCATCGAAAAATATTTCAATATTTATTCATTTAAATGCAGCAAAAAAAAATATTTATAAAAGAAAACAAAACACCTTTAAAGAAAATATTTAAAGTGAATTGGTTATAGAAAATAAATCATAAAATTTTAACCTAAATATGAATCATATTAATAAACATTTGCAAAAGAAATAAAAGTTTGAAATTTTGCAAAATAATTTTGCTATCAATTTCTAGAAAATAATTGTAGAGCCAAGATCAAATAAATTGCGATGCAAAGGTTAAGCAAAATCTTTAATAAAGTAGCGAATATTGTCTTCCAAGTCCTTTAAAGTTTAGAACTTATTAACGTAGAAAATGAATAAAGATGAAAGCCTCTTTTTATCACTAACTTTTACTCCACATTTATATTCACTAACCTACCCAGATTCCTGGTTAGAATTAAAACAAAATATCCTGTTTATTTGGAGGCTATATTGAGATCATATAAATCCGTTAAAACTTCCCCCTTTATTATATTTCTATATTTACCATATCATCTTCAATAGAAACTATTAAAGATTAAAAAAAATTAAGATTAACTAGGTTTGCATCAAGTGAATAATAAAAGCTCTTTTAAGACTATAGAAAGATACTCCTTTTAAGATAATTTAGTACTAAATAATGTCCCAAAATTAAAGCTAATATGAGATTATACCAAAGGTTGGTATTAAAGCTTTTAAAAAAACTTTATAACGACCTAAGATTTATGCTTATTTTGGGACTATAACAAAAGCTTTTATTTAACTAAAAAGAGCTATATTAAAAGCTTTTATAAAAGCTAATTTTGAACTATATAAAAATTGTTACCCAAACTAACAACGGATTAAACGAAAAGCTTATTTAAAAACTTATAAAGACCCACTATTAAAGCTAAATATAATTTTATATAAAAAACGGTTAAAGTTAATTTAAGACTATATCAAAAGCTTTATATAAGCTAATTTAGGACAAGTTATGAACTATATAAAGACCTGCCAATTAATCTAATATTAGATTATACCAAAAGCTTCTTTTAAAGCTTAATAACAACCTGATTATGATTAATACTAATTAAGAGCTTTATTAGAAACTTTTAATAAAATTATTTAGAACTTATTAGTTAATTAAATTTATTTAAAGCTTTTATTAAACTTATTTAGGCTTTATTAAAAAGATTTATCAAAGTTAATTTTTATATAAAGAGCTGCTATTAAAGCTAATATTATATTAAAAGTTAATAAGTATTAAAGCTTTTCTAGGACTTTATATAAGCCTATGATTAAAGCTTAATGTAACTTTATGAAGACCTACGATTAAAGCTTAATAGAAGTTTGTAAAAGACCTACGAATAATGCTCATTTTAGACTATATCAAAAGCTTATATAAAAACTTATTTTAGATCGATATAAAGAGCTTACATTAAGGCTAATTTTGGAGTATATAAAGGCCCACCATTAAAGGTAATCTAGGACTAAATAAAATGTTTATATTAAAGCAAATTTTAGACTATATAAAAGTCCAACAAAAATTTTATATTATAATGTATTAAACATAAATATTAAAGCTAACGTAGAACTTTATAAAGAACTACTAATAAAGCTATAGGACTTTATACTTATACTTATAGGACTATAGGAAACAATAATATTAAAGCTTATTTTAAACTAGATAAAGTCCTTTGATTAAAGCTAATATAAGATTACAATTAAAGCTAAATAAATATTAAAATATTAAAAATCAAAGCTTTTCTAGAACTTCATGAAAGCCTATGCTTAAAACTTAATAGAACTTTGTGAAGACCTATAAATAATGCTAATTTAAGTCTATATCAAAAGCTTATATAAAAGCTTATTTTAGGACTACTCGAATAGCTTACATTAAGGCTAATTTTAGACTATATAAAGGGCCACCATTAAATCTAATCTAGGACTAAATAAAATGTTTATATTAAAGCAAATTTTGGCCTATATAAAAGCTCACAAAAATCGTATATTGAAATATATTAAACGTTAACAATAAAGCTAATGTAGAACTTTATAAAGAACTAAGAATAAAGCTAAGTAAAGATTTATAAATACCTACGATTACCGCTAATTTAGAATTATACCTTAAAAAGATATAAAAGTTTATTTAGAGCTAAAAGAAATGATTATATCAAAGCTTACTTTTAACTACATAAATTTCCTGCATTACAGCTAATCTAAGGTTAAACCTAAAACAATTTTAGTTCTTTATTTAAAGCTGATATAAAAGCTAATTTTGAACTATATGAAAGTCGTATATTAAAGTTTATTTTAAACTATATAAAATACCATCAAGATAACATAAAAAGCTTCTGCTTTTAAAAAAATCTAATTTAGAACCTTTTTAACATCAAAGCTTAAAGCTAATTTAAGTTATAATAAAGCTTTTACTATAGCAAATCTTTAACTTTATTAATAGCTTCAAATATAGGTTATGAAGAACTATATCAAAAGCTTTAAATAAAGTTTGTATAAACATTATAAAAACCTGCAATTAAAGCTAATATGAGATTGTACTAAACTTTATTAATAATGGTAATATTGGAATAAATATAATGTTTATATAAAAGCTAATTTCAAATGACAAAAAAAGCTTCTACTTAAACTAATCTAGAACTTTTTAAAGATCAATACTTAAAGCTTATTTAAGATAACATCGAAATCTTTTATTCTACAACTATATTAAAACAATGAACGCTAATTTACGACTTACTATACAATTGAAGCTAATCAGGAACTAACTCAAAAGCTTATATAAAAGCTAATCTAGAACTGCAAAAGCCTCTAGCATTACAACTTATTTAGGATTATATGAAGTGCTAATTTAAGACTCTTTTGAAAGCTTTTATTAAAGCAATTTTAAGACTTTATAAACCTTTATTCATTAAAGCTGATTTTTGATTAAAACAAAAGCTTTTATTATAGCTAATTTGGACCTTATAGAATTATAGAATAAGCTTATATTAAAGCTTATCTACGATTATATAAATAAAGAACTTTGCAACTAAATTTTGAATCATATGAACGCTATTTTAACGCTATTATAGGATTAAATAATACCAGCAATAAAATATTGTATTGAACTTTATCGAAAGTTTAAAACGAAATAAATCACTGCCTTAAAGCACTTACATTAAGGCAAAACAAACGCTTATAATAAAGATTAGCTAAGACCTACAATTAAAGCAAATTTGAAACTATATTTAAAACTTATATTAGATTTACTTTAAAGCTATTCTAGATATATATCGAAAGCTTATATTAAAGTCATTTCAAAACTATACAATCACTAGTATCGAAGCTTTTTTTTTGAAAAGGAGGATTTAAAGCTTTTTATATAAAGTTTTTTTTAATTTTTTCTCTCTAAGAACACCTAAACTTATAGGGTTTCATTTATTCTAAACCAATCCATACATATTACTGAGGTACCTCAATATTGTATTCAATATTACTCATACGCATCATCGGTCAACATTTTAAAATCTAAACAATATTTAAATTTTAAATTTGAAACATTAAATACTCATATCAATTGGTTAAAAAAAATAATACTTTAAACAAATATTATTATTATTTTTTGTGTTAAATTAGCGTGAGTTTTTCAAAATGTTTGTTTTAATCTAGAATAAACAAATTTATAACAAACCAAAATAAACCCAAAACTTTTATTTTGATATATTAACATATTTATTTAATTGATTATCCCCACAGACAAAAAAATATATAAAAATTTGTTTTTATTTCTTAAAAGAAAAAAAAATAATAAAATAAAATAAATTTATATTACACACCCACCTCTACCCACTAAAATGAGTAAATTAAAATAAAATTTAATTTAAAAAAAATTAACATTTTAATATTGAAAAACAAAATATTTATTGATTTTTAAATCGTCAAAGAATAACAAAAACATTTTGATTTTTTTTTTCCTGGAAATCAATATGTGTGATTCATTTTAGACAATAATCAAAACAAATTTATAACAAAATGTTTGTTTCTTTTCTTTTGGATTTTTTTTTCTATTTCTTTCTATTTAAAATAGAAAGGAAATACGTAAAATATAAATATAATTTAATAAATATTTACATTATTGAATTGAATTGAATTAATAAATGAATTTTCTTAATTACAAAGAAAAAATTTCTTTTTAAAATCCTTTAAAAAGCAGTTAATACAAAAAAATTATTATTAATATGAATTTTTCTAGTATCTTATTAAGGTTTATATTGAAATAAATTTAAAGGGAATTTCTTTATTTTTACCTTTTTCTTGTTTATTGTATCCTTGATTAAAAAGGATCTTTTGTTTACATTTTATATTCCATTGAATTCTTTTTTATATTAAACAATTTTCTAAAAATAAAATGTTGCCTTTATTGTATTCTTAATAAATTTTTTTGTTTTGTTATACTTTTTTATCAACAAAATACTGCGTATTTAATAAATAAATAACAAAATAAACATAAATATTAATTAAGGTACAAAATCCAAGAAAATATATTATTTTCTTTTATTATTTAAATCAAACTATAAGTTCAAGGATTCATTCCAAGTTAGATAGAAGGAATGATACAAATTTAATATAAAATTTATAAAAAAAAAAAATTCAATAAATTTTCTCTTTAAAGATAATTTGTAATAAATTTTTTTGTAAACAATTTTCTTTTATAGGAAATTTTCAATAAATTTTTTTTAGAGAAAATTTTTAAAATTTTTTTATAGAAAATTTTCCCATAAAATTTCATTTATGGAAAATTTTCATCAAATTTCTTTTATAGAAAATTTTCTCATCAATTTTTTTATAGAAAATTTTTGATAAATTTATTTTTATAGAAAATTTTCTCATAAAATTCCTTTTATAGAAAATTTCTTCATTCAATTTCTTTTACAGAAAATTTTCTCATAAAATTTGAAATCAAATTTCTTTTATAGAAAATTTTTTCATAAAATGTCTTCTATAGAAAATTTTCTCATAAAATTCTTTTACAGAAAATTTTTATCAAATTTCTTTTATACAAATTTTTCTCATACATTTTTTTTTTATAGAAAACTTTCTCATAAAATTTCTTTTATAGAAATTTTCTCATAAAATTTCTTTTTTGGAAAATTTTTGATTCAATTTCTTTTGTAGAAAATTTTTTATTAAATTTCTTTTATAGAAAAATTTTCTCATCAAATTTCTTTTATAGAAAATTTTCTCATAAAATTTCTTTTATAGAAAATTTTCTCATTCAATTTCTTTTACAGAAAATTTTCCCATAAAATTTGTTTTCTTTTACAGAAAATTTTCTCATCAAATTTCTTTTATAGAAAATCTTTTCATAAAATGTCTTCTATAGAAAATTTTCTCATAAAATTCTTTTACAGAAAATTTTCATCAAATTTCTTTTATACAAATTTTTCTCATAAATTTTCTTTTATAGAAAACTTTCTCATAAAAATTATTTTATAGAAATTTTCTCATAAAATTTCTTTTTTGGGAAATTTTTGATTAAATTTTTTTTATAGAAAAATTTTCTCATCAAATTTCTTTTATAGAAAATTTTCTCATAAAATTTCTTTTATAGAAAATTTTCTATATTATATTTGATTATATTTCTTTCATAGAAAATTATCTCATTAAATTTCTTTTAAAGAAAATTTTCTCATAAAATTTCTTTTAAAGAAAATTTTGTCACCTGATTTCCTTTATAGAAAATTCAATATATTTTCTTTTATAGAACAATTTTTCGTAAAATTTCTTTTATAGAAAATCATTTCATCAGATTTCTTTTTATTTTCTCATAAATTTTATTTTCTATTGAAAATTTTTTCTATAGAAAATTTTCTCAGAAATTTGTTTCTCTAATAAATTTGTTCATAAATTGTTTCTAAAAAAGGTTTGATAAATTTTCTTTTTGTAAAAATTTTTGTTAAATTTTCTTTTTATAGAAAAGTTTCGTTAAACTATCTTTTATAGAAAATTGTCGTTAAAATTACTTTCGTTAAATTTTGTTTTTATGAAAAATGTTCGTAAAATTTTTTTATAGACAGTTTTCGTTCGTCTTTTAACAACTTTTGTTCAATTTTCTTTTTAAAGATATCTCGTTAAATTTTCTTTTATCGAAAATGTTCGTTAAATTTTCTTTTATCGAAAATTTTCGTTAAATTTTGTTTTTACAAAAAATTTCGTTAAAACTTTCTTTTTATAGAAAAATTTTCTTTTAATAGAACAGTTTTCTTTTTATAGAACGGTTTCGTTAATTTTTTTTTTCTTATAGAACAGTTTCGTTAAATTTTCTTTTTTAAAAAAATTTTCGTTAAATTTTCTTTTTAAAGAAAACTTTCGTTAAATTTTCTTATTAAAGAAAATTTTCGTTAAATTTTATTTTTAAAAAAATTTTCGTTAAATTTTCTTTTTAGAGAAAATTTTCGTTAAATTTTCTTTTTATAGAAAATTTTCGTTAAGTTTTCTTTTTATGGAAAATTTTCGTTGTTTTCTTTTTGATTTTCTATAAAAAGAAAATTGAACGAACATTTTCTATAAAAAGAAAATTTAACGAAAATTTTCTATAAAATAAAATGTATTGAGAATTTTCTATAAAAAGGAAATTTAACGAAAATTTTCTATAAAAAGAAAATTTAACGAAACTTTCCTTTTAAAATAAAATATAATGAAATTTAACGATATATAAGTTTCGTTAATTAAAGCTTTCTATAAAAAAAAAAAAAAAATTAAAAAACTAAAATTTTTTTAAAATGGAATTTTAACGAAAACTTTCCATAAAAAGAAAATTGAACGAAAACTTTCCATAAATTTTCTTTTTATAGAACAGTTTCGTCAAATTTTCTTCTTTAGAACAGTTTCGTTTACATTTTTTTTATAGAAAAGTCTCGTTCAATTTTATTTTTTTAGAAAATATTCGTTAAATTTTCTCTTATAGAAAATTTTCATTAAATTTTCCTTTTATAGACAATTTTTGTTAAATTTTCTTTCTAGGGAAAATTTTCTTTTTATGGAAAGTTTTCTTTAAATTTTCTTTTTATATATAATTTTCTTGTTTCTTGTGCAATATTTTCCTATTTTTATAGGGTATTTATTGAATTCGTTTCAATCCGATGCAATTTCTTTATTCCACCTTTTTTTATTATTTTTTTTTTTTTTTTTTTTTTTTTTCTGTCTTAGCTTTTCCAAGAAAATACTTTGAAAATGGAAAGTGAAAATAATAATAAAAACAGCAGACAGTTGAAAAAAATAATAACAATCATATATTTTTTTCTTTCACAATTTTCATGTGATGTCGCAGATATAAAGAAAACATATACATTTATACAAATATATATATGTATAAGTGTATATTATCTTATTTAACTATATTATAAAAATATAAAAAAACAACAAAATTTAAATAAAATAAGTAATAAATTTTAAAATTTATAAAAAATATTTAGTATTTGTCTCCTTTTTTTATACAATCGCCCAACACCCACGTTTTTTAATAAAAATTAATTTAAAATAAAAAATAAAATCAAAATTTTGTTTATGTGTATTTTTTGAAAAAAGCGTAGTATTTGTGATTATTTTTAAATGCATTTGTAAACAAAACATACAACCAAAATGAAAATGACACATTAATTTTAACAAATGCATGAGTAAATTCCTCACACATATGAATTATAATGTATGTATTAAATACTATAAACAGTTGTTGTACTCTCTTAGAGTAGATATACAAATTTAATTAAAAAAATCGGCATCAGGTGAAATGGATAAATAATTTTTATATAAAAATTTAAAAATATGAAAGAAAAGAAATAAACAGTACCCTGACATTTAAACATTTTTTTCTTATATTTCTTGTTGCTGTTCACAAATAATGAGAGAAATTCTATCATAGAAAAATATTAATATATTTATGCTTGGTCTTTGTACATTTTTTTCAATGACCTCCTGAGCATGAGGGTGTTCAAAACAAATTATCATAGAAAAATTTTTTTTTCTTCGCTCTTTTTATTTTCAATTATATTTATTTTTTGTACATAATAAGTGTATGGACTTTAAATGATCATTATTATATTTTATTACCTCTTCTTGCTTTAATGTTGTTGTTTTTTAATATTTATTATATTGTGTAAGTGATAATTTGTTTTCTCATTTTCTTAAATATGTCCGTCCGTATGTATGTCTGTCTATTTGTTTTTGTTTTTATTTTGTAATTTTCTTATTTTTTATATTATGTGTCAATGTTAAATTGTACGTCAGACCAGACAATATTAACAACAACAAAAACATCAAAAACGTTAACATTATTAATAATATGAAGAAAATCAACCACAAACGTTGACATTAACAAGATTCTATAGTTATTAAAAAGAGGCCTTGTTGACCCATCATTTTTTTTTTTTTTTCAGAATGAAATTCATTTTTAATAATTTTTTTTTTTTTTATTTTGTTATTACAAAATTTATTATTTTTTCCATAATTTTCTTGGCAAAATAATATTGAAATATTTTCATTCCTCTTTTCAAAATAAATCACCATATTATGAGTAGTTGTTTTTATGGTTTTTATCTTTTTTTTCTGGGGCTAGAATTGTCCCCAAGTAAAAATAAACCAAAAACATTTTAAGAAATAAGACAGTAATTAGTTTAAACAAACAATAAACAAATCAGTGTAAATACACTGGAAGAAATGACGAGAAAACAACAAACAAAAATCTAACAAAATATTTTTATGACAAGAAAATTTAACGAAAGTTTTCTTAAAAAAAAAAAAAAAAAAATTAATTGATTAAAAAGAAAATTTAACGAAAATTTTCTATAAAAAGAATCTTTCTTTTTCAAAAATTTACAATAAGTAATAAAATCTTAACCAAAACTTTAATTATTGTTGATATTGCCACTGCAAAATCCAACGTAGAGTTTTCATTAGTAGTGTTATCTTCCAAGATTCAATGTTTCCATTCTTCGTCTGTGACCCTCAAAAGTTAGCAGATCCCTAGCGAGAGGGTTTGGGTGTTCAGATAATTTTTTCATATATTTCATGCTACTGTTCATTATCTCCTCACGAATTGTAGGAATATTGAGATCCTTGTGGATGTTGCTATTTCTGACCTGTTATTATTCTTAGGAGTTGATGAGGAGGCTGTTCCTCAGAGCTGTATGCCATATAACCATATAGGTTTTATTAGCAATTTCTCAAACAATTTCGAAAAAATTGATAATAAGCTTATTGGACGGTAAGATGTTACTTGAGTGACGTATTTTTCGGGCTTGGGCACCATTACTATCTCTGACAACTTCCAAGTACTTGGAAAGTAGCCAGTACGTAAAATGGCATTGAAAATTAATAAAAATGTCTGTTCCAGGAGATTTTCTTGTCTTCAGATCTTTTACTGCTAATTTCACGGCAGAGAGCCGGAACTTTAATGGAAAGGGAACTACAACAGCTCTTAGAGTTGAACCTGTATTATTTGGAGTGAAAACGTGTTCTAAAACTTTTACCCATTGGCCATTTTGGAGGCATATGGGAGACTCATATGCAATAGGGCATTGCATATTTTTCACCGCCTTCCATAGACTATAATCAGTTTTCTTAGTAGGGTCTAAGTTTTGCAGAAATGTTTTCAATTTGGATTATTTTTAATTCTTCAGAGCGAAGCGTAATCTTCTTATACATTGTTTAAGTTTAGTTTTGATGGCTGGTGATCGAAAATCTTGCCATTGACGTCTTAATTGCTTTTTTCCCCTAACAAGAGATTCAACATTTGAGCAACATTTAATATATTTTGGCCTTCGTGAGAAACTAGAAGGTGTGGATACTATAGCTACGTTAGTCAGGATATCTGTGAAAATATTAACTGCAGATTGTATTTCGTTTTTGCTTTTCAGTGGAATATTTTGTGGTATTTTAACCAGTTTGTTTTCTTGTTTGGGAAACAAGAGTTTTGCGTTTTAAAGTGGCTTGGACTATTAATCAGTAACAGGATTGTTGGTGTATGGTCTGACGAAAGATCAAGTGAAAGAATCACTGATATACATTCACATTTTACATTTCTAATTACAGCAAAGTCGATAAGATCGGGAACCTTATTGAGGTCTGTTGGCCAGTAAGTAGGTTGGCCACAAGATATGGAATCTAGTTTGCTGGATGATATTGCTTCAAATAGCTGCCTACCTCTGGGAGTTATTAGACGAGAGCCCCAGTCTTCTGTTGCTATAAATCTGGGGCCTAAAGTTGCAAAATAATCAAGAAATTGATTACGATTAATAGAATATCTTGGAGGACAGTATATAGAGGATATTGTTATATTGTTATCGGGAATATTTATTGCAGTGACTTGAATATGATCCGTTCTGTATTCTGGCATTGGAAAATACTTTATATCTTTACGAACTAATATTGCTGTCCCTCTGCATGCCCTACCGTTAGGCTGCTTTGTGTCATAGGTATAGTAGCCATTTATTGTTGGATTTCGTGTTTATGTTGGCTAAGGTCGTTAGCATTCCAGTAACATATTCTTAAGGAATTCATTTTTCACTTAGTAAAATCTGCATGAGCATGCTTGGATTTTGCATTAACTGTTGTAACATATTTTGCATATTTGACATGAAACTGTTCATGGTTTCAATTAGTTTCTCAATAGAGCTTTGGAAATTTATGTTGGGAATTACTGAACACTCTTTTAAAGTATTATTTTCATTATTTTTATGAGTTTGATTGGGAATTACTGAACCCTTATTGAAAGTATTTGGAATGCTCAATTTCCTTCTACGTTTAATTTCAGTTGTGTAGTGAAACCTTCTTTTACCGTATGAGCATACGACAATTGCCGATTTGTGTTCAGGTTACTTCTGTGTTGTGCACTAGAAGTAGATCCATTAGGGACGCTTGGAAAATTAGTATCCTGATATTGAACATATACAGGTCTTCTTGCCTTTAAAGTCCCTTTAATTTGAATATACACTGGGCAACCACGGTAGTTTGCAGTGTGATTCTGACCACAATTGCTATACTTTCTTGCACTGATGTCTACTATTGAATAGGGACATTCCAGACTTTTAAGGATATCTCCACATCTAATACAAACTGATGGCAATTTGCATAAAGACTTAGTGTGTCCATATTCCTAACAATTTAAGCACTGTGGGGACCTTTGCGTTTAATTGGTTCTTCCACAACTATCTTGCGATTTAGAAGATATCTTAAACCATATATGGGAAGAATTATAATCGGGAAGAATTATAAGATATTTCAACTCTAAAAATTACTTCATTTTTTTTTCTGTTGCTTTGGTTCAAGTTTTAATGTCCTAGGGCTGGACTTACGTTCAGTGGTGGTAATATAACGGTCCATCCCTGTTGGAATTTTGTTATGTTCTGAGTTCACTAAATTATTATTATTCTTTGGTATGGCACCAGTATTTTTCATTGTTTGCCATGACGGGGAAAATATTTTACTATTTTCTTTTGCCAGATCACTTTTGTTACCGCTAATTGTGTTAACACAGTGTTAATATTATAATAATTACACTGGTCAACAAAAATTTTTTTTAACTCCTTCAAAAAAAAAAATATATATGTAGACTAGATGGAAATTCGCATGCTAAACTCGAATCTGCTTTCAGTTTTTTTCTATCATGTCGGGATATTTTTTTATGGAAGTGTCTAATATTGTACCGATTACTCGAGTATATTTCACTATTACTTAAGAACGGTATGCACGATTTATATAAATGATATATCACGATATGCGGAATAAAATTAGATTCAAATCGCTTTACTATTAAATTTTTATCCGCTCAATAGTTTAGGAGATATTTCGAATTTTTTTTTTTCATGCTAAATTCAAGATTTCTTTTTTTTACTAAAACTTTTTTTTAACAGTGAAAACATCAAAAATATTTATCACCTTTATCTCAAAGCTGGCAAAACTACGAGTAAATAAAGCTACGTATCATAAAAATTGATCCATAAATCTTGATTGGATTCACAGTTAAGTTTGGATACCCATGCATACCTCTGCCACTAGTGGGCAAAAAAAAAATTTTTTTTTTTTTCGTCTTAAATAAAAAAAATAGCTGGATTAGATGAAATTCAATGTGCTAAATAAGAATCAGCTTTTACTTTTTTTCTATCACGCATTGCTTTTTTTTATGGACATGACTGCTATTACCCCGCCTTTAGGCAGTCACACTTGTATAACTCGAAAACAGTTTGTCCAATTAAGATAAATTGAACTTTAATATATAGCGAACTAAATTATCTTTGAGCTGAATTCATATAATTTTTTTGGCCAGTTAATATTTCCGTAGTTATTTGGTAATAAGTACCGAAAATTTTAAAATTTATTTTTTTGAAAAGTGGTAAATATTTTGATTCATAACTCTGAAATTCTTGAGCGAATAAAAAATATTGTTGACATACCTCGAAGACAATTTTTGTATGCATCTTTTGATGTATCACTTATCAAAATCGTGTAAAAGGTTCTTGAGTTATAGCCTAAGTTTGACAAACTATTCTTGAATTTTATAGTGTGACCGCATAATAAGGTGATGATAGTAGTCATGCACATACAAAAAAAATCAGTACCCGATAGAAAAAAAGTGAATGCAGATTCTTGTTTAACTCGTCAAAATCCACATAGTCCACCTATTTTTGTTTCAATAAAAAATAAAAAATAAATGTTTTTTTTTGCCACCACTGTGTTTCTACTCAATTGTATGTAACATGGGTATTTTTACTTAACTGTGAATACGATTTGTGCATCAATTTTGAGGATATATATCTTATATTGTTCACAGCATTACCAGCTTTAAAATAAAGATAATAAACTGTAAATTTTTTATGTTTTCATTTATTAAAAGAAATTTTAGTAACAAAAAAATCTAAAATTTTGCATGAAAATGATTTTTTTCGGATACTTATTTCAAAATAACTCCGAAACTATTGTGCACATAAAAAAATTGAGTTTGGGGAATTTGAAGATATTTTTAGTCCGCATCTTTTGGTATACACCACATCATCGTACACACCGTTCTTGAGTTATGAGAAAATATACTAGAGTAATGGCCTTACTATGGGCGAAATATTAGACACGCCCATAAAAAAAAATCCAGAACTGATGGAAAAAAACTGAAAGCAGATTCGTGTTTAGCACATCAAAATACATCAAGTCCAACTATTCGTCTATGGGAGAGGATTTTTTTGTTGACCAGTGTTATTGTTTGAATTGTTATTCAATTGTGTACTAACGAAAATTTTCTTAAAAAAAATATGAAAAATTTTCTACAAAAAAAAAAAAAAAATAATAATAATGTTAACGAAAATTTTCTCTAAAAAGAAATTTTATCCAATATTTTCTATAAAAATCTGTAAATTCTTATCAAAAGAAAATTTATGGAAAATTATGAAAAATTATTTATGAAAAATTTTTTTAAAGAGGAAAATTTCTTATGAATGGAAAATTTATTGAAAATTTCTTATAAAAAAGTATTATTGTAAATTTTCTGTAATTATTATTATTTTTTTTTTATTATTATTATTATTTTTCTCCCAGTGTAGTCACGTTGATTTTAAATGTTTTTACTTCCCCCTTTGAAAAAAAATCAAAATATTTATGTGTAATAAACAAACGAAAAATTCAATCATTTTGTTAATATTTTAGTTTTTTTTTCTCCTCTATATTTTCAATATTTTGGCAAATCATTTCAAATAATGATTTTTTGCTGCAAACAAACAATATTTGAAAACTTGTATAAATATTTAAAAATTCAAAATTTTTAAATGAATTTAGCACACAAGAAAAAAAAAAGAACACAGCAAGCTATTAAAAACGTAAATTGTAAAATTTCCAAAAAAAAAATATGTAAAGAAAAATAAATTACAAGCTGATGAATTTTCCAACAATTACTTACATATTTAGGGGATAATTGTAATTTACTATAGAAATTTGTTAACAATATAAAAATCCATTAAATATGTATAAAGATTTTCTTTTTGTTTCATCATTTAATATTTTTCTTTTAATGGGTTTTAATATTATTTTGTAATAATTTTTTTTTTTTAGGAAAAAAATATTACATACATTGTTTCTGTTATTGGCATTAGGTAGAAATTTTAGCAATTTGTTTTTATTTTGTTGTAATATGTAATGAAATTTGAAACAAGTTGTAAAGTTTTTATGGGGAAAAAAATATAAATTTCTTTGTGTAAAAATGTATTTTTAAACGTTTTTTTAAATAAATAATTTTATTAAATAATTTGTATATTATGGCAATGAATGATATTTTAAAATTAGGCAATTCATTTGAATTAATTTCAATTTAAGTTAAAATTATTTTAAAATAAATTAAAGCTAATTAAAGTCCTTTTTTAAAGACTTCAGTACAATGTAAGTCTTGGCGTATGATTGATATTAATTATATTTTTGTATTAAATATTAAGGGCCTTATTTTTTAAAACACTTCCCCTCACTTTGAAAAATTGTTCATGTAAATTGTTTTTGTTTTTTCAAAAATTTTTATCGAAAATTTCTCAAAATAAGGGGGTAAGTATATAAGGTTACAAATACATTTTTAAGAAAATTATACATTTTTTAAAAAATATTATATTTTGCTTATTTACATTCTAATTTTATTTTTTTTTTTTTTTTTTTAATACTTTTTCCAATTCCTCTTATTTCTGGCCTTAAATAATAAATTAAGTTATTTTCCTTTTTTTATATTTCTAATGAATTCAAAATTAATAATTCATAGGAATTATGACTTTGCATAAAATATTTCCCCCATAATAAATACTATTATTATTAACATTAATTTATTAAAACGCCCACTGTCCTTTAGATAACAATTGCCTTAACAAAACCCAAATTTCCTAGAAAATTATATTATTTGAAAAAAATTTCCATTAGGCTTAACTACAGAATTTTGTCCTTACAATTCCTAGAAATCATTATTCATATTCATGTCCTTTTTTCTCTTTACTCTGCTCAAACAGCTACACAATCATTATCTTCTTAAAATATATTGGAAAAAAAATTGTAATCAAATCTATTCTTGTTACTAACACAAACAATAAAAAGTAAACACAAGACACGCACTCACAAAATGAAAAATAACATTAAATCCTCATTATAATACATGTCATTTACAAAACAACAATAAAATCAACACATTTTTTTATTCTCCATAAGCTATTTTTAGAACCTCAAACCTGTGCAAAATTTTTGGAAATTGTTATGCTAAATAAAATTCTAATAAAGAGAAAGAAAGAAAAAAATCCTAAAAGCCAACAAAACAAACAAAAAAAATAATAATAATAAAGTGTAATAATGCTTAGGAGTATAAGAAATAAATTGTAAAAGTATTTAAGGCATAAAAATAGCAACAGCAAAAAGAGCAATGCTCCTTTTTTTAATATAAATACAGTTTTCTCTCTTTGGAAATTATTTAGTATAAAAATTCTATTGACGTCATAGTTACACAGGATTTTTTTACACATACACACTCTCACACTCACACTTTTTCATGTAAATATTTTACTCTTTAACTATCAGCAACAAAATTTATTATTGGTAAATTTATAACAAAAAAAATAGGTAGACGACCCTTGTTAATGACGTCATCAGCAAAAAGAGTAACAAAAAGCACAATATAAACTTTATAAGGAATTTTTATATGTAAGTGTGTGTGTTGTTCAGTTTGGTATTAAGATTTGTCATTTTTATTTCATAAATAATTCAGCTGATAAATAAAGAAAAATATAAAAAATACTGATAATATAAAATTACCCCTAGTGATTAAGGTTACAATTTCAATATAAAAAAAGTAAACAGAATAAATTAAATGCTATAAATAGCCTAAGAATATTAAAAATGGAATAAATTATTAAATCCTTATAAAATATTCCACCTTAATTTGAATTAATTGTTTTTAAAATATTTAAAATTTAAAAATTAAGGCAAAAAATTCAGACACAAATTTCTATGACTTTAATTTATTTCCTTTTTACTTTAAATGAATTTATATGCAAAATTCAAATCCAAATATCTTTTTGACTGTAAGAGATAACTTGATCGAGTAAGCTTACTTTTTCTTTATCTTGCCAAACACTTTCCAGAAATATAAAAATCTTTGAAATCGGACTTCATTTGTATAAGTTACGATTTTTTAAACTTTTACATACTCGAGGTAGTCAATTTTGACACCCTGTAGATTTTCTTGTGTTATCACAGGGTGACTACAGGATGATTTTCCTCAAAGCTTAGGTCCTCCTCTGCAACTCTTCCATACATTTCAATTTAATCCAACCAGTAGTTTAGGAGATACAGATTTATTACCAAAAAATTTGCGTTTGACCCCACTGTGCGGCTCGGCTTTGGATGGAGCTGAAAGTGAAAGTGGTGTAAAACCACCCCTAGGCTTTTACTTTAGGTTAATTAGGAAATGGATTAAGAAAAGAACCAATCATGCATGGAATAGCAGAATAGAAGGGTCCTATAACCGAAACTTGATATGGCAGACACAAATCTACTATTAGGCATGCAAATTGGAAACCTAAAAACCATGATAAGTATTTTGACAGGTCATTGCTCAATAGGAAAATGTCATGCAATTGGGAAATATGTTCCTTCGGTCTTTGCAGAATGTGTGAATATAATGAGGAAATAGAGACTGTGGAGCATATTAAGTATATATCACTAGGCAGTCGATTCGTCGACGAATTGGAAAGTGTATTAAAAAACTTGATAGGATTCGTCATATGAATAGGCTGGCTAAGGGAATATCGTTGGCTTAGAGCGAACGCAATAGGGCGGTACATCTTTCTTTGATATCCTACTCTTTCATATCTCTTTTCTTGGTCTCATCTTTCCATTTCCTAAACAATCATATATATAATATGTATTTGTTAGGATATGAATTTAGCACTATGCTGAAAAAATAAAAACATTGAGCTTTATTAAAATATTTCTTGTTACGGCATTATCAGGAGCGACATTACCATTCATATAAAAATGAGTCAAAATTGGCCAAATTACTTGAAATCTTAAATTTGTAATCCTTTAATTGCAAACGCAAACATACCAATATATACTTGTTGTACATAAATGTTTAGGAAATTTTGTCTTCTTTTCAAATATATACAAAACATTTTACAATACGAAAGTTTGTTAAAGACTTTTTTCAAAACAAAAAAAAAAAAAAAACACCGATAAAGGCTGGATTTTTGATTTTTTGCATATTTTTCATTTTTAATTATGCAATAAAATTCTGTTAGTAAATATTTTTGAATGATTTTTCACACATGAGTAGATTTTTTTTTGATGGTTAATTTAATGCGCTATTCACTTTTTTAGATTTATCTAAAAAAAATCCCGTAATTCCCAAAAAACTTTAAAAAATTTACAAAAATGAAATTTTTTACTTTTTTTGCTATATCTTTCCAACTCATAACGGGGAGCAAAAATTTATATTGCGAAAAAATGTAAAACACTTGAGACTAAATAAAAAGTATAACTTTTTTTTGATTCCAGTTTTGTGATTTGAGAAATTAAGGCGAAAATTCGAAATTAGTTGGAAAAATAAGTCAAATTTGGGAAACCCTGGTTCTCGCAAAAATGGATTTTTAAAAACGTTTTTTGCTTTAAAGTATTTTGTGCTTAGTTATCTTTCAGAAAAATATAAATACTATACATGTTACTTAAGAAAATTTTTATATAACAGAAAAAAAATGTTATCACTTTTTGGCAAAAAAAAACGGGAAAAAATCAACTTTTTTTAAAATTTAAATTTAAATGCTTGTAACTTCTTTTTATACACAACATTTCTATTTGTTTTTAATAAAATAGGATTTTTAAAACAATAGGGCTAAAATTGAACCCGCTGTAGTGAAAAAACTTCACCAAGACAGGCTAAAAAGTAAAAATTTTAATTTTTGAAGCTTAATATCTCGTAAACAAAAAGATATAATATAGGCATGCGATGATGTTTTTTGTAGATATCGACTAGTAGAATCCTCCTATATAAAAATCTTTGAAATCGGTTCAGATATAAGGAATCAGGATCGTTTTAATAAATTTTATACCCGAGGTGTTCAACTTTGGAACCCTGTGGACTCGCCCCCAGTGGATCTATATGGTCCAAGCTTAAAACTTAAATTCGCCTACACCTCTACTATTACCATGTGAAATTTCACATGCCTTTCCAAAGTTCCATAATTATTTCCATTTCATTTTTTGAATCGCACACTTTGCGACACTTAACTTCAATTATTTCATTTACGACTTCTTTGTACAAACTCAACTGAATAACTCATTCTAACCACCTATTTTTTTATTAAATTTATTAAATTGAAAATTTCATCCAGAATGTTCGTTTTTCGTTATGCTATGTCTCAGTCCAAGCGTCAGGGGATACCAGGCACAGCTCTGTCTGTTTCTGCGCTACAACTTCGGTCGTCAGTCCAGATACCACAACTTCTGTTATTAGTTTTGGCACTGCGACTTCGGTTGTCTGTCTCTGCATACAACTTTGGTTGTTAGTTTGCCGGTTTTGGCACAGCGAATTGTATCGTCTGCTACTCTCTTTAGGTTAAGTCTAAATTTTGTAATCTAGTTTTCAAAAAAGTATCATTGTGGTATTTTCTTTTTAAGAAATGTAACTAATAATTTTAATAAATTTTTTATCAAACTTAAAAGTTCTTTCAATCTAAATAATTTGTTTATAAGAAAATATCTTATTGGAATGAATATAAAATAATTTCAAAATTTATCTTAAATTAACCTCCTTAAGTTCTTTGTTAAATTTGTTTTTATTTTTATTAATCACTAAATACATTTATTCTTTTTCAAATTATTGTTTTCGATTTAAATGTAAATCAAATAACATCAAACAATTTTAAAATTGTACTAATTTTGTCATCTTAATTTATTTATTCGTGAATTAATGAAGACGCATTATTTTCAAAACAAAGTAAATAATTTT
This sequence comes from Protophormia terraenovae, assembly GCA_951394005.1. Classification (NCBI taxonomy): domain Eukaryota; kingdom Metazoa; phylum Arthropoda; class Insecta; order Diptera; family Calliphoridae; genus Protophormia; species Protophormia terraenovae. Next base: position 3,511,325 of record OX596074.1, on the reverse strand, counting down.
TTTTTTTTTTATGAGAATTTCTGGAATGAATTTTATCATTTAAAATAAATTTACTTAAAACTGAATTAACCAGCCTAAGCAGAATATACTTCTTTCGTTTGTGCATTAAGCATTAATTACTAAAATCTCTTATTTTTAATCAAAAATAATATAAGTTAACTAAATTGAATCATCTAAAACTTTTATTTAATTCTGTAACAAGTAAATTCTCATCTAGATGAATTTATAAAAAACCTCTATATAATTTAAACAATTAGTTTTTAAAAATATATTTTTTAAAATGCATATTGAACTATTTAAATCTATTTAGAATAAGCTTAATATAAATTTAAGTAAATCCGTAAAAAATTATATATATTCTTTTCGCGAACGAGTTTACAATTAAATTGTGTTCGCGAATTCAAATTGCAATATTTAAAATTTTAATTTTTTTTTAATTAAAAATAATATAAATTAACTGAAAAGTATTAAATATTTTAAACTAAATTTAAACATTCTCTACTAATTTAATTTAGTATAAAATCTTAATTTTAACTGAATATCCAAAGTTATGGCTATAACTTAATTTGAACGTTGCAAAAAGTCTTTGTTTTTGGGAATTATGTATGGCAAATGTGATATTTTTTTAAATTATAATTATTGTTTTTTAAATTTCCTAACAAAGTTTTAATATCAATTAAATTAATAAGCTTTGTTTCTTTAAAGTTGAAACCAATTTAATTTATACGTTCGTGAATTAATTCCTAACAAAATAATTTTAAAATTAAGTATTTTTAAGCGACTTTTAAGCGACGAATTCTTTTGAAATCAAGAAGAATTTACAAAGAATTTAAGGAATAAAATACGAAAACAAATAAGCCGGAATATAATTAGCAAGTATATGTCAAAATCTTAAAATAGTTTTAAGGGATTTCTATAAAGAATGCTGGGACATTTTCTATCCCATTTTTCCAATCGTTTGATATTTCTTTTAACAGGTTCTTTTTAAGGAAAACTATATAAAGGTATTAAAAGTTTATATCAGATTACAGTTTCAATAAAATTCATAAATGTATATGTTTATTAAAAACTAAAACCATAAAATTATTTTCAATAAATTTGTTTTTATCTAAAGATAACATAAAAATTAAAAAGAAAATATGCCCCAAGTCATATAGCAATTATTTCATAATTTAATTATTTGCCATAAAAAAAATATATATTAAATATTTTTATTATTATTTTTACTTACCAATAGTTCCCATTTTGTTAAGCTATAATAATTTGATGCTAAGTGCTCCAATATTTCTTTTAATATTTAAATTCCAGCAATAATAAAATATTATGATTATTTTATGCTCCTCAACAAACAGCTGCAGTATGTTAGTCTTGCACTCAATTAAATTTTAATTTAAAAAAATTGTTTTTATTACAAAAAAATTTTTGGTTTTTTAATAAAAATATTTTTGGCACAAATTTTTTGGTTTTCTTAACACCTTTTTTAAGAGCTTTTTTTATGGCACAAAAAAAACAATATTTTGTAAATATTGTTTTTTTTTTATAAATATAGATTTCTTTAAAAAATGTTTTGTTTAAAAAAGTAATGTTTTTAATAAATATTGTTTCTCATACAAATATGGTTCTATATAAATATTGTTATATTTGTATTATTTGTTATGCCTTTTGTTCGTTTTTGTTTTATTTTTTTTTTTTTTTTTTTTGTTTATTTTATTAACAAATGATATTTATAGGTTTATTTTGTTTAATTTATTTTGTTAAAATAAAACGTAAATCATTTACTTTAGTAGATGAATTAAAATTTTTTTCTTTATTTTTTTGCGTTTCTTTTTTTTAGTTTAGTTTATTTTCCGTTAATGTTAACTCAAGGAGATAAGCGTATGAAATGTTTTCAAATTTTCCAAGCAAACTTATTTTATACACTCATTTCCATGAAAAGCAAATAACCTTAAGGCGAATTTTTATTTAACAATTTCGCTTTGAAAATGTTTGGTAGAATAAATAAAATAATCTCACTCTAGGTTGAGAAGAGCGAAATTTTCTTACACCGGTTTTTTGAAAAAATAAAAACTCTCTGTTGTAAACAATGACTTTTTTTGTAAATAAATAAAATTAACACATTTCATTTATAATTTAAACAAATTAAATTGTGTTAAAATAAAACAAAACTAAATATTTAATATCGTAATTTCCGTTGACCTTAAATATAAATATTAAATAATTAATAATTTTATTAGCAATACAAAACAAATTATTTAAATATAATAAATCATGAAATGTTTATAAACCCATATTATTTATGCCTTTATTTACCTTAAACATAATAAGAGACACACTGTTATCTTATAATACTCTCTGGCTCTTTTAATATACTGTCTCTCTGTTGTTATTTTTGTCTAACTCTCCCTCTTTTATTATTATTATGATTCTCCCAATGTATTTATATGTATGTAGGTGGTGTAAATAAACAAACATATAAATTTCATGTATGTAATATGTTGCGTATGAGTTATTTTTTTCGTATTCATTTATTTAACTGTCTTTACCACATAACTCATACGTTGAGTAGTCCTTTAAATAAACTTTATATGTATTTCACTTTCTTAAAGAAGAAACTTTATCATTATGAAGAATTTTTTCAAGGTTTATTTTTGAAGTTTTTTTTTTTTTTTTTTTGAAGAAAAACTTTAAAGGTGAATTCATTAAAAGTTTTTATAAAATTGGAAAATAATATAAATAAGAATGTTTGTATGTATGTGTATAACCTTTTTAATAACTCAATGAAAGTAGATCATGTAGTGAATGTTAAATATGATTAAGTTTTTAATGAATTTATGTAAATTATGTTTAAAAAAACGTGATTAAAATCCGAATTAATTAAAAACAAAAAAATAATAAAAAATAGTCAATAATATAAGAAATACTTAATAATATAAAATAATATAATAAAATTTGTATTTTATTAAAATTTTATTAAATTAAATAATAATTATTATTTTTTTTTTTTTAAATTATTTTTAAAATTTTTAACATCAATAATTTAAATATTTTTTTTTTTTTACATACTTCCTTTAAAGTATATCAAAGTTTATGCAACAACCTCGGTGAAAGTAGTTTTCGCGTGTTATATTTCTCTACTTACATTAAAAACACACAAACAAAAATCGAGTTGATTTTCTTTATTTTTTATTATTAACAGATGATAATCAGTCCATACATTCTTCAATGTTTGTTTCTCATTATGGGCACAAATATACATTAGGGTGTTTCAAAATTAGGTTTTCTTATTGAAAATTTACAAAATGTAAAGTAAAAAAAATCATTTAATAAAATTTTCAAGAATGCAAAAGTGACTAAAACGAAAAAAAAGCCTTAAAAAAAATATAAAATATCAAATTTAAGGCAATATAAATTTTATTATAAACGCTGAAATCACTGATTAAAAAAAATCTCTCAAAATTTTTTTTTCTCAATTCGGGCACATCAACTGGATATAGCGCAAAATACGCACAATTGAGCAAGTATCAATCCGTATCCCAAATTTTGTATTCGCTTGAGGGGCGCACAGACCCCGCCCAAAAAACTGAAAAATTTTGTCATCAAAACTTGACTACACTGTATTTAACTGTTGCACAGTGGTTCCAAAACACATTTTTTTAAATAATTTTTTTTAACCATTTAACCATTGGAGATATATCAATAAAATTTCACATGGTTAGAGATAAGGTGTTTTTGAGTTGATTTGGAGGAGTTTAGACTCCTCCAAGAAACTTGACCTCCTCTAGCTATATTATGCTATTTTTCATACATTTGTTCGGAAAATGTATGCTGCTTAAGACAATTTGTTTACACATGCAACAAGCAAGTTTAAATTATTTGCGTTTTTACTTGTATCTAGCATCATTCATATGTATAAAAAATGGCTTAATTTGGCTAGAAGAGGCCAAGTTTATATTAAGTTTTAAGTAAAAGTATAATTTGTTCACAGAAGTATTTTGTATCTAAGAAAAGGTCAAAATATGAAAATTAATAATTTATAAAAAAAGTTAGTGGAATATAGCTTGATTGCAGAATTTCTCGAAGGAGTTAAAATTTTGCATTTTTGTGGTTTTTTTAAAACATAAATTTAATATTTAAACTTTAACAAAATTTAAACCAATGGTGATATTTAATTGAAATTTTATGGATACATTTGTTCTAAATCAGAGAATTAAAAAAAATTCCACTTTTTTACATGAAAATACCCAAAATCCCAATCCGTATAAAACGTGTTAAAAAAATTACTTTTTTCATTGAAATTTTTGGTGTTTACCATACAAATAGAGCTATATAATTAAAATAATTTTAAGGCAATCCCAGCTTTGCAATTTCAGAACTTAACAAAAAAAGAAAAATAAATTTTTCAAAATCAACAAAATTTGGATAGGGCTTTTAGACAGACCTTTGCCCCAAACTGCTCCGGATTTACTTTACACACATTTACATTAAGATTTCTTTTGAAGACGTTAAAAAATGATAAAGCCCAGAACAAAAAAAAAATTATCAGAGAATAAATATTTCCAACTTTTTGAAAAGAAAAAATCCAAAAAATTTCAAATTCAAAATAATACAACTTTTGAAAGGATTCATATTTTTATATGATTCTTGCAGCACTATTATTAGGGGCAATATTAAGCCCGCCAAGTTAAAAAAATATAAAAAAACGAGGCTAAAAATTAGGTAAAAATTTTACCCTCTTAAACTCTTAAACTAAAAAAGAAACCTACTCATGAAAACATATTTTTTGTAGAGATATACAAGGATTATCTTTATATAAAATTTCTTTTCTGTCATATCATAAATTCATTTTTGGCGATTTTTCAAAAAAATTACATAACCGAGATGGCCAACTTTGGAGAGCCACCCACTACCCCCCTCTTGCTATGTGAAATTTACAAAATTTACAGAATTATTTCCACATAAAAGCGTTTTGGAACCACTATGCAATATGTAGTGAAATCGTCAATCACACACGTACAAAGGAGGCAGTATCTCTCTGCAGTATGTGTCTCAACAGATTGCTTGTGAAGATGGACTCCCTAGGTTTTAAAACCGTAGCCTATGCTGATGACTTAGCCGTGGCCATCTCAGGAATCCATCTCGACGCGCTATCTCGTAGAATGGAATTAGCGCTTAGAACACTCAATGAATGGAGCGTTGCAAGTGGGCTAAGTCATTTTTACGAGGAAATATAAAATTCCACATTTTAAACCGGACGGAAGTGGCAAAATCAGACAGCACCAAATAACTGGGCATAATTTTAGATAATAGATTGTCCTGGAAACTGAACTCTCTTGCAAGAATAGCAAAGGCAACAATGGCAATATATGTATACAGAAAAGCCATTGGAGGCACATGGGGAATAAACCCTAAGAATGTAAATTGAATTCACGAAGCCGTGATCAAACCAATTCTCTTTTATGGAGCAATAGTGTGGTAGAAGTGGCTTTAAGCTGCTTCAAATTGCTCCAGTTTTGAAGGAGAATAGCATAGTGCCATGCACACTACGTCAACCAGAGCACTATTTGCAATACTAAACTGGATCCCAGCTGATCTTCAAGCGAGGAAATATGCGCTAAACACGGCTATGAGATTGAACGCCAACGGTTTCGGGCACTACAACTGTAATTCCCGAACTTATGGAATACTGTAAGCCTAGACCACTACTATCGAGGCTCTTCATATACTCTATCTAGGTCCACGCTGGAACCTTGAATAACACGTCCTCATCCAACAGAATCCTTCGTATTTACATGGATGGTTCCAAAATGAATAATAGTGTTGGAACTGGAGTCTACATTGCAGAATTTGGAAAGCGTTTGTCATTTAAACTTCCAAACGAATGTAGCAATATACAGACTGAAATAATGGCTCTTAAGAAGGTAACTAACTGGCTAAGGTATTATAGGATATACGGTAAAGATGTAGTGATACTTACTGACAATCAAGCTGCTATAAAGTCCCTGACATGATGTGTTTTCCCCCTCAAATATGGTCCATGAATGTCGGACATCCCTCAATGAGATGGCGAAACATTCGAACATCGTACTGATATGGGTGAGCGAACACGGGACGAGTTGAGGCAATTATATTGTAGATGAATTGCCAAAGAGGGGTGCTCTAATGCAGGATGAAAGCGTGGATAATTTCTGTGGCATCGTTCTTAATGCAAGTAAGCAGCGCATAGAAACCGCAATGTTTGAAATGGCACAACAAAGGTGAGAAAATGAACCTACGTGCATAATGTTATGGGCTAAGATGGATAAGCGTAAGTCGGCGTTTTTCTTAAAACTACCTAAGACACTACTAGGTAATATAATAGCAGCAATATCTGCTCACTGCAAATTTGGAAATCTGGCCACAAGATTGGAACTTCAATCAAATGATTTATGCAGAAGCTGTCATAATGAAGAGGATCAGAAATCAATTCAACATCTCTTCTGTAACTGGCCTGCACTGAAAGATCTCCTCAGCCTCACTGAACGATCTAATATCAGAATAGAGTGGAATTGTGGCTGGTTCTAACCAGCATATTCAACGGAGACGACTGTTTTTATTTAAACAACTTTCGTTTCTTGTAATCATTTTCTTTCATCTTACTGTTGATAACTTCCTCTAAACACAATTTTCTCTTTATTATCTTATTATCTTAATCTACTAATATTTCTCTTTCTCCTCCCCTCCCCTATCACCTCACCTATCTTTCCCTTTTTTCTCTGATAACTTCCTCTAAACACAATTTTATCTTTATTATCTTATTATCTTAATCTACTAATATTTCTCTTTCTCCTCCCCTCCCCTATCACCTCACCAATCTTTCCCTTTTTTCTCTGATAACTTCCTCTAAACACAATTTTATCTTTATTATCTTATTATCTTAATCTACTAATATTTCTCTTTCTCCTCCCCTCCCCTATCACCTCACCTATCTTTCCCTTTTTTCTCTCTCCTTTTCTATTTTTTTTTTCCTCTCTCTTCTCTCTTCTTCTATTTACAGTTAACACAAAGGGACCCGAAGGACCCAAGTGAGCCCAAAACAACCATAATGGAGATTACCTGTCTAATATATAGCTCCCATATAAGGCCCTCTTTCGGAAATCACCCAAAAGTGAATAAATTCGTATACATAAATGTTAACATCGTGGTAATATTCTGTATTTGCATGTTTTCTTTTACACTTAATAATATGAGTATTAGTCCACATTTGGCTCCAAGTCTAATAAAAGATCCCTCCCCAAATTATAATGTACACAATGGTGTAGGGTATTATATGGTCGGGCTTGACCGACTATATAGTTTTTCTCGTTTTAATTACACCCTACACTACCAAAGGTGGTTGGGGTTTATGTGTTTGTGCAGAAGTTGTAACGCAGAGAAAAAATCATCGGACCCCCACCTTAAAGTATACCGTTCGACTTAGAATCACTTTCTGAGTCGATTTAACGATGTCCGTCCGTCTGGTCGGTTGGCTGTCCATGTAAAGCTTGTGCGCAAAGTACAGGTCGCAATTTTGAAGATAATTTGATGGTATAATTTGGTACATATGCTTTCTTCAACACAAGGACGAAGCATATTGATAGAGTTTTAACACTCATAGATGCCTTAAAAATAGGAATAGTTTAATGAAATTTAGTACAAATAAGTTTTATATCAGCAAAAATCCGTCTGCCAAATTTCATGAAGATCGATCCATAACTGACCATAGCCCCATATAAACACCTCTCCCGAAAATCACTAACGTGCATAAATCCCATACAAATATTAGTATTATGTTAATATTTAACACAAGTAAGTTGTATATAAGTAAAAACAAAATTATGTGGATCGAAATGGTGTAGGGTATTATATAGTCGGGCTTGACCGACTATATCTTCTCTCGTTTTTGTTTGTTTTTGAAAATTTTTACTATTATGAAAAATTTCACTTTTTTCCAACGTATTCCCCTTGGATAATCATATTAATTTTGAAAGTTGTTTTTTTTTTTTTTTTAATTTTAAAGGAACACCCTAATATACAGACATCAACAATAAATACAAAATATATGAGGCATTTACCATTACAATCATTATTGTTGCTACATAAACCTTGATAGTTTTCTTTTCAGGTTGAATTTATGTTTACAACAATTTACAATAAATTAACCCATTAAATGGGGGAATTGGAAACAAAAGACATAAAACTAATGTTTAAGAAAATTGGTAAATAAGTAAAGTAATGCATTTTTAATAAGATTAATTCCTAGTTTTATACGTTTAAAGATAATTAAATTTGCATATATCTGATTGATTTTTATTATTTAAATTATTTTATTTTATTATTATTATTATTATTATTATTATTATTATTATTATTATTATTATTATTATTATTATTTTAATTAAATTTAAATCCCTTTTAAGTCCTAAGAGGTAATTAAGGCATTTAATACCTACTGAAATTCCCATATAAAATTGAATATTAATGTTATATTAATTGCTTTTATTTATAACCTTTAATTTTTTTAAACCTCTTAGCAACTAAATGTAATTTTCTTATTTAATGTAAAAACTTAGTTAAGTTCTTATTATAGTAAAACTCTTTTCAAGGATTAAGAAGTTTTGCATATGTTATTGTATGTATGTATGTATGTATGTAGTAAATATGTAATTTGTATGTTAAAGCCTAAAAATAAAATATAAAAAATCGAAAGTAACACGAAATAGTAAATGAATTTTATTGAATTAGTTATCAGTAAAACGTTTGCCAGTTCGTTACATATTACGTGATTTAAGCGGAAATATTAAAACATAGAAAAATCAACATATTTAGCAAAAAATAACAATAAGTTTTGATTTTAATATGTTAAAGAAATTAAAGAAAATCAATGAAACGCCTATAGAATTAGTAAAAACAGACATAACACTAACAAAAACTATTATTGAGGTAGTCCCACACACACAACTAGAAACTATAGAAAGTGAATTAAATACCCAACAGGAAGAACTAGAAATAAAATCAAATATAAATGAACATTTGAAGGAAATAGGTGCCAAAGAAAATCTTGGCAATAATAATAATAATAATAATACGAGTAATAAAAAAGAAAAATTTAAGACTTTAGTAAATAATAAAGAAATAAATAAAAATATTGGTGTTAACAAAAATAATTTAAATCTAAAATTAGCTAATGAAACTATAGCCGATAAAAGTTTCAAGGTTTCTAAAAGTAAACCTTTTATACAAGATCAAAAAAGTTCTGAAATTCTAGTAACAGATGCCTTGAAAAAACTTACTAAAAAATCTGTAGTTAGCACTAAAGAAAAACCCTTACAATTTATCTCTAATCCCAATGAAGTAAATACTTGTGCTTTAGCTTCCCAGGGTAGTGTTATTATCGATAAACAATTATCGGTAACAGGACCTTTTAAAAAGGTCAAATGTGTTTATACTATTTTGAATAATGAACAAATCAATACCTTACGCAAACATGCCCAAGAGGCAGTAAAACATAATAAAATTTTTACCATACGAGGCAATTATAATTCTGTACGTCATGCTCTTAAGTCTAGAGGTTGGGTAGAAAAACTGGAGACTCACCGCAAATCGGGACCCTTACCTAGCAGTCAAATTAATATTTGTGATTTATCTCAAGTGTTACCCAAACGTCGTATGGGAGAAACTCAAAGACAATTTATAGCCAAAGTGGAACGTAATATAATGTCTCGTTATATAGAAAATGTTATGTGTGATTTACTCTGGACTCCTCATAAGGAAAAGGCTGATTATGTAGAACAATCGAAAAATGCCAATATGTTGATAAATAAATTTAATCGTGCTCCTTTTACTAATAAAGAAAATTTAAATGCATTTCTACGAGACATTAGCGCTTTTTATGAAGAGGGCGTGGCCGATATTAAATTCCCACGCTGTTTTAATGTTTGGTCTCCCGAGGAACTAGGAGAATTCATAGATCATTTTAAACTTACTGCCTGTATAGCTTTTGTACGTTGGTTGGTGGATAAATACCAGGAGGGTGGCTTTGATGTGGTATTTTCAGCTGCTGGTAAAATACCTTTTGGTTCTATTGATTTTGCTTTTAAACGTTGTTTGGAATTTATGGATAATTGCCAACATAATGATATAGATATAGAAGATCCTGCTCGTATTTGGGAACATGATTGGGATGCTTTTCTACATCAACATTATCAATTAACTCACGAGGGTTTTAAAATTTTAGCTGATCCCCAAAAATTAGTAGAAAGTGTTATAACTCGAGGTACACATATATTGGAAAATATACAATATTATTGGCCTCAATATGCCATAGATGGTTATCGTAATCTTTGGATTATAAAACCAGCCAATAAATGTCGTGGTCGTGGTATACATTTAAGTAATAATCTCAAGAAAATTGTTAATGTGGTAAATCCTTCCATAGCCACAAAAAGTCGTTTTGTGGTACAAAAATATATGGGTAAGTAAATAAATATTACGTTTATACGCGCGGTTATTGCAAATAAAAATAAATTGCAAATAAATAATTCACTGTTTATACGCAAATTTCACAAAGAAATATATTTTCTTATTTGTCATGCCAGATCGGAAAAATGAAACTATTATAATCGAAAACTCTATGAACGTAAAAGGAAGTGGCAACGCTGTACGTTTTATTTGCAATTAGCTTCACTAATCACGATTATTTTTCGTGAGTTACTAACTTACAAATATAATACTAACTCACTGTTTATACAGCAAAATTTTCATATCGCAATATTTTTAATTGCGAGTAAATGGAACGTATAAACGTAATAATAGATTCCTTTCCATAATTTTAACGCTTCATTATATTTTATTATATTGCACATAATTTTCTTTAAAAATTATTAATAAATTTTTTTATTATAGTTTCGTCTGTTACACAATTAAATAAAATTATTTTTATCGTTTCCAAAATTGCACAACAATTTTTTATTTGCTAATAATCAAAATTATTATGATATTAAGAGATGTCTATAAGAGTTGACATGTATGTTTTTGTCATGACTTAAACAATTTTCAAAAAAAAAAAAAATAAAACAAAAAAAAAGTCATACCAAAAATAGTACATTGAACGTTAGACCTAGTTTTCTTACTGTCAGAGGCAAAAAGAACTTGAAGGCAAATCATTTACACCAACAAACACAACAATAACAAATACATACATAAATAAATACTTATGTACATTAACCCAGCAGTTCGCCGAACTAGTTCCGTTACGTCGAATTCGTTAGCCACTAAGAACTACCACTAGTTACTTTTCAACCCACTCACAATGCTTTTAACTGGTGAATTTAACATGGGGATGTCATTGGAGGTAACCAATTGGATACCCTTTGCATTACTATTCACTAGTAGTTTGGATGGTGCCATTTTTCTAGTTATTTCGAATGAAACATAATACTACACATTGAACTGTTCGTAAGAAACTAGCACTATCAGCATAACAAGTCACTAGTATTTTCAGTAGTACAAAAACTCTAGTATTTGGGACGAAAAAGTTGAAAAAATAAAATTGTACTTTTATTTTGTATTTTTAAAGTTTTAATTTCCCTGATAAGTAATTATTGTTTTTTTATTTTATTAATTTAGTTTTTTTTAAGAATTTTCTGATGTTTTTATTTTATATTTTGATTCATAGATGTCTTCAGCTGGGCTTGAACTTCTAACCTTCTGGTTTGTAGGCACGCGTATTAACCACTGGGCTATTGATCTCTTTATTTAACATTCTGCTATGTGCTGTTTTCAATTTCAAGAGAATATTTGTTGTAATGTATGCATCATCTGTGCCAAGAAAATTAAACTAACGGCGAATTTCTGCATTACATGTAGTTAGTGAATTGGCTATTTATATATGGTTTTGTTTATGAATTAAGAGAAAACGTATTATGAAAACAATAATGGGGAATTTGTGCATTACATGTAGTTAGTGAATTGGCAATTTATATATGGGTCTGATTATGAATTTGCATAAAATTTCTTATTTAACAAAATACTAACGGCGATTTTAGGCATTACATGTAGTTAGTGAATTGGTAATTTAAACGTATACTTTTTTATTTTTATATTATTTATTTAGACAAAATGTGAACATTTAACAAACAGTTAAATTATTAAAAGTAACTTGTATAAGATATTATATATAATATATGTATTAAGTGTAATGTTGTCCTATGAAAGATTTTTTTTTTACTTTTTTAACAGTTTTTAAAGAAAAAAAACTTTATATTTTAAATTTTTTAAAAATAAATAAATAAATAAAAGCTAATGATTAGGTATTTTATTATGTTGTTCCTGCAACTTTTGTCTCGATAATTAAACTCTACACTACCATAGGTGATTGGGGTATTATCGGGTTAGGCCGATTATATGTTTTTTATTTTTATTTTTTACTTTAAATTTATATGGGTCCTAATCTCAATATTCAACGGAACAATTTTTTAATATTTTTGTTATAATTTATTTAATAATTAAATAAAAAATAGTTTCATATAAATAAATTGTCACTAAATTCAAATTTGATATATCTTTTTTTATCGTAGCATGGGAGTGATAATCTGAAGAACTATTAAGGTGAAAACCATCAATCTTCATATGAACGTCCAGCTTATTACATCGCTTTGATAAAATGAAAATGGATATAAAAAAAATATATTAATTTTCGCATATCTAAATGAGTATTATAGTGAAAGTCTTAAAAATTTTTGTTGTAATTTTCATATTAAAATTCGAATAGGTGCGGGGGGAGTAGTAGCCCACATATAAAGTAAATATTAGTTGTGGCATTAAATGGGGTAGCGAAGCGCACTGGAAAAAGCTAGTATTAAATATTTTTGTTAATAAATTACATACATAAAAGAGTTTTAAAATTTATTGACTTTTTTTTAGTTTATACACAGAAAAAATTATTACAATATATTTTTTAATTAACAAAACTTAATAAATATATTCAAATAAGAATCAAATTTTAGTAATATTTTTTTTATTAATTCATTCAATCACCCACTTAATTCACATAATTAATTTATTAATTGGGAATTTTTTTCTGTTTTGTATTTTTTACAGTTTTTAGTAATTGATAATCATTTTGGTGAGAGGAGCAAATATAAACAAGTTGTTGATTGAATGAATTATTTTCTAACATATTTGTTAATTGAATTGAAAGTATTTGAGAACTTATATTGTAAATAGAGGCACTTATAGAAAAATAGTTTTAAAAATATTATAATAAAAACAGACTACCATTCCTTAAATATATTTACATTTGAGTAGTAAAATAAATCAATAATTGTAAAAATGAATTGTGTATTCACTAACAAAATAGTTGTATCGAATTTGTTTACAATGTAGGGAATTTCTATAGATAAATGCAATATTTTTAAGCTAATTGGCTTCTTATTACATTTTACTTCAATAGTGAATTTACTAAATTAATAGTTGTAACGAAATCGTACACTTTGTGAATTTCTGAAAGCGAAGAGCCAACAATTTCACTACAATTCAATAGTGCATTCACTAATGTAATAGTTATAAGGAATTCCTATATAATCAAGTTTAATTCTAGAGACAAATTTAAGATTTTTTGGCGATTTGGCCACTAACTGCATTACATTTCAATAGTGAATTCACTAAATTAATAGTTGTAGCGAATTGGCATACATTAATGTAAATTTCTGAAAGCGAAATGCCACTATCTGCACTACAATTCAATAGTGAATTCACTAAAAGAAATTTTGCAGCATATTCATATATAACACGAGAATAAATTTCTCAATTTACGCTTTTAAAGCTCTCAACGGCAACTCTATGCATTACATGTAAACATAGAAGTGGCAGTTTACTTTTAGATATTATATTTTCTAGTTAAAACAATAAACATTATTTAGTAGTTATTTTACTAGTGAAATGTAATGCAGAATGTGATCGTTTATCAACCACTTGCACTACCAAATGTAACTAGTGAATCGTCTAAGTAGTTATATATCTAGTGATAATGGGCAAATTGGCACCTTTTGAACTGCTGGGAATATTCTAACAACTTAAATTGCACGCAATCCAAGTCACATTTCCAATACAATAGCAACAAGTGGTAAAGATTTTTTGCAAACTAATACAACGGAAACTCACTAATTTTATCTCACTGTTACTCTGAAATTTAAGCTCTAAACATGTTAATGTTATACTCAATCATGTTAAAGTTATTCAAAATTCTTTCCCTCTCATTTATATGAGAGAGAAGTGTAGACAGATTTGAGTCCAAAATAAAATTCCCAATGTGGGGATTTTCGGTAAAATTTCTTCTTACAGAAAATGTTTGATAAATTTTCGATAAAATTTATTTTTTATAGGAAATTTTCGATAAAATTTCATTTTTATAGGAAATTTTCGATAAATTGTCCCTTTATAAAATTTACTTTTATAGGAAATTTTCGATAAAATTTCCTTTTATAAGAAATTTTCGATAAAATTTCCCTTTATAGGGAGTTTTCGATAAAATTCCCCTTTTTCTAGGGAATTTTCGATAAAATTTTCTTTTAAGGAAATTTTCGATAAAATTTCCTTTCATAGAAAATTTTCGATAAAATTTCCCTTTATAGGACATTTTCGATAAAATTTCCTTTTATAGGACATTTTCGATAAAATTTCCTTTTATAGGATATTTCCGATAAAATTTCCTTTTATAGGAAATTTTCTATAAAATTTCCTTTTATAGGAAATTTTCGATAAAATTTCCTTTCATAGGAAATTTTCAATAAAATTTCCTTTTTAGGAAATATTCGATAAAATTTACCTTTTCGATAAAATTTACCTTTTATAGGAAATTTTCGATAAAATTTCCTTTTATAGGAAATTTCCGATAAAATTTACCTTTTATAGGAAATTTTCGATAAAATTTCCTTTTTATAGGAAATTTTCGATAAAATTTCCTTTCATAGGAAATTTTCAATAAAATTTCCTTTTTAGGAAATATTCGATAAAATTTACCTTTTCGATAAAATTTACCTTTTAGAGGAAATTTTCGATAAAATTTCCTTTTATAGGAAATTTCCGATAAAATTTCCTTTTATAGGAAATTTTCGAAAAAATTTACCTTTTATAGGAAATTTTCGATAAAATTTCCTTTCATAGGAAATTTTCAATAAAATTTCCTTTTTAGGAAATATTCGATAAAATTTACCTTTTCGATAAAATTTACCTTTTATAGGAAATTTTCGATAAAATTTCCTTTTTATAGGAAATTTTCGATAAAATTTCCTTTTATAGGACATTTTCGATAAAAGTTCCTTTTATAGGAAATTTTCGATAAAATTTCCTTTTATAGGAAATAAAGTTCCCCTTTTATACAAAATTTTCGATAAAATTTTCTTTTATATGGAATTTTTGATAAAACTTCCTTTAATAGAAAATTTACGATAAAATTTCCTTTTTAGGAATTTTTTTATAGAAAATTTTCGATAAAATTTCTTTTTTAAAGGAAATTTTCGTTGAATTTGCATTTTATAGGAAATTTTCGTAAAATTTTCTTTTTATATAAAATTTTTCATTAAATATTCTTTTCATACAAAATTTTTCGTTAAATTTTTCTTTTTATAGAAATTTTTTTTTTTTTTTTTTTTTTTTTTTTTGTAAAAAAATTTTCGTTTAATTTTCTTTTTATAGAAGATTTTCGATAAAATTTCTTTTTATAGAAAATTTTCGATAAAATTTCTTTTTATAGAAAATTTTTGATAAAATTTCTTTTTATAGAAAATTTTCGGTAAATTTGCTTTTTAAAGGAAATTTTCGTTGAATTTGCTTTTTATAGGAAATTTTCTTTTCATACAAAATTTTTCGTAAAATTTTTCTTTGTATAAAAATTTTCGTTTAATTTTCTTTTTATAGATTTTCGATAAAATTTCTTTTTATAGAAAATTTTCGATAAAATTTCTTTTTATAGAAAATTTTTGATAAAATTTCTTTTTATAGAAAATTTTCGGTAAATTTGCTTTTTATAAGAAATTTTCGTTAAATTTGCTTTTTAAAGGAAATTTTCGTTGAATTTGCTTTTTATAGGAAATTTTCTTTTTATACAAAATTTTCGTAAAATTTTCTTTTTATATTTTTTTTTTTTTTTTTTTTTTTTTTTTTTTTTGTAAAAAAATTTTCGTTTAATTTTCTTTTTATAGAAAATTTTCGTTAAATTTTATTTTTATAGAAAATTTCCGTTAAATTTGATTTTTATAGAAAATTTCCGTTAAATTTGATTTTTTTCTTTTTATACAAAATTTTCATAAAATTTTCTTTTTATACAAAATTTTTCGTTAAATATTCTTTTCATACAAAATTTTTGTTAAATTTTCTTTTATGAAAAATTTTCGTTAAATTTTCTTTTTATCGAAAATTTTCTTTTGCTTTTTATAGAAAATTTTCTTTTACTCTTTATAAAAAATTATTTTCTTATGAATTCACAACCTCATTTTTTGTCCTTACAGAACGTCCCTTAATTATCCATCAAACAAAATTCGATATACGCCAATGGTTTTTAATCTCCAGCATTCAACCTCTTATGGTCTGGATGTACAAAGAATGTTATTTACGTTTTAGCTCGCAGGAGTACACCTTGACCAACCATCACGAATCAGTGCATTTAACCAATCATGCCATACAAAAGAAATATACAAATAATGGCAAAAGGGATAAACGTTTGCCCAATGAAAATATGTGGGATTCATATTCATTTCAGGCATATTTAAGACAAATTGGTAAACAAGAATTTTGGTTAGAACGTATCTATCCGGGTATGCGTAAAGCTATAGTAGCGGCGATATTAGTTTCTCAGGATCATATGGAGAGGACACCGAATACTTTTGAATTATTTGGTGCTGATTTTATGATCTGTGAAAATTTCTATCCTTGGCTAATAGAGATAAATTCGAATCCTGATTTGGCAGCCAGTACAAGTGTAACGGCACGCATGTGTCCGCAATGTCTGGAGGATGTGATAAAAGGTAAGTTAAATTAATTAAAATTAAAACTCCTACCTCTTTAAAGTAATATTTTATATCTTTTTAGTTATGATTGATCGCCGTAATGATCCCAAAGCTGATGTGGGTAATTTCGAATTAATTTATCGCCAAAATATACCACCTACACCTGCCTATATGGGTTTAAATTTAATAGTGAAAGGCAAACAAATTTCAAATCGTTCAAATACTCATCATTCCTATCAGGGTTATCAGCGTAAAGAAAGATCTCTACAAACTAGTCAACTTTATAAGCAACGCACTTCACTAGCTCTAACAAATGTTTCTCAAGTTCACAAACCTATGCCCGCTTTTAATGCCACCGAATATGTAGAAAAATGTCTGGTAGAGGGAGCCTCAAATAGTCCACGTTTGAAAAGTGTTACCTCCCTTAAAGGGACCCACATTATACCCACCGATAAGCGAAGAAAATCCTTTACCAATCTTATGGTATCGGCAGTCAATCGTGGTCCAGTTAAAATCTCTAGTCCTAAATCTTCCGCATATTCTTCCATGTACTCTACACTAAAGCGTCATCGTAGCTGTGGTCCCAGATTATCAACTAATTGTGTGACAGATTGTAAAGATGCTCAAAAATCGAAATTTTTTGTAGCCTCCTATAATCAACAAAAGGCGTTGCATTCTTCGCGTAATATAAGACGTGTCAAAAAGTCAAATAATCTATTGGATACACCAGTATTAACTATAAGTAAATCGGCCGATAATATAAAGGAAATATGTAGTCCACTTAAGAAAACATTGGAAAGCTCAAAGAGCCTTAGTCCCATGATGCCACTTAAGAAAAGTTCTAATAATTCAAAAACACATTTAAGTTTAGGTTTTAAAACGAAAGAGGTTAAAGGTGAAAATAATGCTAACACGATACATGCTATTGGAAAAAGTATATCCTGCTGGAATAATACGAAAAGGCAAATTAGTCCAAAGGAAAATGTTTAGAAATATAAAAATCCTGAAAGTGATAAGCAGCAATTAAAACAAAAGTTCAATAAATGTGGTTTTTTCAATAACTTTTAATTTTATAAAATTTTTTTGTTAAATTTCCTTTTGTAGAAAAATTTTGTTAAATGTTATATTACTTAATTTAGCTTAAAAAAATGGTTACAAATCATATAAATAAAAATCTTAAAAAGAAAAAATAAAATTAGTTTTGTGTAAATAATTTTGAACTACAAAAGAGTTTTTATAACTCTCTTATCTCTCTCTTATTATTTGGGCATGGTATAACGTAAAGCTAAAGCTTCTTTTGCTGCAGCCTTTAAGCTTTTTGAGGTCATGTTTGTTACACTGGTTTTAGACTTCTTGGAGGGCGTAATAGTAACCCGTGCAGGCTATTTAAAATAATAATCCATTTTCATTTTATTTTATAAAAATATTAATTACTATTACTTACTTTAGATTCTGTTAACTTTTTTGTTTCCTTTTTATTTTCCATTTTAGGTTTTTTAATAAATTTTGGTCTTTCGTTTAGGCGGGAAAGTTTAGTTAAATCAATAGATTTACCATTGATATTTAAACCCTCTTTAGCATTAAACTCCTGTTTAAATTTATAGTTCACCTCATAGACCAATTGAAAAAGTCCTGTGGAAGCTTTACTATTACGTGGCAAATCTACGATTACTTTAATGCAATCCTGCATAACCATGGGACCTATACGGGCTGTCACTTCTGTTGAAGGTGATAAATCGGGTGTGGAATTAATTTCGATTAGTATGGGATTATATTGTTCATCGAGCATAAAATCACAACCATGTAATTCAAAAGAATTTTGAATTAAATTAGTATCATCCAAACTGGCCAATACAACTGCTGTTAGATTTTCACGAAATCCCGAAAAGACACGTTTCTCCCAAGTGTCTTCTGGTATTGGTTGAGTTTTTAAATAAGCTTTGAATTGTTCTAAGGACCACATATTGTGTTTGGGTAATCTAGGATCACGATTGATTTTGTTTTTATACTTCTTTTGTACAGAATTATTAGTTAAATGTATGGCTTCGTTCAAATTATCTAAATTATAATCCTGTGAGCTAAAGCGCAAATAACAATCGTTATATAACCAAATTTGGACAGTAGATTCCCGTATAAATAGCAGCATATATTGGCGTATATCAAATTTGGTGCGATATATCAGAAGGGGTTGCTCTGAGGAAAATTAAAAAAAAAAATATTAAAAAAAATCAAAAGTGATCACTTCCAAAATTTCTTACCTATATACTTCTGCACTATATAACGCCGATTTGTATGGATCGTACACCATTGTAGTATTTCATCCAAATTATTCTTTAAAACTATACCCAGACCACGACTTTGATAGCCTGGTTTAAGTATCCACAAATTCTTATAACCATCCCATTTTAAATTGGGCTGCTTTTCTTCCATTTTCGTTAATAGATTTTTTGCAGTCTTGATAAATTCCAATAATTCTCGATAAGTACATTTGATTTTTTGTCTTTGATTTATAACTTTACTGGAATTTTTTAAGAAATCTAACCATTCGTCTTCAGGCACTTGAGATTGTTCTACATCTAGCAAACCACAATTGTCCCAATCATCCAGAAGTCTTTTAATACGACCCAAGGCAAAGTGAACTATTGAGGGACATATAGTCCCCGTTTCATAATCGATTAGGTCTTCTGGTTTATCCTGGTCCCGTATTAAGTAACGCAATAAACTGCAACATTGTGTTATACGAAATTCATCTATAAAGGCCACTTGATCTTCTTGGTTAGAACCCAAACGAAAAAAGCGAGGATAAAGCATTCCCGCTACTCCTTCCTGAAGAAACCAATGCTGTTGCTCAGCACAGCCAATTAGGCCCACTTTTGTAGAAAAGTCCATATTTTGGGCCCTGCGTATGCGGTTGCGATAAGGCTGTACATCCATGTACAAATCTCTATGAGATTTTGGTTGCCATATAAAAAATGCAGGTAAATGATTTATAATTTTGCTAATAGCCACTGCTTCATAATCATTACCGCGTCTGGCATGCTGTAGCAGAACTTCTTCAGAAAGACCTTGTAACTTATTAAGGTGACCAGGGGCCAACTTTTCCAACCAGCCTCTTTTCAACAAACATCGTCTTATAGTATTGTAATTGCCAATAATAGTGAAAATTCGACGATTTCTATAGGCATCTATAACTTTAGCCCTATAAATACTCGAAAGTGTTTTAGGGGGTATAATGATGGAATTATGATGTTTTATAGGCATCATGGGAGAATTTTCATTATGGATCACACTGTTAGGGATAACTGAAGATGGCAGCTTAATTGTAGAAGAGGTCAACATTTTAATTTTCAATGTATTTTTTGTAAAAAACTTGAAATTTTGAAACAGAAGCCAAATGTAGAAAAATGTTTTGTATAAAATTAGATTTTTATTTACAAACTCAAAATTTGATATACAAAATTTTGATATTTTTTTTTCTATTTATAGGAAATTTTCGATAAATTTGTTATTTATAGGAAATTTTCCTTTTATAGAAATTTATCGTTTCAAAGGACTTTCGATAAATTTCCTTTTTATAGGATTTTTTTTTTTTAATTTCCTTTTAATATAAATTTTCTTTGAATTTCCTTTTATAGGAAATGTTTGATAAATTTTCCTTTTTTAGGAAATTTTCTTTAAATTCGTTTTAATAGGACATTTTTTTATTTTATTTTTATTTTTATTTTATTTTATTTTTATTATCAATATTCAATAACCTAGCCTCTGGGCCATGCGGTTACATATTTCAACTTAAAATTAATTCTACTAATTTAATTTAATTATATATAAAGAATTTGTAATAAATTGTATAAAAAAAATATTAAACTAAATAATTAAAAAAGAATTAAGGACAATTAAATTATACATTCCATTCTTAAGAATACAAATACAATTTTCTTAAAAAATTTCAACCTAACAAGTATAAGAGGAACAAGCGAAACATGATATAGAAAAAAAAATGTGTGATAGTCACAATTTGTGACTCACAAACATTCCCAAAAATGTAGTAACAAAAGAGATTAGTATGATATAGAAAATAGTAATGAAGCAATTCAAACTCGGAAGCTATAAAGTACTTATTAGTTACGTACATATATTCTGAAATTTGCAAGAATATATGAGAGAAATTTAATTTTGCACTTCATGATGAATAGTGATTCATATAAAAATCAAGTATCAAATCCACCATCCATACACATAATACAATTATCATAAGTAACTTCAACAAGAACAAACTGAAAAGACAACTCCTTTAGAGTTAAAATAGAAGTAGTAGAGAAAAAGTACCATCAATTCAGAACTATATGCCCACAATGTTATCACAAGACAGTTCCTGCCAAAACAACATTACAGTGTGTTTACACCTCATTAGTAAAATTAACTAATCAATTACAACGTCCTTAAATATCTCACCATTCTCTCACATTAAAGTCAATAAAAATTACACAAACATTAATAAGCCAATTCTACAATTATAATATCATAAATCGAACGATATATAATCTAAATATCTATATGAAATATATGCATTTAAAATGACATGTAGCTGCCATCAATGAAGAAACAACTATACAAATACAGTTTGAAGAACATAGATCTTAACATTTCCTAAAAGGATTTAAATAACAGTTATAAGTTGAGCAATTAAACAATGCACTGCAAATTAAATAACAAGTATAATTAATCAGAGCCTATACATAAAGTTCATAAAAAATGCAACGATAATAATGCCAAAAGGAGCAAATCAAATCAATAAAGAATTAGGCAAACCAACTATCAAACAGTGGGCATCATCACTAAATCCCAAGTAAAAAATGATGAAGCAGATAACATCAACAATATCCAGTGTCAGATTTCAAATAACCTGAACAAAACATCTCAACCCAAGCAATCACAAGAAGTCATTACATAATACTCTGCATATATAAATTCCTTTTGTAGGAAATTTTCGATAAATTTCCTTTTTATAAATTCCCTTTTTATATGAAATTTCCAATAAATTTCGTCTTTATAGGAAATTTTCAATAAATTTCCCTTTTATAGGAAATTTTCAATAAACTTCCCCTTTATAGGAAAATTTCGGTAGATTTTTTTATAAATTTTCGTTAAATTTTCTTTTGATAGAAAATTTTCGTTAAATTTCCTTTTTTTTTGTTTTGATAGAAAATTTTAAATTTCCTTTTTATGGGAAATTTTAAATATCTATCCTTTTTATGGCAAATTTTAGTTAAATTTCCTTTTTACTAAGATTTCCATTTTATACATTTTTTTTTTTTTTAATTTTCCATTTTATACATTTTTTTTTTTTTAATTTTCCATTTTATAAATTTCTTTTTTTTTAATTTTCTTTTCATAGAAAATTTTAGTTAAATTTCTTTTTTTATAGAAATTCTTTAATTTCCTTTTTTAAAGAAAATTTGATTAAATTTCTTTTTAGAAAATTTTCGATAAATTTAATTTTTATATATTTTCGATTTTCGATAAATTTCCTTTTTATGGAATATTTTCCATAAATTTAATTTTTATATATTTTCGATAAATTCCCTTTTTATGGAATATTTTTGATTTTCCTTTTTATAGGAAATTTCCTTTTTATAAACAATTTTCGTTTTTCTTTTAACCCCCCTAAAAATGAAAAATAAAAAGACCAACAATCAGTTACGAGTTTTGTTTTCTTTCTTTTGTTCATATTTTAATATGGTAATATTATCATGTAATTTTTTTATTTTTATTTTTTTTTTTTTCTCTATAATTTCATTTTTCTTAAAACTTGTTTTAATATGCATGTGCTATTTTATTGTTGTTGTTGTTGTTTATTGCTGCTTGAGTTGTAAGTTGAAAGAAAGTAGCTGACGAGAAGATTGAACTATTAGATCCATGATTCAAAAGATCAACAACGTTCGTAGCCACAACAGCAAATGAATAATTTCTCGTAAATTAATTAAGGATGACGACACAAAGTGTTTACAATTTGTCAAGGTATTGGGAAAGATCGGGAAGACCTTCCTTAAGGCCCTTACGTTTACGGGTATCTTGGACAATTTGGTAGGGTTTGCTAGAGGGTTCACATGGGTCACCGGGCAACACTTGCCAGTGATCGAACACACATTGAGGGAAGGCTTGACCACCAGTGTTGGAACGTAAATCAGCAGTAAAGCCGAAGGATTCGTTGACAGGCAAGTAAGCCTTGACGACGAACATAGGAGTACCAACAACTTGGGATTCTTCAAAGACATGACCACGACGTCTGTTCAATACACCATAGATACCACCGACAGCGACTTCAGGACATTGGATTTCACACAAGTACACGGGTTCCATCAAACGAGGAGAAGCTGTAATGGCTGAGGCGTACAAGCAACGACGAGTAGTTGGAATGATTTGACCACCACCACGATGGATGGCATCAGCGTGCAAAGTCACATCATAGATGTTGAAACGGACACCACGCATATTTTCATCAGCCAAGATACCTTCCTTGGTGGCCCATTGGAAACCAGCAACGACGGAATCCTTGATTTCGTTCAAGTATTGTACGGATTTGGTACAATCCAAAATGAAGTTGGGACCGGTACCGTCGGGACCGAAACACCAGATCTTACGGGCTTCAGTTACATCATAATCGTATTTTTCGGCCAAGTAACGGGCACGAACCTTGAAATCGTCCTTGGAGCTGACATCACCGTTATCGATGTCCTCGGGCAAACCGTCAGGCATGGGGCAAGCCTTCATTTGCAAACGGTTGTGCTTGTTGGGAGACTTGGAGAGGCACATTTGGTTGGATTCTTCGAAAACGGTTTCACGGTAAGATACGACGGGATCGGATTTCTTCAAAGGAATGCAAGCGTGATCTTCTTCCAAATCTTTTAAGCAAATTTCCAAATGCAATTCACCGGCACCAGCAATGATGTGTTCACCGGATTCTTCAATGATACATTGTACCATAGGATCGGATTTGGCCAAACGTTTAAGACCTTCAACCAATTTGGGCAAATCAGCAGGGTTCTTAGGTTCAACAGCAACACGCACGACAGGTGAGACGGAGAATTTCATGACCTACATAAGGAAAGAAAAAAAACACAAAAAGTATTTTTAAGCATTTGTTGCAAGAAAAAAGACAAACAAATTTTGTTGGAAGCAAAAAATAAATCAGTTAACATTTTGTCGTTCAAAAATGGGTGTAAATTCAGAACAGGTCTGTGTTAAATATCATCATAAGAAAACTTTCAAGTTAATTTGTTTAATGTTGAAAATGCTTACCTTCATGTTGTGAGCATCCTTGAAAGTGGTAATGGTACCGGTCTTAACCAAGAATTGATCAACACCGACCAAACCGCAAATGTTACCAGAAGGTACATCTTCGATAGCTTCAACATAACGACCCATCATCAAAATTGTACGTTGAATGGCCTTTTCGTACAAATCTTCCTTCTTGCCAGGAACATAGTTGGGGCCCATGATACGGCACTTTTGACCGGTGGCTACTTTACCGGAGAATACACGACCGAAAGCATAGAAACGACCCTTATCAGAAGTGGGTACCATCTTGGAGATGTACATCATCAAGGGACCATCGGGATCGCAGTTCTTAACAGCAATGGCGGCTTCATCATCATGAGGACCTTCGTACAACATTTCCATACGGTATTTTTGGGCGACGACAGGAGATGGCAAATGGATGGCAATCATCTGAAGCAAAGCTTCACCAGCTGGCAACCAGGTACGCATAACAACCTTCAACAAGGCTTTGCCATCCTTATCCTTATCTTCGTGTTTCAAGGTAACACCAATCTTTTCCAACAAAGTGGGGATTTCTTCTTTCTTGTAGTTCATGATGGCATCGAAGACCTTGTAGATGGGGTCCAAGATGTACATACAGAAGGAACGCTTGTTATCAGCTTCCTTTTGTTTTTGCCATTTCTTGGTCTTGGCATTGAAGAAGTTTTCACCCCAGAGACTATAAAGTTAGAAAAATAAACAAATATAAGGAAAATAAGATTTTTTGTCTCACACTTTACAAGTTAAATTAAAAAAAAAAACACACACACCACAATTCCCTTATTTGAATTGTTTTATCGAATCTTGAGCATAAGTAGATTTGACATTAAGAAAGAGGTCACTACTCAGCGTTCCAACCCAATAGTTGAACTAAAGTTCTCTTCTTTTAACACTAAATGGCTAAATAAAGAGATCTTCTGTCCGTTTCCTCTACTTTTATATGCACTTGTTGCTCAGTCCTTAAGCCTAAAACACTAGATTAAAAATCCAAGTGTTATACGCTTTATGAACAACACGAATTGTGCTAAAAGCGTAACTGACCCTAAAACAACAAATATAAAATATTTTCAACTTACCGGTTCATTAGCTTGACAACATCAATCTTGAATTTCTCGGCGTACATTTCAGAGAATTGTTTGAGGGTGAAAGCCCAGCCGTGCAAGCCGGAACCGAAACCTACGGAACCCTTAGAGGGGTCAACACGTACTTCACCCATTGGACCGCCATCGTCATTGTAGGTGGCAATGATGACGTTGACGTTTTCAACAATACGTTGGAAAGTTTGGTACAACTCTTCAGCATCCAATTGCAATTCCAACAAAGCACGGTCCATCTTGTTCATGAACAAAATGGGCTTAATACGTTCAGCAATAGCTTGACGCAATACAGTTTCGGTTTGTACACAGACACCAGAAACACAATCGACGACAACCAAAGCACCATCAGTGACACGAAGAGCAGCAGTTACTTCAGAAGAGAAATCAACGTGACCGGGTGAATCGATCAAATTGATCAAGAAACCCTTGCTGTTCTTTTCGCATAAATCGGGATTAGTAATGAAAACCAAATCCTTATCTTCGACTTCGAAGTACATAGAGATGGCACTAAACAAAAGGAAAAAACAAAAACGAAACACAAGGTTAGATTATACCTCTGATGATATTAAAAATAATAAAGAAAAAAGTAATAATAAAGAAATTTATAAAAAAAAAAAACTTACGTTGACTTGATGGTAATACAACGTTCCTGTTCATCCTTACGGGTGTCGGTGAAACGGGTTTCACCAGCCTTGGCACCAGCAATAATACCGGCCTTGGAAACCTATAAAACCCCAACACAAAAAAGAAACAAAAATTCCAGCAACAAATTATAATTAAGTCACATCTATGGGTGGGGTTATGCTCCTTATCATATATTTTATCTATATGTATATATATTATACTCACCAAGGAATCGGTCAAAGTGGATTTGCCATGATCGACGTGAGCAATGACGGACATGTTACGGATGTTCCGCTTCTTGTCCATCAAGCCACGGATTTCGTCGACGGTGAAGTTGACCTATGAACCATACATATAAAATTAAATATATATTATATATCAACATAATTTCACAATATGAGATAATTTCAAGAAATCACAAAAAAATAAATCCTCCACAAATTTTCCAAGGCCATTTTAAATAAAAATAGGGACATTTTATTAGAAAAATGCATACGTCATTTTGCACTCGTTACTCTGAATACGAAGTCTTTGTTGCAGACTTCGGAATTTCTAAAAAAAAAAACGCCATCACACAATACTACACACATTTGATTGACGTCGCCAATTTTTAATTTCATCATTTAATGATTTTCACAAGAGTTTTTGTTGCACTTTCAAAATATTTATGCCAATGGAAAATTTGTTTGATTTTTCTCAAGATTTTCTTAATATTTTTAATTAATTTAACATACCATTTTGGATGTTTAATGATTTTTTTTCTTGGACAACTTTAAAAAACACTACACGCCTGCAATGGCGTTACGAGAAAAAGAAAGAAAGATGTTGCCAGAATTCAGTTGTTGGTTACTGATTTGAGTACTAAGTACTCGATAGCAACCATTTTTTTGAGTATTCAATACGGAATTTAAGTACCGGGTACTTTCAGGGTTGTATTTTGTAGTACAAAGCACACGTAAGATCTACACAAGACTTTAGCATAGCTACTGCATTTTTTAGTTTATATCAGCATATATGACTTTGACTTTGAGTCTACATTAGACAAATTTTTATCAAGACAAACGTCAAAATTTTATCAAGATAAAGATTTGTCTAATATAGACTGAATTTGTCAGTGTTATTGCAGCGTTAACTTTGAGTCTACATTAGACAAATTTTTATCAAGACAAACGTCAAATTTTTATCAAGATAAAGATTTGTCTAGTGTAGTCTGAATTTGTCAGTATTATTGCAGCTTTAAAAGAAAATTGTCAGAGCTCGAGCTCTGACAACGTTGTCTTGATAATGCTTGGTAAAAGACGCCATCTTGATTGTTGTTGGTACTTTTTGCATGGTTTATTATGACATACGTTTTCTCCTAAAATTGACAGAAATAAAAAATTATCTGCAAATCAAACAAAAATTTGACGTTTGTCTTGATAAAAATATCTCTAATATAGACTCAACGTAAAAGAAAATTGTCAGCGCTCGAGCTCTGACAACTTTGTCTTGATAATGCTTAGTAAAAGACGCCATCTTGATTGTTGTTTGTACTTTTTGCATGGCTTATTATGACATGCGTTTTCCCCTATAATTGACAGAGATAAAAAATGATTTGCAACTCAAACAATAACATACTGTCTCCACATTGATATAATATGTAAGATAACGCCGGCAGAAGACAGTAAACATTTTGTTAATATATGTTAAATCTTAAACAAGGGGTAAATGTATTCTAATAAATCTCATAATATTTCATTATTTTCATTCAGTCACAGAGTAAACATGTAATTTTTATTTAAGAAATTCGAAATTTTTTAGCACAATTTTAATGAAAATATATTTCTGAATGTAGAATAACCATTGAAATAAAACAATTTTCCAAAAAAAAAAACATTGTTTTTAAGTACTTTTAAAAACACACATTCACACACACAAACAAACTTTCGTATAGGTGTATTTTTTTGAGAGTAAATCTTATAAGATAGTTGTGTAGAAAAATCTTATCACAACAGTCTCATAATATTTCTTATAATACTAATATTTTAGTCTACACGTGAGATAATTCTCTCAGATAGCGGATTTGACACTCTCTGTTACATATTATGATATAAAAATATTACGTGGAGACCCAGTGTAAAAATGGATTTGATAGGTTATATAGTCTCTAAGATTTAATATACACTCTGTTAAAAGTCCATTGAAAACATTTAAAGAAGTTACAGACTAGGCAATATAGCATTGCTCACTGAAAAGCTTATTCAATAAAGGTAATATTTTTTATTTTTGTTGTTATAAAAGAAACAATTTATAGTTTTATAAAAATATGTTGCTTTCTTTCTGAAATTAACAAAATTAATCATATTAAAAAATAAAAGTACTTTATTTAATTTAAAATAATATATGTATCCGCTATGACTGGATACACAACGTCGCGCAACCTGGTGTACTGTGAAGGTGTACATCTTAAAAATCACAAAATCACAATATGTTGCTTTCTTCCTGAAATTAACAAAATTAATCATATTAAAAAATAAAAGTACTTTATTTAATTTAAAATAATATATGTATCCGCTATGACTGGATACACAACGTCGCGCAAACTGGTGTACTGTGAAGGTGTACATCTTAAAAATCACAATTCCAAAAAATGATTTTGGGCACAAAAAAGATGTAATTACGTCTTTATTTGAATTCTAGCGAATTAGATTTCCTTAGAAATCTAATCATATTTTGATATTTTACAGTTTTTGTTAATATAAAAAGTTAAAGTTCTTTAAATGTTTGTATTTTTGTTAATCCTTAAATACGTATATAATTTAGTAAAATTATTTTTGTTGTAAACCAAATATTGCAAAAAATAAAACTATTCTACGTAACGGGTAGTCTCCATTAGAGATGAGATGATGTTAAAACTTCATGTTAAAATTATTTGCTCAAATTTCAATGTTTTCAATATGGAGTACATGCATTCATGTTAATTTCTTGTTTTCTCATTGTTTTGTTGTTGCATTCTACGCACATGCAATAATTTATTTGTGTGTGTTAGTAAAAAACATTGTGTGTGATACTTGTTTTAACATCGAAAAAATTAACATTAACATCAAGTTGAACGGTCTTCATTTACCATTAACATTATGTTAGTGTTAATGTTAAATATTTTATGTTAGGTGAGGACCACGGGTAAAGAGACAAATGTAAAAACGAGTGTTTTGTTATTTTTTTTACAGTTTTACATAGGCAAAATATTTTGATGGAGCAGGATAAACAATTTGGACCGAGTTTATCGAAATTTTCCAATCACATCCTGTTCTATGGAAGTGTGACATCGAAGAGTACAATGACGAACAATTGAAGGCAGAAGCTTATAACGAATAAATAACAAAAATGAAAAATAAACACCCGGATGCGGACAGAGCTATGGTTAAAAGAAAACTCTATTGCGTTTCTTCAAAATTATCACTACTCCAAAAAAACGTGTAAGCATGGACTATAACCTTGGAAGCACATATTACAACCACAGAAGAGCGACTAAGTCATAGGGTTGACTTCTTGGCTACTTTTAGTTGTTAATATAACAACACAAAAGTTTTTGTCTTTAAGTTGACCAAAACAAGTATCATTAAAAGTGTTACAGAATAACGAAATCGACAATTTTGTTGTTTACTATTTTTAACGATTCGATTATCGTTAAAACAAGTTACTGAATCGCACTACAGGTCGTGGTGTATGAAATACTTAAGCATGACTCTAGGGCAACGTCATTTCTTTCAGCAAATTATCGGCGATACCATAATATTATAATGTTATAATGTGTATTAAACTTTTTTAAATTTTTTGAAAGTTATGAAAAGAATTCATATGTTGTTGCTATGAAATATTTTGTATTATATATTATAAAATCGACTATATAAATTTCAAGCATTAAAACAAGACAATAATTTCAAATTATTTCATAACAACAATAATGTTTTTTTTTTTTCCAAAAATTTTTCAGTGTTTATAACGTATTTGTTAAAAAAATCTTAATAATAATTAAAAAAATATATTTATAGAATTTGTTATTTATTTTTAGTTATTCATCTTTGTTTTACATTAAAATGAATTAATTTTTATATTTTTGCCATATTTGTTTTGGATTCTTTAATATATCTATATATATACAAAAAATCTTAAAAATAATTTAACAAAAAAAATTTGTTATTTTACAATAAAATGTACTTGTTTTTTTTTTTTTTTTTTTTTTTTTTTTTTTTTGTTTATACAATATTTGTAAGAACGTATAATACTGAATTTTTAATATACACACAAAAACTTAGACGAGGTAATATTTTCTAAGTTGGCTTAGATAATTTCTTTTTGTATAAAATAATAAACTAAGTTTTGTTATCTAATTCAATTAGTAATTTATAAGATTTATTTTACCTAAAAGCCTAGTTAATGGTATTATTGAGCTTGGTATCATTTTCGAAAAAAAAAAAAAAAATCAGCATCTACATGTCATTTGAAATTATTTTGTTGGAAAAAATACTGATATAAACAAAATAAATAATATTTTAAAATTATTGTAATCTATAATTTGTAGATACATATGTACACAAATAACAAGGAAGTATATAAGGGAAAAAGATGATAAATAACATCCCCAAACGGTCCATTGTGAATTTCTTCTAGTAGAGGTAAATACGTATGAGTTCAAAATAACATTTTCATTACTCTTCTATAATGTTTTCTGTCCTTTAGCATAGTAAAATTGACGAATAACACGAATAATAATTACCACACCTGAAACTTTGTCCTTGATATTTTCTAACTATTATTGTACCCATAGGCACTGACTGATTGTAGAGCAAGATTTTAACGATGCAGTAATCTAACTCGTTTAAACTGTACTATTGTATTTCTTTCTAAGAGCACTGAATGCGATCTTAAAGGGAAAGGCAAAATGGGAAAGGTATTAAGAATACAGAAATATGCTTACAAATGATTCATGATATTTTTTATATTAAATATATATGTATTTTGCAATGATTGTCTTTCAATACAATAAATTTAAAGGAAAAATTAATAATTTTATAAAACAAACGATAAAATTAACAAAGAATTTTATAATATTTTAATTTATTGTTGATTTAATGATTGTCAATATTTTTTATACATTTTGTCAAAAATTTATGTAGCCCTATGAGCTAGTGAAATTTTATTCACCTCATATACTTCAAAATTTTACTTTTATACATACTTTGCTACC
Source organism: Protophormia terraenovae (assembly GCA_951394005.1). Lineage (NCBI taxonomy): Eukaryota > Metazoa > Arthropoda > Insecta > Diptera > Calliphoridae > Protophormia > Protophormia terraenovae. The sequence goes on along the minus strand of OX596074.1, from coordinate 3,480,036 downwards.
GTTTGGCACATACTCTTAATGATGAATTTTCTAAGATGTGCATTTAATTTACATAAAATACCAAAATAAGAATATTAACTTACTTTGTTTTACTTTGATAAATTTACAAAAAGAATAAGATACTTTAACAAAATAATTCAGTTAATTTTTCGATCATAGAAATTACCTAAAATTATTGTCATATTACCTAAGAAACTTTGTAACTGCCATTCTACCAAGTTTTAAGATAATATTACATATGAATTCTTTTGTGTGTATCTAATATTTGATTAAAATCTTGAAAATAATTTAACAAACAATAAATGAAAATTTATTGAATTTATTAATAATTTTTATTTTATATTTTAGTCGTTATACAATAAAACGTACATACATATGTAAATATATGTTTTTTACAATATTTGTAAAAACATAATACTGAATTTTTAATGGTATCTAATATTTGTATATAATAAATATAAAAATTCATAGAATTTGTAATTTTTAAAATTATTCCTTATATTCTGTGAACATTCTACAAGCTGTCGTAGTATGAAGTTGTGCAGATAGCAACATGCTCATGTTACTTTGGCTGTCTTTTCAGTTGAAAGATTTATATCAGTTAAAAAAAACTCGAAATCGACATGTCATAATACCAAAGGTAGTTTCAACTACATGTCTTGCATGCGGCAATCTGTAATCGAAATTTATTTCAGACTTTTCTCCCGATTGTTGTGAATACGGTTTCATCAAGTTTTTCATGGGTGGAAAGGCACTGTCGCCTATGAAAACATAGGTGCTGGAGTTGTGGTGTTAGGTAAATATTCAGGGCTTGAAATATTTATTTTTTTTCCAGTTTTGTAAAAAAACATTTTTTGCCAACATTCCGGCATTCCCAGCTCGCCCGTTTGTGCCAAAATCTACCATCATAAATTCATAATTTGAATTTGCGACTGCCATTAATATAATGGAGCATTTGTTCTTATAATTTGTGTAAAAGTCACCACTACCACTAGTTTTTACAATATTAACGGAAAACACCGTCAATTGCACCAATGCAATGAGGAAAATTACAACGACTTTGAAAACCAGGACTTATATGTTTCCACTCCATTTCGTTTTGAGGAAGCTGTAATTGGTTAAATAGTTTTTATTATTTTTATAAAGCTGTCGGTAAATATTTTTGGAGATATAAAAAAATTTTATAAATTTATTTAATAAATTATAATATGTAATATTAGTGGTTTGAATTTAAAATTAATGTTGTTTTGGCCTACATACCTTTACATATTCTTTAAGAACTTCTATTATTGCTTCGCATATTTCAATAACAATTGAACCAATTAATTGTTTTGAAATTGCTGTGAGAAACTTCAAATCAGAAAAGGAATTTCCATTAGCCAAAAATCTTAAGGTGACACTCAATCTTTCCTCAGCAGATATAACTTTTAATGTTTTTTAAACTATTAACGGCGCTACCAACCCTAAAAGACGTTTAAATGCTTGTCTATCCATTCGAGCATAAGTAGAAAATCCTTTATCAGTTAACGTCTTTTTTAGCGCTTTTCGCGCTAGATTCAGCGCTTTTCAGCAAACCAAAAGTCGCATTATTTTACATCAGCGCTTTTTCCTGAAAAGGCGCTAAATTGGCGCGTTTTGTATTCGGTTAGTTTTAGTTGCAGATTTTAATCATGTTTTCAAAATTTTTCTGAATTTGAAATGTAGAAACCTTATTTTTTTATGCAAAATATAAACAATGCAAGGAAAATTAAATGAATAATTAATATTATTATACATACTAAAAATAGAATTTTTAATGAAAATAATGTTTATGAAATATACACATATCATATTGTGTTGGAATTTCTTATTTTAAATTGTGACTCAAATGTTCCAAACAAAGATGAATGGAATGAAAATGGCAATAAAAAATAGCAATATCTGAGTATTTCTAAAAGTGCTCTTTGTAACAAGTCTTCTAAACCAAAAACATCTCAAATATCAGGAAAAGTCGATTTCCAATATCTAAAAACAATCCTGCCTCTAGATGAAGAACTTTAAAAGTCATAATTTTTTAGTTTAGTTTTTTTTTTGCAGTAATCTATTGAAACACTAATTTTTGTAATTTAAAGCACCAATTATTAATTTATTCTTTTATTCAAATTTTAAATTACTGAAAAAATCTCTATCTATGATAACATACTAAGGCGTAGAAAAGTCCAGAAATAAAAATTAGAATTAGTTTCGGTACTTGGTTTGAATTAAAAGTTTTTAAAGTTTCTTAAGTTTTATTCAGTATTTTCCTTCTCCTGTAAAATTACGAAAAGGACAGCCATCGATATGTATTCTGTATTTCTATTCATTTTATTTTCAATAAATATTTTTTTTCAGACGTCACACAATATTCATACTTAGGAAAAGCTTAAGCGATGAATAAAAAGTTTTATAACAGGATTTGGCCACTAAGTGAGCAGTATAATGCTGGTCCTAAGACCTTCATATTTTAATTTAACATATTTATAAATTTAAAAGCTTTAAACTCAAAGTTATTATCAAATGTATAACCTTTCTTTGTACCTTAAATATTGTTTTTATAAAACGTTAATGTTCAATATTGCATATAACTACTAAATATTTGCACATGAACTTAAAATAACAAATATATATGTAATATGTTGTTTTGCTCTTAATAAAAAATACATATTTAACTAAAAGATAAAAACAAATTTTATTCAAATAGAATTTAGCGCCTTTTAGCGCGTTTTTAAATGATGACCGGCGCGTTTTGGTTCAAAAAAGTTGACAACGCTGTCTTTAAGAGCGGTATTTGTCCAAAAATGTGTCGGTTCTCATAAAATTTGCTTCTCATTTTGTTAGGTTTTTTATTTTCTTCCTCTTCACTTGAAAGAGCTGCAATTAAGCCCAAATTACAATAGCGCGTATTCAGCAACAGTATCAGCAAAAATTATCAGCTGATCACTGTCAGCACAACATGTTGCTGCCGTTATAATTACAATTCAGCGTAGGCAGCCACAATTTACAACCACCATCTAGCTCGATTCTTGAATTATTCGAAAAATAGCCTTTTTAAAAAACCCGTTTTCGAATACGTTATTTTGTTTTTTTTTTTAATAAAGTAAGTACGCTTAAAGTACATATCATATATAATAATAAGTAATATAAAAAGTCCTATCGCACTTCTACAGTTGGTGATCATGTGAAAAATTTTGATTTTTTTTTTTTTTTCCCCATATTCACTTAAATTTTCCTTATTTTAAGGTGGAGAAGTATTTCTTGTGACAAAAGTTAGAACTAAAATTTCCTTTTTACGTTTATTTTGTTAACAAAACTGAGTGTAAATAAATAAAAAAAAAAAACATAAAAATCTCAGTTCTCAGTACGTCTGTTGTTACTCAAATTACTAATTAGAAATTTTAAGCATCTAATCAAAACTTTATTTAATAATAACGTACATTAGAAATACTTTCAAATATTTTAGGACTTTATTTAGAAAATAAATAAAAATAATATAAAAAAAATATAAAATTTATATGAAAACTACACAAAAAACACTTGTTAAAATTTTTAATTTTCAAACGATTTGATTTGATTAATGAATCGGCACTAGATAAGGTGCCCCTTATTGCTAAGTATGGGTGGTTTAGTAAAAGTAAAAAAGTAATAAAAATAACATTTTCAAAAAAAAAAAAACTGTTAACCGACATGTCGAATAATTCGAAAATAAAAATTATTGATTATCGGTGGTTTTTTGAAAAAGCAAAAACCGATTAACCTGTTTCGGATTTTGAATACACGATTGTTTTAAAACAAATTTTTTGTTCTGCTTGCAACTTTAACTTTTACAATTGCACGAATATGAACAAATTCGATCGATTACTTCGGAATCGAGTCTTTTTCTTCTTCACACATTGAACAAAATGTTGTGCGCACATGCATTTGGTTAGTGTGGATCCAACTTGTTAATGTTTTGTTCGACAAATGTGCTGCCCACTGAAAACAAAAAGAAAAAAATTGTGTGTATTGATCTGCCGACGTTTTGTTCTTGTGCGAACAAGAAAAAGGCCACTATAGACGGTACGTTACGAAGCATTATCAAGACAAAATTGTCAGAGCTCGAGTGCCTTTTAATGCTGCATTAATACTGATAAATTCAGTCTACTTTAGACAAATCTTTATTATGATAAAATTTTGACGTTTGTCTTAATAAGAATATGTCCAAGTAATTTGCGGTCCACACGAGCCTTTTTCATGCTCGCACATTGAACAAAATGTTGTGCGCACATGCATTTGGATAGTGTGGACCCAAGTTGTTCATGTTTTGTTCTTGTTCGCACAATTGTTCGAGCAACCATGTCTGCCATTAAACGTCATTTTGTACGCGGAAGTAGAGGCGCTGCATTTAAAAGTATCGAAGCGACACTGTCGGCAAACAAAAAATTATGATTTGTTCGACAAATGTTCTGCCCACTGAAAACAAAATTAACAAAATTGTGTGTGTTGCTCTGCCGACGTTTTGTTCTTGTGCGAACAAGAAAAAGGCTAGTCTGGATGTAGCGTTAAAACCATTAATGTAGATTTTGTACACCTTTCATAGATTCGTGTTCTTTTTGGCACTCACTTGATAACATTTTGTCTAGTATAGACATGACGTAACAGAACTGTCAATAACAGTTTATGCAAATATCATATCTAAACTACCCGTCTACCGTGAATGACACTGTAAAAAGAATCAGCATTTTTTTGTGGACGAATAATAATTTTCTACAGACAAAATAAATAAAAAATTAATTTGTAAATTAATTTAAATTCGTCCCTAATACCAAGTGCTATAATGGACGGTGAAGATGTTGTCAGTAAACGGGGTCGAGGACGTGGTCGTGGTACTAGAGCTCGTGGTCGTGGCCGTGGACGCGGTCGTGGTAGAGGCAAAAAAGCCGCTGTAGTAGTATCAAGTGATGAAGAAGTATCATTGGATCAATCTTTTGATGGTAGTTCAGGTGTAGTAGTGGAAGATGGTGATGTTACAGCGAGTAGTGGTGCCAATGTTTTGCTGGATACAAGTGAAGACGCAGTAATGAATGATTTAACAAAAGCAAATGAGGCGGTAGAAGTTCCGGCTAGTGTAGCCAGTGTGGCTAATACTCAAACTGCAGTGGAGCCTACAAGTGTGGCACCACCTGTGGTACAAGCCGAACCACCAGCGGCACCTGCTACTCAGCCCACAAGCAATATAGTACCACAAACAAGTAAGATATACATAACTGAATTAATGCTTTGTTTACAAATTAATTCGTTTCGTTTATAGTTGATATGGAAGCTGATATTTCACAGTTGGAGGCGCCAACATTTACAACTATTTGTAGAGGTCCCCCCGAACCTATGTTGCGTCTGAAATGGAATCATAAAGTTAATTTGATTGGTGAAAAAGTTTTAAATCCCATGATACATATTTGTGATCAATGTGACAAACCCATTTTACACTATGGCCGCATGATACCCTGCAAACATGTATTTTGTTTGAAATGTGCTCGTACCGAACCAGTTAAGGTATGTCCTCGTTGTAATGATAAGGTGGTTAGAGTAGAACAATCTGGTCTGGGAACGGTATTCATGTGTACCCACAGCGGTAGTAGATATGGCAATACCGGATGCAGAAGAACTTATTTGTCCCAAAGAGATTTGCAGGCACATATTAATCATCGTCATGTGACACAACCGCCACCACCTCCTCCTCCCGCACCTATACCACCACCAGCGGAAATTAAACCAGAAACTGGAATGCAACGAAAATTATCAGAATCTTCGGTTACGGTGACACCCATACAAGCTCCCTCTACTTTGTTGGCACAACGTGCCCCCTTACGATCTACCAGTAATATTGGCTCAATCGCTCCACCCGGCTCAGCTACTTTGCAACCTTCAAATCCTCATTCCTCTTTAACTCAAGCCAATTTGGCTCGCATTAATAATGCCAATGCTCAAGATTGTCATCAAGGTAAGGTGGCTTTGCACCAATCGCTCAAAAAGACACCACTTAGTCAGAGCCATCATCAGCCTTCGGAATCAGTGGCCGATGCTTCTTATTACAGCAGTGTTTTAAATTCATTTGGTAGTGCTGGTGGCGGTAGCTCTTCAGGTAATAATCCTCCCTACGAATCATCAGGTAATGCTAATAATCAGTCGGGTGGTGGTCAAAGTTCTTGGCAACAGCAACAACAATATTACAGATGAGAATTGCGCAAAAACTTATGGAAATGTTTTTTTAATTCGCTTAAAAAATAATCTTAATATTAACAGAGAGAAAGAAAGTGAGAGTAATAGCAGAGATTTTTACTTTTAAAACATTTTTATCACCCAAACAATATAAATAATAAAACATTTGTCCGTTTTATAAAAGTAAAAAATAAAAATTAATCCCATTAATACCTAAAAAATAAATATAAATTAACCAATGAAATGAACATGTAAAACTACAACAATAAAACGAAAAAGTCAAATATTTGTGTAAAAAGTTTGTTTGGAAATATACTCCACAGAAGACATAGATTAACAACTAGATATTTATGTGAGAGAAAAAAACCTAATTCAATTGTCAGAAACCTAATTCATACAAAAACAAAATACATGTAGTCACATATATTTTGTTTTTGTATTTTCAAAAAAATGAGTAAATTTTTTGAAAATTTAGTATAGGGTGGCTCTCACATAAACTTCTAGTTCTATTCTATGACAGAAGACTTGTTTAGAATCAAAACAATTAATATTTGTTCTTAATAAAATTTGTAGCTCAATTTGTATGTTTCACCTTTAACCTCTAGCTTTGCCCTTGATGCGTAATAATTTTGTTAGGACTATTTAAACTTCGTTTAAATTTGTTTATTTATTTCTAAAAGCACTTTTTATTGCATTTGAACAACATTTTAGAGAAGAAAAACTTATTAATTAAATAAAGAAAAAGAGGCAAAAAAGTTTTTGGAAATAAAATAACGCCAATTTATAATTTTTAAAATAAGAAAATTTACGTACTATATTTTCTTTTATAATGTAATTTCTATTTTATTATACATACATGTTTATTTAAATAATAAAAAACAAAAAAATATATATTAAGATCACTGCTTGCTTGGCCTTTACAGCAGTAACGTCTCGTCAAACATTCATCATCAACTGAAGATTTCTTCGTTCCATTTTTAATTAACTTTATTATTTTATTTTTTCTTATTTGTTTGCTACTAAACTACAATTACTGTGTTGTGTTGTCGTTATCCATATCAATGAGTAACGCTTTATCGCTGCTGCTGGTATCTGCTTTGAAATCACTAGTAGCTATAGCGGAATTTTCCGTTTTAGGAGGCGGCGCTGGCATAGGTATTGCAATTTGGCTCATGGTACTAATCATACGAGGCTCTGAACGAGCCGTAGTAATGGGTTGAGAGGGAGAGGCAGAAGTGTTAGTAGCTTGCGCCAAGAAAGGAGGTGTTTGTAATTCACCATGACCTCCCATAGCATGACCATGAGAATGACTATGGCCGGTATTACTACTACCGCCATGAGCATGTGCAGCACCACCACCATGATGATGACTATGGCCAGCATGATGACCATGATGTTTATGTTGATGCTGGCCATGACCATGGGCATGACTGTGACCAGCCACAGTGGGAAATGATTTGGGTAATTGTGAATGTCTAGAAGTTTCAGTAGATTTCAAACGTTCACTCAAAGCTTTTAAAGCAATTTGTCTAATGAGAACAAAATAATTTTAATTAATACTAAATTTTCTTTAATAATCTTCAATATCAATTACCTTCTTCTTTCGACATCATGAGGATCTACACCTGGCATGGAAATTGATACCGATGATAAGCTGGCTGCTGAAGCCACTCTGGGTGGTGCTGGTGGCCTTACAACACCCACCTTTAAACAACACACATAAATGGGATTAACCAAAATACCAATAATTGGCTGCATAACATTGGGAAAGAAACTGGCAAACGTAAAACTTTCCGAACTGTCTCCTCTGCCATTGGGATGGTGTTGATAGAAACGTAGATAAACCCAAGAAACCAATAAACCCGAAGCAAACATAGCCGGATAAGTACCATCCAGCAAATTTACCGCCCACAATATAATGGACATAATCAAAACGGTCAAGGGAACATTGCGATTAGTCAAACGACCCCAACGTGTCTTAAATATCAAATGATCTGGCATTATTTGCCTCACTGCCACACATATACCTGCCACATAACCCGCCAAACCATGTATATGCACATCAAACAATATTTGCGGATTCTTAGTGATCATATAATAGAACAAATAATAAATGGTGGTCAATATCGATACACCAAAATTGCTTAAAGCAAAAAATTTAAACATTTCCATTTGACCCCACAAGGGTTCTATCATTTTGCCACATAAACCCACTGTGACCACATCTACTAGCACTTCCCACCAGTGCAACTCTATAAAGCAAAATGTAAATGCAGTCCATATCCAAAATTCTGCATTGGGCAAGATATAGCCAGGCGTTACCGTTAAGAATAGTACCGCCGTTTCACTAAACGATAGCAAATAACCCACTGTGGTTACCAAACATATAAGGGTAATAACGGGTGAAGTATTACGCAGTAATGCCGAAAATTGTTGTTTCAAATAGGGCATATTCCTGTTTAGAATATGTGTTGTGGCCGACATTGTCGCTGCTGTTTTTGATGATGATGGTGTTTGTTTTTGAATTTTTTATTCTTATTTAACATATAAATCGTTATTTGTGCTTCACGTATGCTTTTGAAAAGAAAAAAAAACACTTGTTTAAATAGTAAATTGTCTGGATTTTAACCAGAATTCCTTCGCTTATCCACCAGTTGGAGGTGTCAATAAATAAATGTCAATGTAATTTATTTACCTTTCCAAGGGAGATGCCACCAGAGACTTGCGTCGAACGATTTTAACGGCGGCGGCAGCTTTGCTAAAAATTGTCGGCGGCGGCTCAAAATCGGCTGTTAGCCGGCTTTGAACATAACAATTTTTTATTTCCTAGTTTTTGCATCGTCTTATAGAGCACATTGGTTCACAAATGTAGTTCCATGGTTCATTAGATGAAAGGGAATTCGAAGACCGTTTGTTTGAACATTATTTATAAATATTTCCTAAAAGATTTATAACATACATTTTTGTATTTTTGTACTTCAAAATCCCAAATTACAATAGCGCGTAGTCAACAGCAGTGTGTGCTGCCATAATCAGCTGATTATTTAGAATGCACTGTTTGTTATGGTGTTGATTACATTTGGTCAGCAACAGTTTGCAGTGCTGTTTCATTTAGCCCTGTTTCTAAATTCACTGCGCTGCATTCAGATTGAGAGCGAGACAAAGAGAGTGAGCAAAAAAACTACACAAGTAGAACAAATCTAGATGGTGGTTGTAAATTGTGGCTGCCTACGCTGAATTGTAATTATAACGGCAGCAACATGTTGTGCTGACAGTGATCAGCTGATAATTTTTGCTGATACTGTTGCTGACTACGCGCTATTGTAATTTGGACTTAAAGTGTCAAAACGGAAGACCGTTTGTTTGAACATTATTTATATTTTTAAAATTATTAAAAAAAACATGTAAAATTTCAAGCTGGAGCAGTGTTGTCAGTGGAAATTTTTAAAAATACCTACGGCTGACCACAAAAAAAAACCGATTTTTCCCTACGCGTCCAAAAAATTTTCCCTACAAAAAATCCCTACATATTTTAAATACTTAAGTTAATAAAAATTTGCTTAAAAATTTAAATTATAGATTATAATCAAACTAAATTCTTTAAAAATACTGCCATTTTCACAGCTTCCGATTTCCTTATATTCTGAGTTTAATAAGTTCTTTAAGATTTGTTTCTAATCTTAAATAAAAATGCTAATTATCAACCTCCAAAAATTAAACTTTAGAAAATTATAGGGGTTTTCATGCAACCATATAATTGCCTTGTAAAGCTAATAAACATTAAGGGTTTTCATACAAACGGAGATGCTCAATCAGTAAATTTATGCGTTTTACTCACGTGTTGCATGAATTCCCCTTGCAAATAATTGTGTATCCTTTAATTTTCCTTGAGAAAATTCCTAGAATATTATAAGTTTCCAAATTTTTTTATTTGAATACAAAAGAAAATAAAAATAATATTTTTTGTTTATTTCAAATTTGATTTTTTAAAATTTAAAGTTTACGAAGTAGTTCTGAGTAAATGTAAAAAAAGAAGGAAATTAAAAAAATAAAAATCAAGGAAAATTTTTTTCAAAAAACGTAGCAAAATATTTAGTATTATAATGATAGTTTGATTGCAATATTAGTTTATTGTAATATTTAACTTTTATGTAGCAAAATAATTCGGCTAATTTTTGGAAACCCAACAAAAAATAAAATAAATAAGTAATTATAACAAATTAAAGTGTACAATATTTTTAGAATTGGAACAATAATTTTATTTAATGTTGAGTAAAATATCAGTTTGTGTCTTATTAACTGATCGTGCCCTTAAAATAACTTTAATATCCGAATTATAAGAAGATTTTCTTACATTTTCTGTTAACCAGCAAAAATAAAGTGAACAAATTAAAGGGAAAAGTGAAAAAACTCGGGGGGAAAAAATCATTCACGATTAGGGGAATTTTATTTTTAGCATCATAGCATAGTAAAATAATAAAGTACTCGCACATCTACAAAAACAAAAATTGCTTGTATTTTGTTAGTGTAAAACTACTGCCCACAATGTCAGAATGCTTTGAACGGAAAAATGAAAGAACGAAAGAGAGCAAGAGAAAAAAACTCAAAAAATATTTTACATGTGAATACAAAAACAATTTGACAGTACCGCGAGGTTTGCCAATGAAAAAATTGTAAAACAGCTGTTCTTACGAGTATACTTTATAATTATACTATGATGCATAGTTATTTTCATTTAAATTAATCTTTTCTAAAATTTAAATGAAAAATCTAATTTTTCTTTCCTAAAATTTAAATACAAAATCTTATTTTCAACTGATTTGTTCAAAAATACAGTTAAAGGTGGTGTAGTTTTTTAAGAAACACAATTTAAAGCATCACTGTTCACATATAATTTTATTATGTTTTTCCTTTTGGACTATTTTTCGTTTGCCAAAATATTTTCACAAATTGTTGATTTAAATAATATCATAAATACTTTTTCCCTCGAAATGTTTTCCCTTTCCCTAAATTTGCAATCGTGAAAAAATTCCCCGTGAATAATTTCATGCTAAACATAGTAAAATAATAAAGTACTCGCACATCTACAAAAACAAAAATTGCTTGTATTTTGTTAGTGTAAAACTACTGCCCACAATGTCAAAATGCTTTGAACGGAAAAATGAGAGAACGAAAGAGAGCAAGAGAAAAAAAACTAAAAAAAAAATTTACTTGTGAATACAAAAACAATTTGACAGTACCGCGAGGTTTGCCAATGAAAAAATTGTAAAACAGCTGTTCTTACGAGTATACTTTATAATTATACTATGATTAATGTTGAATTTTTATTATTATACAAAAAGATTGAGTGAATGCATCCATAATATGGATGAACAAATAATTCATATAACTATCGACGATTTATGATTAATACGCTAAAATTGGTAATGATTCCGGAGAGAGAAATTAAATGTATTCATAGCAAGGAATTTTGGAACTAATAAAGATTAGCGGAACAAAAGACTTTTCCTCTGGATGCCGAACACCGGCTTCGCTAAATAAGTTTTTTTCCAAATATCAACATAATTTTTAAGTTCCGCCATTTTTTTTTACAAAATGTTAATTTTGTGATCATATTATATATCATTAAAAAGGTATTTATTTGTAAGAACGGACACAATTTTGTATATCACTATAATCACAAGTAAAAGGTTCACGAGTCCTTCACAGTATCAAAATTTATTTAAAATCAATAGTTCCGGTGATCTTGTTTTATGCCAATTTCACTTAAATTTTGAGCCCAAAATTTCGCAAAGAAATCTGATATTTCAAGAAAATTCAAAATTTCACCAAGTTAAAAATTTCACAAAAAAAAAAAAGAAATGAATCACTAAAAAATTTTACATAACACCAAAAACTTAAAATTTAAAAAAATCCAAATTTCACAAAAATTTCAGTAAAAATAAAAACTTTAAAATTTACCAAAAATTTAAATTTCAAATTTGACAAGAATTTGATTTTTCACCAAAAAAATTTAAATTTCACCAAAAATCGGAAAATTCATAACAAGAAAACGAAAATTCATTCAAAATTCAATAAAAATGTGCAGTTTTACCAAAAATTCGAATTTTATCCAAAAATTTTCACCAAAAAAATTTTAATTTCAGCAAAAAAAAAATGAAATTTCACCAAAATTTGGATTTTTCACAAAGAAGTTTAGTCTTCATCAAAAATCTAAAATTAAACAAAATAATCCGAAAATTCACAAAAAAAAAAAAAAAAAAAAAAAAAAAATCAATAAAATTCCTATTCACAAAGAATTTTAAAATTTACAAAATTTTTAATATTTATTTATTTATTTCACTTATTAGTAATATAAAGCCCAGTGGCCAAAATATAAATATTAATAATACAAAATTTCTCCAAAAAAAATTGGAAAACAGTTACTGAAAAATATACAAATATTACAAAAATTAAAAAATTTTGTAAATAAAATTTCACAAATATTAAAAAATCAGAAAAAAAAATTTTTGAAATTTCACAAGCAAAAATTTTAAAAATTTTACAAAAAAAAAAAAAAAAAAAAAAAATAAAAAAATTTAAAATTTTACGAAAATTTGAAGCAATATCCGAAATTTTTAAACAGTCGAAAAATTCTCTAAAAAAATCAAATTAAATTATGATTTTTCACCAACCAATTTCAAAAAAAAAAACTGAAATATAATTTAAAAAAAATCTAAAATTTAAATAAAAATCTAAATTCTATTCAGTAAAAAAATTTGAAATTTGCAAAAATTAAAATTTCACCAAAAAATTTGAAAACAAAGTTGCATATATTTTATATTTTGTTAAAGGTTAATAAAATATAAAATACAGTGGTTTCCCGGTTTAACGAATAATCAGTTTAACGAATTCGGGATTTAACGTACGTCCAAATTTTTAACATTGATTACCTTATATTACGAACAATCTATATAATTTAGTACTCGATATAACGAATTTTTCCAAAAAATATGATTTGAAATCTATAAAACTAAGAGAATGTAAATAAAATACATTTCTCATTCTATTGAAAGAGTACTACTCTCCCATTTTATGCAAAAGGAAGAGAATTATAGATTTTCGTTTGGACAATATTTTTTTCATTTGAAAACTACTAAAACAAAGTAAAAATCGTTACAAAGCTGTTATTTGTTTACTTTTTAAATATGCTTTCGTTTGTATTTTGTACAACATTATAAAAAGTTGCAATCAAGACCTACTCTCTAGTATTTCACAACCATAGTAAATTTGTTAAAAAAACTGTTATTCGAAATTTGGTTTTTAAGAATTTAAATTTTGCTAATTTTTTATTTTTCATTTTTGTTGTTATAACTATATTGTTTTTAACGTTAAAAAGTTAAAATGTATACTTTAAAATAAATCTTTAAAAGTATATTTTGTTAGTAAAATATATTCGCGATTTAACGAATTGGCCTGACAATATATCATTCGTTAAACCGGAAAACCACTGTATTATAAAAAAATTAAAAATTTGTTAATTCAATAAAAATTTATGAAAATTTCAAATTTCACCAAAATTTTTTTTTATTTTTATATTTTTTAAAAGTAAGAATTAAAAAATGTTCCAGCTTCAATTAAAAGCAAAGGTTAACAAAATATAAAATAATTATAAAAAAAATAATGAAAAATTTGGTAATTCAATAAAAATTTATGAAAATTTCAAATTTCACCAAAAAAATTATTATTATTTTTTTTTTAAAGTAAGAATTAAAAAATGTTCCAGCTTCAATTAAAAAATGTTCCACCATCATTTAAAAGCACAAATTTAAAAAAGGTAACTCTTTGTCGAATTGTGGGTGGTGATTTTAAAAATTCTCATTTTAAAGCATGCACCAATGATTTTTAAGAAAAAATATTTTATTTTTTGCCATATTAAAAAACACAAATATTAAAATTTTACAGTTTTTTTTATTGTTTTGTTTAATTTTATTATTACAAGTTTTTTTTTATTATTATTTAGAATTAAGTTGCTTTTTGAATTATTTTGCTTTTTCTCTTTAATTCTATAACTTTTTTTTTTTTTTTTTAATAATTTCACAATCATTCGTTCTGTATATAAATAAACTACAACTTTTGTAATTTTTAATATTATTTCTAGAAATTATTATTAATTTAAAACTTAAACAAATAGTAAAAAACAAAATTCCAAAAAGAAAAAAAAAGTATAATATTTTTAGCCAGTCTAAGAAATAAAATTAATATTTTCGCAGTTTTAAAGAAATAATATTAAAAATTTTAAAGTTAATAAAGTCTCATTTTTGTGTTAGATATTTTTTGTTATTTTTTATCTCTTTATAGAATTTTCGTAAAAAAAATATTTTAACATAAAACTAGTATTATCTTTTTTTGTTAAAAAAAAGAAGTATGAAAACAATTAGAGTAAACCTCAAAATGGGCTTAAGAAAAACAAATCGAAACAATGTTTAAAATAAATGGAAGGATGATGTTTTCTTTTTTGTTTTTAATTGTATAAACATTTTAATTTAAATGGTGGAATTTTCTTCATTTTTTTTTTTGCTCCTTTGCAGGTGGTTTGCAATTTTATGAGGTGAATAGGAATCACTAAAGCAATATATGGTTAAGGGGGGCTTAAAAAAAATGTTTTCTTAAACGAAAATTTAAATTTTCAACCTTTCTCTAATAAAATTTAGAAAAAAGTTTATATGAAACAAACATTTCAACACCCCTGAACCATATATACGGCTCTATATGTTGTTTTAAATAAAAAAAAGTAATTACAAAGAAATCTTATTAAAAAATAGAAACCCAAAACGTAAAATGTTTCGAGTTTCACTTATGTACCTAAACATACAAACATATACACACACTTGACACGCGCTCTTAACTAAGTGATTGAATGCGTTGATGTTTAGCTTAGAACAGCAGTGTGCCCATACCACCCATTTCGGATTGTTCTTTAACGAAGATTTCAAAGTATTGGTAGATGATGGTGACAGCCAAAAGGATACCAGTACCAGAACCGATGGCACCCAAGAAATCGGCCAACACAGATAGAGCGCCAATGCACAAACCACCAAAGGCAGCGGCGGTGGGAATATAACGGTTCAATTCATGGATCATAGAATTTTCACGATGGCCACGCATAACCATGTGTTGTTCTTTCAATTGTTTAGCAACCTTGAATTAAAAAAAAAATAGAATTATAATTAAAAACAGTTTTCAACTAGTAAACTGTATTTCCAAACACTTACATCCTTGGCAGAGCTTCCAGACACATCAATCCATGTTTTGGAGAAGAACGCACAGGAGCCCAACATAAAGACAATGTAGAGAATGGCGTGAATGGGATCGGTTAAAATGTGGCCAACACTTTCTGGAGGTGACAAATAATAGCAGAGACCACCAATGGGATAAGAACGAGCTGGGCCGCCACCACCAACATCAGCCCAAACACCGAGTAAGTTAATGAAGAAATTTCCTTGGAATTTAACAGCCAACATTTGAGAAATAACATACAAATTGGAAACCAAAGCAGATTGCAAGATAATGGGGATGTTCGAGGTATAGAAAAGCTTAATGGGATAGCTGCTGTATTGACCACGATAGCGGGCCGACTTGATGGGCAAATCAACACGGAAACCTTGGAAGTAGATGACAACAGCGAAAACGAGTACGGTGGCTAACAAGTTCATCAAGTTGGGCAAGTTTTGACGGTAGAAAGCTTCACGCAAAGCACGAACCTTATCGCTGCGTGTGGCCATCAAGTGGAACAAGGCAATGACAGCACCTTCGAATTCAGTACCACGTCCAGTAGTGACAGTGGTGGGAGAGAACGCCTTCCATACAATGGTCTCACAAATGTTGGTGGCAATGAAGAGCGAGATACCAGAACCCAAACCATAACCTTTTTGCAACAATTCATCCAAAAGCAAAACAATCAAACCGGCAGCAAACAATTGAATGATGATCAACAGACAAACGCCAGCGCCAATTTCTGAGGGATCACCATACATGCCAGTCATTACATAGACGATGGCCTGACCAATAGTTATCACCATGCCAAACAATTTTTGAGCACCATTGAACAAGGCACGATCCTTGGGAGTATCACCGACTTCGATAATTTTGGCACCAGCCAACAATTGCATAATTAAACCGGATGTTACAATGGGTGAGATACCCAATTCCATAAGGGTACCACGATTGGAGGCCAAAATTACACGAATCCAGTAGAAGGGATCAGCTGAGTCGGAACTCATGATACCGAACAAAGGAATTTGACAGCAAACCAAGAAGATGAATAGCGTTATGGCGGTCCATAGCACTTTCTCTCTGAATTGAATCTGTAAAGAAAATTTATATTTGTATAAAATTATAAAATCAAGGTCATAATTTTTTAATTATTTAACTTTAATTAAATAGTTCAATAAGTACAATTTTTCATCCTAAAACTTGCTTAGAAATAGTTTATTGACCTAAATTCTAGTTTAATTTAAAACAAGTCTTATGTACTTTCATAAATCTATTATAACTTCATTATTATCATCACAAAGTAGTATACTGTGATTATCATCATTATTATTATAATGACAGTGGTTGTCGTGTCTGCGTGTCGTAGCTACGTAAGCAAAATAACATAAACAACAACAATCAACAGTGAATGCCTCTATGTTTTTTTCTATCAAAATGTATCAAAGCAAAAGATAAACGAACGAATGAATTATAATGACGAAATAAAACGACTTGCATTCGGCTACTTTGTACACGTCGTATTCGCTGTTATAACTGTCAAAATTAAAATGACTAGAGAAATGTCAAACTAAAGAGCAGAGACAGAGAAATAAAAGAAAAACATGCATTCCATAGATAAACAGAAAACATTTTTAACTATTTTTCTTTATTAACAAATAAATATTCTAATTAAAAATTATCTACTCTATTTCATCAATATTTGTTTAATATTTAAAGCTAAAAAACAAATATTTTCAATTAATAATAACTATCTTTAAGGTGTGAAATGCCTGCGTGGCTTTTTCCTTCTCCCTTCATTCCCTTTATAAGTTATTGTTGTTTCTTTAGTTTCGTTTTCTTATTGTACACGACAATTAGAAAGTTTTGTATGGCAACCTCTCTTCAAAACTATCAAAATTTGTATAAATTGTAAATTTGTAAGGGAATATTAGGCGGCTTAACTAAATAACTAATTGTCAATTATTAATATAATTGTCTAATAAATCATTAATTAAACTTGTTTTAATTTTGTGTATTTAACATACAGTTATTTTTAAAACTTACCTTGCGTTCTGGTTTAGCAATTTCTGGCAGTATGCTGCAGAAGGGTTTTATGACTTCAAGGAATTTAACTGGAAAGCAAGAAAGATGATTATTAGTTTAACACGTCACCACATTTATTTACTTTCAAGCATCATTTTTATTCATTAAATTTAATACAAAAAATAAACACAAATCTTGGTATTACAAGCAGAAAAAACACCGGCATCAACTATAATTTTGATACTGTGTATACGTAAGCAAAGCAACTTGCTACTGCAATTTTAACCATACACTTTTTTGGGTTTAATCCATCTTCTTGTTTTATACTTTCTTTTAAAAATTCAATTTCCTTTTAACTTTTTTTGTATTTTATTGAAGCACTTTTTGTTTTTTCATAATTAAAATTTCGTTGATTTTGTTTACTTACTTCCCATTGTTAGTTGCTGTGATTTTAATTAAAATGTTTCTATGTAAAAAAAATTATTCCTATTATACTTTCCACTGAAACGTCCGTATAGAAAGTGAATTTATTCCCCCAACTAATTAATTGGGCTGGGAAAAACTCTTCAAAAATCACGCAAACGAATTGTACCGACGTTAAAAACTGAATGACCAAAATTCGTATTATTTTTCTCCGGCGGAGGTAGTCGAAGTTTAAAAATATTCGCCGCGAACCGCGGCGAACTGCACTTGTACTTCGTGTCAAAGTGCTGCCAAATCGTTAATTGTTAGAGTCTATAGTTTTGCTCTTTTAACATATAGTTAAGAGTGATACTTGTTAGAAAAAGTATTGCTTTCTTTGTTTTACATACTTATTACACGTTTTTGTTCACGTGACCATTTTTAAGTGCCGCCAAATTAATATAAATTTTTCCGTTTTTTAAGTTTCATTCCCTGGTGAATGGTTAGTTCAGAAATACCGTTAAAAAGTTATCTTAAATGATATGGAATTCAAGGTACAAAAGCAATTTATATACATACATATTGTTAATACATATGTATATGAAACTAGGGAAGAATTGGCGTAAGTTAAGATTACCGTCCCATTTGATTTTTAAACAATTTTTACAATGATTCAGATGTACTTCTTGTGTTAGTAATTTAAATATTGTTGTCGCTCTAAGTTTACGAGTAATGGGCCTCTAAAGTTTTAATATAATTTTTCCGAATATCTTTATTAATTTATATGCGATTTATTCTAAAGGCACTCTCAAATACCTAATAATGTATATAACAGCCCAACAAACCAAGAAACGATACAGTATCATTTATGATATCATAATTTTAAAATTATATGATAAAATATCGAAATTATATTTTCCTTAGAAAAAAACTTCAAACATTTTCAGGAAAATTAAATTAAATTGAAAATTTTTGTATCAAAAAAATATTTTATGTTATGTTTTATATGGGAATTGAATTTTTACAGCTAAAATTTGTGCAATTGCAAAAAATTAACGCGTATAAGATGAAGAAACTAATATCAGCCCGGATTTAAAGGGGGACTTGTATTCGGATTGCAAAAGTTTCGTATTACATGCAAATTGATTTGGGGCTGTATGAACATTGGTTTATTATTGCTATTTTATTAATTTTTGATAACATATTTATAATATTATATATTGATTCAATCTTAGCAAATATGTGTGTATATATTTTGCAATATATTGCTAAACTATTGCGCTGCTTAAATTTAATGATATCATTACTAATATCGTTATTTTCAAAAATTATGATATCATTTTCGAGTGTACCTTTTAGAAAGCAACCTATATCATTTTAGAATTATAAATGATATCATTCTCGGGCTTCTATATCATCGAAATGATATCGTAATGATATCATTACGATATCATTTGGTTTGTTGGGAGGAGAGAAAAAATTTAATTTTTTTTAATAAATATTTAATTAATTTTTTTATAAATTTCAAAATAAAATCTATTATTTTGAAATGTTTGTATTTTTCTTTTTTATTGATCCTCGCCAACCACCTTTTTATTTGTATATAGTAGGAATGACAAAATAACCATATCCTCTTTATTTACTTCTAAGGTTTTTTGTTGTTGTCATCTCGTTATTGTATTTGTTATCGATTAAAATAAACGCGCCTTTAATTATGAGTCGCAAAAAATTTATTAAAATGAAGTGAGTGAAAAATTTTTGTAAAATTTTGTTAAAATTGTATTATTAATTGCGGGAAAGAAATATATAAAAACTGTTTACAAAATATTTACATATATCGTTAATTGTATGAAATAAATATTAAGTTTGAAGTTTTGTGTTGTGTTTTTGTGTTTATGGAAATTAAAAAGGTTTTTTTGTGCTAATAAAACTTATAAGATCTAAATAAAAATTAATAAAGAGAACTCAATTAATCTATTATTAAGGTAGGTGAAAATTAATATTAAGAAATCTATAGCTTCTGATGTTAATGGGCATTTAGATTAAAGAATCTGAATATTTTTTGCTAACAAAACTCACATATTATTGGTGCCACAATTTGTGTCCATTTTTTTATTGGTATGCGATTTATACAAATAAAAAGAGATTCTAAATTTTTCTTCTACGTGAACTTTAGTTAAATAGAGACCGATACATCTGAAATTCCATAATACAATTTATATTTAAAATGGTATTTATTCCTTCCAAATTGTTTTATTATACATTATATTTACATACATATCTACATATGTATACGATTTATAGATGTTTTAGTGGTTCTTCGTAGAGGACCTTACTTGGAAACTAAGGTTAATTATAGATTCCTATGAAAGTTGGTAGAGTGCATTAAGGCCGAACTACATAGAATACTTTCTCTTGAACTGCAACTGACAGCTGTAGTAAAATACATGCATTTATATGGAACGCAACCAAATGAGTACGCCAAACTTCTGCGTGAAGTACTTCAAAGATGAAAAATGCTAAACTTTGAAGTGCCGAAGTACGTAAATACATTTTGTCGGTTGATTTATTCGTATTTTAATTTATTTTAGTTGAGTCGGAAATTTTAATTTGAAATTCATTATTTCAACTGAGAATATAATTTAATTTTTACATGTTTATATTTTATTACATAAAATTTTAATAACAAAATAATGCAACGACTGGTTTAATATCACTTATGCGTTGCGTAGCTGTCAGTCGCAGTTGAAGCCAAAGTATTCTATGTAGTTGAGCCTTTAAACCCTCTTAAAAAATCGTATCGTTTTTTGTTGAATTAACTATAAAATTGCTACCTGTTGTTTGGTTGGAATCGATTTGGCTAGAGATATAACGTTTTTAATTTAATCTCTCTATGCAAAATGATTATATAGATTATTTCTTTGTCCCAGTTCTAAATGTTATTCGTAGAAGAATCATGTAGTCTGAGTCGTGGTATTATATTAGCATGTATGTTTCAGTTAAATGCTTAAAATTAAAAGCAAATACGTGAATATGGAAAACATGAAAATTTGTACATCATATACATTATCTCTAAATAATCATGTTTATTAGATTAATCCCATGATACAATTACTGTTAGTTTATTACGGTGATATCCCAATTTCAATAAGAATTTTATTCAAAATTTCTGTAATTTTTTAATCTAAAGAAATTGTATGATCCCCAATATTTTCTTTTTTTTTTCATTAACTCAAGCTTGATTATACCTGTGGTCCTTCGCTACCCATATAGTAATGTATGTTGTTTAAATACAAAAATAAATCATTTGCAAGTTTAAACAATTCAACTAGTTTTTCTTGTTCCTAAAATTCTTAAAGCAAAGAGGTCGAATAAAGATCTGAACAACCGTAATAATGTAATTTTTTTTGGAGTTGTTTTGTTCTAGAGCTTTTTCCTTTTTTTTTTGTTTTGGGCAATCATTTTACAATTTTTGTTTATTTTTGCGTTGGTATCATTTAAATTTCATTTTAGCATTTTTTTTTTATTTTGTTTTCACAATAATAAAATAACTTGGTTATTTTTTAGTTTCGCGGATTTTTTCATTTTGGTAATTTTTTCTTTTTGGAGACTTTTTGGTTTAAGCCATTTTGCCCACTTTGGTGAAATAATTATCTGATTTTCATAATAAAAATGATGAAAGTTATGATTCTCAATTTCAAATATCCAAAATTTAAGGAAAAATTCAATCAGCTTATCTTAATGACGCAAGTGAAATAATATTACATAAAAAATGCATTTGCTAAAACTAAAAAATAACTCTATAAAAACAAATACAAAACGCCTTTCAAAAACAACTGAAATAAAGATTTTTTACTTTGTTTCTCATTATAAATAAGACTCAACAAAGGGAATAAAATTATATCACTCTTTTTCTATTTTATCACTTCTGTCTTAAATCTCTCTTAATTAAAAGTTTTAAAATTTTTTAACTTTGACTATTTTTACATCATTACAACTTGGTTATTTTGTTTTGTTAAGAAATAACACTGCATTTAATTGAGAGGAGTTGTATGATAGAAAAAAGAAATTAAATGTATTCACATTCTCATGGCAGCCGGTTCTACGCATCGGAATGACACGAAAAATTTCCCTCAAGGGCTGTCAACTAATAACAAATATATTCTGCACATCTACTGTGCCTATTAATTATATAGAATATACATAGATAGATATTTTAGAATCTATCATTGACATACATTTAAACAACTTTGTTTAATTAAATTAATATAAAAAAAAAATAAATAATCTTCACTTGAATGAAACTAAAAGGGGAAATAAAACTTAGAGTATATTAAAACATTATAGAGTACATTGAATAATAATTAATAAAAAAAACTATAATGTTTATATTGTTATCAATATTTTGCTATTTATAAAAAAACACAATTTACAAAAGAAATACATTTAAGTTTTTTATATTTACATGCAATCTCATATAACAAATAAAAGAAATAAACATGTCATTATAAAGTGGATTCTTATATCATGACAAAATATGTTTTAAAATAAAATAATATAAAGAAATAGTTAATTTCAGAAACGTAAAATAATTTTCCTTATCAATACAAAAAAAAGGCATAAAATTCTTTTACAATAAAAACATAAAAAAATACACAGAGTTTTACTTAGGTCAGTTATTAAACCAATTTTTTTAATAAAACTTTTGCTAATTTAAGAAAAATATAAAAAAGTTTTAAGTTTCTTTTTTCATATAGTTATATTTTTATATGTATTTTCTTTAATTTAAAATCTAATTACATAAACAATAACAATTTAGTTTGTTTTTTAAAGACAAACAAATAAAAAAATAATATAATTATTATAAAAATTGCACAATTTGTTTCAGTGTTTTTAACATAATTTTTTCTTTTCTTTTACATTTGTTTAACCAAATAACAAATTATTAATATGTATAATTGGTTTGCTTTTTAAGTATATGGAATTTTAAGTAACTTATGTTATAAAAAAATTGCTTTATGTTAGCCATTAATTTCTTATTTAATTTACAAATGACCACTTTCATTGTCCCGATTACTACGCAAATATAGTGGAGTAGTAAAAGATTTGCCTTGTACCAAGGGAGCCAAATTTTCTCCAGCATAACTAACAAAAGGAGAAATTTCACATTCATCACCATGTACTAAACCTCCAGCAGCTTCTACGTATTTCTTATGTAAACGATAAAGATCAGCCTTGGCTGTGGAAGGACAATCTTTGCCCGCTGAATCGGCATTTTTCAAAGCACTAAACTCTTCATCTCTGGGCACTTCCATAGCCACAAACTTTTGTGTAAATTCAAAGACATCAAATACAAATTTTTCAATTTTAATGCCATTTGGTTTATCGGGAGTAATACGTTTACCCGAATTATCTACAAATGGTATCTTCTTTTTGGCTACATGCAATTTGAGTTCCTGCTCATAAGTACTGGCGATTTTTTGTAAAAATGCTGTAGAGAAAAAGTGATTGCATATATTGCCCGCATTGAAAGTAAGGCGACCATCGGAATTTCGCATTTCGGCAGTTTTGGCAGATATTTCACTGTATTCCACCACTTGATATTTACCATCTACAATGGCTACTACACCCACAGCCTCTGAGGGTGAAGATTTTTCTACTACTTTGGCAGCACAGTCAGCATTTTCTTTAACACAATAACCAATGAAAATAGGATCGGCTACCTTAATCAATATATTATCCACACTATGGGCATGTACATATAAAACTCCTCTTTTCTCCATATCATCCAAAATGCCTTGTAGTTTCATAGCCCGATAAATGCCTCCATTGCCATCAGGAGCTCTAGCAACACGATGCTTTTGATCCAATATAATTTTACCATCATATTCAAAACAAGGCAAAGAGCCCTGTTCAAACAAAATAACATTTTCCTTTTTCAAACCGAAATAATTATTGGCCACAAAATAGTCATAAGTAGGTTGTATGGTGTGTTCAGAGGTCATAATATACCAGGTTATTATACCCTTTTTGCCAGTAGCTTCAAAGGCTAATTCTTCCAATTTTAAAATACGTTCAGCTTGTAGGCGAAATAGAGTTTTATGAGATTGTAAACCTACATCATACATGCCTTTGGGATGAGCAAAACCTAATCTGGTTCCTACAATAGTAAAAAATAAATATAAATTAATTAAATATGTTTTAATGACGTATTTTACTTTATTGTTATGTACATATGTATACAAGAAAAAGAACATGTTTCCAAACTCATAAAAAAAGTAGTAGGTATTGGTTTGTCTGGTTTTAAATATCAGTTTAAAATTATTAAAATGCTAAATTTTTGTGTATGGTTTCAGTTTCATTTGACCTTTAAAAACTTGTTTTAGCTAAAGAAGTAAAGTAAAAAAATAAACAACAAACATTTTTAGTATTTCTATAAATGGAAAATTTGGTAAATTTTGAATAAGTTTATGATAAATTTCTTAATTTTATTTAGGTATGATTCTACTCTAAATGAAATTTATTTTTGGTGTAATATTTAATATCATTCTGTTTATAGTTTCTTTAAAGTTAGTAAATTTAAAGGCATCAAAGATTCTGTCATGATATTTAAATAATTTACGAAATTTCGAATGTAACTTTAATCTATAAGTTTTCTTGTAAGATTTTTAATAGTTAAAGATCTCTTTTTGAAAATATAAGCAAAAAAGTTAAAAAATGTATTTTTTATTTAAATTATATTTTCATATCTTTCATTTTTTAAAAGTTTGGTTGTTCGAAAATTCGAAATTATGTTAGAATTTTTCGAACATGAAAAAACTATTCATTTATAAACAGGTAGTTTTTATAATTTTTTGGATTTTCGAAAATTTTCGAACTTTGCAAAAAATTATACAAAATTAGAGTAATTTTTCATTTATATTCTTTGTTATTATTATTAGTTTTCAAAATTCATGTCTTTTTAACATGTTCGAAAATTTAAAAAGTTTAAAAATAGTTATTTAAGTTCGAAATTTTCGAATACGAATTAAATATATCAAATTTGAATAAAAATATTTAATTAATATTATTTTCTTACAATTAATTTTTATAAAGTTCGAACTTCGAAATTATGTTATATTTTTTCGAAAATGAAAAAAAAACTCATAAAAATATAAAAATTTTAGCTAGTTATTATATTTATTAGTTTTTTTTGGAGCGTTTGAAAATTTTTTAATTTCGAATTTTCGAGATTATCAAAAAATTATAAAAATTAAGTATTTATTTCATTTATATTGTTTATTATAATTAATTTTCAAAATTCATGGCTTTTTAACATGTTCGAAAATTTTAAAAGTTTAAAAATACAAGTTTGAAATTTTCGAACACGATGTAAATTTATCATATTTGAATAAAAATTTCTTTTTACTTAATTAAAAATTTCTTATATTAATTTTTGTATAGTTTAAATTTCGAAATTATGTGTTTTTCGAACATGGAAATTTTTTGCGAATTTTCGAACTTGGCAAAAAGTTATAAAAAATATTTTTAATTTTTTATTGTTTTCTATAGTAAATTTTCAAAATTCAAAGCATTTTAAAATTGTTTAAAATTTAAAAAACAGTTTGAAAATAATTAAGTTTGAGATTTTCGAACACGAACCAATTATTAATAATAAATTTTTAATTATATTAAATTAGTTAAAATTTTTTTTCTTGATTATTTTTAATATGTGCCAATTTTGTATTTAGTTCGAAAATTCGAAAATATCTAAAAATCACTCAAAAATATTTATCATTTCGGTTATATTTATTTAATATTTTTCCAAAATTAATTTTTGTAACGTTAAATTATATTAACATTAAAAAATATTTTTAAAATTTTTTTGGAGTGTTCGAATATATTTAAATATCCGAATTTTCATAATTAAAAATTAATATCATTTTAAATACAAATTATACAAAGCTGCTTATATTTTGTATTGTTCGAAAATTTCGAAAATTTTTGAAAAGTTCGAATTTAAAATATTCTTATAAATTTATTACATTGAATTTAAAAAAAAAAAACTAATTACAACGAATTTTTGAAATTCGACTTTTTTTAATGTTCGAAATTTTAAATTATGTTCTAATTTGTCGAAATCGGAGTTTAAATTTAAATTTGAATTAGTTTACAATGAAAAAAGTTATATATTTTTGTAAAAATTTAAATATTTTTGAAATTTTCGGATTTCGAAATTAAATTAGAATTTTTCGAACTTTAAGAGAACACAAAAACAATAAAAAATTTGTTAATTTTAAAAGTTTTTCAATTATTTATTTATTATTCGAAAAAATTTGAATCAAATATCAAAAAATATATTGATATTTCAATATAGATAAGTTTTGTATATCATTAGATATAATTTACGCAAAAAATTATTACTTTCCTTTTTTATAAAATTTTAACTTGATTAAAAATTGTAACAAAATTAATTATTCAATTTCATATTTATGTTCAAATTTGTTGAAATGCAAATTGTTTTTTTATTTTTTTATCCGAAAATTTAAAAACATATGCTTAATACAACCGCTTTTCGTTTACGTGTTCAATAAATTATTAACGCTTGAAAAGAAATTAATAAAATTTAAAAAATGTAAAAGACCAAACCAGTGTTAAAAATGGTTGGTTAAAAAAGCAATTGCTTAGCGTTATGAGTAATAATGAGTAAGATAATTTTGAAAACTTTAAAAGAAAATAAGAAAAAAAAAAAACAAAGACGTGTATAAAAGACACAGTCACAAATGCACGAAGTTAAAAATAATATAAATCAATTTTACTACAATATAATAAAACAACATTTGTAATTGCTTAACACTTATAGAAATAATATAGTGCAACACTAGGTTCAAGGCTTTTAGAAAGGGTTTTTTAAGATAACACTTTACTAAGTTGACGTTGCATACAAAGACCAGTTAAAGATTTCTTAAATAAAAAAAATTAACAACCGTTAAGCCAAGGAATGGTTGGCTCAATTGAGGCGTGACTTGAAAGTATAATATTAATAAAAATCAAAAGCATTTGAATACTAGTTAATGTTATGAAAGAAATCAAAATACAACTTAGAAGTTGGTTTGTATCGAACAAATAATAATAACGAAAACATAATGATATTTAAAACATTACACACCTACATGTGTACATGATGCATTAATTTAACAATAAAGTTCAATGATCTCTTGACTAAACATGAAATATTTTTCTTAAATCAATATTTTTTAAAATTCTTAAATAAAGTAAATACCAACTTACCTTGTCCACCAGCCATTAGTAAAACGGCTACATGTCCCAAAGAGATTTGCTTTAAACCTTCTTCCCGATATCCACTTAAAGTCTCTACCGTCGAACGGGCAATACTAATAACCTTAGATTCGGGTATCGGCTGCAAACGATCATCTAATTTTAAGCCATTTTGTGTAAGGGATGTTGTAGCACGATCAAAATATAATTTTAATTCATTTAAATTTAATTCAGCTATATCCCGTTGAAGTTGAGCACGTTCTGTGTCTGATAATTCATCCCAAAATTTAAGCAAATGCTCCTGGCCAACTTGTGTCAAACGTTTGTGCAATTCAGCGTAATCAGTCATGTCTAATCAAATTTTTATAAAAAATAATTAATTTTTTTTTAATTTTATTTAACAAACGAAAAGCTGCTTAGCGTTTTATTTCTTTAAACTTTAGAGTTTTAAACAACCGTACTCTTTGACAAGCGCGCTCAAACTGAAACGTATACAAGTCATTTATTTTGTTTTCTTGGGTATTTTCTTAGCAAAGCGAGTAGTACAGGCGCAAACGAGCCCAAGTAAATAAACAATTCAAATATCAACAGGTCTAGTAGTATGCCAACTTGTGTTAAACCTACAGTAACATGAAGTTTTTTCTGTTTTTATTATTAAATATTTATTTTTGCTGTATTCAGTTTAATATAAATGCAATTGCCTAGATTTGTTTAGGGTAGGGAGTTAGACTTGTTTTATTTTCTTTGTTTCTTTGCGGTTTTTCTTCAACAGGCTTTGTAAAGAATGAAGAAGTTTTTTTAGCAATAAAAAAATCTTGATGTCCCTGAATAGTTAATTAGCTATACGGTATTATTAATAACAGGTTAATATTTTTAAAAGTTATTAAAAAATTGTGGTTGTAGAAGTAAATATTCCAAATATAAACCCTCCTATGTTTGTAATAATACTTTAGAATAAACTGGTTAAAATTTCTGGATTAAAATAATAATAATAATAATATATTTAAACAGCTTTAATATCATAGGGAGTATTATTATGTTTTTATAGGGTTTTTAAAAAATTATATTTTACTTCAGTTATGCATTTGGAAATTTAACAATGATGTTATTTTTTTGTTATCAAAATTGTTTGCAATTGAATTGAATTCAATTCAAAATATTTTATTATAAAATGTTCAACACTTTCCTGCTACACTTGTCTGAAATTTTTATCAATTTGAACTAACAAGTTCAAAATGACATTACGTTGACGTGAAGAACGTAAAAAACCTCTGGCCCAATTACTATAGAATTTCAGAAATTAGAATGAGTTTGTTGCTCAATTATTTCTAGTTTAGGAAATAATAAAATTTTGAGTTTTATTTTTAATAAAATGTGGTAATTATTAATTTAATTCTGTAATTTTATAATTATTTTTAGTTCAATTTTATATTTTCTGAACTATTCCCATATCAAATACTAAAATTATAAACCTTGAATCAAAAAAAAATGCAAAGAAACAATTTTGCATACACACATACATGTCGATAAACGATATCAAAAACAGGAAACCCATATAACGATAATTTAAGAACACTTAAATTTCTTAGAAATATGAAAACATTCATCAGCAGTCTTATCAGAAAATTCTAATTTTCTCATATTTTATCTCGACATTTAATTTTTTTTGTTTTCATTTCACTATTTATTCTTATCAATTCTAAATAACCCAATTTTTTTTTTTTTTTTTGTTTGTTTACTTTATTTTTTTCTGTTAAAATTTCTATAACAGCACATTAACAGCTCACTGTTAAACAATTCTAATAAGAAAATATTATTTTGTTTTTATTGTTGTTGTAAATAAATATGTTTCTTTTTTTGTTTAGTTGTTGGTTGGTTCACATTAATTTTTCACAGTTTACCTTCTTTCTATTTTAGTTGTATGTATATTATTAATTGTGTAATTTCGTAATTTATTTAAATGTTTGCCATTCCCATTTATATTTTATAATAGTTTTTTTTTTGCAAACTAGTTTATTTTGCTTTGTTATTATAAAGTTTTTTACATTGAACACACCAGCCGCTTTTATCAAACACCACGTATAAAAAATGCAAAAACACACAACAGAAAATGAATCGATACAAAAAATCTAAAAAAACATACAACTTAGAGAAATACGCCGAGGCATAATTTTTGGCGGCGGCTGCGTGTCTCTTTTTAGTCGGCGACGGCGGTGCAAAATAAAATAAATTATTTAATACAATAACAGATGGAGCCATTCTATAGAATATGTAGAACTTTTTTCAATAACAATTAGGGTGGTTCATCCAACTGGATAAATTTATTCAATTCTCATAAATATATACGTTTTACTACGTTTACGTGCTGCATGATCGCCCCTTGCAAATAATTGTGTACCGTTGTCTTTTCCCTGAGAAAGGAAAAGACAACGGTACTTTTTAAATTTTATTTAATCTTGGTTTAAACATGAAAAAATAAAACTTTTTTCCGATTTCCAATTTGTTTTAATAAAAGTAAAAAGTTTAAAAAGTCGTTTACACATTGAAATGGAGGTGTTAATTATTATTTACGTAAATTAATATTTACAAATGTCGTAGATACCGTTCCATTTAATTAAAAATCCGCTTAACTTTTAAATATATATAGTACAAAAATTCGAACAAAACCGCATAAAATAATTTCATCGGACAAAAAAAGACGTTACTCATTTATCTCCCTAACTCACTTAACATCGTAAATATTTCCTATACTATTTATCCGATTGTAAAGATGTGCATTTATAAAA
Organism: Protophormia terraenovae; assembly: GCA_951394005.1. NCBI lineage: Eukaryota > Metazoa > Arthropoda > Insecta > Diptera > Calliphoridae > Protophormia > Protophormia terraenovae. The sequence goes on along the minus strand of OX596074.1, from coordinate 3,450,100 downwards.
ATGAAATATAAAAGTTTCATTAAGGCAACTTTTTTAAATATTTTGTAATTTCAAGTACAAACAATTTTTTTTGTGAAAATATTTTTTTTTTTTAATAACCGGCCTTCGGCAGGGCGGAAGAGATTTTAACTCTGTGATATGTCCACAGCGGCTTCGCTAGCGTAATTTTTCCTTTTTACCCAATTTTTTTATAACAATTTTTTTTTTTTTTTTTTAAAGCCCTATAACTTCCAAACTTCAGGGAGGTAAATTTACACCAAAAAGAGTATAAGGAAAGAAAAAATACTTTATTTGTATGAACGAGGATATATTCCAATTTTGCGCTTTATTAACTAATAGGGGCTATTTCAATGAAATTTGTCTCAGAGATAGTTCTTGTAGATGCCACATTTTATGCGCACCTTTTTCAAATTTTCAAATGGATAAAATTATCTAATAAAAACATGTTTAAATTTTTTATGAAAAATTTTTTTTGTAATTAAATTATATTGACAAAATTGGTACTATTATGGAAGAAAAAGTACATTTTATTTCTTTCTATGGTTGGTTGGTACAATCAGGGTTTGATTTTAATACTATATTTATCACATTTTGCAAGAAATATCTGCTGCTAGCAAAAAAATACTAAATATATTTTTACCGTTTCATTTTTGTTTATAATTGCAACTAAAATTATTTTTCTATTTTACAGTATTGTCAATAAAAATTGCAGCGTTTATTTACAATTTCTTGTAGCATTAACAAAAAATATTCAATTCGTACATAAATTAACATAGAAAAATAATACTTCGTGTTTTAGTCTTGTATACATAATTTTTTCGGACACATAGCGCACGAACAATTTTTCTTCCTGTGCTGCAAAAAATTTTTAGCAAATTTTCTTTGTTTTGATTTTGCAACTATAGTTTTTTTTAGTATTTTTATTTAAGCAATTTTGTTGCTACTAAAATTTCTTCTATGAAGAATAAAACACAGTAAAAATGAAACGGATTAATATTTATTGCACAGTCATAACTTTGAGTCTACATTAGACAAATTTTTATCAAGACAAACGTCAAAATTTTATCAAGATAAAGATTTGTCTAACTTTGAGTCTACATTAGACAATTTCTTATCAAGACAAACGTCAAAATCAGTGCGAATCTATACAAGGTAGCCTCAGTTAAACAGTTGATTATTATTTTTGGTTGTTACAGCTGTCAAACTGCATATATAAAAAACATTACTGAATTCGCCATATTGTTGTTTTTGCACAACTGTTGCCACCTTCCATAAATTCGAGTTCATTTTGACGTTTGTCTTGATAAAAATTTGTCTAATGTAGACTCAAAGTAATGTAGACTGAATTCGTCAGTGTTATTGCAGCGTTAAAAGAAAATTGTCAGCACTTGAACTCTGACAACTTTGTCTTGATAATGCTTAGTAAAAGACGCCATCTTGATTGTTGTTGGTACTTTTTGCATGGCTTATTATGACATACGTTTTCCCCTATAATTGACAGAGATAAAAAATTATCTGCAAATCAAACAAAAATTTGACGTTTGTCTTGATAGAAATTTCTCTAATATAGACTCGACGTAAGGAGAAACAATTTTGCTGGCGCATAATATTTAAACGCTGTGTACAATATAAAATCATTTTCCATACCTGTTATATACAATTGTATGTATATATAATTTTTTTTTCCACAAAAACCATTTTTTGGTTTTTTAACATACACACCTGCTCAAAATAATAGATACACTTAAGTTCGCTTTATTTAAGGAAAAAAGACACGTTTTCGATCCTTAAAAAATTAAAAATTAGTTCATACACATTTTAATCAAATAAGATAGTAAAAAGAAAGCTAAACAATTCATAAATTATATTAGATAATACGGTAACTTCATAATTACATAGCTGTGTACGCAATTTTGGTGCTCATTATAATAGATACATTTTTAATTTTTAAGAAATATACATAAAGAACTACTTACGTTTTTATCAAAAACAACTTCAACTTCTCACAAGTATCCAATGGAGTTTTGCACCATGTTTTTTATATTACCTTATAATCTCAATTTTTGAAAATTTCTTTCGACAGACTTTCCTTCGAATCATTCAACAAGTTATCTATAGGATTTAGATCCGGCGATGGACTTGGCCAGCTTAAAAAGTTTGGAGCCATTATCTTGCTCTATTACTCTACGGCATAAGGAAACGTAACAATTTTGAATAAACCCCAGTAGCCATATGCATTTATTGTATTTATCAATATGATAAATAGGACCATTCGAATTCAATTAAAAACAAACCTTTATATTTTCACTTCACTCTGAAACAGTAATTTAACTTGGAATTTTTCCCATACAGGGTGATGGACATTTCTTCGGAAGTTATTTCCAAACAAATTAGTTTTCATTTCACCCGAAAATAATATGTCTCTCCCTTTTTCCGCCTTCACATTTGGACAAAGTAAATGTTTTTTTTTTATTTTTTTATTTTTTTTTACAAATTTTTTGCCTATAAAATAATCCTTCTATACGATTTTGGCGTTATTTTATAAGGTCTATTACAAGTTTAAATCGTTTAATTTTTATTTAAAGTATTTTTTAGAAAACATAGATATTTTTATAACCCCCTACTTGCAATTACAAGCAACGTCTTTCCATTTTTCTCTTGGTTTGAACCATTTTTATCTCCTATTTGGTACAATGGTTGTTTCATCCAATTTCTATATAAGAATGCTATTTCTTTATAATATTTTAAACATAAAAATGCAACTGTCCTTATTCTTTAATATCATCACATAACGCTACACCCACACTAGTCTTTTTCTTGTTCGCACAAGAACAAAACGTATTTGCCGTCCACATGAGCCTTTTTCATGCTCGCACATTGAACAAAATGTTGTGCGCACATGCATTTGGATAGTGTGGACCCAAGTTGTTTTGTTCTTGTTCGCACAATTGTTTGAGCAGCCATGTTTGCCATCAAACGTCATTTTGTAGGCGGAAGAAGAGGCGCTGCATGTAAAAGTATCGAAGCGACACTAACGGCAAACAAAAAATTATGATTTGTTCGACAAATGTTCTGCCCACTGAAAACAAAAGGAAGAAAATTGTGTGTGTTGCTCTGCCGACTTTTTGTTCATGTGCGAACAAGAAAAAGGCTAGTATAGACGGTACGGTAGGCAGAGCAACACACACAATTTTGTTCATTTTGTTTTCAGTGGGCAGAACATTTGTCGAACAAATCATAATTTTTTGTTTGCCGTCAGTGTCGCTTCGATACTTTTACATGCAGCACCTCTTCTTCCGCATAAAAAATGACGTTTGATGGCAGACATGGTTGCTCGAACAATTGTGCGAACAACGGTGTGCGAACAAGAACAAAACATGAACAACTTGGGTCCACTATCCAAATGCATGTGCGCACAACATTTTGTTCAATGTGCTATCATGAAAAAGGCTCGTGTGGACCGCAAATAAGGTGTACATATTTTTTTGAGCAAGTGTGTATGTATATGCGAAACAATTTGCCGCGGCATGTCATTCAAATCAGCCGCCGCCGAGTTAGTTTAATTTGCGCCGACGAAAATTTTTTCCTTCCTGAGTTTTTCCTGCAGTATGCAGGCGCCGATCGGCTGTAAGCCGGCTGAGTCGAGCCGCCGAAGGTTTTTTAAGAGCCGCCGCCGCCGATAAAATTTCGGCTAAAACACGACTCAATTACAGCCGCTGATTTCGGTCGAGCTTAATGAATTTAATATAAAACCTTTAGTAAATTCATGATATTCTTGAAATTTTAAATTTTAATATTAATTTTTACAATTTTTTTTCATAAATTTCCTTATAATGTCGGCGACATTTTTTGCAATGCTGTCGACTCATGAATTTCTGCGGCAAATTTGCTTTCCAAGTGGCAACGATATTTGCTGAATTTGATGGATGAAGCTGCGCTGCACTTATGTATGATCATCATATCATCATACAAGTTAACACGGGAGCTTATGAGTCGTGTATGACAACATTAATTAGCCAGGTTTGTGCAACTCATCATACCATTTGATTTACATGTAAATCGTGTATGATGAGTGTATGAAGGCAAGTACGACGTCGTCGATGCTGTGACACAGTCAGCAGAGATTCTGCTGCTTCAGAAAATAGTAAATACAAATGTCAAAAACTTGAAAAACAACATAATTTAAATGAATTTCTTTTTATAAAAATTAAATTGAAACAAATTTAAAGAATAAAATAGGTATTGTGTCGACTATAAGCCTTTTATATTTTTTGTAATACAAATTGTTCCGAAATCAATGATTTTTATGTTCTATTTTTCCAGATTTCGAGATGTTTTATTGTTTTGATGATGCTTTGACTACTTTTTTTAGAAAACGAAATTTATTTTTTCAACAACATACAGTGGCTCACAGCCAGTACTTCTTTTTGGAAAAGTACTTCCATGCAGGGTCCACGCACTTATATAGCACTGTGAGTGAAGGAGTATTGGTTACAAACCATTTTAAAATGGTCACTTTAAATGGTTAAAATATATGCTTTTAGTGGTACAACAAATCATTATGAGTTTTTTTTTTTCCATGAAAATCGGTTGGACAATAAAAGGCATTGATGAAGTACCGAATAAACATTTATGCAATCGCAGTCTGCGACAACCTACGGATATCATCACCAAAACTGACATCCGGAGTTCAAACCATGTTGCGTTAAAACTTTTGCCATACATTGCAAATACTGGATTATTGTACTCGTCTTAATGGCGTATCACTGCCGGATTCTGGAGTACGGAATACGGAGGACCGGTTCGTAGAAAACTTCTAGTGCCTACATGTCTTTAAAGGTAGCAAAACCAAACTTCTTCGTAGAACTGTGGATCATCTGTCGTCAGTTTATTCAATTTTGATATTTTTTAGTTCTTTATTTTTTCCTCCTGAAAATCGATTTTCGACTAAAATCGAAATCGATTTACCTTTCCCTAGACAGTATTAGATACCTTTGTATCCTAAAGGATAATTTGTTGCAGAGTGCAAAAAATCAGGGCATATTATCATATTTTTGATATTGCCACTTGCACCACTTGTTTATGATAAATGATTTGAACGCACGGATTTGCAGTCGCTCATACACAGTATACACTTGCTTTGCTTCGGGCAGCGAACAGTACGAACAGTATTTATTGTTGTTTTTGCACATGTTGGCTATGAAACACACACTTGAAATTCAAGTGGATTTGCTTTTCAAATCATCTTACGCAGGAGACTAGTAAGCAAATCAATGTTTTTGAATACAACTTTAAGTAATTTTGATTATAAATGGTTGGTAAAGCTGTGTTAAGTTTTTTTTGAATACGGCTGTAAAATTATAGATTATATTCAAACTAAATTCTTTGAAAATACTGCCATTTTCACAGCTTCCGATTTCTTTATATTCTGAGTTTAATGCTAATTATCAACCTCCAAAAATTAAACTTTAGAAAATTATATTTTACTATGTCCACTGATATATATATTTTAATTCATTGCGTTTTTACTATTTCTAAAAATTTTTCCTAAAGTTAGCGGGTTAAGCTTCTCCTATTAGATAGATCTAAATTATCCAAACATTTTGTTTAATATCTTGTTTAAAAATTGTTCTACAGAATAATATTATTTTCATAATAGAGGATACAAATTCTAACGTAAGCTTGATAACAAATTACTAATTTTGTGTATGTAAATTTCCGTAAGAGGAAGTTAGAAACTCTTTATGTAACCTACATTAATTTTTTGGAATACGGCTAAATATTTATTGAAAACTGTAATATTGAAAAATGCAGAATGGTGATGTTTATTCCAAAAAAAAAAAAAAAAAAAAAAAAAAAATTGACTCGTTTTTTAATATATTTCAAAGCCAGAAAACATCTCGATTTGTGTTGTTTAATAATTTAACACAATAAAAACAACTAAGTTTCCATAGGAAAGAAATTTTTAGTATTTTAGTACATTATCAGAACCACTTCAGATTCTTTAATAACATCCTCAGAATTAGTGGTATCACAACCAATTCTGACATTCGTCTAAATTCGTTTTGAAAAATGTTTTAGAGAACTAGTGCTTAAGAACTAATTCTGTATGACTTCTACATCACTTCTGGGAACTTCCTAGAACTGTTTAAAACACTTGTATAAAAAATTTCAAAAATTAAAAAAATATATATATATTTACAAAATTCAACTGATTCCAAAAGTGGACTTTAGAAAATAGCCCATTAGAATACAAAATAAAAATAAAAACAGATTCTGAAACCTTTCCCTAACTCTTCTATGGCACTAGTTCTGAATGTGACAATTTTGAACAAAAATTATTGATTAAGGAACACGTTCTCGAACCGTTCCATAGAATGGGTACTGGCTAGGTAACACTTCCACAGAACTAGTTCTGGAGGTGAAAATTTCAAACAAAAATCATTGGTCGTAGTCAAAGTAGAACAAATACAGGCTATTTTTATGTGTTTTAGAACTAGTTGTAGAACTAATACAATATTTCCTGGGTGAATTAAAAATTAAATTTATATTTGTTCACATTTATTATTTGTTTAAAAATTTTATTTTTGGAATTAGAAAGTATATGTGTGTAAAATTTTTATTTAAATCAACAATTTATGAAAATATTTTAGCAAAGGAAAAACATAATAAAATTATATGTGAGCAGTGATGCATAAACTTATTTAATTTTTTAAAGAACTACACCACTTTTAATGGTATTTTTTAAAAATCAATTGAAAATAAATTTAAATTTTAAAAAAAATCATTGGAAAATTAGATTTTTCATTTAAATTTTTGAAAATAAAAATTGAAAATTAGATTTTTCATTTAAATTTTAGAAAAGAACTGTTGAAATTTCTATATTTTATTAATATTTCAGAAAACAATTATTTAAAATTACAATTTCTATTTCAGAAAAGTACAATTTAAAATAAGTTTTTATATTTTAAATTCACAAAAGATCAATTTATAATTAAATTTTACGTTTTAAATTCAGAAGACTACAAATGAAATTCAGTTTTATATTTTGAATTTCAAAAACAACAATTGAAATTTAGAATAATTCATTAAAATTTAGAACATTGAATAAGAGTGATTTAAATGATGAAATAATGTTAGATCAACTTAATTTATGTGACCTTTAAGCAAAATTTGGCTTCGGCCAAAAATGTTCTTACTAAAGGGCTGCATGAATGCCGAAAAATGAATGATGAATACATTCATCGTAAAAACAGTTAGTTCATGTTGTGTGCTTTTTCATTGTGAAATGAATGAATGAGTATTATCCACAATAACTGACCACGAAAATTCAAAACATATGAGTAGAGAATGCAAAACCATATAGTACAGAACCTATGTGAGTTGTGTGGATATGTTGTATACGATTTCATTGTGCAATGAAATAGATAATTCATTGTATTTTCTTTTTCGCTTTTGTTTTGATTTGTATATAAAAAGTGCGTGGCAAAAGCAAAGACAAAATCCACCACCAAAGAAGCACAAAAAAAATATCAAAAGTCATATATGAGTTCGTACATGTATGTACTACCCATAAAGAAATACAAAAAATACAGAGCAATACATTAGTTTATACATGTGTGTTCTTTTTATAACGTTCTTTAATTTGAAGTTTTGGTTGTTTGTTTACTAATGGACGAGTTGTGACCTTTTTGTTACTGTAGGGTATAGCATACTTGTTTTGTTGTTTTACAAGTTGAAATACGTTGATCCGCACCGAGTTGATTATACCTTTCTCAGTGACATATCTACTTTTAAAAAGGTCAATTTATATCTTAAACTTTATCAATTTAATTTAAATGTTATATGAAAATTTGATAATTGTTTAAGAAATTATTATTTGATTTTTATTGAAAGTAAAATTTTCCATTATTTTGTTTTGTATTTCTCTGATGAAAATAAGTTTTATTTCTGTTAAACTAATAATTATTATTTCAGGCTTTTATATATAATATAATAAGTTTGTTTGTGAATATTTTCATCTAAAATATTTGTTAAAAATAAATTATTTTATGTAGTTTATTTATATTTTAGATGTAAAATAAAAAAAATTAAAATATTCTTCAATAGCTTAAAAATAATTTGAAATAAATTTTTTTAAATATTTTTCTATTTGTCATATAAAATAAAAATTTTAAATCAAATTCCAAAGTCTTCAACTAAATTGAAAATATACATATCTTATTTCCTTAGGTTGAATACAATTAATCTATATTTTATATTCAATTTTAAAAAATCTTTTTCAAAACATTTAAATTTTTCTATTCTTAGAAAATATTTGAATATTTTTGATCATCATTAATATTTTGTAATATTTTTAAATTTGACTGGAATAATAAAAATAAGTAATATTTTCATTTTTATACTTAAATATTTGAAAAAAACTATGTAACTTTTTTTCAAACCTTCTGTGGCTGAATATTTTTATTTCTTTGGAATTTTTGCTTAATAAAATTATTTTTTTTTTTCTATTAAATATATTGTTTTGCAATCAAAATCATAAAAATTTGTTGAATTTTTTTCATTTAAATAAAATATATATGAAAATTATTTAAGATTACAATAATCATATAAAAACGTATGAATATCTTCTTAAGAAAAAAATATTTGTTTTAATTTTGATTAAATTAAATATGTTCTTCTTTAATTATTATTTTTTTTTTTTTTAATAAAATAGAAAATTATAACAAATTTAATTGATGTATTATAAATAAAAATACAATTAAAATATCCCAATATTTCATTTTGTAACTATATCAATATGTAAAATCTTTAGAATGTTACCATAAACTTCTGTTTTTTTTTTTTTTTTACTACGTTATAAAGCAACCACCAAACAAGCAAAACATAATATCCATCACATAAAGCATAAACATTCATAGTATCTACTGATAATTCGAATTATTCATGAAAATGGTCGTACACTGAGTGAAGTTGATACGAACAGCGAAAAAAAACTCACAACGAAGTAACTGTTAGCCTACGATCATTGCCAAAACATACACAGAATTGTTTTTTTATTTTCGTTTTATATACTCACACTTTCTTATAATGAATGAATGGTATACTTATCTATACACATAATTTTTCACTATAACAGAGTTCATTGAAGTGAATGTTTTACGCCGGCAAGAAAATGAATGTGTTTGCGCAGCCCTTTAGTTCTTACACAAATGGAAAGAATAAAAGAAAAAATATTTATAAATAAATTTAAATAAAAAAAAAAAAAACAATAAAATATTTTTTATTATTGTAAAATAAATATTCTAATGATGAAAAAAGAAAAAGTATTAATTCAACAAAAAAAAAAAAAAACTTTGTGACAGCGGTGGGATTCGAACCCACGCCCTTTCGGACTGGTGCCTAAAACCAGCGCCTTAGACCGCTCGGCCACGCTGCCTTGTACCCACCTGTTGTCAAATGTTTCCTAAGAACTAGGGATTCTATAGAATATATAACAGATTTCAAATGTTCTTTCTATTAAAAACATAAATTTTAAAGGATTTTTTTGAAATATTAACAAAAAGTAAACGTTTTTTTTTTATATTAATTTTATAATATTTCATTTTGAGAAAAAATATATAATTATCCAATAAACCATAGAACAATATCTCTGTTCCAGTACTTTTCAAATTGACAGGTTTTAGTCAGAAGTTGTAAAAAAAAAAAAATACAATTATATTCTTAATACAGGAACGATTTCTTGTAAATTCTGACAAGTACTGGAACAAAGTTAATATGATGGCGAAAACAATAATTTAAATTGGTTTTAAATTAAGTTTTTTTATACCCACCATCAAAAAGATGGGGGGTATATTGATTTTGTCATTCCGTGTGTAACATGTCGAAGGAATCATTTAAGACTCAATAAAGTATATATTTTCTGGGTCCTAGTTAGATTTTGAGTCGATCTAGCTATGTCCGTCTGTTGAAAGCAGGATAGGGCTCGAACTGGGCAAAATCGGTTAATAAACAAAAAAGTTATGGGCTAAAAACTAGAACCGTTTCATACTATTCTGCCAATACATATCTCTTAAACAAAATCATATATGACAACGAAATTTTGTATAAATAGTTTGAGGGTCGATATAAACTTGGAAACCAAATAGTTCAAGGACCAGTGTAAACTCGGAAACAAAAAATGGGAGTATTTCTCTCACTTTACTGCCCACCTCCCATATAACGTAAAATTTGCGTATAGTGTAACATCTCAAAATAGCCGTCCAACACCCCATAAAGTGTATAAGTATTATGGGTCGTCTTTTTTATAATAATTTGTTTTTTTTCATTTTCTGATACAATAAATTAGCTTTGAATATATGTAAACATATTTGTCGCTAAATTAGCTTCGTAGGAAAGTCGTACAGATTTTTAGTTTTCCTCGAAATGTAGGTAATTTTCATTTTAAGGTGACAAATTATCCACATTTAAGCCAATACTTTGATACGTTTCTGGGATAAAAGTAATAACAGAGTTACAAAATAAAAAAAAAATAAAAAGATCTATGGCACAGGTATTGGTGGTATTATTCGTTTTGATGTTTGTAACACACCGAAAAATTTTTATTGGAAAATAAAAGTTAAGAAACTATAATAAATTTTAGATTTATAAAAATTTGACATGAAAAATCTGCTTTTGACAGAAGAAAAAAGTGATCACATATTTTCCAAGATGTTTTACATACAGTGGCGGCCATGTGGTTAGCACACTTTCTACTGCCTATCTTTAATAGCAAATATTTCCTGTATTTCTTTAATTTTTTTTAATATTTCTTTTATATACGTGTAACATGTCTTGCTAAGATCACGTCACAATATATTCATTGTCATTCCTATATATATCTTTGCTGTTTTTCTGTTCAGAATATAATAACCATCAAAAAACATTGGACAGTATTTTAGCACAAAATAAAAAAATTTATTCACATTTAAAAAAAGTAACAAATCAAAAAACTTATTTCACTATAAACTTATTACTTAGTTGGGTATCCATTATTTTTTATTACAGCTGCCAATCTCCTTGGCATACTTTCCACAAGTCCCATACAGCGATCCACTGAAATAGCATACCAAGCTTTTTCTATTTCTGTCCATAAATCGGCCAAATTTTTAGGTTTTGCTCTCATTACGTGCTGCTCCACATCATTCCAAAGGTTCTTAATAGGATTGAGATCCGGAGATTGGGCTGGCCATTTTAACACGTTAAAGCGTGAGGAGTGTTTTGGGTCATTGTCGTGCATAAAAGTTATAACAGATTTCCTTTTTTTTTTGTCAATTGAAGCTTTATTTTAAAAATAATAATAAAGCAAAAAAAAAAAACTTGGTGAATGAATTTTTTTTTTACACCTTTTTCGAAATGTTTTTTTGTTGTACCCCTACCTATGGAAATTGTTTGAAAGGTTAATGGCATTCAAAATGTATCAACCGGATCTTTTTACCCGCATTTTATTTATTTTTTAATCACACATGTGAAATGCGCAATTGTTGTTACTATTCTTGTGTTTGTCAGTTTGTTTCAAATGTAACGTACAAATCTATGTACAAACATTTAAATGATATAGGGGCTGAGGTTACATATGCACAAATCAGGGATGGAAAATTAAGATAATGAAATAGATATTACATCTTGTTAAGCTCAGATAATTTTTTAAAGATAATTTTCCTATTTATGAAAGTGATTATTCAAGTATAATAAATAATAAATTACCCAGCAGGCCATGTCTTGTAGAAAATATCGACGATGTCTTGATGATTTGTCACAGTCTTCGACGACACATGTACGACAGCTCCGAACAAACATTTTCGAACAAAGGGCACTTAAGTCATCAACGATAACCTGAGCGACAGTGTCATGTATATTTTCGTCAACCATTTTAAGAAAAATAAATGAAAAAAAAGTAGGGTTCCGCCGAGATTTGAACCCAGGCCACCAATTTTTCTCTTCCTTATTGAATAGTCAAGCGCACTTACCACTTCAGCTACAACACTATCTGCTTTTTAATGGTTTTATTAATGCTTTTATTTATCTGATAGCTATTGATGACATTGTCATGCAGCTTGTCGTGTGTTTGGTTTAACTCACGACATTCTCGTTGGATATTTTACTTATGTTGTCACCGAACTAGATATGTACGACAATTTGGTATATTTTATTATTGAAGTCGCCGAAAATGGGGTATGATGACAATATAGGTGACTTTTAATCAAACTTGTCCTCTACATGCATTTTCTTGACGACAAATTTAGACGACATCATCGATGAAAGTGTCGTTAATGGACATGTGGCCTGCTGGGTTAATAATAAGTTTTACGTTTTCCATCGCTGTAATATAAATACACACACATTTTCATTTCAAGTATTTATTTACCCGCAAAAAGGTAATATAAGGTATTCTTCATCTGTTTGTATGTACTCACTCACTCACCCAGTCACAATCAGTCACTGATATGTAACCAAACAAATAAGTAACCTACTATGCCATCTATTCCAGTCTTTGTGTCTCTCGTCGTTGTACATACTGTGATTAAATCACAATCTCAAAGGGAGGTTTTTCTTTCCTTATTTTGTTATTTAACTATCTTAAGATAATGATAAAGTATTGCGTCGTCTGTCCTTTTAAATGTATTGTTTCTTTTTTTTATTTTTTTTATAAAGAGACAATTGCGTTTTAACTTGAAAACAAACATTTCCGAACAGCTGAGCTATAATTTCTCTATGATTTGTATGGTAGCAATAATTTAAAATGTAAGACGCACTATGTGTGTTAAGAAAATCTCTTTAACATTATTTTTTTTGCACACCTTGACGTTTTATTTTCCCATTATCCTTTTGTAACGTATAATTGTCGAGCGTAACTTTATGTACAAAAAATCTTTATATTTGACTTAAGATTACATACATACATATTTACAAAATGTATACATGTGTCTAGGAACTGTAAGAAACCTTCAATTGAAATTGGAGTAAATAATCGATTAGGGTGAAAGGGGCCCGGTGTTCAAATTGTAAATTTTGTAATATTAAGTAAATTTGTAATTTGCAGATGTGTTGGAGAAAGAGATTTTCTTTGTAAATTACTGGGTAATTAAAAAAGAATATTTAAATTGATGTAAAAAGGAAGTAAGCGTACATTAATTATAATTAATTAAAAAATATATTTAAATATAGTAGATAATCATTTAAAATTTGTTCCATTCAGATGCAAATAAATGCAAAAATTAAAATAATAGATATAATTTTGTTCACAGATATTATCATATATAATTTTAAGAAACTTAAAATTTTCTTAAACAAATTTCAGAAACTAAAATTGCTGTAATTTCTTAAATAAACCTCCATCTTAGAAAAGGATGAAAATCTGCGACCAATTTTTTCATCAAAAATAAAATGTTCACACAAAATTCTCAGAAACTTAATAACGGCTCTAGTTTCTCCAATAAGCCTTCAATTAAAAAAAAAATCTGTGATTTCTTTTATTTTTCATCAAAAATTTTTAAAAACTTGAAAATGGTTCCAGTTTTTTAAAATTTTCATCAAAAATCTAAAAAACTTAAAAATGCCTCTAGTTTTTTAAAAAAGCTTCTAATTGAGAAAATAGAGAAAATCTTTGATTATTTTTATTTTTCATCAAAAATTTATCTTTTAATTAAAATTGTCAAAAAAATAAAAATGTATTTAGTTCTTAAAGCCTCCAATTAAGAAAAGAAACTTAAAAATGGCTCTAGTTTCTTAAATAAGCCTTCAATTGAAAAAATCATGAAATTTATTTTATTGAAAATAAAAGCGATCACTTTTATTTTCTATAAAATTTCGATCTTAATCTTTTAAATTGTCCCCATTTGAGAAAAGGATGAAATCACTCTAATTTCTCATCAAATACCAATTTTTTCTATAAATTTCCCAGAAACTGAAAAATGGCTTTACTTTCTTAAATGAGCCTTCAATTGAGAAAGTAATAAAAATATGTGATCATTTTTATTTTTTATAAAAAATATAATTCTTGAAAACATAAAAGTCGATCTAGCCTCTTAAATAAGGCTCCAATTGAGAAACCTGTTTTTTATTTTTCGTAAAAAATCTAATTTTTACATACAAATTTGGGAATCTGAAAAGGTTGATAATTTGTGATCACTTTTATTTTTCATCAAAAATCGATTTTTCATATAAAACTGTTGGAAACTTAAAAGCCACGACTCCATTGCACTATGGTTTCGCCGACCACTTTTCTTGGCCAAAACTAATTTTGGTAACATTTTCTATTGGTGTTTTAATTATCGTAGTATTGTAGCAAACACTTCAAAACTCCAAAAAATTAAGTTCTTTCCTACGTTTACCAATTTGTCTTCATAATACAACAGGTCAAAGTTCAGTTTCTTAAGCAAATTTAAAATATGCTTTTTTCAACGGTTTTCATTAATTTATAATTATTGAGTACAAAAATTTTTTAAATAAGTTTATTATAGAAAATAGATCTTAGGATAATTACTTTTATAATTTAATACGAAATCAGTTAGAACTTGTTGTCATCTTAGAAAAATACAGTTTGTTTTACAAAACCCAAAATGAAATTGGATTCGTAAGAAATTTTACATTTCATTAGACCTGCAAGTTTTTGGTGAAAATTGGTAAAGAAAAACTCAACGGAAATAAATAAACATATATCTGGGCTATATTTTCCATATTGTCTCGTATTGCGATTTTTTGCGATTTTCGAGAAAATCCATTTTTTCCGTATAAGTAAGCATTGGAAATTCTTTTAATTTACAAACGTCTAACCAATGAATAAAAATGCCAAAATAAAAAATAAAATAGGAGATATTGCTAAAATATAGTTGTATATCAAAATTAATGTTGCTAAAACAAAATTCACGCCTTTAGGTTGAGTTATAAGTGAAATATTTGCAATTTTCCTTTAGAGTGACTTTACTTCTGAGGCATAAAAAGTGTAAAAATTACTTAAATTTTTGAAATACAAAATAAATACATTAAATTGTTTCGATTTTAATCTAAATCACATTTCAAACAAGATAATTTTTTTTTTTCCATTTTGGTACTTTTGGCTAAAAAAAGTGGTCAGCGAAACCATAGTGCATTGTCTCAAATAGGATCCCAATTGAGGAAATTTTTAGAAATATAATTATTTTCCATAAAAAATTGATTTTTTATATTAAATTAATTGAAATTTAAAATTGGCTGTAGTATCTTAAATAATGCTCGAATTTAAAAAATAAATGAAAATCTGTGATAAGTAGAGTATTCCGTAGAAAAAATGTTAAATAGGAAGACCGACCGTAAGGAGTGCGACCTTTTGCCCTATAACTTTTTTCGGAATCAATATAAAATTTTTTTTTTGATTTAGTTATCATGGAAAAATACGTCAGTTATTGTTTTTAATAATAACCGTGATTTGTCGTGATTTTCATCAAAATGAGTGACAAAAAAGATGTACGTGCTACAAATTATTTAAAAATTTCAAAAAAATCCAAATAGGTCCTGCAAATAATTGGCCACAGAATTTCTGACATCAAACTGTTTCTAATGTTATTAAACAATATCAGGAGTATTTGACCATTGAGAGGAAATCCGGTTCGGAAAGAAAAAAAGGTCCACATGATATTGGGAAGGCCAGAAAATTTAAAGAATATTGAAAGGAATTCCAAACACATCTGGTAGAAAAGCAGCCCATTTAGCTCAGTGCTTTGACTATTTGGCGCGAAAGATTAAAGCTAATGCAGAGTTGATAACATATAAAGTCCAAAAAGTTCCAAACAAGAATGCTCGAGGCAATGTTAAAGATAAGTTTAGTACCCAAAAGCGGAAAAAATTTCTTACGAAATTCCTGGTGTAGCTAGCTTTTTGGAGTTGCGGCAAAATAGGAAAGACATTTCATACATTCGGATATATAAATACCAAAATATACATCAAGGAATATTTGCAAAAAAGACTTCTTCCTTTCATAAGAGAGCACAACGAGTCCACACATTTTTGGCCCGATTTGGTATCATGTCACTACGGTAAGCTCTGGAGTGGTACCAAATCAATAACATAGTTTTTGTACCAAGAGAAGTCAATTTTCCAAATTGTCCATAGCGTAGACCAGTGGAGAGATATTGAGCTCTTGTGAAAAGTGAATTGAAGAGCACAGAAAAGGTGTCCCGAAATACTGAAGATTTTAAAAGAAGATGTGCACACTGTTCCAAAAGAGGAACGTAAGGGTTACCAAAAATGGTCCACAAGTTCATAAGTAGTTGTTAGAATTTTCTATGATCTGTAATAAATTATCAATTAAATAAAAAAAAAATAATGAAAACTCTAAGATCAGCCGTATCCAAGTTATTGAATATTATATATGTTAAGATTTTTTTCGAACGCACTCCCTCATAATGTGCTGAATATTTAAAAAATATATTTTTTTTTAATTGATCTTCATTTCCCTACTTTTCTTGGCCAAAATTAATTTTGGTAATATTTTCTATTTGTGTTTTAATTGTCGTAGTTTTATAGCAAAAACTTTAAAACGCCAGAAAATCTGTTCCTTTTTTTTTTTTCTTACTTTTACTAATTTGTCGTCATAATACAACAGATCAAAGTTGAGTTTGTTAAGTAAATTTAAAATATGAATAAACGAGAAAAAAGTGATAGTTGGTACAGCCCGACTATATAATACCCTACACCATTGCATATGACTATAAAAATTCAAGAAGGGGAGTTATATTAGACCTTTGGCTAATTGTGGACCAAGACTTTTACTAAGTGTAAAATATCCAGTCCGTGTCATGCAGACAATATCGACGATGTCCTGATGATTTGAAACAGTCTTCGATGACACATATACGACACATCCGAACAAACATTGGTGACATTTTCGAACAAAGTCTTTAACGATAACCTGAGTGACATCGTCATGCATATTGTCGTCAATAAATAAAATAAATAAAAAAAGTTGGGTTCCGCTTTGATTTGAACCCAGGCCACCAATTTCTCTTTTCTTTATTGAATAGTTAACGGCACTAACCACTTCAGCTACAACATTCTCTACTTTTTAGTGATTTTATAAATGATTTTATCTGATAGTGCAATATGTTTAAAAATAATTCTTGATGACATTGTCATGCAGCATGTCGTGTGTTTGGTTTAACTCACGACATTCACGCTGGACATTTATCTCATGTTGTCATGAATATGGTTCGATGTGCGACAATTCAGTATATTTTGTTATTACAGTCGCCGAAAATGGGGTAAGATGACAATAGGGGACTTTTAATCAAACTTGTCCTCTAAATGCATTTATTTGACGACAAATTTCGACGACATCCTCGATGAAAGTGTCGTAAATGGACATGTGTCCTGCTGGGTATATAAATTTGGTACTGTTGTTTCTACTCATATAAAAGTTATGGTCAATTATGGAACGATGGTTACGAAATTTGGTACACAGATTTATTATAACATAAAACTTCTCTGTGTAAAATTTCATTCAATTATTTGCTATATTTAAGGACATTTGTATGGGGGCTAGGTGAAATAATTGACCGATTATAACTAATTTCAATAGGCTTCGTCCAAAATAACTATTCGTTCAAATTTCATCGAGATAACTTTAAAATTGTGACCTATACTTTGTTCATAAGTTTTATATGGTCAGATTCCAAACATCTATGGTGGTGTAGGGTGCAAAGATGCATTTTTCAACGATTGTCATTCATTTATAATTATTGAGTATAACATTTTTATACCCTTCACCACAGGTGTAAAGGGTATATATAAGTTTGTCATTCCGTTTGTAATTTCCACAATTTTCGTCGGAGAGCAAAAAAGTTTATATTTTCGGAATCCTTGTAAGAAGCGATGACGATTGGACCATGTCCGTCCGTCCGTCCGTCCGTGTGTCGGTTGAAATGGCGTTTATGAAGCCCACCGATAACTGACATATATAATATGTATGTCAAACGATCGGAAATGCTTTCGAGAATTTTGCTATTGGAATTCAGCAAGATAGGTTCATACAATGCGGAGATATGTTCAAAAAACCGGTTTTTTGAACCGGTTTTCCAGTTTCTGAAGCCTCTGTATACACTACGGACTTCGTTTTTACAAAGAATTCTCGGACATTTTTTTCTGAATTTTTGTTCTGAAAAAATGAAATAAATCGGTTCAGTAGTAACTGAGATATCGGACAAAACGCATTTTTTATTTTTTGAAGCCTTGGTTTAAGCTATAGATTTTTATTTTTATACAGATCGGTCACAAATATTTTTATAAAATTTCAGTTTTTTGAATCAGGCAGATCGGTTTATAAATGGTGGAGATATGCTTTAAAAACCGGTTTTTAGAACCGGTTTTTTAGTTTCTGAAGCCTCTGCATATACCAGGGACTTCGAATTTTTAAAGGGGGCTCGAAAATTATTTTCTGAATTTTTGTTCTGAAAAAATTAAATAAATCGGTTCAGTAATAACTGAGATATCGGGGAAAACGAATTTTTTATTTTTGAAGCCCTTGTTCAAGCTATAGATTTTTATTTTTATATAGATCAGTCATAAATATTTTTATAAAATTTCGGTTTTTTTAATAAACCAAATTCGTTCATAATCAACAGAGTTATGGCCCAAAAACAAATCTGTTAAGAATATAAATACACCAACAAACATGTATATTAAGCATTGTAATGACTATTAGTGACGTTTTTTGTTTTTTGTATAGACAAGTAGTTTAGTTAGCAACAGCAGTAATATAATGAATAACAGTGTTGTTGTTCTTTGTGTATTCAGTCAGTTTGTACATACAAAAATAAATATATATGGAATTGTTGTTGTTTCTTTTTTAAAAGCAAAGCCTGTTATGATTGTTTTTTTTTTTTCATATTCAAATTTTCGTAGTTTGAAAAAAATTTAGATTTAGAAAATATGCAAGCATACTTTAAATCGAAAATTTTATTAATTGTCGATAATATGGTAATATGATGTCGATAAGATGGTAAGATGGTAATATGGTGAAGGGTATCAAAGATTCGGCACAGCCGAATCTTTTTTCAATTTCATTTTAAATAAGTTGGTTATTGAGAATAGATCTTAGAATAAGTACTTTTATAATTGTTGGCACCTTAGGAACATAGTATTTTCCTAAGGTGTCAACAATTTTACGCAACCCATAATGAAATTGGATTCGTAAAATTTGTTTTCATTTCATTAGACCTGCAAGTTTTTGGTGAAAATCGGTAAACAAAAACTGAACAGAAATAAATAGACATATATTTGGGCTATATATTCCATATTGTTCCATATAACTTTACATCTGATGCATAAAAAGTGTAGATATTAATTAAATTGTTGTGATATAAAATACATTAAATTTCTCTGATTTTCATCCAAATCATATTTCAAACAAGACAATTTGCTTTTTCAATTTTGTTAATTTTGGTCAAGTGGTCAGCGATTGAAAGTCTCAGATCTAGAAAACTTTTTCCGAAAAAAGTTTTAAGTTTGATCCATTCATAGTTAAAATATTAAATTTTTTTTCTCGCAAAAATACTTTAGTACATCACGTCAAATTAATAAAAATGTCAAAATTTTGTTTCTTTAAAAAATGATTAAAATATTAAAAAGCTCCTTTTAGTATTTACGGCCCATAGTAAAAAAATTAAAAATATTTTTTTCCTTAAGAAGTTAAAAATTTCAAAATTTTTGAGATCTATTTCGCAAAAAAAAAAAAAAAAAACTTTTTATTGACCAAAATGTACCAGACTTGAGATTTTCAATTGCTGGTATGGAACTGAAGAATTCCTACATCGAAATCCCAAAAAAAAGTGTTTCCACTGCACACTCTTGTGATCAGCAATCTTTTTTATTTAAAAAGATTTGATTTTATAATTTCTTAGAAAAGAATGAAACTCTGTGATCAATTCGTATAAAATTGTTGAATTGAAATAATATTGAGATAATTTTTGCCTGTCAGATTTTGTTTTAATTGTAAAATATTAATTAGCCTGTAATATATTTTTATCTGATGGTAATTTAAATATTAAGATTATTGCTTGTATTTTATGTAGCCCAAATCATAATTACGGTCTTAGTTCTTGCTAACCAAAAATCTTTTTTTACTTATTTAATGAGACGGATTCATAATAACGGCTTCTTATTTTTTCTCTCTCTCCCTCTCTTTTGTTTTTGTTATTCTTTTTTATTTTTTTATTTTAAAGATATTTTTTTTAAAGAAATAATAGAAGAATTTTGTCTTTTGTATAAATGCACCAGGTGTGCATAGGATTTACGGTTCATATACGCGTTCCTAACGACGAATACAACAACAAGCTAGCACGTTCCATTTAATGTAAAAATTTAGGCGCAATTATTTTTAAAAATCTACACGATCAGTTGATATTCTCTAAAAGTAAAGTACAAGGAAAAATTTGTGTATAAAAATACCTTAAGACATAAACATTAAAATTGTTTTTGTTTTGGGTTTCTCTTCTTCTCGTACTTACTTATACTAAGACGATAGGACTTGTTTTTCACGACGTAATTCCCTTTGTAACAAATCCACCACCATTTAAACACTAACATACAGCTGCTTATGGTGAGTGTTTGTATGTATGTTTTATTTGGTATTTCCTAGAGTTAAGGGTGTTTTTATAAGAGTCTAGTGTGACGTAGCAAAGTTGTGAGTTACCTCGACTGAAAATATTGTAATGATCAGTTAGGTTTTGTCAGTGAAACGTGTAGGAACTTTTCCCTTTAAAGAAGAAAGTATCCTTCCGCTATTAAGTAGTTAGTTGTGAAAAAATTTGTTAAATTTGAAAAAAGAAAAAATTTGTTTTGTTTATTTTTTGTATTTTTATTTATAAAATTGTTATTAACTTTTAAAAAAAGAAATATTATTAAAAAAAAAGAACTTTGTTAATTTATCCTTTGATTGTTATACCAAAAAGTGTTTTAAACGTGAAAAAGGAAAAATTATTTAAAAAATTCACAAGAAACTAAAATAAAGAGAGAGAGAGAGAGAAAAACGCTAAAAAATAAGAAAATAAAACAAAAAATTATTTCCCTTTTGCTTCAGTATTAATTTGTATACAAATAAATCCATCAATATGTCCTTCTCTAAAGCTAAACTTAAACGTTTTAATGATGTTGATGTGGCTGCTTGTGGTTCACCTGCTCGCCATTTAAATGGTAATGATAATACTGGTACTCCAACTGCTGCTGTTGCTGCCTCAAATGGTATTACTACATCCTCCTCCTCCTCCTCTTCATCATCTTCAGCCCATCCCGAACGTAAAGAACAAATTGAAAAATTCTTCAAAGATGCTGTACGCTTTGCTTCCAGCTCTAAAGATGCCAAAGAGTTTGCTATACCCAAAGAAGGTGGTCTTAAAGAGGACAAAGATAAAAAGTCTAAAGGTTTAAGACTTTTTAGGACACCCTCTTTACCTCATCGTTTGCGTTTTCGTCAAAATTCTGATGTAACAGCAGCTGCTGTTAGTAATAACAATAATGCGGGCTCTTCTACAGCCAGTTCTACACCTTTGCCTTCGGCCACAACCACCCCCGTTAAAGAGCTACCCAAATCAGCCAGTCGTTTGAAGGGTAAAGAAGCTTTACATCAAGAAATTCGTCACAAAAATGAGTTAATAGAAAACTACATGAGTCAAATTGATGTTCTCAAGCGTCATGTTGATCAATTGAAAGAAACCGAAGCTAAAATGCGTGAAGAACATGCTTGTGTACAGCTTAAAACCGAAGGCATGATTCATGAAATGACCACTGAAAATAAAAGCCTTAAAGACTTAAATGATCAGTTAACTATTGAAAATGCTAGGCTTACAGAACATATTACACAATTGGAGTCAGAAATTCGATCTCTACATGAAAAACACTCCTCAGAAGTGGCTAAATTATCGGATATTAGTGAACAACTTAGGGCTAATAATGAAGAATTGGAAGCTACCAATAAAAAACAATTGGAAAGGCATGAATTAATGCAAACGGAAATTTCTAAACTTGAGCAAGAGATCAAAGAGGCACGTGAACGTTTGGCTTCAGATGCTGAAAAAGCTCAACAAAACTTTGAGCTTATCGAAAATCTCAAAAATATTAACGAGTCTTTGATTGGTGATGTAGACAAGCTGAAGAAACAAATTGAGCAAGATGCCTTAGCTTATGCTCAAGAAAATAAAATCATACAAAATGAAATGGAATGTTTGAAAAATGAACGTAATACCTTGAAAAATGATTTGGCCAGTAAATGTGATTTCATTAAAGCTTTACAAGATGAGCTTTTAGATAAGAATTGTGAGATCGATGCTCATTGCGATACCATACGCCAATTGTGTCGTGAAAAAGCTCAATATGTAGAAAAAGAACGTCTCATGAATACGGCCGAAGAAAAAGTACGTTTTGCCGAAGTACAAGCTGAACAAAAGGTACAAAAGCTCGAGTCCGATTTGGAAAATGCTTTGGAACGTGAAAAAGCCTACTGGCGTAATGAATTGGATAAAAGACAAAAAATGGCTGAAAATGAAATCATTAAAATTGAATTGGAGAAACAAGATGTTATGGTATTGCTGGAAAGTACCAATGATATGTTAAGAGAACGTGATGAAAAAATACAAAAATATGAAGAACAATTGCGTAATGGCATAGACTATTATATACAACTCACCGATAATTTGCAAAAACAAGTGGTGGACTTGAAACAAGAAGTAGCCAAAACTATATCTGAAAAATACAATTACCAATTGACTTTAAACAATACACGCTCTACTGTTAACATACTCATGGAACGTTTGAAGAAGTCGGATGCTGATGTAGAACAACTAAAGGCTGAATTGGAATCTCTGCAATTGGCTAAAGGAGCTTTGGAACAAAGTTATCTTTCTCTGCAACAAGAGTTGGAGTCTGTGAAGAAACAATTAGCAGAATCGGAAACGGCTCTCCAGGCAGTACGTGCTTCATCGGAAACATTACAAAAAGAGGTATCCCTTAAAGAAAGCATGTTCAATGATATATTAACTTCCGAAGAAGAAACTTTGGCTAAATTCACAAAAATTGCTTCTTCATTCCAGGAGCGCATCGATGGTGATGCTGCCAAATACCTGGACATGTACAATGAGCTCAAAAACAAAGATGAAACCCGTGAAGTTTACATGCAAGATATGAAGAAAGCTCTAGACGAATTTGCCACTGTATTGCAATTCGCTCAGCTAGAGTTGGATAACAAGGATACCACTTTGATTAAGGTACGTGAAGAATGTGAACAACTCAAACTGGAAAATATAGCCCTCAAATCAAAGGTTGATGAAAGTTCCGTAAAAGTAGCCACCACACCTGCCAAAAAGAATAGTACTGATATGGAGAAAATTGAGGGATTGCTTATTGATTCTGAATTAAGAGCCGAATGTGATAAAATTGCTACTTGGTTTTTGAACTCCAACAATGACAAAAGTGTGCGTAATGAAAGTTCTCAAGAAATTAGTGAACTTTTAAAACCTACTACTCCTAATAACAAGGCCAATCGTAATTGTACCACACCTGTACGTTCTTCGGGTGGCAAAGCAGTGGTCAATAATGTGAATACCCCACGGACACCACGTACCCCCAAGAATACTACACATACGCCACGCAGCACACCCAAGAAAACTGTTTTGTTTCCGGGCAAAGAAAATATACCCAGTCCTCAGAAACAGGTGCTAAAAGCGAGAAATGTTTAAAAGCGAGAGGGAGAGGGAGAACGGGAGAGACGTTAATTATGTTTATTTATATTTAACTCATTTTTTAGAATATTTAGTTTATTAATAACATAGACATAATTCCTTAAATATACCTAAAATCTTTTAGATAATAAAATTATTAAAAATATATACACATACGAATGACCGACCATAATGATCTATACTTCGTAAGCATTCCTACATTTTTTATGTATTTAAATTATTTTTTATTAATTATACATATTATAATTATATAATTTACAATAATTTTGGTTTTAAAAAATAAAACAAACAAGCAAAACAAACAAATGTAAATCCTTAAAAAAGAAATTTAAGATTTTTTTATTTTATAAAATGGGAAAATGAAAATGGAAAAATTATTAAGGCGGGTTATTCCCACCATATTAAATAAATGAAAGGATTTTTCTTTATTAAAAGAGATTAAAGACTCAGGGAGGAATAATAATTTATACAACTACATAATTGTTACATAGTGTATAAGAAAAACATTCCTAACAATGTTATGATTATAAATCATGACAGACTTTTGGTGAGAACAAATTCAAAATGTAAAAGAACTCCTTATATCCGGTTTTATTCTTTTTGTGCAAGCAATAATTTTTTTTGTTTAAGGTTCTGGTTTATAAAAGGTCTTTTGCCAATCATCGTTATTCCTCAATTCTTCCAACCATTGTTTTCATTTTTTAAATTCTAATATTTTGATGAGGGTTCTTTTTTACTACTTTTTTACTTACTTAAGGTGACGAAATTTTGTTTTTATGTAAAGTTATGTGCAGGAAAAACAACTTTAATTATTACGAGTATTTAAGGGTAGCAGAAAAATTAAAGTCACTCATTCATATAGTTTTCGACTTTGTAAGCAGTAGACCGTGAGAACTCTAGCATGTTTTCTTCATTGTTATTTGTTTCATTTTGCAGATGTTCAACAATTGTTAAGACGTAAATAAATTTCATTTTTTT
The DNA here is from genome assembly GCA_951394005.1 of Protophormia terraenovae. NCBI lineage: Eukaryota > Metazoa > Arthropoda > Insecta > Diptera > Calliphoridae > Protophormia > Protophormia terraenovae. The sequence continues at coordinate 3,425,378 of OX596074.1, read as the reverse complement.
TGGGGGGTTGGCACAAAGATTTTTAAATACTAGTTATACATTATTTGCCTTGATACTTAGAATTTAATAGGTTTTCAAGTAACCAGAATTTAATTTGAAAACAAGATTTTTCCCCCAAACAGTTTCAAATATACTCTATTTATTATGTTTAATGGGTTGCGCAAAAAGTGAAGAGAAATTTAAATTGGAGATTTGAAACGTAGCTTCCTAAATTAAGGGATTTTATATTCTAGATTAATATGCAAAACAAATTAAAGTTTTTCGAATCAAAATTAAACAAAACCAGTTGATGGAGAATAAATTATGCCAAATATTTTCTATCAAATCTCAAGAAGATCAGCTTAAAGAAACAGATAATAAAATACATAGAAAGAAATGCTACACATTACCTAATCGGAATACACGATTTCCATTTGGACGCATACTAAGCGAAATATTTAAGATTTTTATAGAAAATATTGATTTTTAGTGAGAAAAATAGGTGATCACAAATTGAGGCCCTTTTTCCATTTGGAGGCATATTAAACGAGAAATAAAGGATTTAAGATTTTCATAGAAAATAGATTTTTAGTGAGAAAAATAGTTGATCACAAATTGAGGCCCTTTTACCATTTGGACGCATACTAAGCGAGATATTTAAGATTTTTATAGAAAATATAGATTTTTAGTGAGAAAAATAGGTGATCACAAATTGAGGCCCTTTTTCCATTTGGACGCATATTAAGCGAGAAATTGAGTATTTAAGATTTTCATAGAAAATATCGATTTTTAGTGAGAAAAATATTTGATCACAAATTGAGGCCCTTTTTCCATTTGGGAGCATATTAAGCGAGAAATTGAGTATTTAAGATTTTCATAGAAAATATCGATTTTTAGTGAGAAAAATATTTGATCACAAATTGAGACCCTTTTTCCATTGGGACGCATATTAAGCGAGAAATTAAGTATTTAAAATTTTCATAGAAAATATCGATTTTTAGTGAGAAAAATATGTGATCACAAATTGGGGCTCTTTTTCCATTTGGACGCATATTAAGCCAGAAATTAATGATTTAAGATTTACATAGAAAATATCGATTTTTAATGAGAAAAATAGGTGATCACAAATTGAGGCCCTTTTTCCATTTGGACGCATATTAACCGAGATATTTAAGATTTAAGATTTTCATAGAAAATATCGATTTTTAGTGAGAAAAATAGGTGATCACAAATTGGGGCTCTTTTTCTATTTGGACGCATATTAAGCGAGAAGTTAAGGATTTAAGATTTTCGTAGAAAATATCGATTTTTAATGAGAAAAATAGGTGATCACAAATTGAGGCCCTTTTTCCATTTGGGCGCATATTAAGCGAGAAATTAAGTATTTAAGATTTTCATAGAAAATATCGATTTTTAATGAGAAAAATAGGTGATCACAAATTGAGACCCTTTTTCCATTTGGATGCATATTAAGCGAGAAATTAAGGATTTAAGATTTTTATACAAAATATCGATCTTTAGTGAGAAAAACAGGACCCTTTTCCCATTTGGATGCATATTAAGGGAGAAAATGAGGATTTAAGGTTTTCATAGAAAATATCGATTTTAGTGAGAAAAATAGGACCCTTTTTCCATTTGGATGCATATTAAGCGAGAAAATAAGGATTTAAGATTTTCATAGAAAATATCGATTTTTAGTGAGAAAAATGGGTGACCACAAATCGAGGCCCTTTTTCCATTTGGATGCATATTAAGCGAGAAATTAATAATATAGGATTTTTAAACAAAATATCGATTTTTAGTGAAAAAAAATGGTAATCACAAATTGAGGCCCTTTTCTATTTGGATGCGTGTTAAGCGCGGTATGAATGATTTAAGATTTTCATACAAAATATTGTTTTGTAGTTATAAATGATCATATAAGTCCTTTTTTCTATTCAGACGCTTTTTACCCATGATATAAAGGAAGTTAAGTAGTTTTTGTTATAAAAACTATTAAATTATATTGCATCATTAACAACAATGTGTAATTTTGCTAAATCAATGAATACAAATGTACATTCATAAATATAATTGTTATAGGAAAGTAAATAATGAGCAACAATACGTATAAATATATCATTTCAAACAGGTAACAGGTTGGTGGGAAAAACATTCTAGCAACTGACAAAACAATAACAAATGCAACAGATGTTTTGATCATTAAAGTAATTAGCAAATTGTGGGAAACATATTAACTACATACATTAGATTTTGTAGCAAATGTTACATATTTAGGTACATGAAGAAATAAGTAAAAGTTTTCCACTTACAAATAATTCCGTAAATCAATTTTAAAACACATTTTTCTTGGTTTATTTTTACGAGTATATCCCAGCAAACACAGCAATACGAGAAATGTTTCACGAAACGTATTGCCTGGATGAAAATAATTATTGCGGCAATAATCGAATTCGTATTGCGGAAGATACTTCCTTCGGGTGAAAAAGTGTCTCGATGGCAATACTCCTAAGCAATACGATAGCAATTCTTCTAGATGATAATCTGGCAATATCGCTAGATAATCACATGGAAGAAAATAGGAAGATATTGCTTAAATGATATTTGGAAGATAAAAAGAAGATTTTGCCCAGAACCCACCCGGAATAAAAATAAAATTATGCATTTATATTATACAAAATATTATTATTTTGGTAGTATTTGCATTAATTAGAAATAACTTAAAAAAGATAGTGATATTAAATCTGCTGGTTCTTATTTAGAGTTTCTTTGTATAACAGTGCTGACCTTAATACCATTGATTTTTCTTCATATACCTTTTAACAAAAAAATATATATTTGTAAATTTTGCAAATGTAAAAAAAACTATAATTTTATTTACCTTGAGGATTTTTTAAATATTTGTTGAAGCCAATAGAGAAACGAAATTCAATTAATATTAAAAATTATCTAAACAAAATTTAAAAAAATAAACAAATAAAAATTGACAATAAAAAAGTTTTTTTTTATTTTATATTGCGGAAATTTCTCGGAAGCAACAAAAGGAAGAAAATACAAAATGTAACTTGATTATTTTCTCTTAGATAATAAATTGGGGATATTGCCACTTTATCATCCAAGAAGATATCTTCCATTTGTTTGCAGGGATATTGACTATATTTTAATTGATATATTGTAATTTATAATGTTATAGCAAAACATAATCTAAGATTTAATTTTTATCATAATTTCTTTTTTTCTTTCTGTGTATTCATAAAAAAACAACAAAAAAATTATAAATATTTTAGCTGAACATAATTTGAGCACTTTGGTTTTATAATACATAAAACATACAACACACATTTAATTAATTTGTTTTTTATAAATATTGAGTAAGTAATATTTTAGTATAAGTAAAAGATACACATGGGTATAAAGAGTCAATAGTAAATATTAGGCAAAAATATTTAATAAATTTTAAAATGTAATTTTTAAAAAATTGTATTTTTAATAAATGTCTTACAGATTATACAAACTACATTTAAAATGTTGCAAAAAAAAAAAAAAAAAGGATTACAAATTATTTTAGAGTTAAATAAATTAACTTAAACTGATTTGTTTGTCTTATATAAATGAAAATTTTAATTTTTTTGTTTATAATTTTATAAAAACAATAACATAATATATCTACATTTATATATAATAATAATTATAAAGGTATTAAAAAATAAAAAAGAAACATTAAATTATATACACACACTTAATTAGAAGAACAGGGCAAATTATTTATAATAGAATTTTTAAACTGAATTTTAGAAACAGGCACTACTATGATAAATTTAAAATTAATATTTCTTTAAGTATTTATAAAGTTGTTCTTTTGTTTTGTTAAGATTTTTTGTAGGGTTACAGATAAATATTTTAATTTCTTGTAGTATTAAATATATAATATATTTTATTATTTGTTTATTGATATAAATTGTAATAATATATATTATTTTTCTTTATATAAAACTATACACAGCAACTGAAATACATAAGAGTAAATATTTAATTTGTGTTGTTAAGAACTGGAGTGTAAAATAGTTTCTATTAGCTTTTTTTATTTAATAGAGAAGCTGCTGTTTATCTATGTCTTCTTTTTTGTTTTTAATTTATTAATAATTTGTTTAGTTTTAAAATTCTTAAATTATAATTTCTTATGCAGTCTTGTTTTCTTTCTATATTAAGAGAAATCTGCATTATACTAAATTTTAATCGTTGTTAATTAAATTGTTTTATTTAAACAATGAATGATGATTGTGTGTGGTTAATTTTTTTAATTGGCCTCTGTTAAAGGTGGTTTATTATTGCTATGACCATTTTCAATGATTTTATTATTTAAAACTTTTTCATTTGGGGATTGTAGCTTTTCTTGATTATTTTGTTGCTGCTGCTGTTGCATTTGTTTTTTACATTCTTCTAAACGCTGTTTGTAAGTATACAAAGATTGCAGGGGCACATGCAGCAATTCAATAATTTGGGTAAACCAAAATTCTGGAAAGAAAAAGAAAATAAATTGTTAAATTAAAATTCATTAAATTTTAGTTTTTATCAAAAATTTTCTGTAAATTTTCTTTTTATAGAAAATTTTCCTTAATTTTTCTTTTTAAAAAAGATTTCATTGATTTTTCTTTTTAAAGAAAATTTTTATTAAAAGGAATATCTTCCTTATTTTATAACTCTTACCATTTTCTGCCGTTATAAAACCATGACGAATTAGAAAATCTATAACTACTGGACAACTGGTGGTCTTAAAATCTGGTGTAAATATACGTTCAATACATTCCTGGGCTGGTAATAATTCAAATGCCTGCACTTCGCCATCAGCATTGTGTGGTACAAAATCCAAAGGCAATTCTAAATCAAATACATATTCCGTGTTAGGAAAGAGTCCTTGTTCACTTTCGAAAAAGAATGAAACACAGCCTGCAGAAATGAGATTTTTAACAAGATCACTTGGTATAGAGGCTTCTTCGGCTGCCTCTTTAATGGCGGTCTCCTTAATGCCATAACCCACCGATAAACCACCACCCACCATATTATCCCATTTACCAGGCCAAGTTTCTTTGGTATTGGAGCGTTGTTGTAACCAAATGCAAAGACCACGGGTGGGATGTCGTACATAACCATTAATGTCAACACCATATTTACGTACACCAAATAAAGGTGTAGCCGAACGATCCATTTTTAAAAGGCTATTGTGTTCAGCTTTAACTTCATAATACTAAAAAAGGAAAATAATAAAAATAAATAAATTAATTATATATTAAGAAACTAGTTACTTATTTTTTTAGAAAAAACATACCTCTTCTCGCCATCCTTTTAAAGCAGAAAATATGCCTTTGGATCTTAATTCTCTTAATACCTTTTCAAGCTTTTCAGTACGTTCTGAATAATCACGAAATGCTGGATTTAGCTCAACTATACCCTAAGTTATAAAAAAGACAAAAAATGTATTTAATAATTGTAATTATTTCTTTATAATAGTGTAAATTTAATACCTGTTTAGTATATTCACAATCACGTATACAAAATACTTCTGGGTATCTATTAAGCTGTTTAATCACATCAGATTTAATCAGTCCTACCTGTTGACCTTCGACTAGAAAAGGACGTATATCACCCTTTTGAAAACCTAAAAATATAAAATAATAAAAAATTATAAACAAATTTTAACATTCATTCAATAGATAAGTTTTAGCAGATGCTTCAGATATTAAAAATTTATTTTTAAATGTTGTTTATTGAAAATTGTGTGTGCGTTTTTTTAATAGAGCTATTAATCTTCAAGATATTTAAGCAAAAGAAAGAAAAAGAATACATTATTTTTAATATGTCAACATAAACAAGATTTTTATAAATAAATTGCATGCAATCTATATAGACTTTCAAGTTCATGGTTTTATATTTTTGATCGAAGAATGATGACATTGCGGATTTAGTTATTTTTTCCCCAATATTTTAGGAGCAATTCAATAAATAATTATTAAAATAATTTGGTTCAAAAAAAATTGCAATGCTCTATTATTTAATAGTTTCTGTCAAATTTAGTTTATAGTATAGTTTATGTATTCTCTTATACGAAGACATATTTTGCATACTGTATACTTACTCGTTTAATACATTAAAAGAAAAAATAAGTTTTTTGATAACATTCAATATTTACGTTTGTTTTGTTTTTATTTTTTGGTTTCTATTAAATATCAAACTTTGTTTTTATTTATTTATATATATATTTTTTTTTTGTTTCTTTGGTGCACAAACCTACATATATAATAGTTGTTGTTACTTTTGTTTGACCGTCCGGTATTTTATTATAAATTTTACGTTTTATATTGCATCACTGTTATCAAAATGACTACGTAAAATGAAATATATGTATGTACATATGTTTGTAGCTATATTAAGTATATATATATAAATATACATACGAGACTAAAAACAATAAAAATAAAAATAATACTACTAATAAATAAATTAAAAAATATATTAACAGAACACTAACAAATAAAAAACTCATCTATTGTACATTCAACTTATGTATATAAATTACATTAAACTACTATTAAGGGGAAGTAGGCGCTTAAGAAACCTTCAATAAAATTTAAAAGTTCAATAGAAAATTAAACATTTAATTAAAAACAAATACACAATTAAATATTAAATTAAAAACAAGTTTAAATTTCTCTTTATTCTTTATAATAAATTTTAAATATTTTTCAAAAATACTTAATATTTGTATTAAAAATTAATTTTATTTTACTTTAAAAATTTATATCTTTAAAAAATCTATAATCATAAACAATTTTATAATCTTAAAATATTTATTTATTTAAAACTTCATAAAGTGTTATAAAATTAGCCATAATTAATAAAACAGTTTCTTTTTTATGATTTTAATTAGTTAATAACTTTATATTTCTAATTATCAACATATTATTAACTTTAAATGGAGGTTATTCCCCATTCGTTATTCTTTTTGTTTTATATTTGTGTACTCTTTTTTTGTTAAAGATATTGAATTGAAATTGACTATTTTAACTTTTATCTATAAAAAACAATGGAAACACGATCAATTTACATATGTACATACAAACAAATCGTAGGATTTTTGGTCAAGACGAATTTTAAATGAACTACAATCGAAGGCACCTGAAAGGTAAAAGAATAACAAAAATTATGTAAAAACCCAGCAGTTTATTAAGGAACAATTAACCCGCTTTTAGACAGTAAGATTCATTGGTGTATAGTCACCTGCCGCTCTTCTTCGGTCAGCAATGAGCGTATAGGCAATTGCCACTTTACTGACTCTTTGGTAAGCGGGAAGAAGACGAAAAGAAGATATTAAAATTTTTTATCTGACTCATTGAAATCAGTAAAGTGGTTTTGTCAATACAAAAAAGTCCCACCTAGCTGTCGTTTATTATAAAAGTAATGTCACTTTATTGACCCTTCGGTAGTGGTGGGAGTGATTGTGTGTGCAAAAAAGTGACTCCATGTAGTCGTTGAGGTGGCAATAGACTTACTCTTAGGACAAGTCCGTGGTAAAGTGACTAGTCTCAGCTAATAAAGTGTCTAGTGATACCCTTATGACTGCTGGGAGTGAAATTGTAATGAAATCCGGTTCGAAGGACCATAAATGTTAATTAAACTCTAAATTGATTTTCAAGGATAAAAAGTTATGGACTGTAGATGGATTTGCTTATTTATTTATTTTTTAGTTTATATAAAGCTTTCAGTACAGATCAGGTCAACCATATCCATTTAGGGGAATATTGGAACCCTTCAATTAATTGCAGTAGTAACCAAGAAATCCTAAAATATTTAAATTGTTCAAATCCAAATTATTTTAATTTTTACGAATTTTTTTATCTCATTATTCTTTCCTACTCTCTTTGTTAAAGGTTCTGAAAGTTAATTATAATAGTGGAACACACTATTAAAATGTTTCTCCGCTCTTGTTTCCATCTTTTCCAGGAATTTAGTTCCATTCCCTACAGAATCCCAAATTTAAAAATGTTTGAAAAATCTCCATAATTCTTTCTATTTTGCTGAAGGTTTTGAAATTTGATGGTAATAGAAGAACACTCTTTGTCTGTCCACATTTCCAAGAAATTTTGTCCGCCCACGTTGCCTTCTTTTCCTGGAAACTGGTTTTATCCCACAGAAAATCCCAAATTTTTGAAAAATCCCCATATTACTTTCCAACTTGTTCTGTTAAAGGTTCTGAAAGTTAACTAAATTAAAGTTCAACTCATTCTGTTAAAGTTTATTATAAAAGAGTAACAGTATGTCCACATTTTTAAAAAAGTTTTTTTCCATTTCCCGGGAAATGGAGATATGCTGCCCATTGATATATATTTTTTAAACTACCCAGCAAAAACTTTTATTGCCATGTAATGAGTTAAGAAACCAATAAAATGGCTCTTCGCTACTTACACATTAGCTGAACAACTCATTATTTTAACACGGTGATGACATTAGAGGCAACTACTTACCCTATACATTACTTAGATGTCATTACAATAGCTAATTACTTACAAGCTGTTAAATAGCGCATTGATTTTAAAGCATTACTGAAGTCATGATTAGTAATAACAATAGGATCTATTTTAATTTTTGGTTATGAACAAGTAATGAAATGTCAGGATATAAAATAATTGTTGTAAAGAGTTTATAAATTTTAATTTAACATAACAGCAACCAAAAATGTAATAAAAATATACTATTTTAGGTTACAAATTAATTTGTATGCAAATTTTGCCTTTCATTTATGTATCCTGTCTTTAAATATAACTGTATTATAAAAATTAATGTTTTCAAAAATCTGATAGGGTTATAAATAATTAGTTACTTAGTTATTTTTTTAAAGTAAAAATAACTTTATTTTACAATATATAGGGCTATTATCTACTCGGCAAATTTTTTTTGATGCATTTGTTTGGAAAATATCGCTCTTATTCCATTTTAAATGCATAGATCTAAATTTTAAATGCTTTTTAACAGTGTTATGTTGTCAAGCAAAGAGAGCTCTGTTAATTTATCAGTTTTTGTGCTTAGGTATATAAATTTTAAAATTCGAATCGAGGTGGTTTCTAAACAAGGGAATGGCTTGTAAACCGCAGAAATTTGTTAAAATAGTTCTGCAAGACATTGCCAGAGCTTGCGGTACTGATAACAGACTCTAGTCTCTGTTCAGGCTGAGATTATTCAGCTAGTAAGAGATCTGATAAAAAAGCAAAGCGCAATTAGATAAAATATCATGAATGCTGATGTTGTGTGTTGCTTTACCGAAAATACTGTACTCTAATTACAAATACAAAAACTTTGCAACTTTTTTGTGGTTCTGCGAGACGGATAAAATTTACTGATGCTCCTTACTAATTTCTCTAACTTACTTGAAACGCCTGTTGCTGCATATTGGACATCCTTTAAATTGTTTCAGTGATAAGCTGGCTCCATAAAAAAACTCAAGAATGCTAATGAAATAAATATTATTAAATTCTATTGGATTTTAATTACAGTCAACAAAATTTGCTTTAACACCTTTAAAGAGATTACAGATTCTAAAGGATGTTGTCAGTAGAGGATCTGCTAAAGTGATCAAATCTTATCAGCAAGTTACTAAGGCTTTTAAATAGTTGATAAATATTCCTTCCTATAAAGTTTAACTAATGCAATCTATTTTTTACTGTTCACTAAAATAAAACAGGCTATATTAGATTCTACATAGCCGAATATATATATTTATTTCTTTTTGTAGTTGTTAGTTATTACCAAATGATCATGTGAAAGAATAAAAACAATTTTTTCTTTTGCTATAGAAGTAGCGTCATTAAAACACATACACACACCCCCTTTAACAAAAGATCAATGTATCTTGAAAAATAAAAAAAAAAAAAACGATACGAAAAAAAGAGAAGTAAAAAATCAAAACAACAACATCCACAATCTGTTGAGGAATGTTGTTTGACAACGATTCAATGAGTATAATTTTTTGTTGTTTTGCGGTCTATATAGGAGAAGATATATTTTTTGCTGGTTTGTTTTTGTTTTACGATTCTTTTAAATATATACATTTATATACAAATACATAATATACTTTGATACCTATATATTCAGTCCTCAAGGTCATTGAGGAATATTTTATAGCCATACAGAAACACAAGTATTCATCTGTTTTTTTTTAATAATATTTCTGTAATTATTTTTAACATTAAAAAAAATGTTACAATTTAATTTTAAAAAGTCTTTATTATACAGTTGACAATGTTGGTTGTTTATTTTATTAAATTGAAATACATTTAATTGTAAATATTTAAGAATTGATATGTTTTTTGCTATTTTTGTTGTGGTTCTTGATTAATTTGTTTTTTTCTTTCCCTTCTTTCTTTTTAAATAGTTTCTTTAACCTTGGCGCTTAGATAAATTTTGCATAAAATAGTTTTTTTTTTAATATAAAAATGTCTTGCAAATTTTTATTTTCCGTATACATTTTTTTTAAATGTTTAAAAATCTTTAAAGAAAATTAAATTTGCTGATTCATTATGACTTATTGATGTAATAATGTAATAATTTAAATAATCGTAAAATAATAATCAATCATTCAAATTCATTTTTTAAAAAAGTGATTTGATTGTAATAGAAATTTTGTTGCAACGTTTACACTATTTTCCCTTAAACAAACGTAGTCTTTAGAGCTTAACAAGTAAATAAAAAATAATTGGAAAATTTCTTATTGATAAAGTAAATAAACAGAGCATAATGATTAGAGGGAATATAAATGAACTTTAGAGTAGTTTAATAAATAAATAAACAAACAAATATACATTAATTTTTAATTTCAATTTTTTTTTTGCAAGAAAGTTTTCAGTACAATAGAGCTGATTTTGTTTTTGTTTACGTTTTAAAAAGGTAACTTGCAAATTTATTTATAACTTTAATAGAATTTTATTTCAAACTAATTAAAATATCGTTATCTGTATACAAAAATACAAACATCAAGAATTGATTATCAAAATGGCAAATGTATAAACATGTTTAATAATTTCTTTTTGTTATTATTTTAAATTAGTTTTTAAACCATTGTGACTGGTTTCAACAGGTTTATTTTGTGAAGAAAAGGTTGTATAAAAGTTTATCATCACTCAAAGTTTTGTAAAAAGGATTTAGGAAATTATAAATGAACCTTTTAAATTGAATGAGAAATATACGAATTTACATAGCTGCTTGGGTAAATTAGAAAGGCATTTATTCAGTAAATTAGATTTTTCCACTTTTGATTGCTGTTAAATAATATATGCAAAAAGTTTAATGCTTTAAATTACTTTTGTTTATTTTTTGCATGTTGAGAAACAAAATATAAAACAATTAGAATTGTATCTTAAAATGTCTTTTGTTGTTGTCTTTATAACCTGTTCCTTTTTATTTTTAGCAAATGAACATTTTTATGTCAATTTAATTATTTTATTTAGGCTATCAATATAAGCCCATTTTAATTTTATGTTGTATATTTAAAATCAGGGACAGTGACTGTTATGACTTTTATCTTAAAAGTTAGAGGATTATATATAAAATAAAAAAATTGCCAAAACGAAAAAAAAGTAAAAACAAAAGAATTAAAAAAGTCGCCAAAATAATAAAAAAAAAAATCGCCAAAATGATACAAACGCTAAAAATACGAACATCAGCATAATAAGAAAGTCGCATAAAAGAAAAAACGATAAAGAGAAAGGCACTAAAGTAAATAAATCTCTAAAATTAAAAAATCGCCAAAATAAAAAAACGACAAACATTGTCAAATAAAAAAACTCCCAAACGGATAAAATAACGCCAAAATATAAAAATCGACTAAGCAAAATCGAAAAAACTACCAAAGTAAAAAAAATTAGCAAAATATAAAAACACCAAAAAGGCAAAAATTGCAAAAATAAAAAGTACGCCAAAATAAAAAAACGCTAAAATAAAACAAACGCTAAAATTTAAAACTCGGCCTAAACAAAAAAAAAAAAAAAAAAGGCTAAAACTAGTTCCTCAAAACTTTATTCATTCGAAATTGTATTTAAAATACATTGATGTTCGAAAACGTTTTCTTTCGAATCCAATAATTGCACAATAACCCCCCATAACCTAGAAACTTAGGTAAATTGTATAGTAATCTAATTTTAATTTCATAAACATATTTTGAACTCTGTTAATAAAATAGTACCAAATTATGGGGACTAATATATTTGGATTAGATAATTACAGGAATTGTGGTAATGATAGAAATTTTGGGTCTTTAACAATTAAAAATAAAATTCCAAAAGACGGTATAATTTTTTTATCATCCTTACATAAAAGAATTGAAGGTACTTTTTTGAAAGAAAAAGCTCCGCAAATCTTTCTCAACAAAAGAAATTTATATTAATCAACTGATAAAATAATGACCATAACTTTTAGGAGATAAGAAAAAACTAACTAGTAAGTAATTAAAATTGGACATTGATCAATACTTAGTACAACATAGTATATGTAGTAGAAGATTAATAAAAACATTAAATGAAAAATGTCTAACAAAAGTCTGAAACATTTCACGGCAGATTAAACATGTAAAAGATAACAGTTTATAATTATAACAACAGTTTAAAATTATAATTATAACAGTATAACAGTTTATAATTATAACAATTAAAGGGATAAATATCCCTTTAACAGTCACTGTTAATGAGCAGTTCTGTTAGCGACTTAACTACTTTATCTTGTATACATATGTGTTGTTGTATATACATACATATGTAAACAATGTGGGTGGGGGTGTTAACATTTTATCATATATTAAAGCCGGCTCTCTGCCAGGATAATTAAAAAAAAATTTAATAAACAAATTATTCTTAAAAGCCAAACTATATGAAAAAACATAAAATCTATAAAATGACAAATGTCCTCACAAAAACTTTTTTTTGTCTATTTTTCTACATTCCTTTTGTCCTTTAACAAGACCTTGCACACACATTATAAACATATCCTTTAGTATAAGCTGCTGCACACACCCTTTTAAAAGAATTTCATTAAAAATCAATAAAATGCAGTGTGGTAATATAAAAAAAGACTCAGAAAAATATTTTAATCAAATATTAATAACGATTACACTCACCATTCAAATAGAAATTATTAAATTTGTGTGCCATTAGCAGTAGACGTGATAATTTTACATTTACATCGCCTCCCGACATTGGTAACGTTTTGCTTTTTGTTTTCTTAAAAGAAAATTTATTAAGAAATGCTTTAACTAAAAAACGTTTGTGCGTTTTTTTCTTATTGTTGTGGTATTGTCTCCTATGTACGGAGATCTTAAATCTGTTCTAGTTTTGTATTTGTTGTTTATTTTATTAATAAGAGTTTTTATCAAATAAATATTGTTTAAGCAGTTCTAAAAAGAATTTTGTCACTTATATTTGCTTCTATATGTACTATTTTATTCTAATATTTTTTTTAAATACCAAAGACCAAACAATACCACACTAAACGAACAAAATAAGAAAACTGAGAAGATATAAAAAAAATGTACAAAAAGAAGAAGAAAACAACTGTCAATTAATAAAAATAAATAAAAGGAGCTGCCACTGTTACAAAAAACAAAACTGTTAAGTTTTAACAGTTTCATGTTAAAAAATCAACTCTGTAATGAAATGTCATTGTTTGCCAAAAATGACAAAAAATATTTGACATTTATTCTTTTTTTTACTGAGTAAAGTTGTGTGTGAAAAGTGTGAAAGAATAAATCTCACGTGTGTATTTGTTCGATTTTTCCCCTAACAAATTCCACATTTAAAAAATTATTAAATAAAATTACGAAATTTTATAAAAAAACGCTCAACATTTCCTGCCCACGACCATGAGTGATGATTATTTGAGTAAACCCTTATCGTTATCTGGCTCCACTGGATGTAAGTTTTCAAATGATGTTTCCCAGACATACATAATCACATACGGGTATCAGGGGTTGTAGTGTTTGAGATATCGAACTATCAAATTCAATTCTCCCTTGTTGTATGTGCTTTATGCGTTGTTACATCATGCTTTTGATGTGAATTTTTTGGGTGAATTTTTTGTTTTAATTAAAATTATTTTTGGATTTAAGTTGACGATGCCAGCAAACCTACAAGATCTACAAATAGCACAGCAGCTTCCACAACATTTGGTACTCCCATATCACCATATTTGAACTACGACCCGCGTTTCTTGCAACAAGCTCAACCAGAATTTATATTTCCCGAGGGTGCTACAAAACAAAGAGGACGTTTTGAGCTTTCATTCTCACAGATTGGTACCTCAGTGATGGTAGGAGCAGGTATTGGTGGTGTAGCTGGTTTCTACAATGGTTTGAGAACAACAAAAGCTTTACAACAAACCGGCAAATTATGGCGGACACAGTAAGTTTTTTTTTTTTTTAAAGTAGAAGTAAACAAAAATTATAAATGTTAATTAGAAATATAAAAACTTGAATACATTTTCCTACAAAGTATTAGGGTTCTCTAAAAAAGTCGAAATCGTCTTTTTGGTTCTAAAAATTTTCGAGAAATCGACTTTCTTGTTGACAGATAGTCAAAAATATAGTTCAAATGTAGAAAAAAGTGAAAATTAAAAAAGTCGAAAAATTAGAATATAGTCGAATGTAGAAAATAGTGTATAATAATCGAAAATATTGGGAGAAGTAGAAAGTTAGAAACAATCTGAAATATTCGAAAATGTTTAAAATAGTAAATAAAGTTGAAAATAGCCGGAAAAAGTATAAAATAGGGAAAGTCTGAAAAAATCGATAATTCGGAAAAACCTGAATAAAGTCAAGTCTGAAAAAATCGAAGAAAGCCGAAAAGTTAGAAAAAACTCCAATATATTCGAAAATGTTGAAAAATAGTCGAAAAAACGAAATCATAAAATCCATTATGTCGGAAAACCCTAAAAAAGCCGAAAAAGTAGAAAATAGTCGAAAAAAGTCATTAATGGTAAAAAAAACGTTTACTTCATTAAAAGGGGGAAGTTTCTTATATCAAATTTGTTTGAGCTTGATAATTATCATTCGAGCTGATATGAAATTAAAACCCTACATAATAATATAAAAAAATTTAGTTTGGCCTCAGGAGGCGTAATATATTACTATTAATGAATATATAAATAATAGATAGTTTAAACGATGATTTTAGAGAGCAAAAAAAAAAAATTTTGAATTATCTACTTTTTCGAGCCAAAAATTACTAGATTTTGTTTTTCTCTTAAAGGATTTTATTGTATCAGGAAATTATTCAAAATATGTCATTTCAACAAGCTTTAATTACGTGCATTTGGTTATGCTTATTTCTCTCTCTCTTTCTCTCTGTAAAAATTTAATATTAATAATTCTTTATAACTTTTAACATAGAATGGTTAACCATGTTATGAAACAAGGCTCGGGTACCGCTAATACTTTGGGTGTTTTAGCTGTGATGTATTCTGCATTTGGTGTTCTCTTACAGTATGCCCGCGGTGAAGATGATGATATAAATACAATTGCAGCCGGCACAGCTACTGGTTTTCTATACAAATCAACTGGTAGGAAAATTGTTTATAAATTAAAGAAAATCTTTAATATTATTTCCATAAATTTTTCAGCTGGTTTAAGAAAATGTGCCCTAGGCGGTGCTGTTGGTTTAGGTGTTACCAGTCTATATTGTCTTTTCCAATTGGCGCGAGCGAATGCTGCCTCAAATGGTAATTCCGGCATGAAATACCTTTAAAAAAGGTTTTTTCATCGTTGCCACTCACTTTCCTTCCTCCCTGTTTTTTTAATATAAATAATAATATTAGTCCTTTGGTGTAAAGGACATTAAACGGTCTTTTTTTATTTAGCAAATCTTAAGGAATAAGTCACTTTCTTTATTCTTTAAACATACAACAAAACAAAAAATGCTACTCTACACTGTAAAACTTGTATGTAATAATATCATTTACATTTTTTCATTTATAGTTTTTAGTTTGTGATCTTGTTTTTTTTAATTCAATTTTTGTTAGCTTGAACAAAGAAAAAACATTTAACAAAATTCACAAAAACATGTTAAGACATGCAATTGTAAAACAAACGTTAAATTTTCAATGGAATTTCGAAACGAAATGTCCTTGACAATTTTCGGTATATTTTATGTTGCGATTGATTATTTTGAATATAAGTTAGATCTACAAAATATACATTTAAATAAAAAAACCAAATAACTTTTAGTTTTAATTCTTTTTAAATTCAATTTGTAGTAAAAGGCTGGGATTTTTTATTGTAAAATTTATGGAGATTGTTGAAATCTTCACTTGTGAATTTTCGCCCATGATCTTAATATCAATTTATGATTTTAGTTTTATTATTTATTGAGAAAAAAATTTATTGCCCCTCAATTATGTGAGAAAATTTACGCCATTTAATTAAGGAAAAAAATCTTACTTTTAAGAACTTTAAACTTTGTAAGCCTTATAAGTAAGTCTTATTTTAATTATACGCTTGTATAGTTTTATAATAAAATATCCTACTTAATATTCAAAATTAAACAATTTTATATTACACGACATAAATAACAACTTTTCATCATCCTTGTCTTTTAAAGCCAATCTTCGCTCGGCATATAATGTTCCCACTTGACAAATTGTATCATTGCACGCCAAGCGAGTAGGGGGAGCTGTTAAATATTTATACGCCAATTTACGTAAATATTCATAGGGTGTTACATTCCAATATTGATAGATATTACCATTTCTAGCTATTAAAGGTTCCTTAAGATAAAAACTTAGTTGTTGTTCAAAAGCCAGAAAAACACTATCTGTAGTATTGTTTTCGGTAATAGTAGTTGAATCGTGCGTTTCCCAAAGATCTGAAGTGTTATGATAGTTATAGTTATTGGTGGGTAAAGTGTTATATGTAGGATTTGTAGAATCTTCGTCTAAATTCAAAGAAAGTCTTAAATTATGTGTCATTTCTGTATGGCACGCTGACAATTGCTGCTCATTTAGGTAACGCATTTTAAAACGGGGATCCAGTAAAGTGGCTATGATCAGCGATGAAGATTGTTGTGCAAAGGAAAAATATTGATTTAGTTGGGTCTTTAAAGATTTTTTGTAATATTGCAAATCTTGAGGATCAGTTAACTTTAATTCTAATTTTGAATTTAACATAGTTAGCAAAGGTATAATCATTGAGACGCAGGCAGCTTCGGAGTTAAGATCTAACCAGGCTTGATAAAATATTTTAAGTAATAACACTAAATACTCCATCTGTTGCCATTCATATTCTGAGGGAACTTGTATATCGCCGTATTGTTGTATATACATTTCTAAGGCAGGTTTTTGTTCCAGTAATTTTTGCCACATTAAATAAGTGGTAGTCCAAGTATTTTGGGGGGAAGTAAAGAAATTATTTTGATTTAGACCACATAATTCTTGGCACTCATTTAAATTTTGTTTGGCCTGTTGATTGCTCACAAAATGATCTATAATACTATTGCATTTTTGTTTAACTATTTCGATTATATCAGCAGAAAATAAAGCTTCTCGTATAACCTTTTGTAGCAGATATTCGGAACATTCCAGGGTGGTAAACCATTCGGAAGCGACATCATCATTCTTTTTCACTATATTTAAATGGATCTTGTCCACTATGTTAAACTTACGGCTTAAATCTAAAAGATTGGTGGATATTATTTGGGATGTTTCCACAGGCAAAACCTCTAATACCACCATGTGCTTTTGATTGTCTTGTAAAAAGTGTGCACTAATAACTTGTAGGCAACAAGATTTCATATGATGCCACCACTGGGTAGTAGTCAATGTAACCCACTCCGCTTGTTCTAATGATTGTAAAACCTTTTTTCTTACAGAATCATAAGTTTCGGGTAGAAGATCATTTTTGTAAAAATCTTTAGATTTAACAGCATATCTACTAGGTCTACAGGGATCAGCCAAGTTTAAACGTTTAAATGCTTCTCCATCGACTATATTAAAAGGCAATAAATCCACCACCATGAGATCTAATATAGATTTATCTATTCTTCTATTTAAAGCTATATCTCCTGGTTTGCTGGGAGATTTTTTATACTGCTCAATTTTAATTTGACCCATATCAACCCGTGTCATATCCATTAAGGGTTCATCTTGTTCATTTACCACCAAAGGATCATCTACCACTATTTCAATATTTAAACTTTTGTGCTCTATATCTTCTGATTCAGACTGTTTATCTATTTTCCTTTTCCGTCCAGGTTTTTTACGTTCTTTTGGTCCCTCTATTGCCTCTTTGCGCTCTTTAAGTCTTTTACGTTTAGCCCGACGTTTTAAATTAACATTTTCCGATTTGTGCTGCACATAATCCTTTTCCATGTTGTGAAAGGCCGAATATTCATGGGGATGAACCTTTTCCAAGTGTTTTTTAATGCTACTCACAGTTTGATTTCTGGGCAAATTACTGCCTAAAGATAATTCTTTCATACAAACCACACAGGTGGCTGTACTTTCATTGCGATGGAAATAATTCCAAATAGGATTACAGGGACCAGCCATAATGAATTGATTGTTATGGAGAATAAGTTAGAGGAAAATTAATTGTATTTAAACATTATTGTTTATATTTATTATTATTTTTTCTTAGCAATAAAAAAAAAAAACTATTTGCACAAAATGTAAACAATGTGCATTATGTTGCCAGCAGAGACCTGCGCCGAACGATTTTAACGGCGGCGGCGGCTTTGCTAAAAATTGTCGGCGGCGGCTCAAAATCGGCTGTTAGCCGGCTGAACATTGGTTCACAAATGTGTCCGAAGACCGTTTGTTTGAACCACAGACTAATAACCAGACTTGTAAGAAATGACGTTTACAAAGTCTACTTATCATATGTGGTTACCACCATAATTTGAAAGAGAAAGAAAAAAACATAATATCCATGTGGCAACATGAAAAAATAAACAACTATACACTACCCAAAAAAACATATGACAACAAAAAGAAAACAAATAAAAAATTTATTTACCAATTAAAAAAAAGAATTTTTTTATTTATTTTAAAACAATTTTGGTAAAAATTGGAAAAAAAAATGGAAAACAATTGTTCCTTTCACATTGGTAAGTTCTCCCTGAAATATAAATCAATTCTTTCTTAGTTAATAAAAAAAATAAGCTTGTTTACTTTGTTTTACTTACAGACGGACGCAGGAGCCAATTTTGTTTGCGAGCAAAAAAAGTTGGAAAACATCATCAGATTTTTAACCAGGTAAGACAATAACTAAAAGTAAATGGATAAATAAAAGAAAAATATTTATTATTATACATTTGTTATTTATTTTTCAGTCTCACCTTTTTAATGAAGAGGGCCATTTGCCGGACAAATTGGTCTTGAACACAGACCATATTCCAAGGAAACTATTGGTTGAAATCTTCCTGAAATCAAAAGTAAGTAGTCCAAATCGCCTGTAAATAAAAAATATATAAATTTCTATTAATTTTTTAATACATTTTAAGGGTGTACCATTTTTTGATGGCGGCACCAAAAAACACAAATTGGTTTTGGATACAGATCACACCACAAGGAATTTATTGGTTTAAATCTTGCTCAAATCAACAGTAAGTAGTCCAAATCGCCCGTAAATAAAAGAAAATAAGAATTTTTATAAATTTTTTAACATTTATTAATACATTTTAAGGGTGTACATTTTTTTGAAGACGGCAGCTAACAACACGATAATTGTACGGGACACAGACCAGCTCCTTTGGAACCAATGGGATGGAAACTTCCAAAAATCAGCGGTAAGTAGTCCAAATCGTCTGTAAATAAAAAATATATAAATTTCTATTAATTTTTTTAACATTTTTTAATACATTTTAAGGGTGTACCATTTTTTGATGACGGCACCAAAAAACACAAATTGGTTTTGGATACATATCACACCCCAAGGAATTTATTGGTTTAAATTTTGCTGAAATCAACAGTAAGTAGTCCAAATCGTCTAGAAATAAAAGAAAATCTACAACTTAATTAATTATTAAACATTTTTTCTTCATTTTAAGGGTGCACCTTTTCGATAATGGCAGCAAAAAAATCAAAATTGGTACGGGGCACAGGACGACTCCTATGGAACCAATTGGACAGAATCCCTTCTAAATCGACGGTAAGAACTCCAAATCGCCTAGAAATAAAAGAAAATCTACAATTTTATTAATTATTAAACATTTTTTTCTTCATTTTAAGGGTTCACTTTTTCGATGATGGCAGCAAAAAACTCAAAATTAATACGGGACACAGGACGACTCCTATGGAATGAAAAAAATTGTTTATTATTTTTTTAATAAAAATTTGTTTTTTTTCGACCTTCAATTCATTGTTCTGTATTTGTATAATTTATTTGACATTTAGTAAAAGTGTTGGTCTGCAAGTGGCCACAGGTCTAGCTAATACACAATGGTTTAGGGTATCATCATCGTTTATTTATGGCTTTGTTTGAAATAAACGAGGATTAAGGAAATGTCCCAAATACAGCTAATCAAGATTACTAGCAGACTTGTTATATTCTTTCCACCTTAATAAAGGTTTCTGAAAATCAAAAATTCTTTGTGCTGGTAATCTTGATTTAAGCCACTTACACTTTTAAATCGGTCACTAACACACAAAAAAAAACACAATAAACACACAAAAATGTTCCAATTGGTTATATTAAAGTTATTTAACATAACCAATTGGTATTCAAGCGGAAATTATAAATCAAAAGATTCAAATTGGACAAAAAGTAGTTTCCATCCAATAGAAATCTTTTGCTTCTTCCGGCATAAACTTTTAAAAATACAAAAACACTTACCTGGTCGGATCTTCCGGAAACTTGTGTAGTTTGTCCCCCGTTTAGCAACCAATAACACATTTGCGGCTCCTGAAAAATATAATATTTCAGATTAAATAAAATTAAAACAATAATGTTAAAAAATATTTACTTACATTTTTTCCAGGTTTTTCTTCTGCTTCCACCGGTTAGTTAGAAAAAGGAACAATTTTAATGTTCCTTTTTCAAATGATGCAACGGAAATGAGAAAATTTGGCGCAAAAAGTATATTTTTCCGCCAAAATCTTAAATTTTCTCATTTCTGCGCCAAAATTTTTGTAAAAATATATAAAAATAAAAAGTAAACAATAACACCATTAAATAAAAGGGATAGCCATACTTTTTAGTACAATTTGCTATCCCTTTTAGATAATGGTGGTAAATTGGGGCAGCCACTTCGCGGTTTTTTTAGTGCTGCCAATTGTCGTGTCATATCTATGCCTTATCTATGGTTTGAACATTATTTATAAGTATTTCCTAAAAGATTTATATCATACATTTTTGTATTTATGGCATAAATAGACCTCCCTAACTCAGCTCCAATTTATTTGATTTTTTTCGCCAATGATAGTACTTTTATCGGTGAAAATAATGATGTAAAAATTTGTCAGCGCAATTAAATATTTTGGAAGTTATAGGGTTTTGAAAATCGAATTTCCCTAAGAAACTCGCATTAAATTTTATAAAAAAAGTTGAGTAAAAGGGAAGAATTACGTTAGCGAAGCCGCTTTTGGACATACCACAGAGTTAAAAGTCCTTCCGCCCGGCCGAAGGCTGACTATTTAGAAAAAATTATTTCCACCAAAAAATTAATTTTTTGTTCTAAAAATTACAAAATATTTGAAAAAGTTGTTTTTATAAAGTTTTTATATTTGTATTTATTTTTATAAATGCGCAAGTAAGAGCTTTTAATTGATACCTTAATCTTTGCAATCGGATAAATAGTATGGGAAATATTTACGATTTTAAGTGAATTAGAGAGGTAAATGAGTACCGTTTTTTTGTACTTCTAATGTGTCAAAACGGAAGACTTTTTGTTTGAACATTATTTATATTTTTCAAATTATTAAAAACGTACAGTTAGGGACAAAACTATTTGTACACCTCATATATTTCGTATACCTTCACGCACATTTTCAACAGATCCGCTGTTTTTATACTTGCTTACAATGTATTGTACTGTGGAATGTTGCAAATTTACTAAATTACTTATATTCCGGAGAGATTTTCCTTTTTTATGTTTATCAATAATTAAATTTTTAATATCCAAACTCAACTCTTTTCGCTTTCCCATTTTTGATGTGCTTATTATTCAAAACGTTAAAACCAACTTCTTATTTTGTAAAATAAAACTCGATTAACGAAGAAAATATAACGGTATTTAAAAAAATCATCATACAAGAGTCCAACGTACAAATAATTGTACAAAGTACTGATGTACAAATACTTTTGTCCCAAAGATTTTTACTTAAATTGTACTTTTTTTTAACAATGTGTTATATATTAATTTATTTTTTATCAAATAATTCAATAAAAATGGACCTGAATTAAAACTACATATAATAATTTTTTATTCTTTATAAATTATTGAAGATATACGAAATGCATGGGTGTACAAATAGTTTTGTCCCTAACTGTATATATGATCTTGACACAGATCTTCTCCCTACACATGTAAAATTTCAAGCTGGAGCAGTGTTGTCAGTGGAAATTTTTAAGAATACCTACGGCTGATGAAAAAACCGATTTTCCCTAAGCGTCCAAAAAATGTTAATAAGTTCTTTAAGATTTTTTTCTAATCTAATCGTATAAAAATGCTAATTATCAACCTCCAAAAATTAAACTTTAGAAAATTATATTTTACTATGTCTACTGATATGTATATTTTAATTCATTGCGTTTTTACTATTTTATTAACAAAAAATATCTGATGAACGAGCCAAGTACTAAAGATTTATCCTAAAGTTAGCGGGTTAAGCTTTTCCTGTTAGATAGATCAAAATGATCCAAAGATTTTGTTTAATTTCTTGTTTAAAAATTGTTCTTCAGGATAATATTTTCATAATAGGGGATTAAATTCTACATTTTAAATTTTATATTTAATGATAAATATAATATTGAAACTTGTTTTTTTTTTCATATATTTCAAAGCCAGAAAACATCTCGATTTGAGTTATTTAATTATTTAACACAATAAAAACATCTAAATTTCCATACAGGGAAGAAATTTTTAGTATTTTTAGTACATAGAAAATTGTTTAAAAATGGATTTGTAAAAATTGCCGAAAAGTTTACAAACAAAAAATTATAAATTAAATTTATATTTGTTCACATTTATTATTTGTTTAAAAATTTTATTTTTTGAATTAGAAAGTATTTGTGTGTAAAATTTTTATTTAAATCAACAATTTCTGAAAATATTTTGGCAAACGAAAAACAGGCCAAAAGGATACACATAATAAAATTATATGTGAACAGTGATGCTTAAACTTATTGTGTTTCTTAAAAAACTACACCACTTTTAACAGTATTTTTTAAAAAATCAATTGAAAATAAGATTTTCTATTTAAATTTTAGAAAAGATCATTGGAAAATTAGATTTTTCATTAAAATTTTTAAAAAAATCAATTGAACATGAGATTTTTCATTTAAATTTTAGAAAAGAACTGTTGAAATTTCTATATTTCATTAATATTTCAGAAAATATTAATTGAAATTACAATTTCTATACAAAATTTGGAAAATATCAATTGAAAATTAAGTTATTTATTTTGCATTCAGAAAAGAACATTTGAAAATAAGTTTTTTATATCAAATTTAGAAAAGAACAATTTAAAATAAGTTTTTATATTTTAAATTTAGACAAGATCAATTTATAATTAAATTTTACATTTAAATTCAGAAGAGCACAAATAAAATTCAGTTTTTTATTTTAAAATTTAGAAAAGAACAATTGAAATTGAGAAAAATTCATTAAAACTTAGAACATTGAATAAGAGAGATTTAAATGATAACATAATGATAGGTCAGCTTAATTTTTTTAACTTTAAGCAAATAATATTTAGAAATTGTATAAAATACTTCTGGAGTGTAAAGTATTAATTACTTTTACTCTTTATGCATATTTCACTCTATATATATGAAGCTCTGTATTTAATTTAGTTTTTTCAAAAATTCAATTGTATTTTTCTGATTTTTAAATAAAAATTCTTCTTTTCAAAAATTAAAATAAAAAATTCAAATTTAAATTGTTATTTTCAAAAATATAAATGGAAAACCTAATTTTCAATTAATCTTTTCTCAATTCTAAATAAAAAATCTCACTTTCAAATGATCAATTCTGAAATTTATGTGAAAAATGTAAATTTCAATTGTTATATTCTGAAATTAAAAGAAAAATATTTTTTTAATATGTTCCTTTCTGAATTAAAATGATATTTTCAAATTTTGAATTGGAATATCTCATTCTCATTTGTTCTTTTCTGAAACTGAATTCATAAACCTCATTTTTAATTGCTGTTTTCATAATATCATATAGAAAATTCTTATTTTAACTTAAAAATTGTGTAGTAAAAAACATATGTGTCTGAACATAATATTAAATAACATATAACACAATAACTCAAATAATATACTTTGTGAATTGGGTAAGTAAGTATGTATTTAGTTCATATTTTAGTTCATATTAACACACGTTTTGCTTCATAACTTTTTTCCGAAGCAATTTTTAAAATTATTTTATCATTGAAATTATGTCAGTTATTATTCTTGAAGTCAACCTGTTGATTTGTTGTGAGTTTGACCAAAATGAGTAACGAAAATGATGTTCGTGCTATAAATTATTAAAAATTTTCAAAAAAAAAAAAAAAAAAAAAAATTGGTCCTACAAATAATTGGTCAAAGAATTAAATGTCCTCTGTCATACTGTTTTCAATACTAGATAAATAGAAAAACACTTTTCAAATAAAATTTTTCTTAAATGGAACAAAATTTATGACTGTTTTTGAAATTAATGTTACGATCATTTGACTTTATCGGTTATACAAAACTTTATTTAATCTATACACATATTAATCAGTTAATCGATTAATCAACAATTCTAATTAATAAAAAAATTCTGATTAATTATTTTTAATTTTGATTAATCAAATTTGAATAATATTATTCAATGTTCTCAAATTTAGTTTACAATTAAACAAATGAAACAAAAAATGCTAAATATATAATATATGTTATTTGGTGATTAACGACCCACATTTTATGTTTTCAAACGACTTTGCATGCATTTTTTTATATTTTAATGAAAATTAAAAACAAAAAAAATTAATTGATTAATCATAATTTTGAACAAATGAAATCAAAATTAATCGATTAATCATGAATATATTTAATCAAATTGTTAAATAAATCAAATAATTAATATGAATAAGAATATGTTTATCTATAAGCTAATTCATTACAATCAATCTTGGATGTTGAAATAAAAAGATACCAGTACCTATGCTACTGAATTACCTCTTATTAAAAAATATGATGAACCATATCCCATAGACGGACATCTCCTGATAACGGACAAAATCACCGCCTATGGAAGCTTTCGCTGTATATGTAATTTCCTATAGTAGCTTCTTGACTTGAGATTAATGTTGAGTTTTTATTATACAAAAAGATTGAGTGAATGCGTCCATAATATGGATGAACAAATAATTCATATAACCATCGACGATTTATGATGAACACGCTAAAGTTGTTACTGACTCCGGAGAGAGAGAAATGTATGTATGTATTCTATAGCGTAACGTGTGATAATCTTGAAGACATGTGTCGTTATTCCTCTTCCTTTTAAAGTGAATAACAAATTACAAGACTCTTGAGATTTTGCTACACACTAATATACAGTGGCTCAGCTGTGATAGCTTAAATTATGCAGTATACAATTATAGGAATTAAAAATAAAATTTGGTATCATTAGAAAGAGGAAGATTTCTAGTTTTATATAGAATCATTATTTAGTGTTAAAGTTTACCTTTAAGCAAATTAAAGATATGAAAACAAAAAATCCAATATTTTTATTATCTCACAGATTATTTTAAGAACCCACTTATGACATAAAAAAAAATTGAAAATTACGACCGATAATTACATTCAGGTATGTGATGAAATTCGATCGATTTCAAAAGTAAATTCTTAAATCGATTAGGTTGTGATGAATTTCGAACGTTTTCATTTTCCATTTTTGATTAAATTAATTTTATTTTAATGTTTTTATGTTAATTTTTTAATAAAAAATTATCAAAAGTTAAGTTTTATAGATTTTGCGTGAAGCTGCCACAAAGGAGATATTTCTTGCTTTTGAAAAAAAACATTGCCCATAAAAATAACACTATGGAGGAATAATAAATTTAAATTTTTGGCGACTAATTAATTAATCCTACAAAAATAAAAATTAATGCATTATTTTAATAGGAACGCTTTTTAGCAGATGTAGTTTGGACCCCCTCTCAACATGCTTACACTAGGGGTAAATCCGTTGAGACGGCTATGCACACGCTTGTGGGATTCATTGAAAGATCTCTCGAGTTTAGGAATTATGCGCTAGTGGCCTTTCTTGATATTGAGGGCGCCTTTAATAACGTTGAACCAGACTCAATTGTCTCAGCCCTGAAAAAGCTGGGACTGGAGGATGATATCATAGGATTCGTGAACAATCTTCTTAAACATAGGATCATTGTATCTTCTCTAGGAGTATCAAGTATATCCAAATTTGCATGTAGGGGCACTCCACAAGGTGGAGTTTTATCACCGTTGTTGTGGAACCTTACTATAAACAGTCTTCTTATGAGACTGGATTCATTGGGCTATAGGACAATTGCTTATGCTGATGATGTGGCCGTAGCGGTATCGGGGATAGACCTGAACACACTTTCGCAAAGGCTTGAGAATGCTCTAAATGTACTGAGTACCTGGAGCAATAGGAACGGTCTGGGTGTCAACCCGAGTAAGACTGAACTCGTCCTTTTTTCGGGGAAATATAAGATCCCTCCTTTCTCTCTTCCTAAACTGAATGGAGTTAGTCTGGCACTCTCTGACAGTGCTAAGTATCTAGGCTTAATTCTGGATAGGAAGCTATCCTGGAACCTGAATGTTCGGGCGAGAGCCTCTAAAGCCTTAATGGCCATCTACGTGTGTAAGAAGGCCATTGGTTTGAAATGGGGTATGAACCCATCCCAAGTGAGCTGGCTCTATGAGACAGTCGTGAAACCGATAATGTTATATGGGGCATCTGTCTGGTGGAAAGCGCTGGACAAGATGTCACTTTGTTATGACATTAATAAGGTTATGAGGACCTCTGCTGTTCTCGTGACTGGTGCCATGAGATCAACTCCTACCAAGGCACTATTTGCAATGCTCAATTGGCTACCAGCAAACTTGTTGGTGAAGCAAACTGCGATCAACACCGCAATTAGATTGAGCGCAGCAGGAGACTGGAGGGAGAGAACTTATGGTCACTCCAGTATCCTTCGGATCATTGATGATCTTCCAGACCATATAGATTATTGCATCCCAACTCCTTTCTTCGACAGGAGATTCGGAGTGATTTTTCAAGGGAATGCTGATTTGGACCTTGATCCCAACTGTATGTGGATCTATACTGACGGTTCTAAAAATGGGAACCAAGTAGGCGGTGGTTTCTTCATCGAGGAAACAAATACCAGTGTATCCTTTAGGCTTCCTGACGGTTGCAGCATTCTTCAGGCTGAACTCTCGGCTATTAAAAGGGCAACGAACTGGCTTAGGTATTACAGGATTTCTGATAGGAATATTCGTATTGTTACTGACAGCCAACCTGCTATTAAATCCCTGATCGGTGTCTACTCCACGTCGACACTCGTCCATGAACGCCGGGCATCTCTGAATGGGATGGCGAGACATTCAAATTTAACACTCATTTGGGTGAAAGGACACGGGGTACTTAGAGGCAATATTGTTGCTGATTCTCTGGCGAAAAGGGGGTCGATGATGGATGATGATCATATTGATCGTCTCTGTGGAGTCCCCCTGTCGTTCTGTAAGCTTCATGTGAAGCGAGTGTTTCTGGATAGGGCTCAGGTACTGTGGTCACAGGAAAATGCCTGCTCAATCTCTAGAATTTTATGGCCAAATTTGGACCATAAGAGGACTCTGTTCCTACTGAGTCTAAACAGAGAGAGGCTCAGAAGTATGATCGAGTTGCTGACAGGCCACTGTAGGTTCGGTAGGCATGCGAGTCGATTGGGACTTACTTACAATGACTACTGTAGAAGTTGTCATGATTTAGAGGAAGAGGAGACTATAGCTCATTTTCTATGCGGTTGCCCCGCTCTGCAGGACATTAGGCAACGCGCTTTGGGTAGGTCGCGTTTTAACGATCTTAGGGACCTATCGAATATGGCTCTGTATAGGCTAGATTTGTTTATCAGGGGATCAAATTGGTTCACGAGATAAATGCATAGGACACTTCATTCTATACCTGCTCGCTATGTTTCTGACGATGTTTTCTTTTCTTCTTTTTCTCTCTCCTTCTTTTCCTTTCTTTCTCCTTCTCTACTATCTCTTAATTCTTTTTAATTCTTTTCAGGCAACACAAAGGGAACTAAGGACCCAAGTGAGTCTCCTTCTGATAATGAGACAGCCTGTGCAACCTAACCTAACCTAACCTTGCATTGGTTTTAAATTTTTACTGGTGATTTGAAATTGGGTTAGCACAATGATTATTTTGAATATTCAAAATCAGTTTTTTCCTTTGCGGTAGATATATCCAGAAACCTTAAAAGTTAATTTGTAAAACCCATATGTGAAGTTACAGTTTAATTCGAGTGTCTGATAGGTTTTTAAACAATAAGGTACATCGCTTCACCACAAGTTCCATCACAAATTACAAAATATATTTAAAGTTTTAAACTTAAAATTCAGTGTTTTAATGCAACAGAATAAAAAAGTTTAGGATTTACAGAATCTCTATACTTTTCTTAACCTCTGCCTCATTATATATTCTTTAAAATGTATTATTTATTTTATTTTTCTTTCTACAATATAAAAAATAAAAAAAATAAAAATATCAAAATTGAATAAACTGACGACAGATGACCCACAGTTCTACGAAGAAGTTTAGTTTTGCTACCTTTAAAGACATGTAGGCACTAGAAGTTTTCTACGAACCGGTCCTCCGTATTCCCGTCCAATAAGAACTTTTTCTATTTACCAAATTTAATTGAATATAATAATACATAATAAATAAATATTCCAATAAATTTGTAATACAACTACACTTACGAATGTTATGTGTGGGCTTTGTGACTCCAGAATCCGGCAGTGATACGCCATGAAGACGAGTACAATAATCCAGTATTTGAAATGTATGGCAAAAGTTTTAACGCAACATTGTTTGAACTCCGGATGTCAGTTTTGGTGCTGATATCCGTAGGTTGTCGCAGTCTGCGATTGTATAAATGTTTATTTGGTACTTCATCCATCAATGGCTTTTATTGTCCAACCGATTTTCATGGAAAAAAAAAACTCATAATGATTTCTTGTACCATAGAAGCATATATTTTAACCATTTAAAGTGACCATTTTAAAATGGTTTGTAACCAATACACCTTTATATAGCACTCACAGTGCTATGTAAGTGCGTGAACCCTGCATGGAAGTACTTTTCCAAAAAGAAGTACTGTATGTTGTTGAAAAAATAAATTTCGTTTTCTAAAAAGAAGTAGTCAAAGCATCATCAAAACAATAAAACATCTCGAAATCTGCAAAAATAGAACATAAAAATCATTGATTTCGGAACAATTTGTATTACAAAAAAAATAAAAGGCTTATAGTCGACACAATACCTATTTTATTCTTTAAATTTGTTTAAATTTAATTTTTATAAAAAGAAATTCATTTAAATTATGTTGTTTTTCAAGTTTTTGACATTTGTATTTACTATTTTCTGAAGCAGCAGAATCTCTGCTGACTGTGTCACAGCATCGACGACGTCGTACTTGCCTTCATACACTCATCATACACGATTTACATGTAAATCAAATGGTATGATGAGTTGCACAAACCTGGCTAATTAATGTTGTCATACACGACTCATAAGCTCCCGTGTTAACTTGTATGATGATATGATGATCATACATAAGTGCAGCGCAGCTTCATCCATCAAATTCAGCAAATATCGTTGCCACTTGGAAAGCAAATTTGCCGCCGAAATTCATGAGTCGACAGCAGTGCTAAAAATGTCGCCGACATTATAAGGAAATTTATGAAAAAAAAAATTTTAAAATTATTATTAAAATTTAAAATTTCAAGAATATCATGAATTTACTAAAGGTTTTATTAAATTCATTAAGCTTGACCGAAATCAGCGGCTGTAATTGAGTCGTGTTTTAGCCGAAATTTTATCGGCGGCGGCGGCTCTTAAAAAACCTCCGGCGGCTCGACTCAGCCGGCTTACAGCCGATCGGCGCAGTTCTCTGGTTGCCAGATGGCTTTGAAAGTGCAAAATTGTAAAAGAGCTACCAGATATAGAGAAATTGTAGTATGAGCTGCCAACCTGTTGAAAGTATAAAAAACTGTTATAAAATTTAAAATTGTATATATTGCCGCCTTCATTTAACATACATACATTTATTTATTTGCTTATTTGTTTCTTTATTTGTTTATTCGCTAGTTTATTTATTTGTTTATTTATTTGTTTATTTATTTATTTATTTATTTATTTATTTATTTATTTATTTATTTATTTATTTATTATTTATTTATTATTTATTTATTATTTATTTGTTTATTTATTTATTTATTTATTTATTTATTTATTTATTTATTTATTTATTTATTTATTTATTTATTTATTTATTTATTTATTTATTTATTTTTAAATTTTTAAATAATAAACATTTCAGTTTAGTTTGCATGTTCTATTGAATAATTTATTTATTATTTTTTTTTTTAATTTAAAATCAAAATTTTCGCTGTAAAATATTTTTAATATTACAATAAAATCACATTAACTATAGATATCATCATCATTTACTCTACTACATAAAAAATATAGTTTATATTTTATAAATAATTTCGTATTTTATACACATACTAAATGAAAATCTTAAAATTCAGACTATTTTGCTATTAATAATCCAAACTTACTGAATCCGAACCCGTTATAGCCAATACTTTAACTCCCGATTTTTCATCTAAAATATTATTAGCTGGTGCCTCACAACTGGTATCCATAGTCGAACAAGTATGACAATGACAACTAACTGCTTCTAAATATTCATAACGTCTAGCAAATTCATCAGCCTCAGGATGACAGTTACGAAGTACAGCTACGGCTGGTTGTCGTGTAGCATGAACACAGACTGGATGGAAAGAACGTTTATAGGGGAATTTCCAATCTGAAATTTCGCTGGAATCACATCTACCCCAGCAAGCAGCCACACTAACAAGATCCCAACATTCGCGTCCCTTTGAATCGGCCTGGGTAACACGATAGGTGTAAAGGCGGCGATGACAGCCCAAAGGGGCAGCCGTAGGACTGCTATTAATTGGTTGTACCTCTAAGACTTGTGCCAGAGTTAAGGGAGCACAGCATAATGTGGCAAAAAAGAATCTAAAATTGAAAAAAGAAAATTAAATAATTAAAATACCATAACAAATATTGTAAAATTTGTACTCAATATTAATACTTACAAATTTAGACAACGCATATTCCGTTGTAGGAGTTTTGATTTGAATGTTATTCCTTCAACGTTTAACAACGCTATGATTTGTTAACATTGATTTTTTAGCTTTTATAGATGACATTCTTCACAAATGTATTGTTATTAAAAGTATTGAGGATATGCTTTTTATGCTAACATCATACATTCACCCCCCCTAACAATGCTCTTTCTTGGTTTATTTACTTATTCCTTATTTGTAGTTGCGTAAGAGTTGGTGTGTTTTTTTATATTGTTTTTGTTTTTTCTATGAATATTTAAGAAGTTTAACTTTGGTGTTGCTTTATTTTTTATTGTTTATTAAAACATGAATGAACTTTTTATTTTGTTTGGCGAAAAAAATATACGAAATATAAAATAAAAACCTAAATTATGAATTATTAAAATTTATATTCAATAGAAATTACTTTTAAAATAAAAATAGCAATAAGAGACATTTAACGTTAAAGAAAAAACTTCGGAAGTTTTGCAAAAATTTTTAAATTTGTTTTTGTTTTCTAAATTGACCTAACTTTTGATGCAGAAAAGTTAAATTTATTTTTATTGAGTTTCAATAATAAAATCCCTTTTTTATATGTAGCTTAAACTATGGACTATCTAAACTATAAGACTATAGTTTAAACCGTAGATTATAACATAGATATGAAGTTCCGTTGTCAAAAGTCGGTTGTCAAAATAACCTAAGTCTAAGAATGTGTTGGTAAAAAATTTCATTGAAAACTAAAACAATTGTGTGCCTTTTTGAGTAATTTTTTTTTCAATTGATTTTTTTTTAAGCTTCATATCTATGTTATAATTTATGGTTTAAACTATAAACTAGACTGTAGACTAAACTATAAACGTTACTATAGTCTTAACTATTAACTAGACTATGGTCGAAATTATAACCAGACTATAGTCTAAATTATAGTCTAGACTGTAGTTTAAATAATGCACTAGACTATAGTTTTAACTATAGACTATACCATAGTTTTAACTATAGACAAAACTATAGTTTTAATTATAGTCTAGACAATAGTTTTAACTATAGACTAGACTAGTTTTAATTATAGTCTAGACTATAGTTTTAATTATTGTCTAGACTATAGTTTTAATTATAGTCTAGACCAACGGTTCTAAAATGGGGGTCCGCGACCCACAAGGGGTCCGTAAGGACATTTGTGGGGGGTCGCGAAGAGTTCCTGAAAAATATTCTTAAACACAAAATTTTTTAATATCAATATTATTATGAAATTCAAATGAAAATTCCAATAAAAGCATGAAACTATTTAAAAATGGAAATACATCTTTTTACAAAATATATCCAAATTAAAGACCAGAGTAAATTTTTTTTTCTAAAATAAGTTCTTTTTAGAAACTACTAATGAAGGAACCTTTGATTGAAAATATTAATTTAATAAAGACAACGAAGATAGTAATGCTGTCCAATAACACAGTATAAAGAAAAATTTAAATTTAGAATAAAATTTAAATTTAGATATGGCAGAGAAAACAATTAATTAAAAAAAAAAATATGTTGTTCACTTAAATTATATTTAACTATAGTTTTTCACATGAAATTCTACTTTTATTTTATAAAAATATCAATAAAAATATATTATGCCAAGAACTTTTTATAAAATCGTTTTCAGTACACAAAACATTTATTTCATTGATAAGTCTCCTGGCTATATAAAGGAAATTTGTTTAAGAAACTTTATAATTTAAACACAGAAAGTCCTTTCAATGTTAATATTAAGAAGTACATTTCAAAAAGAGTTGAAATTCGTAAAATTTAATTTTGAATCAACAAATTTAAAAGCATTTTAAATAGTTGAAATATAGCAAAGTTTATCCGCTTGTTGGCTCCGAACCCTAAAAATATTAACAAAATTTTCTTCAACATACATTTTTATGTAAAAATATATTTGTTCACTCTTTTGTTCCTCAAAACAGAGATTCGATCTTTTGTGGTCACAGAGAATAATATTAAATTTGTTATATGAAAATGTCTCTTAATATTCAAAAAACAATGTCGCAATTATTAAAATTACTTTATCTTTAAATTTTTTCTGATTTTTAAATTAGTCAAAGTTGTAGTGGGTAGCGCTTCCATTGCAATGTAAAAAGGGGGTCGCGAAGCGAGGTCTTGTGAGAACCCCTGGTCTAGACTATAGTTTGAAATATATAATAAATATAGTTTTAAATTGGAAAAACAAATTGAAAAAATTTCTATTTTGCTCATTTTATTAATTTTGATTTTTCGATTTTTATAAAAATTTTACTTTAAATTTTTGTTTCAGAAATTAGTTTAAATTTTTCAAAAGAATAACTACGAATTTAGCTTTACAGAAAAAGTAAAATAAATAACACGTTTTCCTTTCTTGTTATTTTTTAACTCTCCAATTCATCTTTTTTACTTTCTAACGCCTTCTCATTTCATGATGAGAACCTAGACGTTGATTTCTCATTTGAAAACGTCTATTTTGTTCATTTACATTATTATTGATCATATCATTTAAAGCCTGTGGTCCATGTTGTATTTGAGGCAAATCCTGTAAGACATCCTCTTCATCATCAGCATCCTCATCTTCATTAGGTGTATCATAATCATCCATGGCAGCATCTTGTGTTTCCACTGACATATATGATGTTGTAACATTATTATCTTCACGTGTCATAGCACTGGCTAATAAACGTTGACGTCTTTCTTCCATTAGACGATCTCTTTCTTTATGTATATAATCCCTTTTGTTAGGCAAACCAGCCACATTATTGGCTGTTAAAGCAGAACGTACTACATTCATATCGGTAGCCTCCATCCATTCATCAGTTTCGGCTACATAACATTCAGTATGGGAAATGGTAGATACACCATTAAAGCCACCTATGGCAAATATCATATCATCGATTATTTCCAAACCAAAATTACTGCGTGAATGATTCATTTCACGTATAAATGACCAGGTTTGAGTATCAGGATCATAGCGTTCGCCGGTGGAAAGACGGGCGGTACCATTGAAACCTCCAATAACATAAACCTGGCCACGAAAGGCTACACATGAGACACCAGAACGGCGATGATTCATATTAGTTATGCGGGTCCAAACATTGGTATTCGGATCATAGAATTCGGCACTATCGAGGCACTCTTGGCCATTAAAGCCTCCTAAAAAGAAAAGGAATATAAAAAGAAATTTATTAAAAAATAATTTTTCTTAATTTAATTAATTTAATAATTTTCTTAAAATTAGTCCTTTAAGCATTTTCTTTCAATTCTATATTTTCCTTGCTGTTAATTTTATTACCCGTTGCATAAATTTTTCCCTTGAGTGTACAAGCACTTGCGTCAGAACGCTGCATATTCATAGGTGTTATAACGGTCCATTGATTTGTCTTGGGATTATATCGTTCCACTGTATTAAGACGATTATGACCATCATAGCCGCCAATGGCATAAATTAAACCATTCAATTCTGCCACACTAACATAACAACGACGTGAATGCATAGGAGCCACCTTAAATGAAAACAAAAAAGGAAAAAATCATTAACAAAACAAAGAAATAAAAATTTAAATATTCCCCACCTCCTTCCAAGTTTTCTTAACAGCATCAAATACCCGACAAGTGTTAAAATATTCTACACCATCATAACCTCCTATAGAATAGATTTTATAGCCTATAACAGCTGTACCATGATATGCTCTGGGCCCTGCAGGATCATCTGCTGGTATATTGACCCAACGATCTGCTCTTGTATCATAGGTTTCTATACAACCCTTTGAAGTACCACCACTCCAACCGCCTATGGCAAATATAACCTCATGTGGTAAACGTGGCATGGCCAGAGGAGGTGTAATAAGCTTTTTAGAAAATGGTAGGCGGAAAGGTAGCATTAGTTGTGATCTAAGGGTGAAAGAGTCTTATTTATAGATAATTACCTCACCCGATGAGGGATTCATTATATCTAAATCATACATAAATTTAAAGGTTTCCACTATGAGAGGTTTGGCTTCTTCACTTTGCAGAACATAAGGATGTTCTTTAACTTCTTCCATGAAACACTGGTAGAAAAATATCGGAAATTTTATATTAAAAGAAGGTATTTATTTTTATGTGATGTATTTCTATGCGATGTGAAATCATGACCGATTTTGAATAGGATTTGTTAAAATTTTGAAATATCGTTGAATTATCATCAAAATGGCAAATTGTTTTACAAGTTGTGACAGACGGACAGACATGGATACATGAAATTAATATTCAGTCATTTGATATGGCATACGTTTGTATTGGCTCAAAAAAATCGATATCCTTTTGTGTTAAATTTTATTCTTAAACTGGATAGGATCTAAGTCCGAAATGTTATCAAGTTATCCCCAAAATGGCATTTATAAGCTGCCAGACGGATGGACAGACATCACTAGAGCAATTGAAATAGTAATTTTCTCACATTTGATACTGTAAACCTTTGTAAAAATTTAAGTAAAATCATGAGGCTTTTTCACTTGAACTGAAATAGACCTAAGTTTTAAATTTTATTATCTTAAAATGGGTTTTGTGGTTAAAAAAGTTCACAAGGACAGCCAGACGGAAGGACGGACATTGCTAGGGTAAATAAGAAAGTGATTTTTAGTCCTTTGATTTAGTAAACGTTTACAAAGAGTTTAGTTAAAATCATGAACCATTTTAAATATGTTTTATACTTGAACTAAGAGAAGCTTAAAACTTAAATTCCATTATATTATCCTCAAAATGGCTATTTGCAAACACTAGGTTGAAATTGGCTTACAGACAGATGGATGGACATCACTAGCATAAATGAGAAAGAGTTTTTCAGTTGTTTGATTTATTAAATGTTCGAACGGTACTTAGGTAAAATTATGAGCCATTTTAAATATGTTTTGATATTGAAACAAGTAAGACTTAAATCATAGATTTCATTGTATTATACTTAAAATGTCTATATGTACTATAACTATTGCATTATCTGACAAGCGGACAGAAAGACGGACGGAACAAAGCTATTTTGTGATATTTGATACAGTAAATATTTGTATGGAGTTTAGGTTAAACCATGAACCGTTTTAAATAGATTTTGTCTTGTACCGGCATAGGCTTAATTATCGAATTATCCACAAAATGGCTTTTTGTAGTTACATGGGTTGCCAGACGTAAGGACGGACATTGCCAGTTCAAGAGAGAAAGCGATTTTTAATTGTTTGATACAATAGTAGACGTTAATATGGAGTTTTAGACAAATCATGATAATTTTTCTGGTCAATTATAGTTTTTTCTTTGGACTGAGGAAGACCGAAGTCTAAAATCTCAGCGAATGGTGGACGCGTATAACTAACTAGATCAACTGAGAAATTAATTATTAATAGTTTGAAGTAGTAAACGTTTGTTTAGACTTTAAGTAAAATCATCAATCACTTCAAATAGGTTTTGTTCTTGGACCAAAATAGTCTTAATCATTTAATTTTTCTCAATATGGCTTTCTGCAGTTACAAAGTTGATATGGATTGTCGGACGGATGGACGGACATTGATAAATCAAGTGACTGATTTTTAGATTTTTGATACAGTAAACGTTTAAATGGAATTTAGGAAAATCATGAGCACTTTTTCTTTGGACTGAGGAAGACATTAGTCTCAAATTTGATCAAAACATCATCAGAATTATTATTTCTAGTTACTAGAGTTAAATTGAATGACAGACAGATGGACAGACATCGCAAGAATAATTTAAAAAGAGATTTTTAGTCTTGTATGATATAGTAAACGTTTGTGTGGTTTAAATAAAACTATAGCTATTTTAAATAGGTTTAATTGTTGGATTGAAAAAAAAACCTAAGTCTTACTCTTCATTAAATTATATTGAAAATGGATATTTGTTGTTACAACGTTTGCATGTTCAGGCAAGCGGAATGATGGAAGGACATTGTTGGAACAAGTAAGAAAGTGATTTTCAAGTAAGTCGTTTGAGTTTAGGTAGAAACATGAGCGAGCCATTTTAAATAGAATTAGTCCTTGGATCAAATCTAATAATCTTCAAAATGGCTTTTTCATATGGCTAGCCAGACAAATGGACGGACATCCACAGATCAAATGTGAAATTGATTTTTAATAGTTTGTTACAATTAACGTTTATATAGTGTTTAGGACAAATTATGAGCAATTTTTTGTACAGACTGAGAAAGACAGTCTAAAATTTTATGGAGTAATATACAAAATTACTATTTCTAGCTACAAGGTTTAAATTGACCGACAGACGGATGGTCAGACATTGCTTAGTAGGAAATACATTTTCAGTCGTTCGATTTTTTTTTTTTGTTAATTTTTTTGGAGTTTAGATAAAATCATGAACTATTTTAAATAAGCTGTGTCCTTGGATTGAAGTAAACCTAAGTCTTAAACTTCGTTAAATTAAATTCAAACTGAACAATTGCTGTCACAAGGTATGCATGGTCAGAAAAGCGGACAGATGGACGGACATTGACAAATCATGTGGGATAGTGATACTCAGACGTTTGATACAGTAAAGTGTGGAGCCATTACTTTTGACGATATACAGAATCTTTTATTGTTCAAAAGGGTTATATTATTTCTTCTTGAAATTCTTAACTTAAACATCTCAATCACTTACTTTCGGTGTCATTAAACCCAAACGTACACCCTGCATTAATAAAGCCACATGTTGTTTTCTATTATCTGGATCATGATCTATCCATTTAATACACAATTTCCAAACATTATCTTCTTCTCGAGTATTTAACTCATCATCACTTATGATGTCATAGAAATCATTTAAGTTCAATTCATAGATATCTTTATTTTTAGCTGCCACTTCAATAAAATAACGTAATAAATAATTTCTGGCCTTGGCATATAAATCATCTAAAAAGCGAAATCTAAAACAAAGCAATACGTGGAAATAATCAAAATCGTATTACAGGAGAAATAACAATCAATTAGTAAAGGATTATCTTTAATAATTTCCTTTTTGCCTTTTAGCATTTGCAAGAAGCTTTTGCATACTATAAAAGGGAGTAAAAGAGGAGAAAAAAAGCAAACCCACCTGGCAAAACCCATTATACTGACACAATTCTCTGGTGTTAGCATTTGTGCTAAATATTGTTTGCACAATTCAACTAAACCAATGATACCAACATAATCGGCTGATATCAAAAGCTCATGTACATTATCAGCATTTATAGTGCATTTACGTAGATAAGCATATTGTATAATTTGCTCCATTATATTGCCACTCATGCCAGGTATATGAACAAGACGAGTTTCCTCTTTTAAACATTTAATTTCCGTTGAATTAAAGCCAGTAAATTGAGCTCTTGAATTAAACAGTTAAACTTGATAAATTAAAGAAAAATCCGTTTTTTATTATTATGCTCACCTGAAGTAAGAACTGCATGAACTCATTATGGCACGATGTACATTAAAACAGCCATCGGAAACGGATATGACAGCATCACACAACAAATTGTTGCAACGTAATTCATG
Source organism: Protophormia terraenovae (assembly GCA_951394005.1). Taxonomy (NCBI): domain Eukaryota; kingdom Metazoa; phylum Arthropoda; class Insecta; order Diptera; family Calliphoridae; genus Protophormia; species Protophormia terraenovae. Next base: position 3,386,270 of record OX596074.1, on the reverse strand, counting down.
TAACGTCTTTAAAGCCTGAGCACTTACCGAAATTTTTAATCTTTTTGAGGCTATAACATTTTCCTCTTCATCATTATTATCCTCCAGCATTTCTGAGTCCAGTTGAGGTATTTCTACTCCCTCATCCTGATTTTCTTCTAAATTTTCATGATTTAAATCCAATTCGGCTGCTCGTTGCATTATTGCAAAATTTTTAAAAAATTCATAAACAAATTTTGCAATTAAATATTTAAATTTTAAATGCACAAAGAATTTTGTAATTTAAAGATAAAATTTTGTTTTAAAATTATAACTAAAGGGGATGTTAACGATATTCTTTTATTGAGAGATTTATGATTTCACTTTTTAAAAATTTTGTCAAATTATTGAAAACTGAATTCTTTTAAATTAATGCAATTGTCTGTTAATGCAAGAGCTTAGATTTTTTTCTTAAAATATATAATGAAAAAATTGAATTAAATTAAAATTAAAATACTATTATAATTTTCCGAAAGAAAGGAAAATATTAATGACATAAAATAAATACTTATTGAAAAACTTAAAAAAATACTAATGAAATGAAGTAAAAAAAATTGAATGGAGACTGGAAATGGAAACAGAGTTTCTGTAAATATTATTTAAAAGGAAACAATTTTAATAAATTTTTGGTCTGGAACAAAAAAGGTCTTGAAAATTTATGATAATTAATAATTTATATGAGCGGTTAAACGGATAGACAGACATCTTTAGAGCTAGAGAAAAAGTAATTTCTAAAAATTTGATATAGAAAAAGATTGTATGAAGTTTATTAAAGTCATAAGTATTTATTCTTTGGACTGAAAGGGAATTTAGTGTGAAATTTTATGGAATTATTTTCAAAAAGACTTTTTGTAGTTATAAGCTTCTTATGTCAACCAGACAGATGGACGTACATCACTAATAAACAGAAAATGATTTTCAGTCCTTTAATATAATACACTTTTAAATTAAGTTTAGCTAAAATCATGACCCTTTTTAAATAGGTTTTAACCTTTCCTCGTTTTATTGGCTACATATTAGTTATTACAAGGTTTGCATATTCTGACAAGCGGACAGATGGACAGACATGGCCAGAACAAATGAGGAAGCGATTTTCAGTAATTTGATTTATTGTATCAAAGTCTCTAGACTATTGTATACAGTTTGGATAAAATCAAATGCCGTCATTGGACCAAAATAGGCATAATCGTCGAATTATCCTCAAAATGGTTTTGAAGTTACAAGGTTCACATGAATTGCTAGACGGATGGACGGACATCGCTAGATCAAGTGAGAAAATGATTTTAAGTTGATTGATTTAACTAACGTTTATATGGAGTTTAGGACATCTAATGAACAATTTTTTCTTTAGTCTGAAGGAGACCTAAGTTTTAAATTTCATCGAATTTTCCTAAAAATGAAATTTTTAGTTAAAATATTTAAATTGACTGACAGACAGATGGACAGACACATTTTTGCTTTAAAATTTTTTTTCTATATATTTTTTTATAGAAAATTTTTAATAATTTCTTTTTATAGAAAATTTTGGATAAAATTTCTTTTTAAACAAATTTGGATAAATTTTCTTTTTATAGAAAATTTTGGATAAATTTTCTTTTCATAGACAATTTTGGATAAATTTTCTTTTTATAGAAAATTTGGTTAAATATTCTTTTTGTAGAAAATTTTGGATTAATTTTCTTTTTATAGAAAATTTGGGATAAATTATATTTTTGGAGAAAATTTTGGATACATTTTCTTTTTATAGAAAATTTTGGATAAATTTTCCTTTTATAGAAAATTTCAATAAATTTTCTATTTATACAAAATTTTGGATAATTTTTTTTTTAATAAAAAAGTGGACAAATTTTTTTTATAAAAAAATTTTTGATAAATTTTCTTTTTATAAAAAATTTTGGATAATTTTTTTTTAATAAAAAAATTTGGATACATTTTCTTTTTATAGAAAATTTTGGTTTAATTATCTTTTAAGAGAAAATTTTTGATAAAATTTCTTTTTAAAGAAAATTTTGGATAAATTATCTTTTTAGAGAAAATTTTGGATAAATTTTCTTTTTATACAATATTTTGGATAAATTTTTATATAGAAAATTTTGGATACATTTTCCTTTTTGTAGAAAATTTTTGGATAAATTTTATTTTTATAGAAAATTTTCATTTTATAGAAAGTTTTGGATAATTTTTTTTATAGATACATTTTCTTTTTATAGAAAATTTTGGATATTTTTTTTTTTTTTTTTTATAGAACATTTTAGTTAAATTATCTTTTTAGAGAAAATTTTTGATAAATTTTCTTTTTATAGAAAGTTTTGGATATTTTTTTGTTTTTCTTTATAGAACATTTTAGATAAATTTTTTTATAGAAAATTTATCCAAAGAAAATTGAATGAAATTTTTCTGTAAAAAAATGTATCCAATATTTTCTTTTCATAGAAAAATGTTCATTGATTTTTTATAGAAAGATTTGTCCTTTAAGCAAGAAATCCTAAGAAAAAGGATAATATTTGTTAATATTTAACTTGGCATTTGTTTAATTTAATTGCAGGGCGTATAATAAGATTTTGTATGCAAATTTATCAAAGGAAAAAAGGAAATAAAATATTCCATTTAAATATTTAAAATATTAAAAAATCTAATTTCTCTTTTTAAGCAATTAAACGCGACGAAACAATTTATTGCTTAAAAGAAAAAAAATTAAAACAAACTGCGCAGGATCTTTACCCAGAATTAGTAATGGCTCTTTAAGTTTTTTAATAAAAGCCATAAAAACCGTTGCACAAGTTAAGCCAACAAGTAGTCTTTTATAAACACGATATGTGCTAACAATAGCAGCAGTAGGAAACGGAAGCAAACAATTATTTCTTTTTAAATATAAAAAATTTAACTTTAAAAAAATGTTTCCTTTGAAAGTTGTATCGTTGTTATTATTTTTCTGCTTAATGTGTTGGGCCAAAGAGACTTGGCTAAGACCGGGATGTCATAAAGTGGGTAATACAAGAAAAATTTCCATACCCGATTGTGTGGAATTTCATATAACCACCAATGCCTGTCGGGGTTTCTGTGAATCGTATGCGGTACCTTCAATGCCTTGGGGCATGGTGGGAGGTCTGTTTAAGCCTCCCAAACCTGTAGTATCAGTAGGACAATGCTGTAATATGATGGAATCGGAAGAAGTGAGTTTAAATAAATTTTGCAAATATAAAGAAATTTTATTTTTATGTTATTTTATTATTTATTTAGATACAAAAACGTGTTTTATGTATGGGTGGCATGCGCAATTTTACCTTTCAATCTGCTGTATCTTGTAGTTGTTATCATTGCAAAAAGGATTAAATTTTGAAAAATGTAATTATTTCATAACTAAGTGTATATATGTAAAAAATAATTTAAAATAAAATATATTGTGATGAGCCCTTAAACAAAAAAATAGATTTATATTTATGTACCTATATGATAAATAAAATACAAAATTTTCGCTGTACATTATTAACCATTTTTTATTTACTCGTGTTTTAGAAAAAAATAATCACTTTAAAAATTGCAAAATAATAATCATAATAATATTTTTGAGTATAAATTAGTGTTTTTCAACCAGTTTACAACTTGGATTTTGGTTTTTCTCCTGCTCTTTCTAATAAATCACGCATACTTGTTAAGGCCTCACTTATAGCTTTGGCAAATCTCTTGGCACAAGTTTGATCATTGGAAAGCCAAGCCGAACAAGCCAAGAAAATATCCGAATTACGAGGATTATAACAACAACCATAACCATCATGTGTTAAAGGACCATAACACATGAAAGCTTCATTGGGTGAGGCTACTTGTGAAGTAGATACACGATAATGGGCACTCTTAACAAAACCAGGAGATTGATAAAATGTTGGTATAGGTTTATTATTTTCAATGGCCATGAGTTTTAAACCCAACAAATGGCGATCAACACCATGTCCCTGCAAAGCCATTGTAGTATATTCACGATGAGCATTTACTGCCTTTCTCAAGAGATCAACTCGCATTTCGTCGGAACATTTTGGATCCATCATAGATTTGGCAAAAGCCATAGATTCATTTGAACAAGAGCGTATAGTTTCAGTACGACCACCATAGTAAATGCGCAAATGGGCAGTTTCATATTGAGCACCAGCAGTTTTATGTAATCTGCAACATAATAACAAAAACGTTAAATTTCCCCAAGAAAAAAGTTTTTAAGGAAAACTTACTTATAGAAGGCATATTGTAAAGCCATTTGTACAAAACTATCGGGACTTAGTTTTTGTTGCTTTAAGAAATCTTTGCCATATCCTTTGTATTGCAAAACTTCTAATTGTAAATCTTCAGCCAATTTATTGACATTTTGGGCAGCTTCATTAAGTTTTTGTTGCAAAGTTTCAGAAGGTTTATCAAAAGGCAGTTTAGAGAAGGCTTCATAGTTGTCATTAGAACCATCTTCAAATTCTTTGGCATCAGGGCTGGAAAAAGAAATATAATTTAAAGTTATGAATAATAATAATTTGAAATTAATAAATAAATTAAAAAATATATAAATACGGTTTCACATCTTTTTTTTATTTTTTATACTAATGAGACATTTCCTAGCGACCTCTTTTCAAATCATTAAAGGTATTCACCTCAGAAATTGCAACGTTGCTAGACCCTTGCAAAGTAAATTGTGCAAAATTTATTCCATGTGTTTGTTGTTGTGTTTACAGATATCGATGCAAATTTTCTACTTTGCAAGGGTCTTGCAAAGTTGCGAATTTCTAAGGTGAATACCTTTAATATAATTTTGTTAGCCAAGGTTTATACACAGACATTTTTTTGCCGGAATTCTGACTTTGTAGGCGAGAGAGGTAAAGAGAATGTAAAAGTTTAGTATTCCCTTCTCCTCTCTCTTCTACAAACTCAAAATTGCGGCAAGAAAAATTGTTGTGTGTGAACTCGGACTTAAACACTTCTTTTTTTTAATTTGTTTCCAATTTTTTATTGAAGTTTTTTAAACAGTTGAAGGAAGTCATTTAGGAACCAGTAATTTATTCAGAGAAGTGATGTAGAAGTCATACAGAATTAGTTCTTCAGCACTAGTTCTCATAAAAACATTCTTTAAAACCATTTTAAAATCATAATAAGGTTCTACTCAATGAGTTCCAGAATTGGTTGTGAAACCATTAGTTCTTAGGATTATTATTAAAGAAATTGAAGTGGTTTTGATTATATCATTTCTAGAACTAATGATTTTGAAACGAGTTCTAAAAATTCTCCTGGGTAATACTCATTTAAAATATTTCTATTAGAAAAAAACTTACAAAATTTTGTTTATATAATCAGTCATCATAGCAATCGGTTGACCTTCGGCTGGCGAATGTTCATAGCAAAAACCACTCATGCCATTGGGGTTGACAACAACCTTTTAAATGATTAATAAATTTTAATATTACGACTTTATATTTTATTTGATTATAATTCATTTATTACCTGTATTGTTTTGTCCATCCATCTATTGGCACTATTCTTACTAGTACCACCACCATGTATTAATTGCAAACCCAAAACATTATAAACACTTTCCGAGGTATAGGGCACACATTCGTCCAGAGAAACAGTGAATAAAGATTGTTGTATAACCTTAACACTATTGGCATTTTGTGAAGACTTCATTAGCTCAGCATAAGCAGCAGCCCAATTGTCACGACTATCGGTAGAAAGTAAGCCGATAGGAAGGCCCAATTCCTTTTCAGAATGGGCAATTTGTTGTAATTGTTTAGCCAATACCTGGGCATTTAAAATTTGACCAGTTTTGTCATAAACTGGCAATTTAAAGAACTGTAATAAACAAATTAAATATAATTTAAAATAAAAAGATTTAAGCGAGTTTAAGATGAACAAAAAAAATTACATGATTTTTATATATGACAGCAATATGCTGAGACTTGGGATGATATTCCAAAGCATCTTGTTGGGGCAAAGGTATACGGCAAGTACCATAGACGGCACTAAATTGAGAATTATCCAATTCATTTTTACCCATTTTTACTACAGGAACTTTACCCTCATCTACCACTTTCTTATATTTTACTAGACCCTGTATTAACTTGGCGGTATACATGTAATACTCTTCGGAACTATTAAATTTTTGTAAAGGAAATGTCATGCCCGGGCTAGAGAATACAGTAACAGGATCACGATAAGTTAAATAGGCAGCCTTTAACCATCTATGAGCCAACCAATTTTCCTCTGATTCAGCCACCTTTTCGAGTATTTTTTGTAATTCAGCACCATCTTTTTGTTGGAATTCTTCGGTTATACGTTTAGTTTCAGCTAATTCTTCTTTAGTTAGATGAGGTTCCACAGATTTAAGGAATTTAGGAAGAGTTTCTTCCAATTTTAAGGCGGGAAATTTTAAAAGTTGTTGTCTTGGTTTGGATTCCGTGCTATAGTTTTGAGTTTTCAAAGGTAATGTGGAGGAGGCGCATAAGGCTCTAGAGGCCTTGGAGGTGGAGGTGTAGAAAGAGGCATTTTTGGTCTGTTGAAGAAAAAAAAAAAAATAATAATAATTATATTTTTTGTTAATGGAATATTTTATTTTATTTGTTTAGAATTATTTAAATTACTTACCAAATTAATTAAAACCTGGCGTGTTAAAATGGGCATATTTTCTTTGATACCTTCGTTCAAGTAGCTAGTTTTTTTAAAGAAAAAATTTGTATAAATTTAAAAAATTATTACCATTTTTCAAAAATTCACCTTTGATTTTTAAACATTATCATGGAGAAATATTTTGTTAAGCGTTTAATACTAATCTAAATTATAAGCAAAAACAACTCTATTTATTGTTTATATTTTATTTAAATTATTTACTTTCGTTTGTATGTTGATTTCTCAAAACAAAAAGAGTTTATTTCCATTAAGAGCGCAAGTATAAGACTAATTAAAAAAATAATTTTTTGTTTCAAATTCCCTCAAAAATTTTACGTGTTATCTGGGTAATTAGGTACAAGAAATTCAAATTAATATTGAAACGAAATGAAAGAAAATAAAAGTTAACCACGTAATCAAAATATATTGAACTAGTTAGGGAACTGGTATCAATAATGGTCTATCAAGTTTGTTTTCTAAAAATAACAAAAAAAAAAAATATGTAAAATAAACTGCATGCAACTTGAAAGATCCAATGGAAATAATATGCTCTTTAAATACTCTTTAAATAAAAACAAAAAGAGATAAAGTATGTAAGAGAGTAGGAAAAGTTAAGATAAAGAGTATTATTAATTTAAAATAATAGATAGGCTACGAAATTTTAAATACCCTAAAGAAAAGTAAAATAAAAATGAATTAAAATAAAGAATAGTCAAAGTCATATTAAGCAAATATTTGATAATAATCTTAAAAGCAAAAAATTACAGATAATATCAACAATTAAATATATTTCTACGTATATAATTTTAAAGTCCATGACAGATAGATTTGATCACTCAAATTTTATTCACTCAAATTAAAAAAAAAATAAATAAAAAACAATCTAATTTATATTTGATCCTCTCCATTCTTTTTTCATTATTAACATTTCTTATCCTTTTCTTTTTTCAACAATTCTTGCATATCATCTAAAGCTGAGCTTATACATTCAGCAAAATGTTTGGCATTAGTTTTTTCATTTGATTTCCAACAAGAACAAGCCAAAAATATATCATTTGCTCTAGGATTATAACAACAACCATAACCATCTTTAACAGGGGCCCCATAACACATAAAAGCTTTATTACCCGTGGCCACTTGAGAGGTAGATATTAGAAAATGTGAACTTTTAACAAAAGCTTTAGAAGAGAAAAATTCTGGTATGGGTTTTTTATGCTCAATGGCCATAAGTTTTAAACCCAATAAATGACGATCTACACCTTGACCCTGTAAAGCCATATTTGTATAATTACGATGACCATTGACTGCTTCACGTAATAAGAGTAAACGATTTTCATCACAACCTTGGGGATTTAACATGGCTTGAGCAAAAGCTAAAGATTCATTAGAACAGGAACGTATAGTTTCGGTACGTCCCCCATAATAGATACGTAAGTGGGCAGATTCGTATTGAGCAGCCGGGGATTTGTGTAATCTGGTTTAAAAACAAAATAAAATGTTATAGAGTTTTATTGGAGGACCTTTAGTTGAGCTCACTTGTAGTAACCATATTGCAAAGCCATTTGTATAAAACTATCGGGACTTAATTTTTGTTGTTTTAAAAATTCTTTGCCATAGGTTTTATAATGCTGTACATATAGTTCCATATCTTTGGTTAATTCATTGATATTTTGCTGCGCTAATTTGATATTTTGACTCAAGCCGGAGGGGGGGTCTGATATTTCAATTTTAGAAAAACATTCATAGTTTTCGGAAACACCATCTTTAAATTCAGAATCTTTGGGTCTAGTTCAAATAAATATTATTTTTTGTTTGAAAAGCTCCCAGAAATTACTTACAAAATCTTGGTAATATAATCAGTCATCATAGCAATAGGTTGACCCTCAGCGGGGGAGTGTTCATAACAAAATCCACTCATGCCATTGGGATTGACAATTACCTAAATATATGATATATTAAAATACCTAACAAACTTCTAAATTTCATCACAAATTTAAAATAATTAAAAGTCAAACATTCAATTTGCAAAAGATTTAAAGTCAAATATCAAACGTTTGAGATTGTTAATCTAAAAGAATAAAATAAAAAATGTTTTAAAATTTCATACTTGTATCGTTTTATCCATCCAGCGATTAGAACTATTCTCATTTAAACCACCACCATGTATTAATTGTTTTCCAAGGATTTCATATTTATTTTTCTCATCAAAGGTTACCTCTTGATCTAAAGATATGGTGAACAAGGATTTTTGTATAACTTTAATATTTTTACAATTAGCATGACATTCTATCAATTGATCATAAGCTTTAGCCCAATTGTCACGTTTATCGGTAGACAATAAGCCTATGGGTGGACCAAAATCTTTCTCACATTTACTAATTTCTTTTAATTGTTTAGACAAAATCTCAGCATTTAAAATTTGACCCGATTTATTGTAAACAGGAAGTTTGTAAAACTGTAAATTTGAATACAAGTCAAAATTTAAAAAGTATTAAAGAAATAAATTCCAAAACTTAACATAATTTTTATGTATAACTGTAATATGCTGGGACTTGGGATAATATTCCAAACCATCCATATCGGGTAAAGGTATACGACAGGTACCAAAAACTGCCCCAAACTGAGAATTATCCAATTCATTTTTTCCCATTTTTACTATAGGCATTTTACCCACATCCACCAATTTTTTAAATTTTATTAAACCCATTATTATTTTGGCTGCATACAAAAAATATTCATCTTTGTTTTTAAATTTGATTAAAGGAAATGTCATGCCGGGACTTGAATATACGGTTACTGGCTGTCGATAACCCAAATAGGCCACTTTTAGCCATCTAGGAGCCAACCAATTTTCTTCTTTTTGTGCTACAGCTTCTAAAAGTTTTTGCAATTCAACTCCTTCGCCTTGCATAAATTCTGCGGCCGAACATTTGGCTTCTTCAAATTCTTCACAAGTTAGCAGGGGTTGTACGGATTTCAAAAATTTCGGTATAGTTTCTTCAAGTTTAAGAGCGGGAAATTTTAAAAGTTTTTGTTTGGGTTTTTTATTTTTAGTAGTTTTCTTGCAGCAATAATTTTTACTTTGAACTTGAGTATAAGATAATAGGGAATTTACTAAAATTGGACAATATCTAAAATTTTGAGTCTAGATAGGAAATTATCAGAGATTAAAAGGTCTGATTTTTAAAATGATTTTAAATGTTACATACCTTTAAAGTAAATAAGTTTTTAGTTAAAAGTTTCATATTTGACTTGAAATTTAAAAAAATTGAAATATTTGGTAATGTACTTGAATTTATATTTTTGAACTATAAGAAGTAATTAAACAAATTATAATTTATCTATTTTAATATTATTTTTATAATTTAGTGAAAATATTGTCTTTTAAATCTTCTTCGTTAGTAAATCCGTTTTAACTAGGTGTAGAGTGCTTAAACTTTATGCTCTCCCAAGTTCTCTCAATTGATAACAATACCAATGTAGCCAGATGGGAATTTGTTCCAGATATTTAGATTTAAAAAAGGTAAAGGTTTCTATGGAAAATGTTTTAATAATTTTCATTTATAGAAAAATCAATAAATTATCGAAAATTTCATTTTCAATATATTTGATTTTTTATATAAAATATATGTTAAATTTTCTTTTTATAGAACATTTTTATTATTTTTTTTTCACAAAATTACCCTTTTACGGAAAATTTTTCTTTTATAAGAAACGAGCTGAATGTCCCTGCGTTGCATGGGATCTAAAAGGTTAATAAAAATTTAATATTAATTTATATCCTATAGTTCCTTTCATCCTTCAAAAAAAAAAAAACGAACGAACACACACTTGATATTAGAATATTAATATGGATTTTTTATAAATTTTCACTTTATACAAAATTTTTGATAAATTTTCCTTTTTTTTTTTTTTTTTGACAAAGTTTGTGATTTACTGCCTGTTTCTCTATGTCGAACAAAAAATTCGTTTCGAATAAATGTATGGAAAACAAAAACAAAATTTTAAATTTATTTGTTGTTTTCCATACATTTATTCGAAACGAATTTTTCGTTCGACATAGAGAAACAGGCAATTATTTTCGTTTTATAGAAAAATTTATTTATAGAAAATTATGGATTAAATTTCTTTTTATAGAAAATTGTTTATTTAATTACATTTAAAAATAAATTTAATTAAATTTTTTATTAAATTATTTTTTATAGAAATTTTGTATTGAATTATTTTTAAAGAAATTTTTTATTCAATTTATTTTTTAGAAATTAAGGAATAACATTTGTCTGGCAGCACTACATATACAATTGTTGCTTTCCCTTTCAATAGAGAAGCAACAAGTTTGTACAATGTTGCAAACACAATTCAGGCGACAGTGATATGTTTAAACAGTTTCAATATTTTTGGATAAAATATCGTCTATATGTAAGTAATTTTCATAAGATTTTGTTATTTGAAGGAATATATTAACAGAAAAGTAATTTTGAAAGGAATTTTATTATTATTATTTTTCATCTTTAAAGTATTTTTTTATTATTTAATTGTATTATTTTTATTTGTTCAATAAGTCTAATATTATTTTCTACATTTTTAGCGATTTTCAATATTTTGTCTGAAAAATTTCTTTAGTAAAAAATTTTCCGTTAAAAATTCTATTGCTTAAAATGGAAAAATTCCTTTAGCGAATTAATATATGTATTTCAACAATGTTTTTAAAATACATATTATTTCGTTTTTTTTTTGGCGTATCGCCAAAATTGTGTTTACACTCGTACTGTTAATTTAGCGGTTATAGTACACAATATAGAATAAAGTAGAAGAGAAACTTAAAGTAACAGATTTTAACTTTAATAACATAAATGGAAATATTGATAATGCTTTGATGAAAATAACTTATTTTGGTATTGCAACTATCGTATTAGTAAAACGAAAAAAAAAATTTGTTTCAAAAATGTGACACTTTCCCTTCCAGCCATTATTCTGTTATTACGTTAGCTGTGTATATGTATTTTTTATATGCACTTTTACTTCGCCGGATTATTTAATACTTTACCTGTAATTAATTGTTATACATCCAATTAAGACAAGTTTTATATTTCGTTAAATTTTATTTAAGTATATGCTTTTAAATAGTTGACTTTTTATATGATTTAATATTTAATAATTTAATAATGTTAAAAAAAATACCGACGACACAAATTTAATATTATTTATAAATTTGACATTAAAAGAAAACGTGTTGCCATATCATATAAGTTAGACATTAGAGAGAGAGAATTGTTTTTGTTATATATCAAAGCTTAATGTTATGAATAGCAAATGCCGTTATTTTTAAATTTGTAGGAAAAATGAAACAAAATCGTACAAAAAAGGGGGTATAGTCGTAAAGTAGCTCTGGGTTGGGGAACAACTCTCGTGTCATTGTAATTATTTCTTAAGTGCAGTCAGTTGTTGAGCCTTCGAGAATTTTGCGACTCATCTCTCATTGGTGTTAATGTAATACCTCACATAATTGTTCTTACAGTTGGCGTCGTTTATATTAAATCACATGCATTCGTTTTTGTTATAACCTAAATTGAGGCTAGGACATTGGTGGAGAACCATATAAACTCAATTTGAATATACAAAATTTGGAGGGATAACCTGGTGGAGAACCAATAAAACTCATTTTACTGGAATTGATAACTGGTGGAGACCATTAAAACTCAGAAGATGAACTCGGAAATTCTGACTTTCTATACGAAGGTATAGATCGGTGGCAGTTGCCGAAGGAGGCTTCTTCTGTTTGATAACCTGGCAATATAGCAAATTAGATAGCCATTAAATTAAGAATAAGAGAGAAAAAAGAGGGTAATATAATTTTGAACAAAATTTAATAAAATAAAATTATTATTTATTGTTATGGTCTTTATAAAAAAAATAAAAATCAGCAATATTTGAAGTACTTTTTTATTTTTTTTTTTTTATTTTAATTGCTCGTTTATAATTTTTTGCAAATAATTACGAAGTATATTTGTGTAGCATAGGTGACAATGGAACCTCGTAAATTGTTTGCTTTAGACACTTTTAAGCTAAGCAAAATTAGCTTACAAATAACGTAGTGTTTATTAAAATAAAACCACTTTTTCATTTTATTTTTTCTTTAAAATTTTCTTATATTTTTTTTTTTTCATTATTAAAATTATAATAAACATTATTACCACAAGCTAAATTATTTATAAAAAAAATTAAAATTAATTAAATTCTATTACATAATTAGCAATACATTTATAGAGTTTTTTCTTTTTTTCCACGCAAAAAAGTAATCTCTTAAATTAGTTAAATATTTTTACAATATTTTCTATATTTTACTTCAATTAATTGTACCTATAGATATTTCATAAAATATACAATTTCTTTTAAGAAAATAATTCACAAATTATAAAATAATATAAAAAATGGTGGTAATAAAACTCAAAATCACAGCATTATTTTAATAAATATTTCTATATAAATTATAAATGAAATAATTTAAAATCTATTGTGATTTCTTTTTCTTAATTTTTTATAATTAATTTAGAATAGTTTAAAATTAAGTTAAAAAATATTATATATATATAAATATATAAATTTAATATGAACATTTGGTTAAAACCTCACAGAGGTATAGAATGTATGAATGAATTGATAAATGTATGGAAAACTTTCCTTTATATTGTTATAAAAATGAATGATTCGAGTAAAATATATAACAACTTAAAAACTTAAAATAGATGAAGAGTAGTGTAAATGAAAAACTAACCCTTTTTTATCTTATTAGATTTTAGACTTTTTGGAATTTTTGTGTTTCTTGGTTACAAAATTTTCAAAAAGTTTTTTTTTTTTTTTTCTTTAAGATATAACCTTCAAGTTTAAAAGAACCCATAAATCCATGAAAAATCCATAAAAACAAAAAATGATAAAGTGAAGAATATTTTGAAATTTATCACAGTATATCGTTGTTGTTTTTTTGCTTTTCTAAACGTAAGTATTTTCCTTTAAACCTTAATTTTGTTTAGAGAGCCAAAATATGGTTGTTTAAATTAAATATGTTTTTTTGAGACTGTAGTACATGTAACCTGTTTTTTGTTTTTATTTTTGAATACTTAAGGCTGTAAGTTTTATAGGCGCAGTTGTTGTTGTTGGTGTTGTATTGACTGAGGGTTGTAAGTTTACTGAATCAGCATTAGATTCCGATAATGAGGTTCTATAGCCGCTACTATTTATGCTAAGAGCAAGCTGTAAATATTAAAAAACAAAAATAATTTATTAATAACGGGTTTATTTTTTTATAAATATAATAAATTATTTATTATTTAAATTTGTTTAGATTTGTTTGTAAAATGTTTGGGGAGTTGTAAATTTTGTTTGTTTTGAAAATTTGTTATTGACGTAAATAGCATTAGGGCTTTCTAGATATTTTTTGTTACGTCATTATATATTATTTACAATACTTTGTTTAGCTACCATATGATTATAGCGACTGGCGTATTACGCAAAATATCGTTTTGATTTTGTTTTTAAGAATTTAAAATTTAAATAGTTTTTATCAATTTATTTTATTATAACTTGTTTTATTTAATAATTAATATTGTTTTTAATAATATATTTAAAAAAACAATACGTTTTTTATATTTTTATGAGTAAAATTAAAATATTTATAATTTAAAACAAAATAATTAATTTGCCTTAAAAATGTTTGTTTACATTTGATTAATGAGTTGCCATATAGCATGGCTACATATACGTTAAAAAAAGTCAATGTGGCAACCTAAAATGTTTAGCAAAGAAACTGTTCGAGAGAGGGAAAGTTAAAGAGTATTTGTTATACATGTAACTGTTATATATTATTATATTAGATATAATGCAGCCGTATGAATACTTTATTTTACCATTGTTTTATTATTCTATAAACAAAAATTCTTTTATAATTTGTTAATTGCGTGTATATGAATAAACAAATTGTTCTTTTTTTGTTTGTTTTCTCCCTCTATAACACCTTTTAATTGTCACAATTATATGTATGTATTATTAACTTATGATTTATTTAAGCAATGTCTTTTGTTCATTTTTAATAGAAATTAAAAACAAATTTGTGATTTTAAGACACGTTTTGCATATAAAATAAAAAACGTATTTATTTTTTTAAGCACTCGTATAGGGGTTTTATTGTTATACGTTTTTACTAAAAAAGGCACATCTGTGCTGTCAGCCATAAATATGTAACGCCAGATCAATCCTGTTGGCTAACTGACATATGAAAGTTAATATAAAACACGCTTAATAAAATAGCAAAACTTTAAATTATAATAAAAAGGGAAAGTTTAATAAAATAATTAAAAAAACTTTGCTAATATAAATTGTATTTTCTTTGACAGCTGTTAAAATTATTTTAATCCGGGTTTTTGAATTAAATAATATGTATTAAGAAATTATAATTATTATTTTTATTAATAATTAAGTAATACATTTATTTAATTTATTTAGACATTAATTGAGAAATTGCAAATTTTTTTCTTAAAGAAATTTTATCAATGAATTATTTTGTGACAGCTAACAAAATGGTTATTTATATTCTTGGTTATGAATAATAATTATTATAAATAATTTGGTATTATATTTTTTTAATTAAAGTTTCTCTATACAAACTTTAACTATTTTTAAATTTATGTATGTTTTAACGTCAAATACTCAAATATAAAAAAATAATTTGCATTTGCGTAACATATTTATTATTTATTCACATTTCGATGTGCTAAATGAGTGTTTAAACATTATTAATATTCGTAGTTATTGACTGGTTGCCTAATATTTATAAGGAATATTAACTATTCTTAATAAATACATAATTCATTGAGCTACAAAAATATAAAATAAATTGTTCACATGGTCGCGTGTTCCGTATTAAAGCCCTCAAAACAAAAAGAATCCAAAACAAAACCACAAACAAACAAATAGACAGTTAGATTTTAAAATTCAAACACTTTCAAAAAAATTGATATTTACATAATATAATAAAATATGAATTAATTTTCTTACCTGTTGTTCCGCCTCATCATAATCATCTTCATCGGTTGTTGTGTTGGAATTTGTACTCTCATCGGTCTTAAGACCTTCCATACAACAATTACTATTTCCTTGACAACATGAAGAAGAAGAGTTACGACTTAAAGTCAAAGTAGCAGTATCACTTTCATTACCCTCATCACAGCTAGAATCACTGCTATTTTCTAAAGCTGGCTCTAGTTCCAAAGCAAAAGAACCTCTTTTACCTTTAATTCTATTAGGCTGTAATTCTGTATATAAACTTTCTGTTTCAAGACCTTTATTTTTAATAATATTATTTGAGGATTTTTCATTGCTTTCTATTAGTTTCATTTCACAGGGTTTATAAACACCATTTTGATTGACATGCAAAAGATTGGCACGACCATAATTTAATTCCAAAAGATTTGAATTTTTAGCCAATGAAGACATTTTTAAAGTGGCTCGTGTAACAGCATAGATAAGTAGGGTTAAACCGGCTAAAAGACCACCCCAAAAACCTAAAGGTTCTATATAGGGTAAATAGTTGAGATAGAAGTTGAATTTATTGTCTAAATTATCGGGTAATTTAGGCATCATCTAAGGGAGAAAAAATAAATAAAAAATAAAATAAAAAATTTAGTTTAAAATTATTTTTGGGATTTAAAAAACTTACAATTTCAAACCATAACATGGGAACGGTTAAGTGGCTAAAACGTCTAACACGACTATAAGCGGATAAATCATTGAAATGCATATTGATTTGGACTTTAACAGACAAGGATAATGGTAAACCGGACTCCTGGAAATAGAAAAAGATAAAAAGAAAATTAAATAAGTAAAATTGAAGTAAAAAATAATAAAATTTAGTTACAATAATAAATAGAAATAAATTAAAAATATTAATAAAAATTTTAAATACTTAAAAATATTTTCGAATAAATGTAAGTTATATTTTTCAAAAATGAAATTTGTTCATCATATTTTAGATCATAATTTTGCTTAATAAATAATAATATTTAATTCATTTTATTATAATAATTATTATTATTTTTTTGTAAATTAAAGCAAAATTTTTTTCTTAACAGAAATGTTTGTTTATATTTATTCATGAGTTGCCATATAATGTTTTGAAAGTATTGCCATAGTTAAATACATGACATTACCAAGTAACCAACATATGGCAACACAATATCAACAATAAATAAACGTTTTTAATGCAATGTTTAATTTTAATTTTCTTGATTAAAATTACAAAAAATAGTAATTTTATTTAAAAGGAAATTATAAAGAAAGATAATCTTTATTAATTAAATAATAATTTTAGACTTATCTTCGAAAATTGAATTTCATTTAAAATTTAGGCATACATTTTTATAAAAAAAAAACACTTTTACTACAATTTACTTTTAAATTTTATAATTTCAATAATTCAAATACAAATTTTAAATACATTTTACAAATAAAATTTCTATGAAAATTTTGTTTTAAAAAGTATTTAAAATTATTATATTTTCATGAATTTAAATGCAGTAAATGTTGTTTAACAATTTAATTATTATTGTTTTCAAATTAAATATGTTAACCATATATTTTTTTTAAACTATTTAGCCTTTTGCTCCAATTTAAAAGTAGCATTTAAACAATATATAGGTCAACGGAAAAATAGTTTACTAGATTTTTTACATGAAATAAGTATTTCAAGTTTATTAAAAAAAAAAATTTAAGCAATGTTTGCAATTTTTTTAGTGTTAAAAAACATTTTCGTTCGTACATTATTTTCGCTATTGAAAAAACATAAAATGTTCATTGTTGATTTTAAAATTACGCAGCTTCATATTTTTTAATTACAAAGTTTTTTTTTTCTCAAATATAATTGTTATGAATTTGTTAAACACGCATTGTTCAATATATTAAGTTATTTATTTGATTGATTACTTAAAAGTTAAACAATCTGACGTTTAGAACAGCTGTTTATTTAATAAATGTTTTAACCTATTATTAAAAAATTAATTGAAAACAATGTGTTATTGTTATTGTAATGCAAAATAGTAATTAAAAAAAATAAAATATAGGAAAATAACAAATTAAGCGGAAAATAATGTTTTTTAAGCTAATAACAAAAAATAATAACATTATAGCATTTTTTTTTATTAAAAAACGAGAAAAAAAGATATAGTCGGTCAAGCCCGACCATATGATACCTACACCATTATTTACATCTAAATTCGGAAGGGATCTTTAATTGGACTTGGGGCTAATTGTGGACCGATACTCATATTAAGTGTAAAATAAGACATACGAATACAGAATATTACATTGATACTTACAATTATATGAATTTATTAACTTTTGGGTGATTTCCGAAAGAGGGCCTTATATGGAAGCTATGGTAAATTATGAACCGATTTTCGTTAAATTTGGCACTATCATTTACATTTATATAATACTTTTTTGAGTCGAATATTAACTTGATACTAACATTTTAATGGGATTTATGCCCTTAAAAGTGATTTGCTGAAAAGGAGTTTGTATGGGATCTATGGTCAACTATGAACTGATCTTCCTGAAATTCGGCATACAGATTTAGACTTAAATGGAACTTATATGTGCCAAATTTCATTAAAATATTGCTATATTTAATGGATTTATGATCGTTAAACCCTTTCCGGGAGGACATTTGTATGGGGGCTAGGTGAAATAATGGACCGATCATAACCAGTTTCAATAGGGTTCATCCTTGACCTAATAGAAGATCGTGCGCTAAATTTCATTGACTTAACTTTAAAATTGCGACCTGTAGTTTGATTACAAGGTTTACATGGACAGACGGATGGACGGACGGACATCGTTAAATCGACTCAGGAAGTGACTCTGAGCCGAATGGTATACTTTATGCTGGTGATCTGATGATTTTTTCTATGCGTTACAAACATCAGCACAAACGCATAATACCCCAACCACCTATGGTGGTGTAGGGTATAAAAATGCAATCAATGAAAAAAAAAAAAAACTCCATTAAGGAAATAAACTTCCAACATTTCAATATTCTTTTTTTAAAACAACAATTTTAATGCATATTAAACATTTAAACTAGTATTATTTGTTTACATTTTTTTTAATTAGCATAATATCCATAAATGCATAAAATTGAATTTATCTTAAAAATGTTATTAAAAAACCCAACAACTGCTTTCACTTGTTCCGATCATTATTACTAACACCTACATTTATATTATAATTTATTAATACATATTTAATTTTTTATAAATTTGTTTATAGTTAAATAAATGTAATCGATAACACTAGCAGCTAGCTACTGGTTTTAGTTTAGGAATATTAACTAAAAAAGATAAGAGCCACTTGCATGATTTTTTGATGTAAACAAACTATATAGTATTTTTGCTAATAATCCTATATATATTAAAAAATAAATAATATTAAATAATATAAAATTTTTTATTAAATTTTAAAAGAAATTTTTTAAAAAGTCATAAAGAAAGAAATATAAAACAATTTGTTTATATTCTGTTTGTTGTGATGTCATATGTTACTTTTAGGGTATTGCCACATGTAAAATGAAAAAACCGCTATTTCACACATGACATTACCATTAAACAAACCTATGGCAATTGAAGAATAATCGCATGTTATTGCTGCGATGTTGTTTATTTCCTTTTAAATTACAGAAATTAAAATTTTGATTTTAATAATCTATTTTTAAAAAAGTGTTTTCTTAATCTATTTAAAAATGTAAAATTGAGTTAAAATTTAGAGTGTTATGAGAAATAAATTGGTTCATATTCTGTAATATTTAAGCAATCTTTATTAAGCCTTTTGTATTTAAATGTGAAACAAATTATTATAAAATGTTTTAAGAAATACTACTAATAGTTTTAAAGTCAATCCAAAGAACTCTACCTCTTTGCTTTAATTTTTTTAATCACAATTAAGCCAAGTATCACTATTTATTCATATGATTTATAATTTATTTGTTTAAACTTAGACATTATTTAAAATTGTTTATTGAACTACATTAAAAAAATCCTTTTAATTACAAATGTTTTGTATTTTAATTTATGTACATTAATAAATGTAAATTTATTAATTGCTATTATTTCAATTATAGACAATTCCAAAGAGTAATTATAAATATTCATAATAAGCCATAAATTATTATAGAATATTTCTTTCAATTAAACTTTTAAAAAGGTTAGATTTAGATAATAAAAACGGATATAACTATAAAATTGTATTATTAAAAAAAAAAAATACAACGTAAATTTTATGTAAAATTGAAACAAAATTTTAAAGTTTAAAATAAAATTATAAATACCTTTTTCCGCTTTTGATTTCTGGGAAAAATTAAGTTTAATTAAAAACCCAATAAACGGATAGAACTATAAAGTGCATTATTACTTTTTTATAATGTATTTTTTATGTAAATTTATTATAAATTTTGTTTAAAATTTAATAGTATACCATTAAAGGTTAAACGTGCCAACTTTTCTAAATCAAAGGAACTTTCAATTGTTTTAAAATATATATTGTTCCGCTTTTGATTCCTTTCGAAAATTAAAAAAAAAAAAACCTTTTGAAATTTTGAGTTTTTAAGGTTTTAAGTGTTTTTTGTGTCCGGTAATAAATTTTGTATACTTATATAGTATATTTAAACTAAATTTGTTTAGTGTTATTGACATGACTAACCTTTCGTAATAATTTTTGCTGTTCTGCATTTCGATAAGTAGAGGAGGCAAAAAAAAAAAGTAATTGTCTGAGTTTTTTAAACTGATGATTCTTATCTAATTATTATGCATAACAATTCTTATGATGACAAAACACATGTTCTCTTTTTTTGTTTAGTTGTTTGCTTGCAACTTTTTTTTATATAATAAAAATTCCTTTTTTATAAATCAAAAAACTTTTCCATACAATATTTCCCATATTAAATGAATAGTATTTTATAATAAAAAATTTCAAGGAAAAATTATTTCACTTTGCTGTTTAATTTACAGTTAATTTATTATTAAAATAAGAAGATATGTATATGAATTTATTTAATTCATTTAAAAACTAAAACGATGACACATATTTCCTGATTAAGTAATTTTATTTTATATTTTGTATTTTAAAAATAACTCACAAAAAATTCCCACCATTAAAAGAAATCTAAAATCTGATAAATCAGCTCGCTCATACGTGTTAAAGGCAAGAAACAGAACTATGTTTTTATATTAATTTTTAATAAAATTCCTGCACTCTTCTAATGTTTTAATAAAACTATGTATGAATATAACTATATATATAAATATAACATAAGATAAATTAAAATCTTTTACTTTTTTTTTTGTATCACTTTTTTGCTTTACCCAACTATTACTTATAAATTATTTCTAAATTTATTTTAATTTAATATTCATGACAATCCTCCTGCCTCAATGATGTCAGAAAACGCAAACTGTTTGTTTTATTGTATCAAAAAAAAAAAAAAAAAAAGTATTTTAAAAAGTTCTTCTTCTTTTGTTTTAACCAAAAATTTTCCACCCAATAACAAAATTGACAGTTTTACACACACAAATATTTGAATGCGCACGCAATGACAAATCATAGAAATCACTAAAAGTTTTATTTTTAAACTAAATTTTAAATTGAAATTCTTCTAACATAAATGCCAGTAATAAAATGATGTTTAATAGCACCATCGATTATTTTGCAAAAAACAAAATGTGTTATGCTAATTTTGAGATTTTTTTAAATTTGTATACAATTTATATTATAAATTCTATTTAGGTTTTGAAATCTTGCGTACTTCTGTTGCTTATTTTGCGGCGAATAATATATAATATATGTGTGTTTCCTTTTTAAAACTAATTAGGAACTAATTTCTGAAACAAACTTATAAATTAATTTGTTGTTATGAAATTTAAACATTTAAGATTCCGTTGCGATAAGAATAAGTCAATTATTTTGAAAATTAAAAAAAATCATTTGATTTTTATTTACTTTACGAATGAAATTTAATTCATTCCAGAGAAAAATATCACAATGTCAATAATTTAATTTTCAAAACTTTGTCTCTGTTTCCCAAACTACAAGTTTAAGTTTAGCTTTTTCACTTTAGAAAAATGTAATTTATCAAAGTTTTTAATTTTCGTTTGCGAGTTAATTTAGTTATTTTACAGGTTGGGTTCTTTCAATATTCTAAACTTTAAGATAGAAATATAAGATAAATTATAGAGTTATTTGTAAAAGAAAGGGAGTTAAGTAACTCAAAGAGCTAGTTTGCTCAGGTCTCTTATACTTTAATGTTGGAGTAATTACTCATTTCTGAGTAATTAAGTTATTTCATAAAAAGATATTTTTTTAATATTTTAAACTTAAAGAAAAAATTATGTCATAAATTATTTAGTTATTTGGAAAAGAATAAGACTTTTTTTTTGCTTTAAGAGCTAGTTTGTTGAAGAAAGAATTTTAATTTAAATTCGCGAAAGGAATTTAAATTATTTTTATTGTTATTTTGGAAAGACTATATTTTTAATGTTAATGAATTAAAGAACCAGTTCTTCTCCAAAAAATATAAAAATCGAATGTTTTATTCATATATTTTGAAACTTTAGTATGTAAGTACTTGAGAAAGAATATATTTTGGCAAAAGACTAGATTATTGAGGAGAGACTTTTAGTTTTTATTCTCGAAATAGAAAAGTTCGTGTCATAACATATTGTTCTTTCATTTCTGCATTTATAAAAGTTTAGACTGTTTTCTTTTGGAAAAAATATCAAAGATTTAGTTTATTGGGAAAAGAATTTTAATTCAAATTATTTTAAAAAACTTATTTGTTAAAAAAAAAAAAAATTCATCATTCGAAAAAAGAATAAGTTTGTTCATCAGTAAAATTTAAATTATTTTTAACAAGTCAATTAACCTAAAAGAACCATATAAAAAAAATTAAGAATAATTACTAGCTTAAGGATTTAGTTCGCAGCATCCAATACTATAAGTGTGAATATTGTAAAAACTCTATAATTACTTAATTCTTTTTTTATTACTGTATTTACTCCCTAAAGCTTTAAAACATCTTACATTTCCGTCTTCAAAAAAAGTGAATGGTAAACAAAACGTTTACTTTTATAGAATAAAATTAATTAAGCTCTTTTATTTAATAAATTATACTATAATTTATCTTTAAATCAAAGGTTTTTGCAACACGGTTTTTCTAGAATAAACCTACACAAGCCCATTATTAAAATATTCCAAAGAAACTTTATATGAACATCACATATAAATGATCTATATTTTTTTATTTTATTGCAAAATGATCTTGGCATTCGTTTTGTTGGAATTGATGATGTGAGAGAATTCCGCAATGTAACGTCATTAAAATTACACAACAACATTGTGTTTTAAACACGCGATTAAATTTAGTTGAAACGATTTTTTTTTTGTAAACATTAACTTGTTATACTAGGGTATTTTTGGAGCAATTATAAAGTAAAACAGACTAAGTAATAAAATGTGAATTAAGAAGTTTTAATAATTTTCATAAATAAATATTTTAATAAAATTCATACCTTGTTAAAGATGCGTTTCAATATTCGCGAAGGCATAAAAAATTTTATACAAAATTTTCCATTTTTCTTTAATAGACTTATTACATTTAATCCCTCAACCAACTGTTTTATTATTGTTTATTTTTTATCATTAATTTTTTCCACTTACCGGTTGTACTATAAATTCTGATGAATGTTTTTCCTTATCGGGTTGTAAACCAGTTACATTCTCTTGTAGACCAGGATCACCACCCATAAAATGTGGTAAACTCAATGAAATAGGAAAACCATAATAACAATCGGTGACGTCAATTAAGCCACTAGGTTGACAGTAGCCTTTTTAATAAGAAAAATAAATAAAAAATAAAAAAAAAAATTAAATATAAACTAAATTTATAACTTAATAAATACACTAGAGGCTTAATTAGTTAAAGTGAAAGGTATTCTAAGTATTAACATCAGCTTGTGCGCATATGAGTCATGACACTTTAGTTGAAATGGAATTTTTTTTTTTTTTTGCAAATATTGATAAATATGGAAAATAAATTGTGTTGAGGTAGGTAAAGTTAAATAGAGTTAGTATGGTTAGTAATCATTTTAAAGGTGTTAAAGTGTTTGAGACAAGTATTTTTTTGACAAATTCTTTTCGCGAATGATAAATAAAAATTCGTTTTATAGAAAATTTTTGTTGAATTACATATTTATAGACATTTTTAATAAAAATATAATATTAAAATATAGTAATGTTTCAACAAAATTAATTTTTATACAAATTTTTCATAAAAAAATTTCAACATTTGTTAGAGCATTGATGATTATGGCAGCGTTTATTTATGATATTTTGTTTTGAAGTTACTTCGAAATCTCTTCTACATTTAAACACATAAATTTGAAGTGTGAAGTTTTTTAAAAAATGTTTAACATAAAACAACATATCAGAAAAATTAAAAATAAATTTAAAAAAAAATGTTTGCTATGCGACGAGCTACAATTCATACCCCGCATAATTCTCTGAACCTCATGCCGATTTTTTCCAAAGAAAAATCCCCAATGTAAATGGGCTCTTAAATAAATTTTTGAAGGCATTTTGTAGGGGTTAAATTGTTTGTGGCAAATTTTTTTTAATAAGATATTTTTGATAAATTCTTTTCGCGAATGATAAATTAGAATTCGTTTTATAAATACAAATTAAATTTGTATAAAAAATTTTTAATGAATTTTCTTTTTATAGAAAATTTTCAACAAAATTTAGTTTTATAAAGAGAAAGGAATATGGAATTCTTTCGTACTTTAATTCATTCGAAATTAAAAATATAAATTTTTATTATTTTTTTTTTTTCTATTTTTTTTTGTGTGTACTTAAATTAGGTTTTTTTTTTTTTTAAATTTGAATTGAAGAATAAAGAATTCTTTCGTATTTTTTTTTTTTTTTTTTAAGAAAAATTAAAATCTCTTTAGAAGAAGCTGCTTAGTCTGAAAGCATATATTTTTTTATTTATAAAATATTATACGCAATTTTTAAAATTTTCCATTCGTGTATTCACACTAGTTGATAGAAGCGAGTGGAAAAATAAAAATGAATCTTAAAAGCGACAAATTTAAATCGCCTTAAGAAACTAACTAGTCTGAACGTTTACTTAATCGGAATACTTAGTTTTAATCAGTTTTTTATCTATAGGGTTTTACATTTTCATTTTTGCTTACTGTAGCAATTATTTATTAACAGTTTTATTTACTTTTTGAAGTTTTTTTTTTACAATTACGCCCCTTTTGCTGTTCATGCGATTTTTTTTTTTTTTTTTTGTAATTCATTTTGTTTTGCTTTTCATTTACAGTGTCATTATCATGATCAAAATACCGTTTTGTTTTTTTTTATTGTTTTGTTTTAATGACTTTGTTTGCGTTTACTTTTTTTTTACAAAAACAACATAAACAAGATTTTTTTTGTGGAATATTTTGACGTCACTCTGCCGACAAGTTAATGGAATTTTTTTTTTTTTTTTTGGGACAAAACAACAAAATATAAATCACGTTTCTTAAAAGTTCACAAACAAATTTATGGAAAAAGGGAAAAGTTTAAGAATTTTAGGCAAACAAATAATTTAAAATGAAATCATTATTGTTTTTGTTCTGCTGATTTTTTAAATTTAAATTTTCTTTAATTGTTTTCTTAGGGAATTGTTTTTTTTATTTAAATTATGCCTAGTCATGGATAAAATTCATTAATAATTTCCTTTAAAATATTAATAACACTAATTACTTTAAAACAAATTGCTTAATTTAAAATTGAATATATATTTTTTATGCCACCTCCATTAATTTATCATAGATTTAATTACTTTAGATTATTTTCCTTATATTAGTTGTTTTATAGTTTAAGGCGGGGGGTGGGGGTTTAAAAAAATTGAATTTATCATAGATTTAATCACAGACGATTATTTTCTTTCCATTAATTGTTTCTGAGGTTTAATGGGGTAATAGCAAAAATAAAATATGAATTTATAATATTAGCAATATTTATGGTTGATTAAGATTTTAAAAATAATTAATTTTCCATTACAGAGTTAGTTAGTTAATAATTAATTTTATATTAACATTAATAAGCGTGTTTTGAAAAAAAAAAAAAAAAAATAAAGGTGATAAAAGGTTAATAAAAGGGATTTTAATTAAAGTTTAAAGTTCTGTTTATCATATAAACTTACCATGTCTACAGAAACATTTATTTTCGGGATTAATGCGACCATTGTCTAAAGCATTTTCTTCAAAAACATATTTATAGCCAGTTAAACTGCCTACATTAATACGTTCTTCTTGGCTTCTAAACTAAAGGGGATAAGAAAAAATTTACAAAAAATAAAATTAAATTTAAAATATTAAAAAAATTTATAAAATAATAAAAATAATTTAAATAAAAATTTTAAATATTATTCTTTCAACTTACCAAATTTATAGGCCGGCACATACTTTTTCTAAAGAATTTTATAGAATCATTGGGTTTTATAAAGCTGGGAAACTTAACACCATCTGAGGCCATTTCAATATTACTACAATGATCTCCCTTCCAATGAGGTAAATCTTTTTTACCCATATAAGTAGCATAAAGACCAGAAATACTGGGATCAGGAACACCAGTATGAAAAGTTTCAAAATCATTATCAAAATCATACATCTAAAATGAAAAACATCTTTATTAATATAAATTTTACTTAAACAATTTATTTAATTTCACTTACTCTATCTATTAAGCCCACTTTATCAAAATGTATCCAATTTGGCAAAAATTTATTGCCCAATGTTGTTAAAGTGGTGGCATAACCAAACATAAATTCTCGGGCTGTCATACGCACTATGGGTTGAGAATTTTGTGTCATAAATAAACTATTTAAGCCTATGCGCACAAAAAATGATTTATCAGCGGTTAAATGTGAAATGGCCTAAAATAAATTTAAATAAAATATTAATTAATTTATGTTTTTTATAGAGTTTTTGTAGAAAATTCTATAAAACTATTTTGTCTTAATTAATTGTTATTTTATCTGATTAACAATTATTGTAGTTTATGTTTTATTTATTTGTCTATATATATGATACGTGTTTAATTGTTATTACGTTATAAAGTTCATTTTATTTTAAACTTCAAAGCAATAATTGTGGGCTATAAAATATCTATGATATTGTAGCCATTTAATTAAATTGTTCTAGTTATTTCTTAAGTATTACAAACGAATACTTTGTTTTGCAGTTTTGTTTTCTTTTCTAAGAGTAAAAGCTAAACGATCAATCATTTTAAAAGCAATAACATTTTTTTTAAATGCCCTTTTAATAATATTGATTATTTATAGATATTTCTAAGGCACAATAATCATTTTTAACATATGTGTATATTAATTGTTTATTTATAAATTGTTTAATGAACTAAACACAGTTTTTTTTTTTTTGTTATGGAATGGAAAAAATTAAACAATTAATTGTTATATTTATTCTTTTTAATTAAGGCTAATAATAAAACCAATAAATCAATTAAAAGACAAACATTTTGATTTAAATTGGGTAAATTATATCAAACAGAATTTCAGGGTTATTAATTATCTGAAGAAGAAGGACAAGTTAAATTTTAATATAATTTATTTTTTACTTATTTTGTTGTTTTAGGAATAATTTTTATGTCTGTTTGTGTAGTTTTGTAACTTAAGTCATTATTTTTTTTAAAGTACCTAAATTTTTCTCCTTTTTGGATTCTATATTGTTTACTTCGTTTTCGTTAGTTAGCAGAGAAAAGTGCAATATTTTGTGCAAGTTTGTGTTTTAAGTCTTTTGCTTTATTAAAAAAAATGTTTTGTTTTTTGGTAAGAAGAAATATTTTTGCCACTTTTTTACTAACTTTAGTCTTGTTTTATTAAAGAAAATTGGTGTTATTTTGTTTGTGTAAAAAAAATATTTTTGTCCTGTTCATTAAGTTTGTGTCTTAAATCTTTTGTACAGGAAATTTTTGTTCTCGAAAATATTTTTTTTGCATGTTTGTGTCAAAAGTCTTTTGTTTTCTTAAAGAAAATTTCGTTTCTCGTTTGTGAGAAAAGAACTGTTTTTTATTAAGGTTTGTGTCTTAAGTCTTTCGTTTAGTTGTGTTCTAAGTTTTTTTTATTATATATTTTTTTGTTGAAGGAAATTTTGGTTCTCGTTTGCGAGAAGAGAGAAGAGAAATATTTTTTTATCATGATTGTTTATTAAAGTTTGTATCTTAAGTCTTTTGTTGAAGAAAATTTTGGTTCCCGTTTGTGAGAATTGTTTTTTTTTTATAAAGTTTGTGTCTTAATTTTTTTGTTTTATTAAAGGAAATTTTTGTTCTCGTTTGTGTGAAGTTTGTGTCTTTTGTTTTCTTAAATGAAATTTTCACTCTTTTATGAGAAGGGAAATTTTTTTGTCCTGTGTGTTTAGTCTTTTGTTTAATTAAAGAAAAATTTCGTTCTTGATTGTGAGCAAACAGAAGAGAATGTTTTTTTTTTTATTTTCGTTCTCTTTTGCAAGAAGAGACATTCTTTTTTTTTTGTAGTGTCTTAAGTCTTTTGTTTTTTTAAAGGAAAAATGTGCGCGTCTGAGAGAAAAATTGAAAATGTTTCTTGTTTTGTTTATTGAGGTTTGTGTCTTGAGTCTTTTGTTTTTAAGGAACAATTCTTTCTCGCTTCAGAGCAGAGGAAAGAGAAATTTTATTTGTTTTGTTTATTGAGATTTGTGTCTTCTTAAGTCTTTTGTTTTTTAAGGAAATTTTTTTCTCGCTTCAGAGCATAGATAAGAGAAATGTTTTTTGACATGTATGTTTTTAAGTTTTGTGTCTTAAGTTTTTTATTTTGTTAAAGGAAAATTTGACGGAAATTAAATTTATTTATATTTTTTTTGGTAACAAATACAACAGAAAAAAATGCAAAAAAGAAAGAAAATAAAAAAAAAATAATAATAAATAAAAAAGTACAAAAATTTAAATATTTTTCTTTCAAAAAGTAATTTAAATTTAATAAAATTTCAATTTAATAAATCTGTTGGAAGTGTGTTAAATTCATTTTATGATAAAAGATACAGGTCTTTTTCCTTAATGTTTACTTAAATTTGAGCCTTAATAATTTTGTTTTCTTAAAAAAAATTTATTCAGAAATTAATAATTATTTTTCTTATAAACACATTGTAATTTTATTTATTTTCATATTAAAAACACATTTTAATTTTATTTCACTTTTATTTTTATACAATTCTCTAATAAACCTTTAATTAGCCTTTCATTAAAATGTCTGAATATTTTCAATCAACTAAAAAAAAAAAAAATAATTAAATTTCCATTAAATTTTAATAATTATTACTAACGTCATATGTTAGCTATTTCTCAATAAATATTAAAAATTAATTTTCAAATATTTTATAATGGCCCTTTATAGCAAACAACAACTAAAGATTGATAACTAACATTACAAGATTATAAACAATTTGTTAATTTAAAGAAAAAAAAAATTTATAATAAAACAATGTAGCAAATTTTATGTATATTTAACGCCTGTTTATAATAATATTAACTATTTAGGATTAAAAACCAGACATTATTATTTGTTTAAGATTAAAACAAAAGTTTAATTAATTGTTTTTGTTAATGAAATAGAAAGCTAATAAGAAACAACTATATTAATTCTTTTTTTTTATTTGTACAATAATTATTTGTGTTTTTAATGTTAGCAGACTTCATTAATTATACACCTGTTTAGCAAGTATATTTTTTAAAAAACTCTATTGCGAGTAAAAGTGTTTATTAGATGATACCTTTATAAAGACTTTTGAAATAACAAAAAAACCTGAGATATTTATTATTAATTATAGGAAAGTTTTTAAGAACTTTTTTTTTGTTATAAACAAATTTTAAACACAATAAAATTTATTAATTAAAGGAATTTTTTGGGGAAATGTTTTTTTTAAAACAAACAAACATAAATTTTATTTTCAATACAAAAACATAAACAAATATTTAATATTTAAAAGAAATTTCTTGAAATGTTTATATTATATTTAAATAAATATAATTTAAATAAAAACATCTTTATTTTGTTAATTTATTAACAAAAACCAGATACAAAATTTTATTTTGTTTTAAAAACAAATTAACACAAAAAATCTTTAATAATTAATGGATTTATTTTTTTAAATAACTTTAAAAAACACAAAAAAACGCAATTTTATTTGTGTTTTATTTAAAAAAACAAAAAGAAATTTTAGCTTCCTTTTAGTCGTAGTAAAAATTATAATAATATTTCTAGACCTATCTTAACATTGTTTTATATTTTACTATAAATTCTAAGATAAGATCAAGTTTATTGAAATATTTCTAGTTTATTTTATGTTTTATTTTCTTAAAATTTATGTTTGCTATTAAGAAAAAAAAACAAGATATTAAAATAAATTTGCTTGATTTTACAACTTGACAAGTCTACGCAAATAAAAAATATTTTAATTGCTTTAGAAAATACGCAGTAAACAAAATGTTAGTAAAATTTTAAAAGAAATGTTAAAATAAAAAGTATTTTAATTATTATATATTAAAAACTTCCATTTGATTTATAATAACATATCATACAAATTTATCTAAAACTCCTTTTATAAAATTTTAATTCCCTACTAAATTTTAAATTATTAAACTAAATATTTTTTTATAATAAAAATGTTCTTCTGTCAAAGTTTTAAATTTCATTACTTTATTTCCCATATTGTCATCACTTATTAGTTTTTAAAATTTTTTTATTAAAAACCCCAACTAATTAAAACGTCAAAAGTTATTAATCCTCTACATGTCATTCATTATAACATTTTCTCTGAGTGTATAATTTTTTGATTTGCTGCTAGCTGTCAGCAATATACAATGTTAAACTTTATATCAATTAAATATTACTGTTATAATATTTAATTTAAACTTAATAAATTGTTTATCTCAACTAAACATTTATTTAAGCAGTATGCATTTTTAAATAATTATCTACATTTAAATTGTTTTAACTAATTTATAATGTCTCTAAAAAAGAAAAGGGGAAGTTATACAAATAAACAAACATAATACCATATTTATCAATGTTAATATGTTAATATTGTATATTTTTATTTAAATTTTTTTGCTGTTTTCTTTCTTCTATATTTTTTTATTAATGTATTAGGGAAACAAAAACGTTTTAGCTACAAAAATATAAAGTAAATAAATATAAAAAAAGAAGGCTTGTCTAAAAGCCGAGTGCTGTTAAACTTATTGTTTTGTTATGGAAAAATACATACCTACATACATATATCAATATTTATGTGTATGTATGTAGATATATATAGCTAACTTTAAATATAAGTTTGTATTTGTTTATACTATAAAGTAACGTTTATTGACCTAAACATTGTTATTTTTTTTTTCTTTACTTTTTCAAATGTTGTTAACTTTTGTTTATTTGTGTGTAAATACTTATGTTTGTGAGTATATGTTTTGAGTGTTATTGTATAAATTTAAATGTTATTTATATTGTGACAAGTGACTACTTTATAAAAACTAAAATACAAAAACAAAAAAACATGTGAAATTCACGCGATTTTTTTTAAGTAAAATGTAAACTGTTCACTCAAAATGATATGTAATAAATTGAAATTAAAAATTGGATTAAAATTTAATATAATGAACTGCTGTGATGTATAAAATAATGAACAATTTTAAGACAGAACAAGGATTTGTAATTAATTATTTATAGCAATTATTCCATTAAAAAATTTATTAAGGAAATTCTAATTAAAACAATTTTAGAAGTCATTATTAATTTAATTATTATCATTATTAATTATTTATTTCCACCAATTTTTCCTTTAAGAACACAAAAGACCTAAGACACAAACCTACATAAACAAATTGTTTTGTAGACAACAATTCTCTTGTCTATTCTCACCATACGAGAACTATGTAAATTCAACACACTTGGGAGAAATGTAAACAAAATA
Organism: Protophormia terraenovae; assembly: GCA_951394005.1. Taxonomy (NCBI): domain Eukaryota; kingdom Metazoa; phylum Arthropoda; class Insecta; order Diptera; family Calliphoridae; genus Protophormia; species Protophormia terraenovae. Next base: position 3,354,540 of record OX596074.1, on the reverse strand, counting down.
GATGTAAACAAACATAACCTACAGAAATTAAAGCGAAGATAAATATTTGTTAAATAAAATAATTTTGAAAAACTAAATAAAGTTTTAGTTTAATTATTATTTTGTTTTATATTTTTTATCATAATCAAAAATATGAAGAAAATTTAAATAGTTAAAAAAAAAAAATAAATAAAAAATAAAAGTTAAAATTATTTTTAGAAATTTAAAAAAAGTAAATATTTTAAATTTTTTTACATAAAAAAAGATTTCTTTTTTGAATTAATTTAAACAAGCGCGAATGTTATATTCGGCTTGGCCGAATCTATATACCCACCATCAACTTTTTCAAATTTTACGTTATATGGGAGGTGGGCGGTAAAGTGGGCGGACCACGCCCATTTTTTGTTTCCGAGTTTTCATTGGTCTTTGAACTATTTGAACACAATATCGTTGAAGTTTCACCTTCAAACTATATATACAAAATTTCGTTGTCGTTCATGGTTTAGTTTAAGAGATATCAGCAGAAAAGTATAAAATGGACACCCTGTGTTTCTAGTTTTTATCCCATAACTTTTTTGTTTATTAACCGATTTTGCCCATTTCAATACCAAACAAACCTTATTTATATTAGATAAATATTTGTGTCAAATTCTGCTTTCAACAGACAGACAGACGGACGGACATAGCTAGATCGACTCAAAATCTAACCAGGACCCAGAAAATATATACTTTGTGGGGTCTTAAATGATTCCTTCGACATATTACACACGGAATGACAAAATTAATATACCCCCCATCTTTTTGATGGTGGGTATAAAAATCAAATAAAATAACTAAAATACTTGATAAAACTATATTTTATTAATTTCGAATATTCGAACTTTTTCAAAAGTGTGTAAAAAAAATCAAATAATTTAACTAAAATATATATAATAACAACATTTCAACATATTCGAACTTAATTTCGAATTTTCGAAATTCAGCAAATATTTATCAACATATATTCGCAAATTTTTGAACTTAATATCGAATTTTAGAAAAAATGCATAAATTTTGAAAAAGTTTTTATAAAAATGAACTGCAAGACGGAATTATATTATTTTATTAATATTGGTTATGTTCGAAAAATTTCGAACATTATTTCGAATTTTCAAACTTTACTAAAATTGTTTAAATTTTGAAAATTGTTAATAAAAACTATTTTAAGCAATTTCGAAAATTTCTGAAGACAATTTATAATTTTCGAATTAAAAAAATAAATAATAATAATTTAAAATGTATTAATACCTCATTAAATTAATAAAAATAAACGATTTTTATTAGTTTTAAATAATATTCGAAAATTCGAAATTGCTTTAAAATTTATATCTAATGAAGAAGACAAATAGAAAAAATGTTTTAAAAAGTTTACAAACAAATATATCTAACTACTTTATATTCTAGCTGTAATTCACATATCTATGAATCTATTTTGTTTTCTTAGTAAAAGTTTATATATTTTTTTTTCTTAACTTACCAACATGGCTATGTTAACCATAACAACTTCATCGTCTTCACGTCTACCTTCTGATAAATGTTCTTGCCACACCAAAGGATGACTGGGATTGGTTGAAATGGTATTGTTGTCATTAAACGTTATATTCTCATGAGTCATAAGTTCTCTAGAAATAGAAAAAAATAAAAATAGAAAAAAATTGTAAAATGACGTGAACAACCAATTGAAATGAGGGAGGAGTGTAAAATGAAAAAAATGTTATAAGGAATTTTTTTCAAATAAAAGGAGGAGTTTATAATATTTACATGCAACTAAGTATTTAAATAAAATGTTGCTAAATGTTTAAGCTTTTGAATAAAACATTTTCGAAGTTAAATTGAAATATATTTAGATAAGACTTTTTTTAAAATTTCTAATTTTACAATGAGGAATATTAATTTTATTTTCTAGTTAAATTATTTTATTTTAATATTTTAAATTGAATAAATGTTAAAAAAAATGTAAAATCTTTTACTTACTTGTAAACATAAGGACCCACTTGTTCAACATGCATTTTTTCTCGTCCAGCCATAAAAGCTTCGGCATTGGTGATATTAAATAAATAGATTTTTATATATAAATCTACTGGAGGTTTAGCCCATAAATTAAAAATTTCACCATTTTCCGCCATGACTAATTTCTAATAAAAATATATTAAATTTAATAAAAATAAATAATTTGTTGCAAAATAATTTTTAAATTAAAAGCTTATGAATAAAATTCTTACCCAATTAAATATCAAATCATAAGGATGAAATATTTTTACTAAAACTGCTGTACATATTGCTAAAATACCCACAGCTAATAGTAGAAATGCACCTGTAATTAAAAATAACAAAAAACATAAGCATTTAAAAAATATGTTGTTTAAATTTATAAAAAAAAAAAAAAAATTCTAACTTTATAGTAATGACAAGTTTAAGTTTAAATAAAAACCACTTATTTTCCTTGAACTCTTTTAACAAAGCTGTTTTTAAACTATAGGCATTTTAAACATTATCTAAAGTTTATTAACCTAATGGAAAATTACTAAATACAAAAAAATTCTAGAATTTAATAATAATAAAATATTTAGTTACAAATGTTGTTTTTATGTTTAAAAAAAAACAAACTTCAACAAAACAAAATATTATGATTAAGACCTAAATTCATAAAAAACAAAGTTGTTAAAGAAATTTCTGGTTATTATTACAAAATAAAAAAACGCCTTTCTTTAAAAAAAAAAATTAAAAATATAAAGCCTTATTATGTAAATAAGATTTCTCTTAACTTTAATAAAATACAAAATAGCATAAATTAGCTAAAAGTATTAACATTTCATTAATAATTCTCTTTTTTATAAACAAACAATAATTTATTTAATCGATGAATTAATTTAAAAATATCTAGAAATCTTTTCAAATATTGTCAAGTTTTATAAGTAATAAAATAGTTTATATTTAGCCCTTTTTTAATAATTTTCCATTAATTATAAAATTATTAAAATATTATGTAATAAGAAAATGGTTTTAATTAAAAATTATAAAAAGTTAATCAATTATAGCAATTTACTAACAATTATTGATTTTATATTTTTAAAATAAAACTAGAGAAATAAAAAGAAATTTATGGACACTATTAAAAAACTTAGCATATTCTAAAGATTTATAAAGTGTATGAACTTTTAAATAAAAGTTTTAAGTATACTTAATAATTTTCTATTAAAAAATCTTAAGATGTTTATTCATTTTATGAAAAAATTTAAGTTTTATAAAAAATTAAAAGAAATTAAAAAATTCACCTTAAATAGTGTTTTTTTATTCTTTGAAAAGTAATGCCAAATGTTTGTATACAATTAAAGGTGCTGCCATTTATAAAGTGACAATATGGCAGCCCAGCAGAAAAAGTAATTAAAGGAATTAGAGGTGAATTTTAGTAATGACTTAGGAATTTAAAAAAGTAATATTCATAATGAAAAATATTAAATAATTGTCAAGTTTTTAAGAAGAAATATTAAAAACTAAATTTATTTATTAATAAAAATTAATATTGATAGTTTGTTGTAGTTATTTTTATTGCCAAAAAAACTTTGGAAAAATTATAATTAAGATTTGCTATTCAATAATTTTTTTTATAGCCTAATTTACTTACAAACAGATATTAAACCTAGAACCCTAGCAAATTAACTACCCTGCTGAAATAATGATTATCTTTGTTGTTATTTTTTATGGTTGTTATAAAGGATTTTTCCATAGGAAAGACAAGTAAGGTAAATTTTTTATTAAAACAAAACCACAAGAATCTTATAGACTGTGTAAATTCTACTGCCACAAACGTTGCTGCATATAATGATGTAGAAGATGTAAGACATAAGATTTGAAAAGAGAAAGGATTTTTATTTAAACAAGTCAAGGTCTTTTTAAGAAAAAAAACAAAAAGGTTCTAGAAAATACCTATAAAACAACAAGCATATGTATATATAACATTATTTCTTGTAACATTAAGAAGATCATTTCATATCAATTTATGTCGTTGTAAAATAAGGAGTTGAAACTAGTCAGACTAATCATTGCTTAACAAATACTTTGAAATCTTCTAAAAACAAAAAGAAAAAAAAAAACAAAAAACTATAAAATCTCCTAAAAGCCTTTTCAATATTGTGTAGATATTTAATTTATACAACCAGTTTTAGAACAAACAAAACAAAAGCTAGAACTTTTATTTTTTGCAAATTATATTAAGAAAAAATACCTAAAAACCATTGTGAATGGAATTTTTTTTCTCTCGCATCGTACGACTGAATGTCTACTTATAAAATATTCACGTGCTGTAAAATTATCATTTTATTAAATCTTTTCAAAATGATACAAATAAAAAACCGGCCAATGGAAAATTTTAGCATATATTTAAATAAAAAGTTTATGCTAAATTTAGTTAAAGAAAATGTTTAAATTAATTTGTTTTACAAAAAATATAAAAACAACTTTTTCTTATTATCATTATTTAGTCATCCAATCATTCATTTTAAACTCATTCATTTAAAATAAAATATTTCCTTGTTTTTTTATGAAAATATTTTTACTAACGGCCATAATAATTAAGCATTTTGCATGCAAATTGCTTTTTAATATTTCATTTTATTTTATTTTGCCCAGTAAATATATAAAAACAAAACTTTATTTATACATTTAATAATTAAAACAAACTATTAGTTTATTACTTACTAAACATATTTACAATTATTATTAAGATTTTATTTATTTTGCAATAAAAGCAGGATATTAAATATCGATAACAAGGTCTTAAATACTTTAATTTTTTATTTTTTTTAATTAATTAAGAGATTTTTTCTAGCATATTATATAACTTTCCTCTTTAGAAAATAAAAATAAAAGCAATTAAAACCACTTACTTAAAATTCATTGTTAAATTAAGATTGATTTATATTCTATTATCCATAATTGTCATTATTTTACACCCAATTATATCATTTTAATTATATTAGTTTATTGAACTACTTAGTGGAAATATTAGTTATGGATATATTCCATTTTTTATTAGCTAATTTTGTGATTTTATAGATTTTATAAATATTACAAATAAATGTTTATTTATTATTATTATTTTTTTTTTTTGCTTTAGCTGCAAAATTCCCATTTTAACACTTTATTAAACCTTTGGAATAATGCTAAATAATTTGGCAAACAAATTTTAGACAAGAAAAAGAAAAAAAATTCCCCTTTTAACTTGTTAATTTAGTTAAATCATTTATTAATTATAAGTTTTTTTAAAAACTAACTTTATAAGGAAAAAAGCATTTAAAAATATAATTAAAAATAAATATTTGCAAAATGAGGCAACAGGTGTAAAAGAAATTTTCTAACATTTAAAAGAGAATAGATTCTAGAAATGTTAAGAAATGAGTTCCTGATGTAATAGACAAGCACCCGAAAACGTTTTATTTTTATTTTTCAATCAAAATAAATATCTTTAATGTTCAAAATATTTTTTCATTTGTTGAAAAAAATATGTGAGGGATTTTTATTTTTAAAATAAATATCCATCAATGATGAAAAAAATAAATATCTTTAACGATAAATATCTTTAACGATAAATATCAGTTCGAAAAAAATTTAAAATGATTGTTTTTTTTATTCATACTTTTGTTTTGTTTTCAAAATATTTTTTTATTCAAATGAAATTGTTGTTGTTTAAAATTTTTTCCATCCGATGAAAAAAGTTCAAAATAATTTTCAACTTTTGAAATAAATATCACAAAAGATATTTATATTTTTATTTTCATCATGATGAAAAAAATTAAAATATTGATGAAAATAATAAAAATCATGATCGATTTTTATTATTTTTTGAACATTAAAGATTGTTTTTCGATTGAAATAAAAATAAAAAGATTGTTTTTTTAGTATTAAAATCCGGTCTCAGGTAATAGAATAAATAACTAATGATTTATGGAATTTAAATTCAATAAAATCCATTCAATTTTACATAGCTTTTAAATTGTGGTTCACTATTGTGAATGATTTTTCCTGATTTTTTTTTGTTTGTTTTATAAAAAATAAGGTGTAATTTTTCTGCTACTTCCTCAAATTTCATAATATTTTAAATTTTGTACATAATATTGTTCTCTATTGTGAATGATTTTTATTTTGTAAAGAAGAAAGTTGAATTTTTCCTACTATGAAATTTTATAGAATCTAGAGTTGCAAATCAAGTTCAATAAAATGTATTTTATCTCAAATTATTGATATATTTTTGTTTACTATTGTGATTGATTTTTCCTAATTTTTCTTTTATAATGAAGAAAGTGTAATTTTTTCATGAAATTCTGTGAAAGCTGGAGCAGCAAATCCACTTTAATCCAATTTATTTTATTTTAATTTGTTTGTACAGTTTTGTTCACTATTGGGAATGATTTTTTGTATTATTTTTTATAAAAAAGAAAGTGTATTATCACTATTATAAATGATTTTTTGTAATTTTTCTTTTATAATGATGATATGATGATATGTTTATTTAGTGATTATTTAACTGGAAGAAAAATTTTTTGATTCTTTGATATTTTAAAACAAAATTAAATAAATTATTTCCAAATACTATGACTTTATGTTATTTTAATTTTAAAAATTATTTTTACTGCTTTTAGAGGGTTAATAAATAACATTCCTAAACACTTCTATAGTGACAACTAGAGTAGGAATGTTGATTGATACTTGATATAATATCCATATAAATTATTACTCATACCATACAAACGAATTAATCACATAAATAATTTGTTATGTTGAATGCAATAAAAAACACTTAAAAAAATATTCCACAATTTAAATGATGAGATGTTATAAATAAACAAATTAAATTAAATAATCCAGAAAAAATTGTTAACATTAGTAAACAAATTTTAATAAATCAGATTAATTATTGCACTTTAATTTCTTAAGGAAAAATAAGCTTACTTTTTGAGTTGTTATTATTATTATTAAATTGTTGATTTATCTTTAATTCTTTGGAAAAACGTCGAGGGGCAAAATAAAAATTTTCCAAAAAATCTTTTAAAGAATTACGTCTTAAACGTCTTCTGATGGTCATTATTTTATTTTTTCAATAATTTATATATTTATATATATATTTTTTTTAGGAATATTTTGTTATTTTTTTAATTTTAACACAAAATCTTTTTCCTTTATTTTATTTTCGTTTTTTTTTTTTTAGGAAAAAAGATTTTCTTATTAAAATCTTGTTTAAAAAATGTTGTTGTTATATGGAATTTATTTAGAAAACTAAATTCTATTTGAATAGTTTTAATTCTAAGGAGCTTTAAAATATGAGAATCTTGGAAAACAAGGTGAATAATATTGAAAGCATTAAAATAAATTAACTATCATTTATATGCAAAAAGAGTAAAAGAAATTAAAAATATGTTACTATAGGAAACAAAGACCGATAATATAAAACAAATGAAAAAAATAAATAGAAAAAAACATTAAAAAATCAAAACAAATAAATTCAAATAATAAAAAAAATAGCTTTTTAAAAAAGTTTTTTCATTTAGAGCAAATTTATTGAATTTGCAAAAACAAATGAGAGAATGTTTTTTTTTAAAGGCACGTGAAAAATAAAATTAAAAATAAATTTAATTTATTTAAATATTTAGTTTTATTTACATTAAAAAAAAAAAAAAAAACAAGTAAATGAAAATAATTTAATTCATATTACTTAAAAAGATTCTTAATTTATACCTTTAGGTTATTTAAATAAAAAGGAGGGATTTATTTAGCTTAAATAAATAAAATAAAACTAAAAATATTTTTTTTTTTTTTTAGATAATTAGCATAATTTCACAATTCAGGCATAAATAAAGTAAAACTAATAATTAATTTTAAATTAAAAAATTTTAAATAAAAAATTATTGTTTATTTGCTCACATATATAAAATAATATAATGATTTTTTTTCTTGAATTGTTTAGAAAAAATAATAAAATTTTATTTTATTTTTATAATAATAAAAAAAAAAAAAAACCTGCATGTGCCTTAAGTCTTTTGTTTTCTCCCTCTTAGAAAACTAGAAAAATCAAGCATAACTTAACAAAAACCACTTCAAAACACCATGACTTTTCAAAAAATATTGTTGATTTAATAATTTTAGCAATAAAACAAAATTGCCATATAATTAATTAAGAAGTTTTGCAAAAAATAAAAAAAGATAAAATGAAAACAAAATTTAACCAAAACAACGTCATTCTCTTTTTTTCTAAGACTCAATAGTACAAAAGTCAAAATGTGAATCATTTTTAAGAAATTTTGTTTGTTACTTTTACAAAAAAATAAATTTCTAACGATGACATGCAAAAAATATTTAGATTTAACTCTTTAAACAGTTAACAAATGGAATAACCCATTTGCAGATTTAAATAAATATATTATTGTTAAATTTATTTTGTTTAGAAAGAGAGAGAGCAAAAGAAAAAATAAAACGCTATTTTTAACACTTTAACTGACACTTTTGTACGTACTGGTACTTTTGTATTAAATACAGGTTTCTAAGCAAAATATTTAAATTAATTTTTTTTATTTTTTTAATTTATGTTAAATATTAAAAAAATATATTACGCATATTTAATTCCTATAAAATATAATAAACATTTGTTAATTTATAAAAATATATGTGGTAGTAATTAGTATATTAAATTCAATGTTTTTTACTCTTGGTGGTGGCAGCTTATTAAAATTGACTTGTGTTGAAAAAACGTGAGTCAAACGTGTTTTAATCACGTCTCTGCACAAAACTGTTAAGATATTTAAAAAATTTACAACTTTTTTTAAATATTAGTGTGAAACCAAATTATAACGAGAAAAAAAATTAAGCTGAATTATTACAAAAATTATGTTAAAGTTTTTCTTTTTTCAATCTATTTTTCTTAGATAATTTTTAACAAATTTTTTGTTTTATTTTAAATATTTTTCTATTAATATTTTTAAAATTATGTGGCCAAACAATTTTTTTTAAATTATTACCATTTTTTCCCTATTTGTTAACTTAAAAAGTAATTTTTTGAATATTTACTAAGGCGTATGATTATTATTAATTATGACTTATTTTACAAAAAATGCTAATAACTTCTAAAGTAATTAAGAGATTTTAATGAAATAAATTACTTAAAAAAAATCTCTACAAAATTTAACAGTAAAGGCTATATAAATAAACTAATTTAAATATTTATATGAAAATAAATTAAGCTTTGAAATTAAAAATAAATAAATAAAATAATTTTTTATTCTTTGTAAATAACAATATTTTCAATTTGTTTAATTTTATAGTACCCTATTACACCTAATAAAAATTCTTTTAGACTAATCACATAAAATGGCATTAAGTAAGTGTTGATAGCAGATAGTTAATTAACTTTGGTTATTATTAATATTCTTTATTGTTTAGGGCGTTTATAGAATATTTTAAATAATACTTAATTGGGATTAAGTATTTTTTTTTTTTTTTTTATAATATATTTCTTTAATAATCCCTAATAATCTTCCCATACATATTATTGACTAGTAAAAATAAAACAAATTACCATATTTTAATTACATTTCAGACTTATTGTAATAAATACTAGAAATATTATAGCTCAATAATGATTGATGTTAATATAATTACATTTTATTGAAATTTCTTTAATACCAAAAAGAATTTTTCATTTTCCTGATACTTTTTTTTATAATTGTTTTATTAACCTCAACTCAACAATTAAAACATTTTGTTATACAGATTTCCATAACTAATTAATGTTAATTAATAAGAAAAATATTAAACATTTTATGATTGTGAGAAAATAATATATTTAAAGATAATTTTATGAATAAATATAAAGACAAATTGTTTGTTATTATATTTATATGTTACTAGTGAATTTAGCGGTCATAATATTATTTATCAATTATATTTTCCGCATGCATGTTTTATAATAATTTTTATTTTAATTTCAGATATTTTTTTTTTATTCTATTTTCAAACAGATATTATTTACAAAGTCAAGTTCAAGATGAAAATTGTAGTTTTATTTTATTTGCAAATTTAATATCTTATGGATTTTATAAAAAAAAAAATTAAACATATGTAATATGGGAAGTAAAAAACAATAAATAATTTATCTAGAGATTATCAATAATTTGCAAAATTTTTTTAAATTTAAGATATTTTTAATGAATACTGGGCTATAAAATGAATTATAGAGTAGACTATAAATAATGGTATAGCGAAAAATATATTTTTAGTTTATGTGCAATTATTTTTTATTATTATTATTTTCAATCTACTTTTTTTTAGTGAAATTATTCTATTTATAATTTGCTGATGAAATGTTTGACATTTAAAAATCATAATACGTTTAAATGAATCTATAATTATATGCTATTATTTCAATATATATTAACAAATTTTTTTTAAACCAGAAATTCACGTAATTCTTTATTAAATTTCTAAAACTCTTGTTGAAGAAAAATCAACAATTTTATTCAATGTCACAAACAAATTAATTAAAATTTAACCTTGGATTTAAATATTAGAAGAAAAAAATACCTTTACATGTTTTTAGAAATCAAATTGAATCTATAAATAAATTCAAGAAAAAAATCAAATAAATATTTGTTTAAGAGCAAAAAAATATTATGATAATTTCAAAGACATTTTATAAAAGACAAAAGCTAATTTATTTTAGCAAATATTTTGTGCAAATTATTATTTTATTTTTTTTTTTGCTTTTAAGAAAATCGATTACAAAATTTCTTGTTTATTACCAAGAAATATATTTTTCTAACTTATGTTTTATGGGCTTATTTTTTGTTAATAACAATTGTATTTCTCACACTTAAAGTTAACGTTTTGAAATCCTCTATAGCTTGAAAATATTTCCATTAGTCATTCATTCACATTTTTATGCAGAGAACTTAACAAAAAATATAAAACCCGCTTAATCACTTTTATTAAGGTATTTTAAATTTCAAAAAATAGTGATTGGCAGAAATTTTTTAAGGGAATTTGTTAGAGATAAATTTATTAGGAAAAATACTATAAAAAATTCGTTATTAACTTATTACATTTGTAAAAAAAAATGAAAAACAAATAAATAAAAATTGTTATTAGATGAAATTTATATAAAATATCTTAATGAAATAATTAAAGTTATAGAAATATTGAGAAACAATTAAAATTTTAAAATAATTATAATAAATTAGCTGAGATCATTGATTACATGTAGAAAACAAATAAAAAAATTTCAGGTTATGTGAAAATTTAAAAAAATAATTATTTTTATTTATAACTAAAGGGAGATTTTATTTTATAAATATTTTAAAAAGAAACTAAACTCTCTCTTTATAAATATTAATAATGATAAAACAAATTTAATATAGCTTTATGGCCTTTTCACACTAGTTGTTTATTTTATAAGATACTGTTTTTTTTTTAAGGAAAATACTTTATATAGCCTAATGGTCCTTTCACACTTGTCGCTACATTTTCAAGGCACTGAATTATTTCATATTATTTGCATTTTTAGAAGTCTTTCATATTTGAAATAAAAAAAAGTTTGTTAACATAAAAACAAATAAATTTTTAAATAGAAATGGAATGCTGTTTAAAAACGCTTCACACCAGTCGTTAAATTGTCATGGAAATTTATATTTTTAAATATATTGTTTAACTAAAAGTATTTTCTTTATACTTCAAATATAATTAAAAACAATAGTTGATAGGAATAAATCCTAATATTAGAATAAAAGAAATACAAATACTGCTTAGTATGTATTCACACTAGTCGCAAACCTTTTTTTGGAACTTTCTCTATGAATTGTTAAAATTTTGGATGTTTTAAAATACTAACACTTAAAATATACTCTTCCATAAATTGACATTTATTCCTCTAATAATTTTTTAAATAAAAATATAATTCTAGTAAGAATCGCTTCGCACTAGTCACAAAATTTTCTTGATCATTTTTTTAAATTTAACCAAGATTAGTTGCTTTATACTTGCGATTAAATTAAAAAAAAATTAGAGGATTAATTTCTAATAAATTTTAAATAAAAATCTTAAAATCCCTTCACACTAGTTTCATGGTAAAAAATAATAAATGTTAGGAGAGAAAATTAATAGGAACTTTAAAATAGAAATAAAAAATCGCTTTTCACTAGTAGTTTAACATTCATACGACGGGTTTTTATTAAAAGATAATTTCTATATTTGTTTCATTATAAGAAACATCTCACTGAAAATATTTCCTTTATACTTAAAATAAAATAAAACCTTAATTTTAAAAAGTGAAAAATCATTTAAATAGAAATAAAAGATCCCTTCACACTAGTCGCTAAATTTTCTGTAAGCTTTTTTATTAAAAAATAATTTCTAGATTTATTTTATTATAAAAAACATTTAATTAAGTTTTATAACGAAAACATTAGTTTAAAGAGTAAAATAATATATATAAATATTTTAAATAAAGACCCCTTCACACTAGTCGTTAAATAATCTTCAACTATTATTATTAAAAAAGGTAATATTTTGTCTCAATTATTAAAAACTCTTATCAAACTAAAAATAAAGAAATAGCTACAATCAATTTAAAAAAAAGGAATAAAACATTGCTTACTTATAAATCAATTATTAAAGGGAGTAATTTTAATTAGCTACTTAACAAACTGCTTAGCTAAAGCATCCTTTTAAATATAAACTTTTTAATATCAATCGAAAACTTGTGACTTGTTAGCAATACAGATTTTAAATATAGAAATATATATTTTCTGCTTACCAAACGACTTTAGGAATGTATACTTTGTTTTGAATTTAGATTCTTTTTATCTTAAATTTATAGCATTCTTAAAAAAGCTTTAGAATAAGCTTAATGAAATCACAATAAGTTAAATTCAAGCTAAATGAAATTATTATTTTGGAGTAGCTTTTTCATTTTATATTATTTAGCAGTTTAAGAACTTATTTCTTTCACATATTTTAATACAAAATCATCTTTATATTTTAGCTTTTATTTAGCACTTTAATAACTTATTTCTTAATTTTTAATAAAAAATCTATATATGTATCAGCTTTTAAAATTCAAATTCCACTTAGTCATATAGTGTGAATGCATGTTTAAAATGTTTATTATTAAATCTAATCCTTTATAAATATTTTTAAGACTTTTATTTGTGTGTTCAAAATTTGTACTTCTTTAAAAAAAAAATTCTGCTTTTTTAACTCTTCATATTTAATTTTCTTGCAGTAAACTAGTGTGAACACGTTTTTTTTTTTTTTTTAATTTAATTATTTCATACACTTTCTTTTTTTATTATTGCAAAATTTTTAAGATTTTTAAAAATTTTATGTCATTATTTTTTATATTTTATATAAACATTTTCAAAAAATCCAGGATATTTATTTCAATTACAATTCCTTGAATTTGTGTTAAAAACATTTGTCATAGTAATTGCACTAATTTTAGTTAAACTATTTTTTTAAATGTTTTAACGTTTTCAAAATACCTTTTTTAGCCATGATATTGAACTTGAAATATGTTGAATTTTTTGATATGTTTTTCATGTTTTATTTAGTTTTTCGTTTTATTTTTATTTAAGTAATTTTCCAGCAATTTAATCAACTAGTAAGTAGCAAATGTTGTTTTTATTTGCAAAAATTTTTGTAGTATCATCATAATTGTAAATCATACATTTAGTTTATATATTGTTTTTATCAGTTTTTTTTTTTTTCTTTTTTTGTTATAAAATTTATTTAAAATCTTTAGTTTTATTTTTTTATTTAATATAAGATCAACTTAAATATTTTTATTTAGAACAGAGTAAATTTGAAAACATCACGTTATAACGTAATTTTTTAGATTTTTATTTAATATGACAATTTATACAACGAGGCCAATAATTTGTTTATTTTGTTTTTTATTTAAAACTAAATTATATTTTTTATTTCAAAAAAAGCACTCAATTCATTTTTAAAAAGCGGAATTATTTTAATTTTTTTGTTCTTAAACTTTGATTTATTTTGTACTTCAAAGTGTTTCAGAATATTTAGGTCTAATTAAAATAAATTAAGTTTTTGGTAATAGTTTTTTCTTTTATAAAAATACTTACAAGTAGGTGATCGTGCTCTATGATTCTTTTTCCGCTCATTAAAAAATGATTTTAAAATGCCAGAAGGATTCATAGAGCGTTGAGCTTGTAGACTTTTATGTCTTTCCAAGGCTGGGTTAGAGGTAACATTTTGTAGACCAGCTACAACTGTTACTTGTTCGGGCTGTTGAAGACGATGAAAATGTTCATCATCACAATTTACAGCACTATAACGTCGTGCAAAATATTTGGCAAATTCTTTCATATTCTTTAAGAGTTTCTTTCTTTTACATATAAAATTTATACACAATTTAATTTATAATTTAATTTTCATAAAAAATTGTTTTATTTTTAAAGTAAAATTAATAAAAACTTTTTCTTTAAGGATTTTTTAATATTTTTTTAAATTTGTCTTAAAATATTTATTTATATTTGTTTAGTCTTTTTAAATATATTTAACACTTTTATTCTTAATTTTTTTATGTATTTATATTTATATTTATTTTCGCTTATATTTTCTTAAGATATATTTTCTTTTTTATGTTTTATTTCTTCTTTTTTTAATTTTACCGTTTAGACAACTGCTCGCTAGCGTGGTTCGCTAATGAATAAACCCCTAGAAGTAACCCCAACTGACCAAGTAAGATTTTAATTTATCTTTTTTTATTATGATTGTGTGTTAAATCAAGCTTCAATCAATACGCAAACAATATCTTAAACTCGCATACACTAATAATATTCTCATACATTCAAACATGTGCAAAAAGCCCATGTTAAGAACTGCAAAAAATTAACACATACACATTCAAGCCCAATAAAAAAACAAAACAGATTGATAAACAACTACAATAAGAATAACAATAATAATAAAAAAATCATAGTAGAAACAACGGTCAGTCACTGTAAACAAAAGCAAAACAAGATCGTTTCTTTACGTTACGTTATAACGCTGCCACTGCTAAGTAGCTAAACATAAATGTTAGCAAAACAAGAACACTAGCACAGAAACTCCCTCCTCCTCTTGATAAACTCGAAAAAACACCCCATTAATAAAACAGTTTAACAGCTCAGCAGCAACTGCTCTTTAGACATTTATTCAGTTTCAGCACACGCCTCAGTCTCTAATTGTTCAGGCTGAACCGAGTGCGTTATAATAAAAGTTATATATGTGTGTGTACGTTTTAACTGTTGTCTTTAAGTCTATGATTGCTAGTTTAACATTTTATAAAGCCGGTATAAACTTTTATTTGATTTTTTGTTTTATTTCTTTATTAATGTTTATGTTTAGTTACCGGGATTTTCCCTTGATTCCTGGCTGCAAGTTTTTTAAGTTCTCTTTTAAAGTCTGGTTTTAGTATTTCGGACTTGGGGACAAATTCCACTTATCATTTGTAGAAAATGCTTATTAAATAAAATGACTAATGATGACGCTAACACTTTAAATGATGTAGACACTTGTAATTTTACCGTATTTATATAGCAATTAAAAAAAATTTACCTTAATCTCTAGAATGAACCCTCCCATTTTTAAAAAAGAATTTAATAATCATTTATTAGAAAAAAATATATATAAAATTTTTTCTGTTTAGATTTTTAAAAATAAAAAAAAGTCTTCCAAATATTCTAAGCAAAAATTACAAAATTCTATTAGATTAAATGTGATTAAATAGGAAAGAATAGAAAATTAAGTTTGAAACTATGATCAATTAAGGATCGGTATTTTTCTAGGATTCAGTTAGTAATATATTGTATCACTCAAGTACGCTCCATCGACAAAAAATTTAAAATTAATTCACTTTAATATACGTTTTTGCTTCCTTATTTCAGATACATAAATTTTTCATCTGTAAGAAAAAAATATATATATATTATATATATAAAAAATATATATATATATATATATATATATATATATATATATATATATATATATATATATATATATATATATATATATATATATATATATATATATATATATATATATATATATATATATATATATATATATATATATATATATATATATATATATATATATATATATATATATATAATATATATATATATATTTTTTTTAGATGGAGCCACTGTATTCAACATTCTTTTAAATTTCAATAAAAGTTTTAAAATTTCGACGTCTGATTTTAAGAAAATGTGAGCTTAAGAAGAAGTAGAAAATTTATGAGCTTATCGTCTAGTTTCTCTGGTCCACAAATATCTGATATAATAATTTTAACGTGTTTCTTTGTATTTATTATAAGAAACATTCAGTAACATTGTGAGAAAATGTTATTTCGAAAAATTTATAGTCGTCTTGTTTAAAACAGGGTGATTAATAATAAATCGTTTGTTTTTTGTTGACATTAAATGTGTTTACTTCAAATATTATATGAATCAATCTGCTAAAAACTGGATGACTACTAGAATTTTAAAATTGTTTTCGTTTCGAAAACTTCTCACAATTTTCCGACGTCATCTCAGTTGTATTTGTTCTCTAAAATTTTGTTTTGGTAAAAATATTGCTTTGTAGATCTTCTAATTACCAAAGCAATTTTTTAAATTATTTTTTATTTAGAATTATTCCAAATGTGAGGATATGCAGACACACACAATACCTTGATTGTTTAAGCAGAGACTAGAAATAACTACCCACACATGTAGGCTTTTATCAATAAATTTAACTCTTTTTGATTACAAATTTAATCTTCTAAAAGTTGAAATCTTCTAAATTATTTTAATGGCAATTTTTCATAAAATATCCCGCTATGAGGTTGTCATAGCATTTAGAATAATTAATATATTTTCTTAAGCTGTCATTTTATAAATCTCATAATTAAAAGTAAAATATATTTAATATTGTGTATAAAAATATAAATATTACTCATTAATTTAAATAAAATATTAATTAATATTTTATATATTTATATGTATGATTACATATTTTTAAATTATTTTAAGATAAATAAATAACCTATTGTAATATTTTCAATTGAAAACAAAAAGAGATATAGTCTGATGACTATTTAGTATTTTTCAGATAAGAAATTCCAAAATTTCCAAAAATTTTAAAATCAATTAAATGTTTAATCAAAATAAAACACTCTAATATTTACATACTTACAACTTATTTAGTTATTTATTTGTTTATTTATTTATTTATTTATTTATTTATTTGTTTATTTATTTATTTATTTATTTATTTATTTATTTATTTATTTATTTATTTATTTATTTATTTATTTATTTATTTATTTATTTATTTATTTATTTATTTATTTATTTATTTATTTATTTATTTATTTATTTATTTATTTATTTATTTATTTATTTATTTATTTATTTATTTATTTATTTATTTATTTATTTATTTATTTATTTATTTATTTATTTATTTATTTATTTATTTATTTATTTATTTATTTATTTATTTATTTATTTATTTATTTATTTATTTATTTATTTATTTATTTATTTATTTATTTATAATTTTACTTATAAAAATTATCAAACCAATTATTTTGTAAAATTTTGAGTAACTAAATTATACTATTTTTGAAGTAACATAACAAAATCACAGTAAAAACTAAAAACATACTTTTAATGATCCCATACATAAAATGCATCATTGTTTCAATTATTAAAATTAATTGAATATGCGTTTTTTTTTTTTAATTAGAATAAAATTTTAGTGTTTTCTTTCATTTAAGTACACGATTTTTATTTTTAGTTCTTATTTAAACATAATACTTTTAAGTTGTTTTAAATTTCGGTAAACACTTGTTTGCATATATTACATAAATTATACCGTTTTATAATAGAACTTAAAGAGCACTTGTAAAAAACTAAATTTTATTTTTAAACACGAAATAAAAATGCCAAAAAAAAAAACTCACCAAAAAAATGTTCTCTTATCACTGCACAATGCAAACACTAGCGATAAGGAAATATTATCAAATATAGTATTTTTAATAATAACAACTACTATAAATATGTTGCAACATATGTACATATGTTCTATAATATTATTATGATGATAAAACTCTAATCTTTAAAAAAAAACCCCTAATGCTTAAAATGTAAATACGAAACGTGGTACGCACAATATTTTTTAACTAAAGAAAAAAAAAAACATGTTTTTAATTGTAAAATTAAAATTCATATTATTGCATACTTTGTTTTATTTTAATTTAAATAAATATTTAAATTTTAATTTTTTTGCTTTAAATTAATGCAGCTACTTAACAAAAAAAAAAAAAAAAATAAATTTGCGAATTATTCACAGTTCTAAATGGTGAATTTTAGTCTAAATAAATATATTAATATCTAAGCAAAATTAAAAACCCAAAATAAATTTTATTAGTACGTCTTTTTTTCAAAACCGGAACATTTTAATAGAAACAATCGATCACTTTATTAAAACAAAACAGATCAATTTATTAACCGGTTTCGTTTTTATTTTTTAATAATATTATTACTAGATTTTAAAATATAATTTTTAAGTGTTTATTTAATCTTTTGTTTAAATACTTTCAAAACTACTTGTTTTGTTTTTTATGAAAAAATAAAAATTTGTTTTAGAATAGAACAAAATTTATGTGGATTAAAAAAAAATATAGGGAGGAAGCAAACGAAAAACGTGTTAAGTATTTTAAATTATAAAATAAAGGATGCAGGTTTTTTGTTAAAAAAAATAATAATAATAAATATTTATGTCTTCCGATTTAGGTTAATTAATTTAAATAATTAAGATTAAAAAAAAAAAAATTTGCATTTTTTTATATTTTTGTTTTAACGTATTTTTTTAAGCCGTTATAAGGCGTTCACATGTGTGTAATTTAACCTCAACCTAAATTTCAGGTTTAAAATTTTGTATTAATTTGTATGTGGTAACATTTGGACTAAATACATCTGTTTAATCGAAATAAAAATTAGTTGCTAAGTGTCTGTTCACACGAGACAATTTTTCCAGTCAAAATTCTGAGTTCCTAAGAGGGGGGAGTAAAAAAGAGAATATGTATAGGAAATTTATTTAATTTTACCTCGCGTTTTTGAACAAAAACAAATCAATGAAATGAAAATCAGAATTCTTGAAAGCATGCGTTCACATTAGGGAATGGTAAACAATGCCAAAAATCGATTTTCGATTTTACGATCAACTTTTTTCATTTCGATTTTCAAAATCGATTAATCGGTCCCCAAAATCGATTATATTTTGAAATCGATTTTTTATTGATAAAGTGAAATAAAATGTATGTATATCAAAAACAACTAAAAAATAAACCTATGAAATGACTTCAAATATGCAGGTCACAAATAATACATGTATAAAAGTTATGTATATAAAATAGAAATCTGAATATTTAATTTATCCATCAAATACATCTTCAGTAAGGCGTTGTAAAAAAGCCTTACATTTAAATCAATGCTCACTACTAAGCCTATTCTTTGTTGGGCTATTATAAGAATAGACGTTTACACAGTACTGATATTGCCAGTATTTCCAAAAATTTTCGAGCTATTTCATTAATATTTGGATAAAATGTTTTAATTTTTTAATCCTTCGGAGGATTTAGACGATTTTTTTTTTTAAATTTTGATTCGTCATAGAACTGATTTAACATAACTTTATTATTACAAAAAGAAAATGTTAATATATAAGATTTTTATAATTGTACATATTTTTCTAAACTTTTTAAAACAAAATCGATTTTTAAAACTAAATAATCGATTTCAGTATAAAATCGTTGACATAAAATCGATTGCAAACAACCGATTTTTTTCTCCTGAAAATCGATTTTCGACTAAAATCGAAATCGATTTACCATTCCCTAGTTCACATGAGACATTTTTTGCCAAAAAATTTTCCTGTATTTTGAAACTTGTTTTGTTTTTTTCTCTCTGATACTTTCTCTTTATTATAATTTTTTAGTTAAAAATAAGTATTTAAATTATATTTACCTTTACCAAATAATTAATAATTGCTACTTATTATTCAATATTTTTCTAACTCTAAATTAAAAGAGCCATTAATCTATCTGCGATTTGCTTATAAAAATTCAAGAATTTTAAAACAAAATTTAATAATAAAAAAGTCCCACACCTAAATCTAATAAAGAACTAAAATATAAATACTAAACAAATATCAAGTCTAGTATTTTTTTTTTTTTTTTAATTTTAATTATTTCAAGTTTTAGATTTTTGCAACGGGAATTATATGGACAACAAATCAACATATTTTTATTGACTAAAATGTTTAATAAATTTATTTATTTATTATTTGCAAAATTGATGCTTAATTCCCGCTTGAATGCGCATGACTACATTAATTAATATTAGAATGTCTGTGCAATCTTGAAAAGCATTTATAAACAAAGACTTTAAGATAAATTACCCAGCAAAAACTTGGTAATGGTATGTAGTTACGGATGTAGTTACTTTTCAATCATAACAACATACTTTCTGCACTACATGAAAGTAGATTAGTAACTGCATACTTTTAACTTGATATGTAATCAGTTACATAAGATCAGATTTTTGGAAATGTTACTTTTTATCTATCTTTTCATTTATATTATAAAAATTATATATTTTAAAAGTGGCTAAAATATGAAAATACATTAATTTTTTGTTAAAGTCTCGAAGACTTAAAAAAAATAATTAATCGTAAACACACCAGTCTCCGGTGAAGTCGAAACAAATCCATTAGGGCACTTTATGCGTACATGAATTCATTTATTCACGGTATAACTCTTAAACCAATAAAGGGGTATACAAATGTACTAGAGGAAATTTTATTATCTATAAATGTTGTATTAACATCAAAATACGTACTATGCTCAATAAGCTAGTTATATGCAAAAAGTGTTATTGTTCATTTAATTTTATTGTCTTGTGTACTAAATAAATTTTGTGTCTGAAAAAATGTTTGTAAAATTTTTCAAAATTAAAAATTCTTGACATAAAAAGATACTATTTTTAAGAAAATACAATTTTTTTGTTAATGTTTACAAAAATCAATTTCTTATTTCAAAAGGCTATTGGTAAATTATCAATGTTTAGAAGTGGTAAATATCTGAATATTACTAAAAAATATCCACTAATTTGTATTGTTTCTCTTAGGCACATTGGCACAAATTTGAAGCGATTACAATTTAGGAAATACAATTACATAAAGGTAAGAAAAATTCATTGGCTATCTTAAAACAATTTGTTAAACGTATTAAACTCTTAACAATTTTCAGACGGGGGCAGGTCACTAAGGTCCGGTATTTTATTCAATTTCTGCACGGGTCACAAGAATTAACTCCAAGTCTATGGTATGAAATATTTTCAAATAAATAAATTAAAAAAAAAAAAATATTGGTTTTTTATTTTCAATACTCCAACACTTAGTTGTAACTGATAATGTAACTAGTTACTATTCATTTTGCTCATAATGACTTCTGTAATACTTTGAAACTAATGAGTGATTGATTAGCTACAAAGTAATTAGTTCTTGTAACGACATCTAAGTAATGACTTTCTGATATGCCTACCTGTAATAATATAGAGTAAGTAGTTGCCTCTAATGACATCACCGTGTTAAAATAATGAGTTATTCATCTAATGTGAAAGTAGTGTAGAGCCTTTATATTAGCTTCTTATCTCATTACATGGCAAGCAAAGTTTTTGCTGGGTTATATTTAAAATTTATTCTAAAACTCAAATTAAACAGAATAATATGTTTAGAATCGACGAAAAAAAATCCAAAATAAGTAAATACTTTTACTTTAATTGAATTCAATTGTTTTAAATCTTAAATAAAAAATCATTAAAAAAGACATTTGGACAAAATATATTTAAATGATTTTATAAAATAAATGATTTTATAAATATTACGTTAAAGCAAAATGCGAATAAACTCCTAACAATAAACAGAAATACTAATTATTCTGAATATAAAAAAATAATAAATTTTAAATTATTTTGACCAAAAAAGAAGTAGCACAGTAGAATCCCAAGTTAAAGAGAAAGCAAAAATAAACAATTTGAATGTAAAAAAAAAAAAATAAGAATTTATATTAATACAAATAACTCTAATGTGCTTTCCAGTGATATAAAATATATGAAACAAATGTGTATTTCAATGTCAAATAAATGAACCTCAACAAAAGACTCTATTAAAGTCAAACATTTTATTTAATGACCCATAACTTCCTGTTTATAATTATTATTCTTTTTTGGGCTTTTAAACCCACTGTTCCCATTTTGTTTATTTTCTTAACGCTTGCATATGTCAAACAAGTATTTTGTTTATTCTTTTAAATAAAATCATATTTTTTTATATTTAACATAAATAAAATTTCACTGTTTAAAAACAACTTGCATTTTTTTTAATTTCTCATAAATTAATTTATTGATTTTATTTTATTTTTTTTTTTTTTTTTGTTTGTTTGTTTGAAAATAACACTATCAACAGAACAATTTTGACGTAAGTCAATAACTTGTTTAATTTTTCGTACCATTCCTTAATTTTTTTTTTTTAAAAATGAATATTAATTTATTAAGTGAAACATTGAATAAATTTGTTTTTTTTATTATTATTTTTTTTTTTTTTTTGTAGAATCATCATGATGATGATGATCATCTAAAGAAAAATTTCATAATTTTATTAAACCCAGCAAAAAGTTAATAAAGGATAACCAATTAGTTAATAATGAAAATATTGAAAAGTGTTCACATGTGGAAATTTTGCAGGGCGAAATAATAAATTCAAGGAGTAGTGGAAGGAAATATAAAAAGGTAAAAGGGAAAATAAAGGTTTTCGTTTTGATTTACTCTATTGTACAAAAATTATATTTATGGAATGAAAACAAAAATTGTTTAGAACATGTGTTCACACTAATCTAAATTGCTAAAAAGATACACACTAGGCATTTTTTCCTGTTGTATTTAAGCTGTAGCACACTAAGTGTGCATTCACACTATGCTATTTGTCTTGATCAAATTATAAATTCCATTTGTATTCCATTGTACAAATAATGTATTTATGGAATGAAAACAAAAATTTTTTAGAACATGTGTTCACACTAATCTAATCTAACAAGCGTTCACACTAATCTAATTGCATGTACTTTGAAGTTAAATTAAATACTGTTTCATGCTTTTTAAAAACAACACATCAATGAAATGAAACCAATAATTGCTGAAAGCATTAAAGAGAGGGGAAAAGTAAATAAAAATGTAAATTTACTCTTCTCTACAAAAATCGAATAAATTAACTGGAAACAAAAATTGCTTAAAGCATGCGTTCACACTAGGCAAAGTGTCTGGACGAAATTCTAAAGTTCTGAAAAGAAACTTCCATGTACTTAAAAGTAAAATTAAATTCTGTTTCATTTTTTTCAATAATAACTCATCTATTGAATAAAAACAAGAACTAATGAAAGTATGCGTTTACACTAGAATTTTTTTTCTTGTTGAAATTCTAAGTTCATTGAAGAGAAGGGGAAAGTAAAAATGTAAATTAGTTCTTCTCTACAAAAATCGTATTAATGGAATAAAAAAAAAAAAATACTCAAGACATTCGTTCACACTAGGCAAAATTGTTATGTACGAAATTTTAATGTGCTGAAAAGAAACTTCCATGTATTTTAAAGTAAAATTAAATACAGTTTCATACTTATCAAAAGTAAAGCCCAAATTACATTAACGCGTAGTCAACATCAGTATGAGCAAAAATGATCAGAATAACATGTTGCTGTCATTATAATTACATTTAAGCGTAGGCAGCGACAATTTATAACCACTATCTTGCTGTATTTGAGTCTTCCATTTCTTTGCTCACTCTCTTTGTCTCTTTCTCAAATTAAATGCAAGACGGCGTCTTTTACCAAGCAACGTCAAGACAAAGTTGTCAGCTCCAACGCTGACAATTTTGTTTTCACGCTGCAATAATACTGACAAATTCAGTCTATATTAGACACATTTTTATCCTGATAATGTCTTGATAAAAAATTGTCTAATGTAGACACGAAGTAACAAACAGTGCATTTTAAATTATCAGCTGATTATAGCAGCACACACTACTGCTGCTTTAATTTAATTTGGACTTAACACATAAATGAAATGAAACCAAGAGTTGCTGAAAGCATGCGTTCATATTATGCATTTTTTTATATTTTTTTATTAAACAAATTATATTTACAAATATTTTCAATTTTTCGATAAAAAGTTGATTTTATTTTTTGTTTTGTTGTTGCTTTCATTAAATGTGAAATTATTTTTTGAATAATAATTAATAGTTTACTTAATAGATTTAAATACAACTTTTATAAACATTTAATTGATTTGTCTCTCTACTTTCTTTCTCTCTCTTTTCTTAGTCACAGATATAATCAAGGTTTCCAGAGTAGTTTATTTTAACATAATGCTAATTTAACGTTTTTTGTATTAAGAAAAATATCTTTACATTTAATGTTTAGTTATTCAGCTCTTTTTGTAGGTTTTAATATAATAAATTAAATTTTTAATTAGAAAATGTTTTTAGAAAAATGCTTTAGAAAAATTTTTATATCAACATTAGTTAAAAAAAGAAAATAGAAATTTGTTTATTTTTTTTTTTAAGTAAAAAATATAATCCAGGATTATAATATTTCTAATATAATTTTTCATAAAACTTTAAAATTTCTTTGTCATCTAGCATGTTCCGGAAATGATTAGAAATTGAAAATTAGAACTGGATTTTAAGAACACTTTTTTATATAAATTAAAATTAATTACTTAAGTATATATTTTTTTTATTATTTCCTATTAATTTAAGTTTGTGTTTAATTTTATTGAATTTTTTGCTGGGATCTGATAAGAACTTTAAAACTGGTTCTAAATACTATAATTAATAACTTGAACTTAAAAGTTTTTTTATATTCTTAATAAAACTCAGCAAACAAAAAATTAAAAAGAATTTGTTCTTTTATTCTGGCTAATGATACTTTTATAAACAATTTATTCTTTTGGTACCAGCACGATTAACCGGCATTAGTCAGCAGAAATTTTTGCAAAGTTTTTTTTTTCCTTCTACTTTAAAAAACGTGTGCACATTTTAAACATTTTTTTGTGTACTCCATGGTAACTGGAAATTTTGTAATTTGTTTTTTAAGAGAGGAAATCTTATTACTTACATAATTCCCATGAAAAACTAAACGTCCTTCAAAGTTTGTTTACTTTTTTAAATCAAACTTAAGGAAATTTCTAGAAAATCTTTTGAAACCAATGCTATTTTATCAGTTTTTTGTGATTTGCTTAATAAAAGACACAAAGACAAACTAAATTTAACAAAAAAAAAACATAATATAACATTTCCTAAGGCAAAAAAATAAGCAAAACCAAGTCAAAACTAGCAAAATTGTGTCTAAAACAGCTAAAGTTTTAGTTTAAAAAATAAAGAAGAAAAAAATATAAACAAAATATAAAAATAGTCGTAGTTGGTTAACCAGTTTGCTTGCACTTGATTTCTCAATAAATAATAGTAGTTGTACATACATATGTACATTAATTTATACATACATTTTTTTCTATACACTTCTTTTAGTCGTACCATAATACTAATACTTCTTTTATATTTTTTTTTTTTTTTATTTTGTTTTATTATTAATATTTATATATTAATATATATATATTTTTTTTTTTTTTTTCAAAAAATCTTCACACATGATAAAAACTCTACAGTTAGTTTTTATGTTTTTTGTTGTTATTTTTATTATTTTTTTAATATCAGCTGTTCAATACAAACAAATTTTTTGAACACGTTTTTTTTTTTTTTTTGTTATTTTTTTTACATTTTGTTTATTTCCAATTCGCGTAATAATTAATAACTTTTTAAGACACAATTTTAAGATTTCTTCTAGATTGTTCAAATTTATACAATTTAAATAAATTTATTTATACATATATAAATAAAAATTGGAGTTTCTTTCAAAACTACGATTTAATTAAAAAATACTTGTTTGTTTGTTAGTTTTCTCGATTAATCAACGGAAATTTGCGTTTATTTTTTAGTTTTGATAACTTTAAAGAAGTTTATAAGTTACACTAAAATGTAGTTACAATGATTTTGATACTAAAGAGCAAGATTTTGTCAAAAATAAAAAACTCTTAAAGAAGAAAAGTAATAATAAATATGAAATTAAAAAAAAAAGTACAAAAATAACAAAAAAAAAGATGTGCAAATTAAGCATAATTTTTGAAAGTGAAAAAAATTTTAAAGAAAGGTGTGAAGAAGAGAAGAGTGTTTTAACTTTAGTAGGGGGAATTAATTTTAAACATTGAAAAGATATTAATAATAAAACAAATATATAAAGAAAAAATATATAATTTGTTAAAAAAAAACCTGTAAATGCCGCCAATTTTAAGCAAACTTTTTTTTTGAAAATATATAAACTTTATTACTAACTAATAAATTTAATGATAAATATGATTATTCGACTTTAATCTAATTTAAAAATTAAGCAATCTTTAACATCTTATTACTCGTTTCAAATGCATTTAAAACAAACAAAAAAAATCAATATATTTTTAATCGAAACACACATTTTTCAGGAAGTTATTAAATATTGTTTTAATTATTTAAAATGATTTTTCCAACTATTTACTCCAAAATGGATTTATCAGGTGTTCGGAAAAGATGTTTTATTTACATTTAAAAAGTTTGACATTTCTGTCATCCGTTACAAAAGACAAATTTATTTATTTTTCTATAGAGTTTAACCATTCGGAGCATAAAATAATCAACTGGACTAAAAATGTCACCTTCTAAATAATAATGCCATGATTTCAATGTTTTGAATTACAATTTTTACATTAAGAGAATGTAAGTTAATGATCTTAAGGTCAATGACCTTATTTTTAAGAGACATTTGAGAGAGTTTTTTTTTTCTAAGTTACTTTGTATGTAATTTATCTCAATAATAACATTACCTAGCATCAGCAAAAGAACTCCCACATATTTCAATTAAGGAAAAAAATTAATATGTATCAGTATTGAAATTTCTAATAGATTTATGACATTTATATAAATTTTTTGTTGAGCAGTGTAATTTTTTTATATTATAAAAGCAAACATTACTTAAAACACTTTTAAACTTGAGACAAATGAGAGTTGTGAAATTATAGTCCTTGACTTGAAATATAATTTAAAAAGGTGCTGACACAATAGTCGCAAGTTTAAAGGTGGACATTCGAACAAACATAATAAAAATCATAATACTGTTTTGTAATGAACCATAGTAAATGATATGTTGTTTGGTATTATAGCTATATTCCAATCTCTAATAATTTTTTGAAATGATAACTAAATTGATTTCTGAGATGCTGTTCCTATTACTTTATTAATACTTGTTGTAATGAAAAACTTCTTCCTATTTATTATTGCTGGGATTATGATAATAAAATTACGCCCGTCCGTACGTCCAGCACGAAGATAAATTTAAGTCAATGTTTTTTTTTTAATCCTGACTACATCAGCATATATATGAAATAAAGTTATGAAATTCGTATACAAAATGAAACGAAGAACAATTGGACCTCGTTTTAATGTTTCTATTTTAGTATGCGGAGCAAAGATGTTAGATGTAGGAAATTTTTAAATAAAATTTAAGCTGAAGGGAAAAAGGAAAAAGTAATTTTAGCCTTTTCTATAATTATGTTATTTTTTAAAATATTTATAAGAAAAAAATTTAATCGAAGCAAGTAGGAAATTTAAGTAAATTTGGAAATTTTTTGAAATTTAAAATTTTTGCCGAAATTATGAAATTTTGGTGAATTATTTCACATTTCAGATTATTTGTGATATTTTGAATTTTAATGAAGGTAAAATTTCGAATTTTTAAAAATTTTTTTGGTAAAATTTAGATTTTTTTTTTTTCAATTTCAGCTTTTTGGAGAAATTTTGGAATTTTTGTGAAATAATCTCAAACACATAAATTATTTTAGCAAGAAATGTTTGAGTTTGCATGATTTGATTTTTTTAAGACATAAGTATTTTGGAGATCCAGCCACTACCTCGCAAGGAGCCTATACTACTCCAAATCTTTTAAAACACATAGACGGAAATACGGATATTTTTATTTCATTTATAAAGTAAATTTTTTTTTTTTTAATATAATAAAAGAATTTAATTTATATTTATTACAACAATTTATTATATTTTCTAAAGAAATTAATAATTGTGTTAATTTCAATTTAAATAAAATTGAATTAAAAGCAAATACAAATACAAATATTTCTTTCAAATCAAAAAAAAATTAATTTATTTCTGTTTAATTGACCTGAATAATTGTCATTATCTTTTGGCAATAAACAATTCTTGGTATTATAAGGTGTTTACAAGATTACATAAATAGCGGATTTTGTTAATGGAAACTTAGACTTGATATTTAACTGATTTTTTAATGAGTTTATTAAATATTAAACAATCAATGAACTTTTAATAGAAATAATTATAAACTCATGTAAAGTGTTTTATAATAATTATTGTATAATAATTTACTTAATAATAAATTTAAATCTTGGTTCAATATGTAGATCACGTTATAAAGTAAACTTAATGAACTGAATAATTTTAATTTAAAAAATCTAGAAATTTAAAATAATAGTAAAAAAAATGTATTAAATAAAGACACAATACCACCAAACATGATTATTGATGATAAAAACCTAAACACAATTACAGTTGTAAAAATTTTTTAAGAAAAAATATTTCACATACTTGTCAAACTTATTTGTTTACAAATATTACCATATTAAAACAAATATAGCGTTTATACGCACCACTTTCTCGCAAGTAAAAATATTGCGATATGAAAATTTTGCCGTATAACAGTGAGTTAGTATTTTATTTGTGAATTAGTTACTTCGAGTCTACATTACACAAATTTTTATCGAGACAAACATCAAATTTTTATCACGATAAAAGTTTGTCTAATGTAGACTGAATTTGTCAGTATTACTGCAGTGTTAAAACAAAATTTTCAGCGCTCGAACTCTGACAACTTTGTCTTGACGTTTCTTGGTAAAAGACTCCATCTTGATTGTTGTTGGTACTTTTTATATAGTTTATTACGTCGAGTCTATATTAGAGAAATTTGTATCAAGACAAACAAAATTTTATTTGAATTGCAGATAATTTTTTATCTCTATCGTTTATAGAAAACGTATGTCATAATAAACCATGTAAAAAGTACTAACAACAATCAAGATGGAGTCTTTTACCAAGCAACATCAAGACAAAGTTGTCAGAGCTCGAGCGCTGACAATTTTTTTTTAACGCTGCAATAATACTGACAAATTCAGTCTACATTAGACAAATTTCTATTCTGATAAAAATTTTCTAATGTAGACTCAAAGTTATGACATTCGTTATCCCCTATAATTAACAGAGATAAAAAATTATCTGCAATTCAAACAAAATTTTGTTTGTCTTGATATAAATTTCTCATGTATGGACTCGAAGTAACTCACGAAAACTAATCATGATTACGTACCGTCTATACTAGCCTTTTCTTGTTCGCACAAGAACAAAACGTCGGCAGAGCAACACACACAATTTTTTTCCTTTTGTTTTCAGTGGGCAGAACATTTGTCGAACAAATCATAATTTTTTGTTTGCCGTCAGTGTCGCTTCGATACTTTTACGTGCAGCGTCTCTTCTTCCGCATACAAAATCACGTTTGATGGTAGACATGGTTGTTCGAACAATTGTGCGAACAAGAACAAAACATGAACAAGTTGGGTCCACACTAACTAAATCCATGTGCGCACATTTTTTTCAATGTGAAAACAAGAAAAAGGCTCGTGTGGACCGTAAATTAGTGAAGCTAATTGCAAATAAAGCGTACGGCGTTGCCACTTCCTTTTAATAGTTGTATTTTTTCCATCTGGCACGACAAATAAGGAAGTATATTTCTTTACTTTGAGTCTACATTAGACAAATTTTTATCAAGACAAACGTCAAAATTTTATCAAGATAAAGATTTGTCTAATGTAGACTGAATTTGTCAGTGTTATTGCAGCGTTAAAAGAAAATTGTCAGCGCGCGAGCTCTGACAACTTTGTCTTGATAATGCTTAGTAAAAGACGCCATCTTGATTGTTGTTGGTACTTTTTGCATGGCTTATTATGACATACGTTTTCTCCTATAATTGACAGAGATAAAAAATTATCTGCAACTCAAACAAAAATTTGACGTTTGTCTTGATAGAAATTTCTCTAATATAGACTCTACGTTATGGAATTTGCGTATAAACAATTTTTTTGCAAATTATTTTTATTTGCAATAATTGTGCGTATAAACGTAATATAAATTAAAATGGATTCTACGAATATACAAACCATGGCTTAAAGATTTGTAATCTAGAACACTTCCTCTGGACTACATAATCTCAAAACTTTGCAATAAAAATACATTTATATATTATTGTATGTGAAATAGAAAATAATATTCAATTTGATTAAAGAAAATTGGAAAAATTCTTGAGGCTGTTCTAGAATATCGTTTATAACTCCGCCATTCCTAAACGGATTTCAGAGAATTTAAATACCAAGATTTTCGAGACTATATGTGACATATGTGTGGAAAGAGAAATGTATTTATTGGATTATGGGCTTCAAAAAAATCCATTTCAACATACAGATGAACATATATTCTCAAAATAATAACTACTATTTACATTTTATACTTATAATTAATGATTTTTTTTTTTATTCGTTTTAACAAGTTTTTATATTTTAATTTAAGTCATTAAAAAATTATTTAAACTTCAAAAACAGCCTTTTTCAATATTTTGTTCAAATGATTCAATATTTTGTTCAAATGATTGATTGGCAAAAATTTTATTTTTTATTATTATTATTTCTTTCCAAAAATCATATTTAATGTTGTCACTAATTTCAATTTAGTGTTAATTTTTTTCTTTGAATATGTCATTTATACAAATATGGTTTATTTTGAAAGTGAAACTTCTCATAGAACTAACTGCTAGATTCTAAATAAAATAAATCGTTTTGCATAAATTTTTTGCAAAATTTAAATAAAAGTCAATGACCCTATTCGTTGGAGTATTGTATTTTTTCTTAAAGATTTATTAATATAAAATCATTTAAAAACTTCTTTCATCATTTATTGCCACAAAATTTGAAGCATGTGTGGGGATGAGTAACAATGGGTTTTTTCAATATTTTAACTATGCGTAGTATGATTTAATTTTACTGATTTATTAAAACAGCAAATGCGGAAGTACATATAAAGTTTTTAAATCTTTTACAATTTTTTCTTTTTTATAAAGATTTTAATGAAAGAATTAATTCTAGAGGATTAAATGGAAAAGAAAAAAATTTTAAATTAAAATTTTGATAATGAATATTAAGAAATAAATTTAATTTAACCTTTTGACATCTTGAGAATTATTACGCCATTTAATTTACAAATCAATCGAGGGTATAATAAAACTACCTCAACACTATACATATTTAAATTTGTTTACAAAAAAAAAATACATATTTATTTTATATTTAAAATTTGTTATTAACATAATTTAATTCTTTTTTTGTTAAGCATTTATTATAAAATTTTATTTATTTATACAGTGGTGGCCACGAATTTAAGACACGACATGTAACGAACTAAGTTGTGATAATTATTACAACCCTGCAATATAAAATTAGATTTTGTTAATTTTTCAGTGTACCCTGTAATGTTAAGATCAATTACCGTTATTTGGTTTTGTTTGTGTATACATTTTGTTGCTGTTTTTATTATATTTTCGTAAAAACGTGCTTTTGAAGCTGGTCACGAATTTAAAACATATAAGAAATATTTGGTTTTTAAGTGATTTTTTGGTGTTTTTTGAAGCTAAAAGGTAAGTAATGAATGTTTTATTCCATTTAATGTTAGAATACATCAAAATATTTAGTTAGAAATGGCCAGAGGTACTTGGAGTTCGGATGCCGAGCGAAAATTGATCCAACAAATGAATACTGATGGAAAAACAGTAATGGAAATTTCCAAGCTACTAAAATGTTCCAGATCCAAGATTTACAATGCACTGGAACACATCAAGCAACATGGCACTACCAAAAATGTCAAACAGCACCCTAGAGCCCGAAAAACTACACCCAGGGAGGATAGCTTAATTTATAAATCAGCTGCTAAAGATCCTTTCAAGAGCTCAAGTAAAATTAAAAATGAGATTTCATCGGATTTTGGTATTAATATATCGTCCAGGACAATAAGAAGACGTCTGAATGAGAAGAACTTACGTGGGTGTATTGCACAACGTAAACCACTTGTGTCAAAAAAAAATATTAAATCCCGACTAGCGTTTTCAAGAGAAAATCTCAATAAGCCGATGACATTTTGGAAAAATATACTTTGGAGCGACGAGTCGAAGTTTTGTCGCTTTGGTTCTGATGGAAAACAGTACGTAT
This sequence comes from Protophormia terraenovae, assembly GCA_951394005.1. Taxonomy (NCBI): domain Eukaryota; kingdom Metazoa; phylum Arthropoda; class Insecta; order Diptera; family Calliphoridae; genus Protophormia; species Protophormia terraenovae. Next base: position 3,321,955 of record OX596074.1, on the reverse strand, counting down.
GGCGTCCTCCAAACCTGGAGCATCACCCAAAGTACACCCTTAAAACGGTTAAGCATGGTGGTGGAAATGTTATGGTGTGGGCAGCATTTTCCTGGCATGGTGTAGGTCCCATTCAGAAGATTATCAATAAAATGGACCAGCATATTTACAAAAACATACTGACAAGCATCATGATACCATTCGCTGAAGACAACATGCCTCTAATGTGGAAATTTATGCATGATAATGACCCTAAGCACACTTCACGCCTAGTGAAGAGTTGCTTAGAGGAAAATAATATCACAGTTCTGAAATGGCCAGCTCAATCCCCGGATCTCAATCCAATTGAGAACTTGTGGAATGATGTTGAGGAGCATGTATGAGCAGTAAAGCCAAAAAATTTGACTGATTTATGGGAAGAAATTCAAAAGGCTTGGTATGCCATTCCAAAGGAGCGCTGTATGGCCTTAGTTGAAAGTTTACCCAGGAGATGCGCTGCTGTGATTCAAAATAAAGGATTTCCCACCAAATACTAATATTGTTTTATGAAGCTGAGCTTTACTTTTGTGAATTAACTTTTATTTTGCCTATGTCCTAAATTCATGACCAGGCTTAAACTTGTATTAATCTGTATAATATGTAAATAAAAATTGGAAACTAAATATAGGTAACAAACTATTGTTGATTTTTTTTCATAACATTACTAGGATCTTTAAAAAATAACATGGATCTAAAATTTGTTCGATAAGATGTAAAAATTATCAGAAATATATAAGTGAAATGTCGTGTCTTAAATTCGTGGCCACCACTGTATGTCTCCTAGTTGTTTACTACTTACGTCAATTTAATTAATAAAAAAAAAAAAAAAAAAAACTTAAAATCAAAAGAAATAGTTTCTTTTGCTTTAGCAAAACAGTCGAGGTTGAAAAGCATAAAATTTAAATACTAGTACACCTAAAATTCTGAAAAAAACAAACAATTTACCTAAATTAATATAATAGAAATTAAAATATTTTAAAATAGATTCTATAAGAACAGCAAAAGTACGACCACAAAAAAACAACACCAAATTAAAAATTGCGTTTTACGAAACACTAAATAAAAACAAAAAACCAGAAAAAAATCAAACAAATATTCCATTATATTAAAATATAAAAATACTTGAATTTAATCGTAACATATAACAATAATAACCTATCAATTTATTTAATAATAAACCAAAAAAATATAAACAAACCTCTACAAAAAAACTTGTATAATTCTGTAAAATCATTTCAACTTTAAGAACATTTTTAAATCTTCTTTTTTGTAAGAAAAAAAAAAAACTTGCTTGATTTTTAACTTCAAACAGCAAATAACGCCATCAATTTTAAAGGATGTTGTTCAACTAAAGAAAAGATAAAATTAAATGTTAAAGAACTTTAAATAAATCTAGTGACATTGATAAATAAACATCAAAAGAAAGATGTTTTAAGTAAAATAAAAAAACATCAATCTAAATCCTATATCTTTTAAATAAAAATTAAAAACAAATTGAAATTTTAACAAAAAAAAATATATATATATATATATAATAAATTTGCCGCTTTGCAGATAACTAACAAATTCAGCTGGACAATTTTAAAATTTCATAAATTAAATAGTTTTTTTTTTTTTTTTTTTTGTTATTTTAAATCATTATCAAAATACGCATTACAATTACTTAAGCATATAATACATATTTACATAAATTACAAAATGAAATTAAAATAAATACTATATATGTATATTTTATATTGAATTATTTACTTGTGAAATTATCAATCCAAGGCTTATGTAAAAAAAAGGGAAGCCGTTCACACTAGACCTTATTTAACCTTTTGACGTAAGAACTTAGATTAATGCTATAGACGAAAAAAACATCTTGTTTAATTTTAATTTATTATTGAAACAAGTAAAATTTATAGTTTAGGCAAATAAAATAAATAAATAAACCTACATAATATATATTTACATATTAATAGTTTTAAAAATAAAGAAATTTAAAATTTATATTAAAACATAAATATATTTTAGGTCACCTATTTAAAACACGTGCATTTAAAACACTTTCAAAAGACCTATGAACAAGTACTTAGTAAAAGAAATATACCACTCCTTCTTGTTTTAAGATTCCCTAAACGTTTTGCTTTATTTTTACAGAGACCTTGTAAGTAAAACATAAGTTTTTTTTCAACCTTGCAACTAATTAATTTTTAAATTTACAAGTGGTTTATAAATATTTTTTTTTTTTTTTTTATTAAAATGTCACTTTATAGTTTTGAAGTTAATACTGTTTTTTATTATTTCTTATTAAAAATATCTTAAAAATCATTATTATTTTAATAGGCCGTTTACACTAGCTACTTTGAAAATGAATTCGTTTTCTGAGAATTCATAAAATTACTGATTTATGTAAATATTACATTTCATTGAATGATGCTGCCACCCAAAGGTAATGCTGTGTCCAGACATCTACATTTTTTATCAAAACAAACGTACAATTTTTTCTAAATTACACATAATTTTTATCTTTATCAATTTCCGATATCAACGTCCCCTATGAGATAAGTCATAAAAGTACCAACAATAATCAAAATAGCCTCTTTATCAAATAACATCTAATAAAAACTCTAAGCTCTCGAGTAACAACAATTAAAATCGCAGATTTTATGAAGTAACACTGAGACAAAGTTGTCAGCAATCCAGCACTGTCATCTTTGTCTTGACTTCGTCAAATTTTTTGTTTGAATTGCAGATAATTTTTTATCTCTGTTAATTATAGGGCAGAACGTATGTCATAATAAACCATGTACTAACAAGTACTAACAACAATCAAGATGGCGTCTTTTACCAAGCAACATCAAAACAAAGTTGTCAGAGCTCGAGTGCTGACAATTTTGTTTTAACGCTACAATAATACTGACAAATTCAGTGTACATTAGGAAAATGTTTATTCTGATAAAAATTTGACGTTTGTCTTGATAAACATTTGTCTAATGTAGACTCGAAGTGACGCTGCATGAATACTAAAGCCCAAATTACAATAGCGCGTAGTCAGCAACAGTATCAGCAAAAATTATCAGCTGTTCACTGTATTTGTATTGTATTTTAGCCTCTCATTTATTTGCTCACTCTCTTTGTCTCACTCTCAATCTGAAAGCAGCGCAGTGAATTTTGAAACAGGGCTAAATGAAACAGCACTGCAAACTGCTGCTGACCAAATGTAATCAACACCATAACAAACAGTGCTTTCTAAATTATCAGCTGATTATGTCAGCACACACTGCTGCTGACTACGCGCAATTTTAATTTAGGCTTAATAAATCCTGTTTACATTAGAGACAATTTAATCCTGATAAAGTTTTGCCATTGTCTCAAAAAAAAAAAAAAAAAAAATGACTAGTCTAGACCGCCGCAAATATCACCAAGACAAACGTCCAAGTTTTTTTCTCAGAATTACAGATTAATTTTCATCTTTATCAATTATAAGGGAAGATGTATTTATGTCATAATAATCCAACATCAATCAAAATGTCATCTTATATCAAGCAACGTCTAATTAAAGTTGTTCGAACTCAGGGTCTGATAACTTTCATGGAATGACCCAAAGAATTGTGTGAGAAAAACAAATTAAATTATTTGTATATCCAAGAATATCTTCAATATTTCCTAGAACTATATATGAGGCCTAGTCCAAAAGATTGTGTTGATTTGTTTGGTTATAGGATTTACTTCAAACAAGTGCATTAAAACAAGTTGTGATCGCTAGAATTCTACGAAAGCAAAGTGAAAAAGAAACCTTGAAATTAAAATGAACTTTGGTGTCGAAAAACTGCAAATCAGGGAAATACAAATAGCTACTTTTTTATGATCTGGATACTAATGAAAGATAGTACATCTGAAACCATATTTTACTGATATCCAAAGACCCAAACTGAGAGGGATTATGTGCGGAAAAACCGAAACCTCCTAAAAGGTTTGTTGATAACAAGGCATGTGGCACACTGAAGGCAAAAAAACATGAACGTCTCAAGAACAACATCAATGACGTAGTACAGTACAGACCTCTTAAAAAGATAAGCTAGATTTCGTCGGGCTAAAAGATAAGTAAATTTTCATATTAATTAACTGTTAATTAAAAAATGGTGACTAAGAATGCCACTCACCACAACTGCTGGAGATAGTAAGAAATTTTTTTCTAAATAAATATTTCTCTAAGAATTTTTGATAAATCTTTTCGATTAGCTAATCTAATCAGTTATGAGAATTATATTTTATTTGCTTACATTCGAAAAAACATATGATTATAGTGTGTTATTTAAGAACTACTTTGTAATAGACTCAACATACCATAAAAAATAAAATAATTTGGGAGAAACAATTGACAACTATGTACATACTTATGTACGTAATCTTAAATATTATGCCAATTTAATTAGCTTGTTATCAAAGCACACGTGTAAAAAACATAAATATTTATTATGTTTTTGTTACACGTTTATGCAACATGATTGTTTTATAAATAATTTAATTAAAACCTTTTGATTAATTTGAAAATATATTCCCAATTTTAAACTTTGTACCAAAAAGTTTATGTTTTGAATAAGAACTTTTGTATTTTATTTTTATATATTGTATTACAGCTATTAACATGTGTAATTTTTATAAATAATATATATTTGATAAAAGAAAATTGAAATAATTTTATAACAGATGATTTATTGAAATTATCATAATATTATAAATTAAATGCTTTATTCTTAATAACATTTTTTAATTTATTAAAGCTTTATAGAACAAATTTCTATAGAAATTTCATTAATAAAACTTTTATAAATTGAACATTTTTATTTTGAATAAAAGGCTTTTTAAACATTTTGTTAAATAATTTCGGATGTATTATTTTGATAAGCACCTAACAGTATGCTAATGTTTTTATGTAACTATTGTTAACATATAACAATGATTGCTTAACACTGTGATAAAATATGACACTTATTTAAATATGGAAAATGGTCACATCCGGTAATTATGAGTGTAATTAAAAATTATTTTTTGAAGGAGAATTTAAACAGTTTTAATAAATCATTTAATAAATTTTTAATTAATAAGAATTTTTAATATTCATAATGATTTATTACTAAATAGCACATGTTTTAGGTTAATAAATAATATATATAATTTCTTATTTTTCTTATACATATTGACATTTTTTTACTTACATTTAATTATAAAAATCATATTGATTTTTTTATTTTTTATATATAATAGTTGTTTTGTGTTTTTTGCTTTTGTTACATTAAACTGTTTACTTTATTACATAAGCTTTTATTGTTTTTAATTTTTGTCTTTTTAATTTTTGATTATTTTTTATTTATTTTTTTTTTTTTATTTAATTTTTTTGGGGTTTTTTAAAAAACCGTTCTTTGTCGTTGAGTAAAAATCACACATTTAAAATCAAAATATTAAACATTATTAATTTATACTGAAATAGAAATTTAATCTAGACTTATATTAATATAAAAAACGAGCCATACTTTCAACTTTTATGCCGAACTTATATTATAAATAATTATTAAAAAAAAAAAACAATATTTAATCCAGAGATAAGATTCATATTTATTTCTCTGTATATGTTAATAATAAAGAAAAGAAATATAGTACGACAGCTGAATACAAACAAAATGATATGTTCAAAATAGGAATAATAAATTTAAAGGCAAAATTGTAAAAATGTTAATTAATTCTTAATAAATTGTAACTAAAAGAGGTCTATATATGATAACTCTTCTCTTGAGATTTTTTTAAAATGAATAAAGAAAAACAGAAAACAATTACTATGTTTTGCTTAAAATATGAAAGAAAATTAAATAAACATATGTAAATATTTCTTAGTTATAAAGAAATGAGGTTGTTTGTCTGTGAATTGAAGGCTATTTAGAGACCTAAGCGAAAAACGAAATGATAAGCCAATGGCGTATATGCGAGTTTTTTGGTTGGTATAAAATATTAATGAAAAAAGAAAGAAAAAATATAACAATTAACCTGCATTATTAAGTTTTTTGTGATAATTTTTAGTACGAATTAATAGACCTAGACCTAGAAATTAAAAAGAAATTATGATTAGGTAAATAATACTAAAAAAATATTAGCAGTGCTCAAGGGTTTTAACCCTTAAGAAATTTTATTCAATAAAGAAATTAATTTTGTTGTTAATAATTTATAAAATCCTATATATAATTTATAAAAATCCTAAAATTTTTTTATTTTCTTTTATTGCAAAAATTTTAATTGCCAAAGTACATACACACAAATTATATAACATTATAAATGAAGCATTTAAATGAGGTTAAAATATTGTTTATTTTTTTATTAATTAACTGGACTGCTGCTGCACTGTATTTAAACATTAATGATTTTCTACAATTAATTTCCTTAAGTAGTAGGCATGTGTAAGTAATTATCAATGATTTAGGTAGAATTGTCTTATGTTTCTTTTTTATTATTACGTATTATTTATTTAATTATTTTGATAATTATTTATTTAATTATTTTGATAATTATTTATTTAAATTGTTTGGTTTATTTCTATACTTATTTTTTTATTTATTGCTTTATTTATTTATCTATTATTTATTTATATATTTATTTATTTATTTTTGTTTTATTTATTTACTACTTACTTACTTACTTACTTACTTACTTACTTACTTACTTACTTACTTACTTACTTACTTACTTACTTACTTACTTACTTACTTACTTACTTACTTACTTACTTACTTACTTACTTACTTACTTACTTACTTACTTACTTACTTACTTACTTACTTACTTACTTACTTACTTACTTACTTACTTACTTACTTACTTACTTACTTACTTACTTACTTACTTACTTACTTACTTACTTACTTACTTACTTACTTACTTACTTACTTACTTACTTACTTACTTACTTACTTACTTACTTACTTACTTACTTACTTACTTACTTACTTACTTACTTACTTACTTACTTACTTACTTACTTACTTACTTACTTACTTACTTACTTACTTACTTACTTACTTACTTACTTACTTACTTACTTACTTACTTACTTACTTACTTACTTACTTACTTACTTACTTACTTACTTACTTACTTACTTACTTACTTACTTACTTACTTACTTACTTACTTACTTACTTACTTACTTACTTACTTACTTACTTACTTACTTACTTACTTACTTACTTACTTACTTACTTACTTACTTACTTACTTACTTACTTACTTACTTACTTACTTACTTACTTACTTACTTACTTACTTACTTACTTACTTACTTACTTACTTACTTACTTACTTACTTACTTACTTACTTACTTACTTACTTACTTACTTACTTACTTACTTACTTACTTACTTACTTACTTACTTACTTACTTACTTACTTACTTACTTACTTACTTACTTACTTACTTACTTACTTACTTACTTACTTACTTACTTACTTACTTACTTACTTACTTACTTACTTACTTACTTACTTACTTACTTACTTACTTACTTACTTACTTACTTACTTACTTACTTACTTACTTACTTACTTACTTACTTACTTACTTACTTACTTACTTACTTACTTACTTACTTACTTACTTACTTACTTACTTACTTACTTACTTACTTACTTACTTACTTACTTACTTACTTACTTACTTACTTACTTACTTACTTACTTACTTACTTACTTACTTACTTACTTACTTACTTACTTACTTACTTACTTACTTACTTACTTACTTACTTACTTACTTACTTACTTACTTACTTACTTACTTACTTACTTACTTACTTACTTACTTACTTACTTACTTACTTACTTACTTACTTACTTACTTACTTACTTACTTACTTACTTACTTACTTACTTACTTACTTACTTACTTACTTACTTACTTACTTACTTACTTACTTACTTACTTACTTACTTACTTACTTACTTACTTACTTACTTACTTACTTACTTACTTACTTACTTACTTACTTACTTACTTACTTACTTACTTACTTACTTACTTACTTACTTACTTACTTACTTACTTACTTACTTACTTACTTACTTACTTACTTACTTACTTACTTACTTACTTACTTACTTACTTACTTACTTACTTACTTACTTACTTACTTACTTACTTACTTACTTACTTACTTACTTACTTACTTACTTACTTACTTACTTACTTACTTACTTACTTACTTACTTACTTACTTACTTACTTACTTACTTACTTACTTACTTACTTACTTACTTACTTACTTACTTACTTACTTACTTACTTACTTACTTACTTACTTACTTACTTACTTACTTACTTACTTACTTACTTACTTACTTACTTACTTACTTACTTACTTACTTACTTACTTACTTACTTACTTACTTACTTACTTACTTACTTACTTACTTACTTACTTACTTACTTACTTACTTACTTACTTACTTACTTACTTACTTACTTACTTACTTACTTACTTACTTACTTACTTACTTACTTACTTACTTACTTACTTACTTACTTACTTACTTACTTACTTACTTACTTACTTACTTACTTACTTACTTACTTACTTACTTACTTACTTACTTACTTACTTACTTACTTACTTACTTACTTACTTACTTACTTACTTACTTACTTACTTACTTACTTACTTACTTACTTACTTACTTACTTACTTACTTACTTACTTACTTACTTACTTACTTACTTACTTACTTACTTACTTACTTACTTACTTACTTACTTACTTACTTACTTACTTACTTACTTACTTACTTACTTACTTACTTACTTACTTACTTACTTACTTACTTACTTACTTACTTACTTACTTACTTACTTACTTACTTACTTACTTACTTACTTACTTACTTACTTACTTACTTACTTACTTACTTACTTACTTACTTACTTACTTACTTACTTACTTACTTACTTACTTACTTACTTACTTACTTACTTACTTACTTACTTACTTACTTACTTACTTACTTACTTACTTACTTACTTACTTACTTACTTACTTACTTACTTACTTACTTACTTACTTACTTACTTACTTACTTACTTACTTACTTACTTACTTACTTACTTACTTACTTACTTACTTACTTACTTACTTACTTACTTACTTACTTACTTACTTACTTACTTACTTACTTACTTACTTACTTACTTACTTACTTACTTACTTACTTACTTACTTACTTACTTACTTATCTGTCTTAAACAAAGAAAAAGCTATACAAAGTGTGTTTTTGTAGTTGTTATGCTATCATTTTTTTTCACTAATCGACTAAAATCAGCGATTTAAATCAGAACGACACAACTCTAATGTTGACGCAAAACAAACGCATTTTTTTAGGAGAAATTCGGTAAAAAAGGTTAGCATTTGTAACTTTTTATATAATTTGTTACTTTTTAGGAAAAGTTCAGTGAAAGATTATCATTTGTGACTTTTTATATAATTTGTTGCTTAATTTTCACTCACGTTTAAATAAGTGTGATGATGCTTTTCATTAATAAATATGAAAATTACAAAATTATTATTAGATTTATACTGATAATCTAAAAGAAAAGAGGGAAGCTACTTTAAACATTATAATCTTTAAAAATGCACCCAGAGAAAAATATTAGTATGAATTAGTCATATTTGAATTCAAATTATATTTTGAGAAATTTAATTCTTAATTTTTTATTTTTTTATTTTTTATATTTATTTATTACAAAATGTAAAGCTTTTTTTTTTAAATGTATAGTTGCTTTATTTGAAACTATAAAAAAATAGTTTGAAAAGTACTACAAGATGTCAAAAAACTTCTTTTCCTTTGAACAGCTAGAATATGTAAAAAAAATTTAATTCAAGTACTCATTCTTTATTCAAAAAGCAAACAAAAAATTTATTAATAAAATTTTCTAGAAACCCACTTTCATAATTTCAACAAACAAATCTATTATTTGTAACAAGGACAGAAAATTATAACAAATTTAAATTTATAACTTTTTTTCAGAAAAATTTAAAAATTATTTAATACAAATAATTTAATTAAGGAAATTATATAGGTATTTTCCTTGATGTAACTTTTAATTATAGCTTCTTTAAAGAATTTCAACAATTCAAAAGAAACAAATTAAATTAAAGTAATAATACAAAAATATTTGTAATAATACATGTATTACAATTATTGTTCACTATTTTGTAATTTTTATTTTTCTAAACTATTCTTTAAATGTAAGAAAATACTGTAAAGTATCAATTACAAGCTGTACAAGCCAAAACTGTGTAATTAAAATGAATTAAAAATCATTAATATTAAAGGGAACTCAATCGATAATAATTTATGATTATTATAATAAATATATTGACGTTTATAGGTTTGATGTTATATATATATATATATATATATATATATATATATATATATATATATATATATATATATATATATATATATATATATATATATATATTTATTTATTTATTTATTATTATTTTTTAAAGTTGATAGAAATTATAAGAATTTTTTTAAAGATCTGCACAAAGTAATGAAAATTCGAATAGCTTTACATTTAAGAATTATTAATAAGTAATTACAAGGTGTAGTATAAATATTACTAATTTTAAAAACACCTTATACCTATATTTTGTTTATTAAATTTTTAAAATTGAGATCATGTGAGGTTGGTACGGCTAATTGTCTTATATGATCAAGCATTTTTCAATTTCAGTTGTCACTAAGGGAAAGAGGAAGTATTGAATTACATCAAAGCAATGATGCATCTACTATTAATGAAAAAGCTTCCTGAAAAAAAAAAAATAGAAGAAAACCCGTTAAAAAGGGCTTTATAAACAATAATCTTCAATCATGCTGAAAATATCATATTCATTACAACTCAAAGAATTATTTAACGCTCATTTGCTTTAATACTCTTAAAACTAAAAAAATACTAATCATTTTAGAATATATTTGCTTGTTTTTATTGTTCTTACCGCAGAAATATGTTTTATGCTAAGTAATCTTCCTATTTCCTTATTAGCTAAATTTAAATTATTGATAAACATTTTAAAAACAAATACTTCTTATATTATTGTTTTCGAAAACAGTTTTTGTAGTTAAAAATTTAATTTATAATTTGTTTTGTCTTTTTCCGGCAAAACAATAATTACCGTTATTTTATACATTAACTTCAAATCTAAAACTTTTTAAACTATAATAAACCTTGAAAGTAACATAATTTTAAAGCGCCATTTTTGATAAACAAACATTTTTAAAGCTGATACATATTTTTGTTTTTTTAAAACAGTTCTTGTAGTTAAAAATTTCTAACTTGCTTCGTTTTTTTCCGGCAAAAGAATAAATAATTACCGTTATTTTATACATTAATTTCAAATTTAACATTTTTTGATTAAATAAAAACAAAACCTTGAAAATAACCTAATTTTAAAGCGCCATCTTTTCAACTGACAAATTGTGCTACCATATAACTAAAATACATTATAAGATGCTGCCATATTACCCGCAATCACTAAATGTCAGTTTTGACAACCGGATACAGTGCGCACAAACTTGGCAGCATTGCGTCAACATGTTCTTTTTCTGGCGAACGCCATTGCTGTTTGCATCGGGGATAATTTTTCTTAGTGAAAAAGTAAGATTATTTATTGAAAATTTGCTATTTAGTGATGATAAAATGATGAATAAATATTTTAAATATCGCCTTACACTATTTAGTAATGAAAATTATTAAATTTTAAACGATAAATAAGTGAAAAAATGTTTTAAAGTTGTCGTAGTGTTAAATGAGGTTATGTTGAAATGTCAAAAATGTGAGGAGGATAAATTCCGCCTATGAAATTTATTAAATTACACGTGTAAATAAAGAATTTTTGTTAACTACAAAATAATATACAAGACTAATTGAAATTTTTAAACGTAGACAAAGAGGTGTAATATTTGTTCTTCTGTCCATAACTAAAACCTTAGTTGCTATAAAGTTGGTTTCTTGGGTATTCAAATGGACTATATAAAACACCATGTTTAACTATTCCTCTTAAGGATATCGGCTCGAAGATATAAACCTTAATAAAGTGAAAAACAACATTCTAAACAATTTTAGTTTTTTTATGTCTATTGTGTGAATTTGTTTAATAAATTAAAATTTGTATATTTTTGTTTAGCATGGCTGAAGTTGCTGAGAACGTTACCGAAACCTTTGAGGAGCAACCTCCAATTGAGACTGAGGGTGCTGAGACTTTGTTGGAAACCAACGTTGTCTCCACCACTGAATTGCCCGAAATTAAATTGTTCGGTCGCTGGTCTTGCGATGATGTGACCGTCAATGACATCTCCTTGCAAGATTACATCTCCGTTAAGGAGAAATTTGCTCGTTATTTACCTCACTCTGCTGGTCGTTTTGCCGCCAAACGTTTCCGTAAGGCTCAATGCCCCATTGTTGAACGTTTGACTTGCTCCTTGATGATGAAGGGTCGCAATAACGGCAAGAAACTCATGGCTTGCCGTATTGTCAAACATTCCTTCGAAATCATTCACTTGTTGACTGGCGAAAATCCCTTGCAGGTAAGTTATTAAAAATGTTTACAACAAAGACGGTCACGCATGTGTCTTATGCTAAACTGTTGTTGGGATTTACTACTTAGCAAACAGGTAGAATAAGACACAGATTAAAATAATTTAGTTAAAATTAATATGAAACAAATTTGTTTTATATAAATTTTTAATTAAATAACATTTTTCTGAAAAAAAAATTTGTTTATGGGAAAAAATAATATTTTTTTTCTTATAGATTCTTGTCAGCGCCATCATCAACTCTGGCCCCCGTGAAGATTCTACCCGTATTGGTCGTGCTGGTACTGTACGTCGTCAAGCCGTCGATGTGTCACCCCTCCGTCGTGTCAACCAAGTAAGTTTTTATTTTATTTTTATTATAATATTTTATGCCTTGAACAATATCTTTCAAAATTTTCAAAGTGTTTGAAAGACTATAACACAGGGCTATATAAACATAAATTTTAACCCAATAATTGTCTTTCATCCGTAGCATTATTTTGCTATATTTTGGCATTTAGTGTATGAAATAAAGATACATTTTTGTTATTAATCCAGCCTAGGTTATTGCTTACATTATTAATTTTACCAAAAATGTGAGGTTATGCTACTGGGCTAAAAAAACTTTTTAAAGAAATTCATTTTTATTAGTTTGTTGTTTTGTGCGCACAAACTTGCAGAAATTCTTTAAACAAACTTATTTTTAATGTTTTAATTTAGCTGTTTTGTTTCTAAGCATTTAAAATAATAAAATGTAAAATTTTCTTCTTAATTTCTAGGCCATTTGGTTGTTGTGTACTGGTGCCCGCGAAGCTGCTTTCAGAAATATCAAGACCATCGCTGAATGCTTGGCCGATGAATTGATCAACGCCGCTAAGGTAATTTATGTTTTTTTTTTTTATTTATATCAAACATGTCTACTCTAATCCAATATAATGTCATTTAATGAATTTATATTGCTTCGCTTGTAGACTAAAGTAAAAATTAAAATTTTATTATCCTAGCAATAATTTGTTAACCTTTCATGGCTGAATTTTTGCTCGAGAAACGTAAAATTACATTTAAAATATTGTAATCATTAATTTAAATTATCTGATTAAGTCCTCTCTAATGCTATTTTATAAAAAAAAAAAAAAAACATTTCAAATATCTCAGTCTCGCTTGAGGACCATAGTAATTTATTTAAACTGAAAGTTTTATTATCCTAGTACTTGAAGTAATTAAACCATTTTAACGTACTCGAGAAACGTAGAACTACAATAAACCAAATATACTTTAATTAAATATTATAGGCCCAGTCCTTAACTAAAACCTCTTTAAACATTTTGAGTATTTTTTGGTATTCAAAAGGACCATAACAAACCCCATGTTTAACTATTCCTCTTAAGGATATCGTTTCAAAGATATAAACCTTAATAAAGTAAAAATCAACAAATTTAATATTTTTCTAAAATCGATCTCTAATACACTAAGCGGACGGAGTCTACTCTAATGCTATGTTATGTATTTTAACCAATTGACTATAGCCTCGCTTGTAGACAAGATTAATTCTGTTTTATTATCCTGGCTCTTGAAGTAATTAGACATTTTAATGGGCCCGAGAAACGTAGAACTACAAAAACAAATTCCATTGCTATAAATAATTAAAAAAGATTAGAATTCATACTATAATGTCTTTAACTAAGTTCCTGGAACATATCTTTCAATTTCATTTGAACGCTGCGTCTACCTCTAATGCTATGTTATGTATTTTAATCAATTGACTATAGCCTCGCTTGTAGACAAGATTAATTCTGTTTTATTATCCTGGCTCTTGAAGTAATTAAACATTTTAATGGGCCCGAGAAACGTAAATCTACAAAAACAAATACCACTACATCAAATTATTAAAATTTGTTTATAATTCTTAAAATATTAAGTCCTTAACTAAAACCTTAGAATATATCTAATTTTAAATACTCTTTGGTATTCAAAAGGACCATAAAAAACCCCATGTTTAACTATTCCTCTTAAGGATATCGTCTCAAAGATATAAACCTTAATAAAGTCACAAACAACAGTCCCAATAATTTTTCCCAATCCTAACTGTAATAAATATTATGTCTACCTCTAATGCTATGTTATGTTCTATAACCAATTAACATAAGCCTCGCTTGTAGACTAAAAGCAACAATGAAGTTCTATTATCCTGGCTCTTGAAGTAATTGAACATTTTAATGGGCCCGAGAAACGTAGAACAACATATATTTGAATATGATTTCGTTATTTGTACCATTCCTTACTGTAATAAATATTATGTCTACCTCTAATGCTATGTTATGTTCTATAACCAATTAACATAAGCCTCGCTTGTAGACTAAAAGCAACAATGAAGTTCTATTATCCTGGCTCTTGAAGTAATGGAACATTTTAATGGGCCCGAGAAACGTAGAACGACATTTATTTCCATATAATTTCATAATTATTTTTTATTTTAGTAAATTTAAATGCATCTTTAATTTAATCAAAATTTTATTTTTTTAAATTTTCTTTTAGGGTTCCTCCAACTCTTATGCTATCAAGAAGAAGGATGAATTGGAACGTGTTGCCAAGTCCAACAGATAAATGCATATTTATGTTATTACCATATTGTGTATATAATTTACACTTTTTTTAAGTAATGAAAAAAATAATAAAACACAACTCTTAAAAATAATAAAGAATTTTTGTATTTTATTAGCGCATTTTTATTAATTTCGTTACATTATGAAAATTCTACAAAAATTTCGAAAATATTAAATTTTATTGAAAAATGGAAAATATCACAAAAAATCCAAATTTTCAAAAAAAAAAAAAATTCATGTTCCACCAAATTATGAACATTTTACAAACAAATTTGAAACTTTACTAAAAATATTAAAATTTATAAAAAAAAAAAAAAAAATAAAAAATCACAAAGTTCGGTCTGAAATCAAAAAAATTTGAAATTTCATCAAAAATTCAAAATTTTGCAAAAATTTAGAAAAATCATAAATAATTGGAAATTTTAACAAAAATCCAACTAAAAATTTCAAAAATCCAAAATTTCACAAAAAAATATGAAATTTCCTCAAAAACCAAAAAAATCGAAATTTCGACAAAGATTTTAAGTTTCATCAAAATTTTGAATTGCATAATTTTTTATATTTTATATTCACAAAAAATCTGAAAATTCCCCAAAAATTTAAAATTTTAACAAAAAAAAAAAAAAAATTCACCGGAAATTCAAGAACAAATTTTAAATTTTACCAAAAATCCAAAATTTAATTATAAGGTTTACATGGACGAACGCATTAAACATTCCTCACCAATGGTGCTGCAAGGATTACAAAAAGGTACCAATTAAAAAAATATGTAGGGGAGATTGGGCTAAAGAGGAGTATACTTTAATCTGACTTCAATAAAATTCCAACCAATAATCTTTTGAACCCTAAAATGGAACTGTTTTATAGAATGGATTATTGTCTAAAGTTTTGCATAAAAATAAGGTTTATTTATCGGCGTTTTTTTTTTTTTTTTTAATCAACTATTTTTGGGTAAAATTGAAAGTTTTGGTGTAAAATTAAACGTAATGACAAATTTAAATTTGTCATTGTCAAAGATTTAGCGTTTATTAAATATATTTAAACGGTTTCTGTATTTTTGAGGTTACTTTAATATCATATATACAGTGGCCAAAAAAAGTATTCGACTACCATTTCTTTTCTTATAATTTCGTTATAATTTATATACTTATTGAATTATTTCGAATAAAATGACAAATATTTGTCATACATATGTACATATTTCATACATATGTACAGTGTTTGACATTACAATGGAAACTTTTCCTAATTTTTCATAAATGGAACAAAATTCAAAATAAACTTTAAAAAATTTTTAATTTTTTGGAGTTCATAATTTGTATATACTTTTATTTACTTAAATAAACAAAAATTAAGAACATAAATTATTAAATTCTAATAATACAAAACAAAATTAAAATTATGTATTCATAAATATGGTACTGACAAAACAATGAAAACTTAGGTATTATCTTAACAAATATGGTCTGAAGTTTTGAATAAGTCAGTATTTTGTTGGGTATCCTTTGTTTTTAAGTACTGCTTCACAACGACGATGCATTGAACCAATTAAAGAGTCAATAGTCTCTTTTGAAATATTTTGCCATTCCCTTATAACCGCATCCGATAAATTTTCCTTTCTGGTGTAATTTTGAGTCCGTATTTTGCGATCTACTATTTCCCATAGATTTTCTATGGGATTGAGATCTGGTGATTGGGCAGGCCACTTCAAAATACGTACCTCATTAGATTGTAACCACTCGTTTACAACCCTAGAGGTGTGTTTGGGGTCATTATCGTGTTGGAATCTCCAAACTAGCGGCATATTTTCCTCAGCGCATGGATACATTACATCGTTCAAAATTGTTCTGTATCCTATACCAGTCATAGTATCTTTTATAATATGAATTGGACCCATACCTTGGCCTGAAAAACATCCCCAGACCATAATATTGCCACCACAAAACTTAACTCCCTTGTTAGTATATTTTGGGTCCAATCTCTTTCCCTTTGGTCGTCTTACAAATGTTCTCCCATTAAATTTGGACTCATCCGAAAATAGGACAGTATTCCATGTCTGTCTTGTCCAATTTAAATGATCTATGGCAAATTGAATTCGAGCTGAGCGATTCTTTTTAGAAATAAGAAGTTTTTTCACAGGACGATAACAACTGAGGCCAGTCTCATTTGCCCTGCGGCTAACTGTTCGAGTACTAATTTCCAATTTTAGATTATTGACTACCTCCCGAGGAGTAATTTTTGGGCATTTCTTAAACTCTTGCTATCAGATTATCCTATCTTTGTGTAGTTTTACGAGGTCTTCCTCCAAGATGTTGAGTTTTCACAGTACCTGTCTCACGAAATTTTTTTATAATTTTCGAAACTGTTGACTTATTCATTGAATATTTATCACAGATAGTTTTTTGTTTTAAACCAACACTAAAATCATTTATAATTTTGGTTTTTAAATCTTCAGAAATTTTGACTTTAGCCATTTTCGTTAACTATTTGCGTGGATTATAATTAATTATTATACGTAAAAATTACAAAAAGAAGTTATGAATAATTATCAGAATAAAACAATTATTGAAATAACTGTAAAACATGATGCCTTTTACATCGATTTTCTTAATAAAAGTTTCCATTGTTTTGTCAATAACGCAATACTGAATACATTTTATTTTGATTTTAATTATCAGATTTTAATTAAATACGTTCTTAATTTTTTGCTAGTTTATGTAAATATAAGTATATACAAATGTATTACCAAAAAATGCTTGATGATTTTGCCATATTTGTTTAATATTTCGAAAAAGTTTCCATTGTATTGTCAACCACTGTATTTCCATTAATTTTGAGTAATATTTGCACCCAAATTCACAGAAATTATATACAAAAGTCCTCCCGGAATAGGGGTTTAACGATCATAAATGCCTTAAATATTGCAATATTTCAATAAAACTCGGTACAAAGGAGTTCTGTATAAGTGTTAATCTTTGTGCTAAACTTCATCAAGATCGGTCTATAATTGACCATAGCTGACATATAAACCCACTTCCGGGAATCGCCCTAAAGGGCATAAAATCATATAGATGTTAGTATCATTGCATTGTTCTGTATTTGTATAATTTATTTTACATTGAGTAAAAGTGTTGGTCTACAACTGACCACAGATCTAATTTTTAGCTCATACAGAATAGTGTAGGGTATCATATGGTCAGTCTTAACCGACTATAGTTTCTCGTTTTATTGTGATTTTGTTTAAATAAAGGATCCAAAAAAAAGGTACATCAGTTGAAGCGAAAAACTTCGTAATTAATCATTTTTAGCAAGGAAAATAGGAAAATTAAATTCTCGAAAATAAAATTCACTGGAAAATAAATCTGAATCAGGAGGTCATTAACGTTTACAAAACCTGGTTGAACGTAAAATTTTAGGTTAAATGAAACAAAAATTACAAACTAAATGCATCGATCATGGCTAAAGATAGTGAAAAATACTTAGGAATACGCGTTGTATTGTAGAGCCATGTCTGGTATAAAGAAGCCCGTTATGGGGCTATAAAATTGAGATTAGATTAGAACTTGTAGAAGTAAAAAAAAGTTCTGAAATGATGAAATTTTTGCAATTGGATCAAGCAAAATCATTTTGTATGCAACATGAATGTTCTAGTCTATCGAAAGCCATATACTGAGCTATAAGAGAGAAATAAGGTAGATACCGTTGTTGTTGTTGTAACAGCTGGAACTTCTTTACAATTATCAGTCTGGGGTTCTGCATGTAGGTCAAGTCCAAGAAATTGCGCTACTTCCACTTGTTGTGTCCATAAATTCGTTGGACAAAGAGAAGTAGGGTTCGCTAGCCACCTAAAACGACATTCAAGCGGTAGCCTGCAATCGCGGAATCGATGGTGTCTCTGTGAATGCCGTTCAAAACTGTCGAGTACGAGTTGCGGTCCAAGGGATCCTGAACATATCTTAGTATTCTTTCCTCGTACTTACGAAGGTCATGCATGACAAGCCTCGGGGGGAATCCAACTGTGTGATGTTGAAGTTTGGATGTCCCCCCCGATTACATCCCAGGAGGAACTGTTTGGTTAACATTACGTTATGTTCCTTGGCCGGCAGTACCTTCGTCTCCTCATGTAGGTGGGTAGATACCGTAAATAACGGTGGTTGAAGTGTTATGGTTAGAGGGTATGTGACAGGGTCTGGAGTATGTATTTTAGTATTTATAGATGGAATAATAGATCATCGGCATTATAGACATATTAAAATAAATTCGCATAGAAGTGCTGAGAAATTGGGGATTTCGGACAGATTTATGTTTAACAGGACAATAACTTAAAGCATTCTGTCACGAAAATAATAAAAAAACCCCATTATAATCACCAGATGTCAATCTAAATGAACATTTGTGAAGAAAAAAAAATAGAAATGTTTGAATTTTATGAATAAAAATTTTATTAAATTGATACTGTGAGTGCAATAAGACAAAATTTATACTGAATATAACAAAATCCTTGTCAAACCTGTATCAAAACGCTTAAAAGAGGTTATAAAGTGAAAACAAAAAACTACGTGTTAATAAAAAATTGAATTTTGTGATTTTTCGAAGCATAAAGTATAATGTCGAATACTTTTTCTGCTTTGAATTTCAATATCATTACCCAATAAGCATTTTTGCTGG
Organism: Protophormia terraenovae; assembly: GCA_951394005.1. Taxonomy (NCBI): domain Eukaryota; kingdom Metazoa; phylum Arthropoda; class Insecta; order Diptera; family Calliphoridae; genus Protophormia; species Protophormia terraenovae. Next base: position 3,302,062 of record OX596074.1, on the reverse strand, counting down.
AATTCAAGTTGAAACCAAATGTCTTTCAAGCCTTGAACCCAGTACCAAGTATTGAATTAAAATATTAGTACAGTTTAATTCAATAGCATTCTCCAGTCAAAAAAAAAAAAAAAAATAATTCTAGTCAAATTTATTTTATTTGAAAAATTTTAATTTGTTCAATCCCAACAAACCAAGAAACGATACAGTATCATTAATGATATCATAATTTTAAAATTATATGATAAAATATCAAAATTATTTTCCTTAGAAAAAAACTTCAAACATTTTCAGGAAAATAAAATTAAATTGAAAATTTTTGTATAAGAAGAATATTTTATGTTTAGCATTATATGTATGGAAATTATATTTTTACAGCAAAATTTAGTGGAATCGCAAAAAATATAAGAGGATATGATAGAGAAACCAATATCATCTTGGATTTAAAGGGAAATTGTCTTCCGACTACGAAAGTTAAGTATTAGATGTAAAATAATTTAGAGCAGGATGAACTTTAGTTTATTATGGTTATTTTATTTTTATAAAATATTTAGAATAGTATATATTCATCCAATCTTAGCAGATATGTATGTATATATTCTGCAATATATTGCAAAATTATCGCGCTGCTTAAATTTAACGATATCATTACTAATATCGTTATTTTCAAAAATTATGATATCATTTTCGAGTGTACCTTTTAGAAAGCAACCTATGTCATTTTAGAATTATAAATGATATCATTCTCGGGCTTTTATATCACCGAAATGATATCGTAATGATATCATTGCGATATCATTTGGTTTGTTGGGATAATATTTCATGTTTAAAATATTTGAATTTATATTTACTAGATAAATTATTAATAATAATTCGATATGAATTCCTTTTGTTGATATGAATATATTATAGTTGTATTTCACTCATTCCGTTCTTTTAATTTTAAGCCTAAAATTATGTGCGGATTTTTATTAATAACACAAATGATACAACCACTAAAGCTTAAATGTTGTTTTTAAAAATTTAAATTAAATTTTATTATTGATATAAATTAAAAAATAAATAAATAAAATGCACAAAATTTAATTTTAATAAAAAATATGTAAAATATATTTTAATAAAATCTGTGTACCTATATTTAAGAATAAAATTAAGTTTTGAAGTACATGATAATATACTTTCATGTTAGTCCAAGGCCCCAATTTTATTTCGTAGTCCTGTGTAATATTGTTAAAAATTAAAATATAAAGAGAAATAAAAATATTCCTGTATATAACAAAATAATTTAATAATTCTCTTTTAGTGTCAAAAATCAATTATAACGGTATAACACTTCTATGATTTCTTCTTTTCCACATTTCATTTTATAACACTCTCGGTATAAATCCTCATAAGCTAATTTCCAAAAATATTTTATTACTAGCACAACGACCACAATGTGCGCAAAGTTAAAAACGTGAACGAAGATCATATTTAATAAAAAAAATAATTTATATTATATGTCTGGTGTTGTGTCGAAAATTTTCAAATTAATTTCTCTAAAATTTTAAAAGTGAAATAAAACCACCGTTTTTTTAATAGAAAAAAAGTCGCGTCTTTGAAATCAATTGTGCAAGATATAAAAAATTAAGAGAATAAAATAGAAGTTTAAATTTAAAAAAAAGTAATTTTTTTTTATAGAAAACTCATTAATTTAAAATTTAATGAAAATTTAGTTAAATAAATAAGTTTTTATTGCAACAAAACAACAAGTGATTATTTTCTAATAAATAATATAAATTTTATAACTATAAATTTAAATAATTTTATTGCTATAAATAATATTAATACACAAAAAAAAAAAAAAAAAAGAGGCATCTAATTTTGGCGCCTTTTACTTTCGATAAAATTCGCATCATCTTAAATTTAGGCGTAAGTTTTTTATTATTTACAGTTATATATTTTTTGTATACTTTTTGTAAAACCACAAAAAGATATTGTTGAAATATTACAAAAGAATCTAGAGTATTCTTTTTAACTTTTCAGAAACATATTTTCAATAAATATTTTTTTAATTGACTTATTTGAATTATTAAATTTTAATTCCATGTTAAAGATCATTTACTGTTTTAATTGTTTATTAAAAATCCGATCAACTATTTTCTACATGAAATGGCAGAACGTTACTACAGGTTTGTCAAAGTTTTATTAGAAACATAAAAAATTTCAATTTTTTTATATAAAAAAATGTAACTTACCTTTTCTATTAGCATACATCCAGAAGAATCGGCTAATGTTTATATAAACTATAATGTTGGTGGTCAAGCGCAGGCGCCTACTCATCAACATATTGGCAATTTAGTAGGCGTTCAGCAAATAAATGGTGATTATGGTGATTATTTAACAAATACTGCGTATTATACTACAGTTGCAGCTTCTGTGGCCAATAACATTGTGGATATTAATAATAATCGTAATTCAAGCCGTTATTATGTAGCTGCTGGAGCAGGTGGTGCTGGTGGAGTCTGTGCTAAGAATGGTAATAATCATCAGCCTAATCATATTTATACCAACAAAGTTTTACCCTCTTCATTGATAACAAAATATACAAATGCTGGCAGTTATATGCATGGGGGTACTTCCATGATGACCACACATATGCCAGCCCATGACACTCACAATAACACACACAATCATCATAATAATCATACAGCTGTTACTCAGGCTTATTATGCTAATCATACGAATACATCATCTTACGGATATCAAAGAAATCGTTATATGCCCTATAATCGTTGTAATACCACAACTGCTCAAATACATCAACCCATACATAACACCAGTGCCACTATTTCTACTTCTGTTCTCACAAATGGGGCTGGCTATAATCAATTTGCTACACCCATATACCAAACATGTCAACCTACAGGTTTAGGTCAAACTATAACATCCACTACACCTTTGCCCACGGCATCTGTTCAAGCACCTTTACATTCCCACTCTATGGCCACCACTACTGCTTCACAGTGTGCCTCTTCAGGTTCAGCGGAATTTACCTATGCCCATGCTGTAGCTTCATCATTGGCTCCAAATATTGTTACCACAAATGTTTCAACTAGTGATAATAAAAATCCATCTATTTCTTTAGCAACGGTTGTAACTTCTTCTTGTAGCTCTGGAGGTGCTGGAGGTGGTGGTGGCACAGTTATGAGCTCAACTCCTTATACCAGTGCCCAATCGTATGCAACGGTTAGTGATCCAAATGATACGGTTACATTGCAAATAACAAATTTGGATTTTTCTATGGATGAAGCAAGTTTAAGAAATTTCTTATTAAATCAACTTAAACCTATAACTCCAGTAGTTTCTTTAACATTCGAGGGTAGTTCATATGCTAAAGTGACTGTACCGGATTTGTATGTAAGTTAAAAATTAAAATTTAATTGACGAATTTTATATAAAATAATTTTTCCTATTGAAAATTGCTATTTTTATTAAAATTGGTATCTTTATGAATATTGTAATTTTTGGAATTTTATTTCTTAAAAATAAGTACTTTATTTGAAAATTTAAATTTTATTCTTTAATATTATACCTTTGTAAAAAAATAGTACTATTTTGAAAGGACAATTTTTTTTTGGAAAATAAACTCATCAAAAATTTGTACTATTTTTGAAAATTTATCTTATTTTTGGAAATTGATACTTCTTTTGAAAATGAATACATTAATCAAAAATTGGTACTTCTTGGAAACACGTACGACAACGAAAATTTGTACAGATAGTTCGAGGATCGATATAAACTTGGAAACCAAAAATCGTCGAGGTCCGCCTACTTTACCGCCCACCTCCCATATAAGTGAAACGTCAGCGACATTTTGTACAAATAGTTCAAGGACCAATGTAAACTCGGAGACAAAAAATGGGCGTGATCCACCCACTTTACCTCCCATATAACCTTAAATTTTGAAGAATTATTCGGCCAAGCCGAATATAACGTTCTTGCCTGTTTTTTATTTTTTACTATTTTTGAAAATTTATACTTTTTTCGAAAATTATAGTATTTTTTTTTTTTTATTGGTACTTTTTTTAAAACAGGAACTTTTTGGAAAATTTAAAATATTTTTTATTAAAAATTTGCACTTTTTAAGTCCTTTTTGAAAATTTGGAATTTTGATTTTGTACTTTTTTAGAAAATTTTATTGGTACATTTTTTGAAAACAGAAATTTTTTTATGTTATTTTAAAAATTAGATCTTTTTTTTTTGTTTTGATATATATATATTTTATTTTTTTTAAATGTATAGTTTTCTAAAAAAAATTGGTACTTTTTTAATTAATACTATTTTTAAAATATAAAAAAATTGGTATTTCTTAAATTAATACTTTTTATCAAGAATTGGTACCTTTTTTGGAAATGTATTTTATTTCTTAATTTAAACTATTTTAAAAAATTTGTATCAAAAATTTGTTCAATAGTTGATACCTTTTAAAAAATAAGTACTTTTTTTAGAAAATTTATACTTTTCTTATAATTTTTTAAAAATTTATACTTTTCTTATTTGGAATTCAAAAAAATTCCAATTGAATTTGTTTTCATAACTGGTACATATACCATTTTTGGAAGTTGGTACTTTAAAAAAATAAAAATACTTTTATGATTTTTTTTTTTTTTTTTTATAATTGGTCCTTTTTTCAATTACATTATTTATTATAAAAATTTTTACCTTTTTCAATTGTTCCATTTTATAAAACATTTTTGAAAATTTATCCCATTTTTCAAAACTACCCTTTTTGAAATTTTTTAATAAATAATTCGTACTTTTTTTCGAATAGAAATACTTTTTAAAAAAATTGTACCTTTTAGAAATTTTTTTAATTTTCTTTCAAAAATTATAAATTTTGTCAAAGATAGTACATTTTTGGATTTGTTTGTTTGTTTTTTTGATTTATTTTTCTAAATTGAAAAATCGAAATTTTTTTTAAATGGCACTTTTTATAATTAAAATTTTAAAAATTTAACATTTATTTTGATATTTTTCATTAGTTTGCCAAACAAGTGGTTTCGAATTTACATCGCAAGAAAATTGGTCATAAACGTATGCTGGTATCGTATACTCGTGATTCTTCGCTAACTGAAATTAATACTCTAAGATGTCAAGTAGCTGGACTATTAAAGGTATTTATTATACCATTACATCCCTAAATTTAAAATATTATAATAATAAACCTCTTCTTTAGGATGTTCCTTGCTATACTCTGCCCATGTATAAATTTCGTGAACTATTTCAATCACGTTTTAAAACATCCATTAGTGTTTTGGACCTTTATAAAATGCAGGACATTTGTATTATTAATTCTGATAATAATGAAGAGAAATTTATTACTTTGCATCCTGATTTGGTTAACTCCTTAGAAAGTTCTCCCCTAATGGAGGGATTACAACACAGTGTTCCCTATTGTACCATACACTTTAAGAGAGAACAGCATAAAGGTTGGGCAGAGCAAGAAATTGAACCTTTACCAAATGTCTTTATGACTATAGCTGAAATACAACAAATTATACATCCTCTATTGAAAAATCATGCTGGAGATATACCGGTGGCCTCATTAGTACATTGCATAGAGGGTCAATTGAAAACTCAAATTACACCCAATGATAATGGAGTTAATTTGGAACATTTGGTATGTTGTGTGCAGGGCATACAAATAACGGTTAATAATTTTGGCATTAAAATTTTGGGTTGGCTGGAATTGAATAAGGATAATAATGGCTCCTCTAATCAAATATATTCGAAAAATTCCATTTCTGATCCTTTATATCAAATATCTAGAGAAGTTATAGAGCTGGTAAAAATGTCACCTAAAGCTACTATGAAATTTAATCGTTTCATACCAGCTTATCATAATCATTTTGGTAAACAATGTCGTGTGGCCGATTATGGTTATACAAAACTTATAGAACTATTTGAGGCCTTATCTGCCGTGGTGCAAATAATGGGTGATGGCGAAAATCGCCAAATAACCTTAACTCATCGCACACAAATACGTCGTTTTACTTCAGATCTATTAAGAGTTTTACGTGCTCATGGCAATAAATCCGTTTTGCTTTCACAATTGCCTACCATTTTTGCCCAAACTCAAAATAGAACATTTGATGTAACCGATTATGGTGTTTGTGATATAGTGGATATTTTAGATGGTCTTGTTAATTCTAATATTGTAGTAGTTTCCACTGTGCAAAATGGCAAGGATATATTGATTTCCATACCCAAACGTAAACAAACTGCTAGTGAATTGGAAAAAACTTGTATTTTTGCTGGAGAAATTGTAGAGCTGTTCCGTAATGCTCCCCAATATACCATATTATTTCAAAAATTTGTGCGTTCTTATCACTATCATTTTGGTTATCAATGCCGTTTAAGTGATTATGGCTTTCAAAAGCTGGCTGATCTTATGGAAGCTGTTCATGGTGTAGTTGAAATGGAACTGACCAATGATGAAGATAAGAAAATCTATTTAACAGCCAAAGTAGCTAGAAGAGTTTTTGCTGAACAGGTAGAAGAACTTATAGCCAAAACAACAGGTTCTTCAAAGACCTCAATGAAATTGGAGGATGTTATGAAGTTGCACAAAAAGAAATATGGTTATCAAATTACTCCTCAAGCTTTAGGGGTTAAAGATATAGCAAAGGCCATAGAATTGCTGCCCTATGTAGAGGTAAATTCTTTAAGTCATAATTTATTGGTTATAAAATATTTATTTTCTTATTTCCTTTAGGTTTTGGAAAAAGATGATAGTAAATGGATTATATGTCACAATGAAGATACCGCTTTTCGTAATCTTTCCTATAAGGCTAGCAAATATTTGCTGGCACATGAAGTGGAAATTTATGAACAAAAAGATTTAAAAGAACAACAGCCAAATGTTACTGCCGAGGAATTGAAAAAATCTTTAACATTGAAAGACTTTATAAAAGGTTTCAATGAAAAATGCAAAGAAAATACCAATGAATCTACTATAAGAGCCATGAAACATGCCATAGAGGTAAGTTTATTTACTAAGGTTACCATTACCAAATTAATTAATAAATTATTTTTTACGTACTTATAGATTACCATAGAAAATAATATTTCCTATGTGGCTATATCCTCATTTATGAAATTTTTAATGAATATTATACGTTTATTGGAGCAGCGTACTTCTATGATAGTGCACGATATTAAAACAACTTTGGATTGTTCTATAAATACTACTTTTGAATTTGGTTATCCAAATTTATTTTCAATTTTAAATGCTTATGAGGATATATTTAATATAAATCTAGGAGTAACACAAGAACGTTCAGAAATTACTTTGGTACAAAGTTCTGAGAGTAAGTTTTATTTATATTTATATTTAATTTAATTTTAAATTGTTTTCCTTTTTCAATATAGTGCGTTTAACTAACTATGCCAACCACAAGCATATGTTTGGTTCATTAAAATTACCCTATAATAAACAAAAAAGTCTACGTCCTTCTCGTACTCCTTTAAGTGAGCACAATAGTCGCAATTCTAATAATCAAGGACCTCCTGCTAAAACTCGTGCTATTTCATCCGATTCTTCTTCATATAACAATTCGTATGCTTCGAGTAATAGTTATCGTTCCCATAATTCTTCAAACTATTACCAACAGACCTCCAGATCATCATCATCTTCCTCTAAAAACTATACCAGTGGCAATTCATTTAATAATCTTAGCAACTCTTCCATTTATTCAACAGCTTCTCATCATTCCAATATGTTTAATACTTCTATGTCGAATATGTCTAATAACAAAGAAAACTCTTCCTTTAATTCCTCCATAATGTTTAATCAATCATTTAATACCTCTTCGAATACTTCGGGTTCTTCATATTGTGATTTAAATGGTAGTGTTAATAATTTGGTTAATCCTATGTCAAATATGCAGCCTCCACCACAAAACCCTTCACAAACACAACAAGAAATTAATGTCTCTAATTCGATTCAAATGCAACAAGTACCACAAGTTTATCCTACTTCAAAATTATGGGATCGTCGTCATGGTTGTAATATTTATCAGCAACAACCACAACCTTTTATGGATGTTACTACTACAAATTTACCCACATTGATTATGCCACCAGCACAAGGACCACCAGCTCCTCCAACACAAACTCTTGCCATGCCCACTCAAACTACTTTTATACCCATAACCACAGAAGCTTCGACGGGTCTATATGAGTTGGTAAATAATATACAAATGTGTCCTATTTATGAGCCACCCAAACCGGATACACCACCTTCAGAGGTATTATAGTGATTTGAAGGTTTTAAGTAAAATTTTGTGGAATTAATAATTTTTTATATTTCAGAATATGCCGTTTTGGATAGATCCAATTTGGACCAACAATAATAATAGTGAAAAACCCAAAGATGATTTGGTAAATATTACATATTTATAATTAATTTTAATACTTTCAACTAGGGTCAGTTACACTAGACAAATATTTAATGCAAAATGTATTTTTTTTTTTAGAAAAAAAAAACGAGATAGAAAGATATAGTCGGTCAAGCCCGACCATCAAAATTCTGGGAATGGTCATATATTAGACCTGTGGCCAAAAGCTTCATAAAATTTCACACTGTGATTCCCATTTAAACAAAACTTATTTATGTCGAATATTAACTTATACTTACATTTGTATGGGATTTATGCACGTTAAAGTGATTTATGGTCACATATACAAAACTTCTATGCACCGAATTTCATTATTTGCTATAGTTAAGGCATTTATGATCGTTAAACCTCTATTACGGGAGGACATTTGTATGGGGGCTATGTGATCATAACCAATTTCAATAGGCTTGTACCAAAGCAATTATTCGTGCCAAATTTTATCAATATATCTTTAAAATTGTGACCTGTACTTTGTTCACAAGGTTTACATGGACATACAGCCAGTCAGCCGACCAGACGGACGGACATCGTTAAATCGATTCAGAAAGTGATTCTGAGTCGATTGGTATACTTTAAGGTGGGGGTTGGAAGATTTTTTCTGACAAACGCATAATACCCCAACCACCTATGGTTGTGTAGGGTATAAATATTTGACTTTTTTATTATTAATTATTTATTTATTTAGATTTTCGTCTAATTTTTTTTTTTTTTCATTTCAGTTAAATATACGTTTGCCGGAACTGAAAGCCCTAAACGTTTTGCCCATGTTATTATCGCCTTATAGTTTATCGAAAACTGAAAATATGAAACAAGTTTTCAATTTCGATTCACATGATAGAAAAATTGCCTAAATTATTAAATAATTAATTAACTTTATCTAATATTTAATTTTTAATTATCATTATTTATAAAACTTTTAAATGCGCCTAAAAAAAAATATTGATTGTATTGATTATTTAGCATTAATTATTTTAAAAATATTTAATTTTATTAAAATAAATTATTTAATTTTTCCCCTTTACCCCTTTAAAAATAACAAAAAAAAAAATAATAAAAATATTCATTGTAAAAATGTTTTTGTGGCAGCCAAACTTTTTTCAAAAAAGGATAATAAAAATTAGAAATATTTTGTTAAATAAAAGAACAAAATTTTAATAACAGCTTAAAATCCTTTAAAACATGCCACTAGAAAAACATTAATTAGTTTTAGTCAAGCAACAAATATTGTAACAATTTAATTTAGTTTAAAATATATATAAAAAACATGTTAAATATTTAAAATCCAATTAAAAAAATCAACAATTTTGTAAACAATTTGAAAATCAAAATGGTTTAATTGTATCTTTTATATTTTTATAATAAAAAAAAAATAATTTTGTTAACACTATTACAAAATAAAGAAAAAATGCATGCCTATTAAAATATAAAACAAAAACAAATTTATATAATTTATAAAAAAAAAAAATCCAAATTAAAAATTAGGAGCCAACCATTTTAAAAACTTATTACATAACTCAATACCAAAGAAACAAGCGGCATTGGCAGGAAAAGCTCGTATCATAACCGGTGTGACACCACGATACAAAGCCATAGGACCATCTTTTTTCATAAGTTCTACAAACACTTCACGTATACCTCGTTTGTAAGTACCTTCTGGTGCTATAGACAAAAATTAAATTTCAATTTAATATGGGAAGGAAATTTGTTTTTTAAACCTGTTTGTAAACGACTTTTGAGCACATCAGCTGGCATGCCTAAAATCCAATAAGCCATACCTGCCACCCCACCAGCAAAAATTGAAGCTAAGAATTCAGACTCAGGACCCGTGGTATCAACTATGAATTTGGTTAAAGCTTCATAACTTACAAAATATGTACCATTAGCAGGAACATCTAAGATAATTGTGTTTTAAAAAGTTTAATAATAATAATAATAATGAAAATGAAAATTTAAATATTTTAAATTATTCGAGTTAAGAGAACAAAAATACTTTGAAAGTTGTTTGGTGCTGAATTCCTATATTTTCTTTAAACGAAATAATACCACCACATTTATATTTATATTCACTTTTTTTCTTATTATTGAAATTGTAATATGTAATATAAAATATATGTTAAAGATAATTGAATATAAATATATAAAACAAGCCACTCAAATATAAATATTTTCTACACTTTTCTTTTGCCAGGAACTAAAAATTGGGAGCAAATTTATTGAACACTTTATTGGCCAATTCAATGCCAAAGAAGCAGGCTGCATTGGCAGGGAAAGCACGTATCATAATTGGCGTTATACCACGATATAAGGCAAGAGGACCATCCTTAACCATCAATTCTTTAAAAACACTACGTATGCCATGTTGATATGTACCAGCAGGAGCTTAAATAAATAAATAAAAAAATAAATTTAATTACAATACATAATATTTGTTTAAAAATAGCATTTCACTTACCTGTTTGCAAACGACTCTTTAAAACATCGGCAGGCATACCCACTATCCAATAGGCGATACCGGCTGAACCGCCAGCAAATAGAGTGGCAGTTAAACTGACTTGATCCGAGCCAGTTTGTTTTTTGGCAACTTCCTGTAGGTACTCATATGCCAAGAAATAACAACCGTTTGCCGGTAAATCTTAAGAAATTATTTAATATTTATTAAATTTAAAGAAATTTTTTTTTTTTTTATATATATATATATATATATATATATATATATATATATATATATATATATATATATATATATATATATATATATATATATATATATATATATATATATATATATTTTACACTAAAGATTTATTCACATGTCTGATGAAGGAGATGAATATGAAATGTTAATAACCACCACCACACCATGTATGAGATGTTTTTAAAGCAAATGACTTTACACAACAAATGAATTTTTTATCTTACAAATTTTAACCACAAGACTTATTTACTACAAATGCAAAAAAATTAATATTAAATAGGCAGCAGCAAATTATTTTTTATTATAAATATCATTTAACAACACAGAGTAACAAACAACTTAGTTTAGTTAAATGTTATAAAAAGTAAACAAATTTTTAATTTCATCTATTATTTTTTTATCAACATTTTTTAAGTAGAATATTTTTTTATGTGGAGCAAAAACAAACTATTGCGGGAGTAAAGTACAAGTAGAATAAAAAAATAGAATTCCTTAATAATGATTTATTTGAAGATAATATATAATTATTTTAGTACACTGTTTGCGAATTTTCTAATTACTATCATTTGATTAGGAAAAAGAAATTATACATTTTTTATAACTTCATACTTTTTCAAAAACTTTTTTATTAATACTTTTCTCGTAAATTATACACGTTCCTATACTATGGATTTTAGCCGTTAATGTCATTCGAAGAAAATTTAACATTGCGTTATCATGCAATTGACTCTTGGTGAACTGTCTTAAAGCTCAGGGAGTCAACCCGGCTAAGACGGAAATAGTTCTGTTCACCAAAAGGCACAAACTAGAGAATTTTATACTAGCAGTACAAGGGGGGACTAAAAACACCCAAATTCTATAAAAAGCAAAATTATAATTTCATAAGAAATTCTGATATTTCACCAAAAATTTAAAATTTTGCAAAAAATCTAAATTTCACTAAAAAAAGCGAACTAACAAAATTAGAAATTTAAACAAATTTCGTAAAAAATCCAAAGTTTCACAAAAAATTCGATATTTGGCCAAAAATCACACATTTCACTAAAAATTTTAAATTTCGCAAAAAAAAATCGAAATTTCACCAAAAATCCAAAATTTATCAAAAATTTAAAATTTCAACAATAAAAAAAATAATAATATTTAACAAAAATTCAAAATGTCACAAAAAACAAAATTACGTAAAAAAAACATTTCGCTAAAAATTTAAAATTTCACCAAAAATTCGAACCAAAATTTAAAAAAGAATTGAAATTTAAAAAAAAATTTTACATTTCACCAAAAATTTCATCAAAAATTCGAATTTTACCAAAATATTTCTAGGCGGAAATTCTAGTTATATTAAAATTAAGTTCTAAGATGAAGAAATAAGAATTAGTTGAGGAAAATGTGAAAGGAGTAACGAGGTTAATTGTACATTCAGGCAGCGCTTAAAGCCTTAAAAGGTTTTAATGTGAGATCTAGATCTAGTAACTACAATATAGTTAATAAAGAAATTTACTTCAAAATAAACTAGAATTTAGCGTTGGTAAAGCTATTAAGGAATGTATTCGGAGCAGAAGCAATCGTGCATGGAGTCTATACTCTGCCTAGTGTCAAGGACTCTACACTTGACATAGTACAAGGCTATCCCTTAGCATAAAAAGAAAATGCATAAGAATCATTGTCGGTATAATTACGGAACACTGCCTAATTGCAAGGATGACAAGTAGTTAGAACTACATACGTTGAAGCACTGTCCGCATTTACAGAATCATATGTAAATTATTAGAGACTATCATAAAGTTAATTTCGACAGACGGTTAGACGAATCCAGAACATTATTTTATGGGTAAGTAAATGACCTTAACATTTTTGATGCAGATTCGAATACATCAAATTGATGGTTTTGAACACTTTAATAAAATATAATGCATTTAAAATTTCGAATTTTATTATTTTGTGATTTTATAACAAAAAATCTTCAAAAGTTAAAAAAAATCGCTAAAGTAAAAAATGTTTGACAAAAAATATGTGTTATTTTGAGATTTTTCTTATATTGAAAAATAGTATTGTAAAACACCCAAAAATCTACAAAACAAAAAAACGCCAAATAAATCAAGCACGAATGTAATATTCGGCTCGGCCGAATCTAAATACCCACCATCAACTTTTTCAAATTTTACGTTATATGGAAGGTGGGCGGTAAAGTGGGCGGACCACACTCATTTTTTGTTTCCAAGTTTACATTGGTCCTTGAACTATTTGAACACAATTTCGTTGAAGTTTAACCTTATATGGGAGTTGGGCGGTAAAGTGGGCGGACCACGCCCATTTTTGGTTTCCAAGCTTATCTAGATCCTTAAACTATTTATACAAAATTTCGTTGTCGTAAGAAATATCAGCAGAAAAGTATGAAATGGACACAGATCCTTTTTTCCCCTGTTCAGGTCTTCCTAGGAATGATTCTTAACACCGTTTAGGTAGCGAAAAGTGAAAAATTTCCCGAAAATTTTTTAATTTCATTTGTTTTTTCTTTACTTCAACATTGAGATACTATGCTATCTATTACAAAAATAATAAAAAAAAATATTCGTATTATGTTTATAATGTTGATGGCCCTGGACTTTCAAATCGCACTCTCTTAAGTTGTGGATCCAAATCGTCGTCCGAATCGTCGTAAAAAAATTTCGGGAAATTTTTCACTCTTGCGGCTACATTAGCGCTACCTAAACGGTGTTAAGAATCATTCCTAGGAAGTTCATATGTTCTAGAAAGTTGTATATTTTGATCTTAGGTACATTTTTGTAGTTGTTTATTTCCTTGAATTTTAAACGGTTTGCTACTTATGGACCTGAACAGGGAAAAAAAGGTAAAAAAAATCGTATTTTTTTATCCGATTTTGATCTTGAAGATAAAGTTTTTTTGATTTTATATGTTCACAATTTTTGTTCTTTATGACAAGAGCTACAACTTTGCCTCAGAGAGTAAATCAAAATTCTGAACGGTTTGCAAGATATGAGCCTGATAAAATGATCACTTTTTTGCAAAAATTACATTGGGGCCCCAAATCTTTGGGGGCCCATAAAAAAAGTACAGGACTTTGGGCAAAACAGGTTTTAAAAATTCTATCAGGGAGCGGAGATGAGTTGATTTATGTATCATTTCCAAAGCGCTTTTCTCCCTACTATTCGTCCTACAAATCCTTACAATCAGGGAGATGATAATTTTTTTATTTTATGTAATATATATACAGTTAGGGACAAAACTATTTGTACACCCATGCATTTCGTATATCTTCAATAATTTATAAAGAATAAAAAATTATTATATGTAGTTTTAATTCAGGTCCATTTTTATTGAATTATTTGATAAAAAATAAATTAATATATAACACATTGTTAAAAAAGTACAATTTAAGTAAAAATCTTTGGGACAAAAGTATTTGTACATCAGTACTTTGTACAATTATTTGTACGTTGGACTCTTGTATGATGATTTTTTTAAATACCGTTATATTTTCTTCGTTAATCGAGTTTTATTTTACAAAATAAGAAGTTGGTTTTAACGTTTTGAATAATAAGCACATCAAAAATGGGAAAGCGAAAAGAATTGAGTTTGGATATTAAAAATTTAATTATTGATGAACATAAAAAAGGAAAATCTCTCCGGAATATAAGTAATTTAGTAAATTTGCAACATTCCACAGTACAATACATTGTAAGCAAGTATAAAAACAGCGGATCTGTTGAAAATGTGCGTGAAGGTATACGAAAAATATGAGGTGTACAAATAGTTTTATCCCTAACTGTATATATATATATATTTTTTTTTTTTTTTGTATTTTGTTTAATCACCATTATTCCATCTGACAGCTCGAAATCTTTAACTTTAACCCTTCGTCATACAGATGTTTCAATTGTCACATTCGTAACAAATATGGTCTGGCCAGACCAGTACGGCATTTCTATATATTTAAATGAAAATTTTGATGATTTTTTTATTTTATTACATTTGTATAACTATATTCTACCATCACTACCACAAATCTTTGCAAGATATAACTTTTCTCCACCGATACACTTTATGCTTTTCTCCCTATTTTGGGTCTAAAAACGCATACAATATTTCTTTTCAAACATTTGATGTTTTATAGGTATTACTCTCATAAGACAAAATATCAACGAAAACGTGGAAAATCATAAAATAATGTGTGTAAACCGATGAGATTTTAATTTAAAAGGATTTAATAAAATAATATACAATATAAAACGAACGAATAGCATCGTCAAACTATATAAATTTCGGTACAAAATATAACTGGTCCACCCAGACCATATTAGGTACGAATGTGACATGTACACCAATTTATCCTTATAACTATCATTGTGTTTTTTTTTTTATCATTCTGTTTTTTCACAGATCGTTAGAAAACAAAATTGTAGGAGGGTACCTGGAATTTCAGGTCTCTAGCTAAATTATAAATATATGAAATTTGCTTTTAAATCTGCAATTGGTCTGGCCAGACCAGTTTGTAAGACGAAGGGTTAATTAAGGAGACGAAAGGTGTCCAAATGTTGTTTATTTTCGGGTTTGTTTGTGCATATTTTTATCATTATTATATTATTTCCTGGCATTGGCAGGCTTATACGCACGTTTAAATATACTTTTTTATAATATTTCTTATATACTTTCACAAAATAATTTTTATTTCTGGTCGAAAAAATAAAAATCATAAAATAGCAATTGCAAATAATAATAAATTAATTTTAAATAAAAAACATTGTGCTGCTGTGTAAATTTACGTAAATACTAAATTCTTTGCACATAATAGTATTTGTTTTCATATTTATTATATAGTAATTATATTGTATTGCCTATATTTTTTCAAATCAACATAATAATAGTATGTAATTCCTTGTATATATGTAAATATCATATTATTTTTAATTACTATTTATGCACAATTTTTTTTCTTCTTTTAATTTTATTTTTATAATTTACTCAAAACAATTTTCTTATGTATAAATTTTTATACAAAATAGTATGGTATTGTATGCCTACATGTTTAAAAACACACAGAGTATTTTTACTGATAACAACATCCTTTTCGTTGTGATTTCCTTCATCATATTTATTGTATATACAATAATACAATATTTAATATGTATATAAAATACTTATACAAGTTTAATCTTTTTTTTAATTTTGTAATTTAGTGGAGGCGGTTTATATTTTTTTAAGAAAAATCTTATTTAGTTTTATATCGTCTTTTCAACGCTACACGCCATTAATAATATATAAAAATAATAGTTTTTGATATAATTTACATAAATGCTTTATAGTTATTTTTAAAAATAACATTTGTGGAAAAAATATGTTGGCTTAAGATTTTAATCTTTATTAAAAATAAAAAAAATATAACTAAAGAAAAATAAAATTGGAAAATTGTTTAATTATGAAGTGGTTTTTTATATTAACCTTGATATTTTTTATAGTGAGTAAAATTTATATAAGTTTAAAAAAAGAAATGATAAGGATAATTTAAAGAGGAAAATTATTGAAATCTTAAAAAATATAATACAAAAAAATTAAATGCCTCTTAAAGGCAAGATTTAAAATAATTTTTATAAAAGAAGAAAAATCTGAAGTGTTTATCTGAATATATATATATATATATATATCTTTCTCGTTATTATTATTCTAGAAAATATGCCTGACAACAACTTTAGAATATCGTACAACTAAAACCAAGAATAGAAAAAATTTAAGAAATAGAATTAAAACCAATAAATATGAATATGACATAATAACCTCAGCATCAGCATCATCTGGTTATGAACAAAATGAACAATATTTTGAACACCAGCGACAACAACATGATGATGATGACGATATGAAATATTACTATAAACAACCGGAAACGGAAGTTAATATAAATTCCATACCAGTTGTAGAAATTGACATGCCGCAATGTCCACAAGGTTGTGTTTGTCAATATGCTCATTTAATGGATTTACCCATATCACGTTGGATTAATTATATGCAACAAAAATATTTATCACCAACATCCAAACAAAATGAGGACAATGAAAATGAAACTGTAGACAATGAGGGAGATTTAATAAATAATGAATCGTCTTATGATGAGGGAAATGATTATACATATTTAATGAATCCTTTTATAAAACAGGCCACTTGCATTATACAAGAGGATACTAATACCGAGGAATTGATAAATTCTTTGCCTCACGACATGCAAGCCTTGATTTTATTGTATACGGGTGTGGGCAAAAATAAAACGGGTAATTTTCTTCAATACAATGTATTTGTACATTAATTATATATTTTTTTTATATTTTTTATAGTAAATAGCAGTGTTTTATTACCTTTAAATCAATTAACCACTTTAGAAGTTCGTGGACCCCAAGATCGTGGTTTACGTTTTTTACTAGATGCTCCCTTAAACTTTCTACAGCATGCCAATTTTGAGTCCATTACTTTAATGGGTTCAGAGATTTTTAAAAAACCTAAAAATCTTGTACATCCCAAAGAGGTTTTTGACTATAAACCCAATATTGAATTACTTAATAGTTTGGAATTTAATGAAGAAGATAAAAATATCAAATATTACGATAAACAATTGCTAATTGAATTGCAACAACAAGAACAAGAAGAATTGGAAATTGTACCCTACGAAGTGTATAAAGAAGAAGTAAAAAAAGCTCAAATGCCCTCATTTTATGGTTGGAAACATTTAGAGGTTTTACGCATACAATCATGCGGTTTAAGTGAATTATCTTGGGAAATGTTTATGGGTTTAGAAGAATTGCAACATCTCTCCTTGGAACATAACAATATAAGTGTAGTGCCACCATTTGCTTTATCTGGCGCCACACAATTAAAAACCTTATCATTGGCCCACAATGCTATAAATGATTTACATTATCGCCATTTGGCCGGCTTGTTTGAGTTGCAAGTATTGGATTTAAGCGATAATTATTTAACTAAATTAACTGAATTGAGTTTTCCGCCGTTGCCTAAACTAGAACGCATAGATTTTCGTTACAATCCCATACGTTATATATTTCCAGCTACATTCTGGGTCATGAATCAAACACAGGAAATGTATTTTGGTTCTAAGGAAACTGCTCTAGAGTTATGGGGTAATCAGCCATTTAAAAAGCTTACAAAACTCAGAATATTGGAGATTAATAATGTTACAATACAAAATTTAGATCAAAATATTTTCAAGGTAAAACATATATATTTTTTTTTAATTAATCTTATTTATAAATTAATCAATTTAAAACTATTATTTTAGGACTTGTTAGCTTTGGAAAAATTGAAATTGAGGGGAGAACTTGGTAATGTGGAATATGATGCATTTGCTGGTTTATATTTGCTAGAAGAATTAGATTTATCCAACTGTCGTATTCAAGATATTTCCATGGATGCTTTTATTGGCTGCAAAAACCTTAAGATCATAAATTTAGCCTCAAATAATATTTCCTATATACCCCCAGGATTATTTGATGATCAGCCCAGCTTAGAGGAAATCTATTTAAATGATAATCAATTAAAATCTTTACCTAAAACATTTTTCCAACAAAAACGTTTGCTATTAGCACGTCTTAACAATAATCCCTGGAAATGTTCTTGTGACATGTTTAATTGGAAACCTAAAATCACCAATCAAGAAAAGGCTCCTGCCACCGAAAGATGTATTAATGATTATTTAACAGGCAAAAAACTTTCCTGTCATTATATGAAAAATTTCAAATTTAACAAAAAATTGGCACCCAGATGTAATAACTTCAAGGGACGTAGTGTTTATTATGTCATGCGTAAACAAATGCAATGTAATAAAAAATATATTACAACATCCCAGCAAAGAATACCACATTGGCAAAAAGTAGAAGAAAGAAAGCTAAGGACAATAAAACCGTTCACAAATACTTTGAAACCAAATACTAATAATCATTTACAAAATCGTATGCTGTGGCAATTGCAAAAACAAGAAAAGATAAAAAATACTTTAAATAATATGCATGAAAATTCCTTAAGATATCAGGTATTTAAAACATATAAATTTGATGAGAAATCAAAAATTAATGCGACATTGGACGAGGTTGAACTTTCAAATGATACCTAAAGGTGAGAAGGACTTATAGTAGTAGTATTAAAAGAATATATTTTATATTCTAAGGGAAAAGAACAGATATGATGGAAGAGTTTAGCATGGAAGAAGATTTTTTTAGGTTTAATTTTGTTTTTTATTATAAGATGAAACATTTAAGTATAACATGTACAAAAATAAAAATGTGAAATGAAAATTTGTTTTAAATAAGTTTTAATAAAATTGCTAGTTATAGTGAGTTAAATAAGTGCTTTATTCGGTTATACCGAATTTTATACATATTTTATACTTCACTATAGAATATAATAAAATAAAATTAAAAAAAAAAAAAAAAAAGATTTAGCGT
Source organism: Protophormia terraenovae (assembly GCA_951394005.1). Lineage (NCBI taxonomy): Eukaryota > Metazoa > Arthropoda > Insecta > Diptera > Calliphoridae > Protophormia > Protophormia terraenovae. The sequence continues at coordinate 3,282,485 of OX596074.1, read as the reverse complement.
TTCTTAATTTGGTTAAAACTTGAAAAAGGAAAAAAAACTTTTTTAAGTAAAAAAATTAGAATGCAATTGGACAAAATATTATTTTTTCTATTTTTTCTTTTTTTGTAATGAAATATTTTTTAAATGTGTTTAAAAATAAAAAAAAAAATAGTTTAGTTTTAATTTTCGCAATTTCGGCGTTTTGGAAATTTTTTTCATTTCGGTGATTTTTACCATTTTTATAATTTGTACGTTTTGGCGATTTTTTTTAACGTTTTTTATAATTTGATTTCATTTTCGAATTTTTTTATTTTGAGGATTTTTTTCTTTCTGTTGTGGCTATTTTTTCCGTTTTTTATTTAGTAGATTTTTTGGGGTTTTTTGGGCTTTTTCAGAAATTAGCGCAATCTACTCTACACATTTCAGGCTTTACAACAACAAAAGAACTTTTTCAACATATTTTATAACAACAAAAATATTTGACTTCTTTTTAAAATTTTTCGAAAACTTATTTTCGAAAAATTTTAAAATGTGTAAATATATATGACTGTATTTTACTTAAAAAAAAATATAATTAAAAAATTTAAAAACCAAGTATTTTATAAGAGCCATAACCATAAATTTAATTTGATATGCTTTTTTGTTTTAATATTTAGAAATACTAACAATTTAGTTAATTAGTTGATTAATTAGCAAATGCAGGAATGAAAACATGCAAATACATAAGTACAATATTAAACAAATTTAATTTATTACAAACACTAAAACTTACCTCTAAGTAGAGTAGCACAGCTACCCTTATAGATGGAACGTAGACCACCTTCTTTGTACAATTTTAAGGCACAATCCACCATACCATTATATTTTTTTTCGGCACTCGAAGAAGCCTGTTGAATTTGTAACAGACATTTTATACGCTCACCAGGAGCAGTAATAATAGTAGAGAGCAGACCAGAAAATGAACCAGCCACAAATGTTTGACGATATGTTAATTTTGTATTGCCTTCAGTCTGTTGAACACGTTTACCCAACGCATAACCAGCAAAACATAAAGCAAATATTGGTGCTACACCAGTAAGGGGAGCAGACATGCCTTTATACAGTCCCAAGAAGCCTTCATTTTTTATAGTTTTGGCAGCACAATCAAAGGTACCTTTATACATGGGAGCTTCTCCTGGAGCAGGGCGGGGCATAGTTTGTAAACGTACCTAATCAAAAAAGTGTTTTAATTTAGTTGGTATCTAATTTTAAATAAATTGTGCTTACCTTAATAGTATCTAAGGGATGGCCCGATAGTACAGTACATATGCCACCAAAGCCACCACTTAGGAAAGACTTAATGGGATTGGCTTTGCGTTCAGTTGAATCAGACATTTTGCTATTGGTTTAAAGATTCTGAAAAAAAAGATAATTTACATAAATTCTTAAGGGGAATAAATCATATAACATTGAAATAAAATAGTTTAATTGTATTTTTCTGTGATAAACATAATCTTGGCAATTGATCTTTGAACTTTACCAAAATTTTATTCTAAATTCAAAAAACAAATATTAGATTATCTTGAATGTTTATTTAATTAGAAAAATAAAATTCAATTAATCCAACTAAATAACTCACTAAATTTTATTACTTTCTGTTAGATTATTAATTTAGTTTTGTTAATATATGTATTTTCTTCAAACTGCATTAATTTATTAAATAAAATGCCAACCAGCCAGTCATATTAAACTATAAATTGTTTCCAATAATAACAACTTGTTTATTTATATTAACCAGATAACAAAACTAGACAAACAACATTTTAGCATTTTCAAATCTCTTATCTATTTTGTATATTGTTTAACAAAAGAAAGTGAAACACCAAAAAAGCCCTTTCATAAGTAAATAAAAATATATCTCACCTAAAAAGTCTTAAATAATTCAAAATATTACGACCAGTTCAAAGTCCAGGAGTAGGCCGGCGGAGGCGTTATATTTACGTAAAACAATTGCAATGAAAAAATAAATAATTCTTTTATTTTTGTCAATTATTTTTTATTTGCCATTTAATTATATAAATAATTTTTAACAACTATTTCATTAATTATAATTTTTTTTACCCGTCAAACTAAATTTTTTGGAATAGTTGTAACAAAAAAAAATAGAAAGTGTACAGCTGTTAGCTGCGCCGAACGATTTTAACGGCGGCGGCGGCTTTGCTAAAAATTGTTGGCGGCGGCTCAAAGTCGGCTGTTAGCCGGCTGAGAGGTGAACATAACAACTTTTTATTTCCTAGTTTTCGCATCGTCTTATAGAGTACATTGGTTCACAAATGTGGTTTCAAGTCTCCTTAGATGTAAGGGGATCCGAAGACCGTTTGTTTGAACATTATTTTTTATTTCCCAAAAGATTTATAACATACATTTTTCTATTTTTGTACTTCTAAAGTGTCAAAACAGAAGACCGTTTGTTCGAACATTATTTATATTTTTAAAATTATTAAAAAAAGTATATATGATCTTGACACAGCTCTTCTCCCTACACAGAATATCCAAAATTGGATATTCTGATATTTTGAAACATTTTTTATTTTATTACAGATTTTAACATTCGGACATTTTAAATACGTTGATTTTGTTGAAATGAATCTAAAAATTTTAATTTTTCTTGAAAAATGTAAAGGAAATAATCTTAAAATATGGTCTTAAAGTAGTGTCGAACCATTATTAAAATTTTTAAAGTTTACAAGGCTTTACCAATGGTATAGTAAGCAAATCAATGTTTTTGAATACAACTTTAAGTAATTTTGATTATAAATGGTTGGTAAAGCTGTGTTAAGTTTTTTTGAATACTGCTGTAAAATTATAGATTATATTCAAACTAAATTCTTTGAAAATACTGCCATTTTCACAGCTTCCGATTTCTTTATATTCTGAGTTCAATGCTAATTATCAACCTCCAAAAATTAAACTTATTAAATTATATTTTACTATGCACTGATATATATATTTTAATTCATTGCGTTTTTACTATTTCTAAAAATGTTTCCTAAAGTTAGCGGGTTAAGCTTCTCCTATTAGATAGATCTAAATTATCCAAACATTTTGTTTAATATCTTGTTTAAAAATTTTTCTACAGAATAATATTATTTTCATAATAGAGGATACAAATTCTAACGTAAGCTTGATAACAAATTACTAATTTTGTGTATGTAAATTTCCGTAGGAGGAAGTTAGAAACTCTTTATGTAACCTACATTAATTTTTTTGGAATACGGCTAAATATTTATTGAAAACTGTAATATTGAAAAATGCAGAATGGTGATGTTTATTCCAAAAAAACAAATTGACTCGTTTTTTAATATATTTCAAAGCCAGAAAACATCTCGATTTGTGTTGTTTAATAATTTAACACAATAAAAGTTTCCATAGGAAAGAAATTTTTAGTATTTTAGTACATTATCAGAACCACTTCAGATTCTTTAATAACATCCTCAGAATTAGTGGTATCACAACCCATTCTGACACCAATGGAGTAGAACCTTATTCTGATTCTAAATTCGTTTTGAAAAATGTTTTAGAGAACTAGTTCTATATGACTTCTACATCACTTCTGAGAACAAATTACAGGTTCTTGAAAGACTTCCAACAAAAATATATATATATATATGTATATATTTACAAAATTCAATTGATTTCAAAAGTGGACTTTAGAAAATAGCCCATTAGAATACAAAATAAAAAATAAATACAGATTCTGAAACCTTTCCCTAACTCTTCTATGGCACTAGTTCTGAATGTGACAATTTTGAACAAAAATTATTGATTAAGGAACTAGTTCTCGAACCGTTCCATAGAATGGGTACAGGCTAGGTAACACTTTCACAGAACTAGTTCTGGAGGTGACAATTTCAAACAAAAATCATTGGTTGTAGCCAAAGTAGAACAAATACAGGCTATTTTTATGTGTTTTAGAACTAGTTGTAGAACTAATACAATATTTCCTGGGTGAATTAAAAATTAAATTTATATTTGTTCACATTTATTATTTGTTTAAAAATTTTATTTTTGGAATTAGAAAGTATATGTGTGTAAAATTTTTATTTAAATCAACAATTTATGAAAATATTTTGGCAAAGGAAAAACATAATAAAATTATATGTGAGCATACTTATTTACTTTTTTAAAGAACTACACCACTTTTAATGGTATTTTTTAAAAATCAATTGAAAATAAGTTTTAATTTTAAAAAAGATCATTGGAAAATTAGATTTTTCTTTTAAATTTTTGAAAATAAAAATTGAAAATTAGATTTTTCATTTAAATTTTAGAAAAGAAGTGTTCTGAAATTTTTGAAAATAAAAATTGAAAATTAGATTTTTCATTTAAATTTTAGAAAAGAACTGTTGAAATTTCTATATTTCATTAATATTTCAGAAAACAATTATTTAAAATTACAATTTCTATTTCAGAAAAGTACAATTTAAAATAAGTTTTTATATTTTAAATTCACAAAAGATCAATTTATAATTAAATTTTACGTTTTAAATTCAGAAGACTACAAATGAAATTCAGTTTTATATTTTGAATTTCAAAAACAACAATTGAAATTTAGAATAATTCATTAAAATTTAGAATATTGAATAAGAGTGATTTAAATGATGAAATAATGTTAGATCAACTTAATTTATGTGACCTTTAAGCAAATAAAATTAAGATTTGAAATTTAGAATAATTCATTAAAATTTAGAATATTGAATAAGAGTGATTTAAATGATGAAATAATGTTAGATCAACTTAATTTATGTGACCTTTAAGCAAATAAAATTAAGAAATTGTTTCAAATCCATCTGGAAAAATTATTCCTAATGCAAATTTCATTCTATATATTATTTCAGTTGAAGTACTGAATTTAGGTAAGTTTTTTCAAAATTTCAATATTTTTCTGAATTTTAAATGGAAAAATCTTCTTATAAATTGTTTTTTTCGAAAATTTAAATAAAAATTCCAATTTAAGTTGTTATTTTCAAAATTATAAATTGAAAACCTAATTTTCAAGTAATTTTTTTTCAATTCTAAATAAAAAGTTTCACTTCTGAAATTTATATGAAAAATGTAAATTTCAATTGTTATATTCTGGAATTAAAAGAAAAATATTACTTTAATATGTTCTTTTCTGAATTATAATAAAAAAAATCATAAATTAAAATGATATTTTCAAATTTTGAATTGGAAAATCTCATTCTCATTTGATCTTTTCTGAAACTGAATTAATAAACCTCATTTTAAATTGTTGTTTTCATAATATCATATAGAAAGTTTTTATTTTAACTTAAAAATAGTGTAGTAAAAAACATATGTGTCTGAACATAATATTAAATAACATATAACACAATAACTAAAATAATATACTTTGTGAATTGGGTTAGTATGTATTTAGTTCATATTTTTTAATCTTAACACACGTTTTCCTTCATAACTTTTTTCCGAAGCAATTTTTAAAATTCTTTTATCATTGAAAATATGTCAGTTATTAACCATGAAGACAAACTGTTGATTTGTTGGGAGTTTGACTAAAATGAGTAACGAAAATGATGTACGTACTATAAATTATTAAAAATTAAAAAAAAAAAAAAAATTTGGTCCTACAAATAATTGGTCAAAGAATTAAATGTCCTCTGTCATACTGTTTTCAACGTCATTCAACAGTATCAGGGGAATTCGACCATCAATAGGAAACATGGTTCAGAAAAAAAGACCACATGATATTGGATGGACAAGTAAATTGAATTTTTTTTTTTTTTTGCGTACGAACTAAATTTAGAAATTTTAGAAAAATGGAATGAAAATGGAGAGAAGCAAACTGTAGCTATTATTCCATAAAATCAGAATTTATTCCAAATAATGTCTAAAGAAAATGCATAACGTCTATTGCCGCTGAAGCAAAATAAAAGAGAAACCACTATTTTTATTTTTTTTTTTTTTTTTTTTTGCTTTAAAATTTCCCTTAATGATCCAAAAATAGATAAATAATAAAACACTTTTCAAATAACATTTTTCTTAAATGGAACAAATTTTATGACTGTTTTTGAAATTAATGTTACTATCATTTGACTTTTGTCAATACTATGGATGTGCGCTTAATCGGTTATACAAAATTTTATTTAATCTATATACATATTAATCAGTTAATTGATTAATCAACAATTCTAATTAATAAAAATTCTGATTAATTACTTTTAATTTTGATTAATCAAATTTGAATAATATTATTCAATGTTCTCAAATTTAGTTTACAATTAAACAAATGAAACAAAAAATGCTAAATATATAATATATGTTATTTGGTGATTAAACGACCCACATTTTATATTTTCAGACGACTTTGCATGCAGATTTTTATATTATAATGAAAATTAAAAACATAAAAAAGAAAGTCAAATAAATTTAAAATTATTTAATTATTCACGATTTTAACCATAGATTATAACATAGATATGAAGATATGTTGTCAGAAACCTAAGTCGGTTGTCAAAAAAACCTAAGTCTAAGAATGTATTAGTAAAAAATTGTATTGAAAACAAAAACAATTGTAGTACGTGTGCCTTTTTTGAGTAATTTTTTTCAATTGAGTTTTTTTAAGCTTCATATCTATGTAATAATCTATGATTTTAACTATTTAAATTCCTGATTAATTGATTAATCATAAATAGATTTAATCAAATTGTTGAATAAATCAAATAATTAATTAATTTGAAATTTGATTTTTACGTCACGTTACGGTCTTTTGCATTTTAATATGTATATATAAGAATATTTTTATCTATAAGGTAATTCATTACAATCAATCTTGGATGTTGAAATAAAAAGATACCAGATACTACTGAATTACCTCTTATTAAAAAATATGATGAATCACATCCCATCCCATCTCCTGATAACGGACAAAATCACCGCCTATGGAAGCTTTCGCTGTATATGTAATTTCCTATAGTAGCTTCTTGGCTTGACATTAATGTTGAATTTTTATTATACAAAAAAAATTGAGTGAATGCGTCCATAATATGGATGAACAAATAATTCATATAACCATCGACGATTTATGATGAACACGCTAAAGTTGTTACTGACTACGGAGATAGAGAAATGAAATGTATTCTGTGATAATCTTGAAGACATGTGTCGTTATTCCTCTTCCTTTTTAAAGTGAATAACAAATTGCAAGACTCTTGAGATTTTGCTACATACTAATATACAGTGGCTCACAGCTTAAATTATGCATTATACAATTTTATTTTTAAAGCTCTATGACAAATTAACAGACTGGAATTAAAAATAAAATTTGGTATCATAAGAAAGAGGAAGATTTCTAGTTTAATATAGAACCATTATTTAGTGTTAAAGTTTACCTTTAAGCAAATTAAATATATGAAAACAAAAAATCCAATATTTTTATCTCACAGCTTATTTTAAGCACCCACTTATGACATAAAAAAATTGAAAATTACGACCAATAATTACATTCAGATATGTGATGAAATTCGGTCAATTTCAAAAGTAAATCGTATTCTTAAATTGATTAGGTTGTGATGTTCAATATGTTTCTTGTCAAATCACAACAAATTAATTTTGAAATTTGTATTATTTAAATGAAATAAATTTTATTTTAATGTTTTTATGTTAATTTTTTAATAAAAAAATTATCAAAAGTTGAAGCTGCCACAAAGGAGATATTCCTTTCTTCTAAAAAAAAACATTGCCCATAAAAATAACATTTTGTTTTTTAATTAATTAATGCAATATTTTAATAGGAACACTTTTTAGCATATGCAGTTTGGACTTTGCATTGTGTTTATGTGAAGAATGTATATTATATTTAATATTGTTGAATTATTATATTATTATTAAGTTGCCCTTAAACTAATTGCCCTAACTATACTGGAAGTCAGTATTTTTGGTGGTTGTTTTTACTTATGCTCTTTGATCTCATTTTGTTTATTGATCATTTGCAATTCGCTGTAACAAGTAATTCTTATTGTTATTATTAACTATCATCTTATTACTTTAAAATCAATTAGCTCAGTTGAGCTGTGACCACATAAGCAAAAAGAAGTATTGATTCTATAAATAAAACCAGTTGGTATTCTATAAATAGAACAACATAAAATAAACAATAAAGTGCATAATTTACAACAACAACACAGAACCGATTTGTGTGTTTATTTTCATCATCCTTCTTTTCATCAACAACAACATAAGTATTTTTGTGGCTCTCATATGTAAATTGATAAAACAATTTATATTATTTTGGTATCTTTTGTCACATCATATATTAATCGTTGTAAGTAAAATATTGGTAATTATCATTATTTATTCCCCAACTATACACATTGGTTTTAAATTTTTACAGGTGATTTGAAATTGGGTTAGTACAATGATTATTTTGAATATTCAAAATCAGATATATCCAGAAACCTTAAAAGTTAAATTGTAAAACCCATATGTGAAGTTACAGTTTAATTCGAGTGTCTGATAGGTTTTTAAACAATAAGGTACATCGCTTCATTACAAGTTCCATCACAAATTACAAAATATATTTTAAGTTTTAAACTTAAAATTCTGTGTTTTAAAGCAACAGAATCAAAAATTTTAGGATTTACAGAATTTCTATACTTTTTTTAACCTCTGCCTCAATATATATTCTTTAAAATGTATTATTTATTTTATTTTTCTTTCTACAATATAGTTTTTATTTTTTACCCATATGATTCTAATTCTTTTGTAACAGTTTTAATCAAATTCAATTTTAAAACGAGTACCAAAATTTGTTCGATTTGAAAACGATAAAATCATGTCAATTTCGTTTTTATCACAACCATGATCACAACCTAATTTATTGTGATTTTCATAAAACAAAATGGAAAATGAAATCGATTTCGTTTTTACAATAAAACGAAATTAAAATCGAAAATTTTATGTGTATCACAACCTTTTTCGTTTTTTGCTCGAAATCGATTTTCATCACAGTATGTGATTATTTTTTATGTGGAATGGTAGTCTTAATTGTATGCAACAGATTAGAGGCGGTTTGCGTGCGTCCAATTTTTATGTAATATTAGGTGAAATGTGTTTTCATTATGTAAATTTCCAATATGGACCACAAATTTTCAATAATATTGAGGTCTGGCGACTTTATATATTAGCAAATTGTACACAATACCAAATTTATTATTCGGATCGTTATGTTGGCAATATCAAAAATATTATAATATGCCCTGATTTTTTGCACTCTGCAACAAATTATCCTTTAGGATATAAAGGTATCTAATACTGTCTAGGGAAAGGTAAATTGATTTCGATTTTAGTCGAAAATCGATTTTCAGGAGGAAAAAATAAAGAACTAAAAAATATCAAAATTTAATAAACTGACGACAGATGACCCACAGTTCTACGAAGAAGTTTAGTTTTGCTACCTTTAAAGACATGTAGGCACTAGAAGTTTTCTACGAACCGGTCCTCCGTATTCCGTACTCCAGAATCCGGCAGTGATACGCCATTAAGACGAGTACAATAATCCAGTATTTGCAATGTATGGCAAAAGTTTTAACGCAACATTGTTTGAACTCCGGATGTCAGTTTTGGTGATGATATCCGTAGGTTGTCGCAGACTGCGATTGTATAAATGTTTATTCGGTACTTCATCAATGCCTTTTATTGTCCAACCGATTTTCATGCATATATTTTAACCATTTAAAGTGACCATTTTAAAATGGTTTGTAACCAATACTCCTTTATATAGCACTCACAGTGCTATATAAGTGCGTGGACCATGCATGGAAGTACTTTTCCAAAAAGAAGTACTGGCTGTGAGCCACTGTATGTTGTTGAAAAAATAAATTTCGTTTTCTAAAAAAAAGTAGTCAAAGCATCATCAAAACAATAAAACATCTCGAAATCTGGAAAAATAGAACATAAAAATCATTGATTTCGGAACAATTTGTATTACAAAAAATATAAAAGGCTTATAGTCGACACAATACCTATTTTATTCTTTAAATTTGTTTAAATTTAATTTTTATAAAAAGAAATTCATTTAAATTATGTTGTTTTTCAAGTTTTTGACATTTGTATTTACTATTTTCTGAAGCAGCAGAATCTCTGCTGACTGTATCACAGCTTCGAATAATAATAATGTATTTTTTAATTTATACATTTTTCTTTTAATATTGAAAACCACAAAAAAAATAATCACTGCATTTGTTGCACTAAAAATATCCGTTTTTTCTTTAATATTGAATATAATTACCTTCTTCTTCTATAGTTAAATTTATAAAATATCGTATAAATAAAATAACGTTTATTTTTATGTGTACACGGTTTTTAAACAAATTTCAAAGATATTTTATTTAAATTTTATATAAAAAACACAACACCAAAAGATTAATAAAAACAACCTTGTCGTCAATACAAAAATATTAATTTGCGATGATTGCCGATAATTTCCATGAATTGACGAAGCGGCAAAATGTTCGACGAACAAAAATTTGGTTCGCGGCGGAAAAAAATCACACAAACTAATGCTTTTCTTATGGACGCCATGTTGGTTCGCCGCGAACCAAAAATAGGGTACTCATGCGGCGAACCAGCTTCATAAGAAATACATTAGGTTGTGTGTTGCATGTTCGCCGCGAACAAATTTCTGGTTCGTCGCGAACATTTTGCCGCGTCGGTTCATAATACGATGTATCAGTGCAGCGCAGCTTCATCCATCAAATTCAGCAAATATCGTTGCCACTTGGAAAGCAAATTTGCCGCCGAAATTCATGAGTCGACAGCAATGCAAAAAATGTCGCCGACATTATAAGGAAATTTATAAAAAAAAAAAATTTAAAATTAATATTAAAATCTAAAATTTCAAGAATATCATGAATTTACTAAAGGTTTTATATTAAATTCATTAAGCTCGACCGAAATCAGCGGCTGTAATTGAGTCGTGTTTTAGCCGAAATTTTATCGGCGGCGGCGGCTCTTAAAACACCTCCGGCGGCTCGACTCAGCCGGCTTACAGCCGATCGGCGCAGTTCTCTGGTGTACAGCTGTTAGCTGTACGTAATAAAACTTGGCAGCATTTTTGTTGTGCATAAAAATATACTTTTTTAGGAGAGTGATGCCAGATTCCCTGAACTTTGAACTGTAATATTTAGAATTATTTGCCATCAAATTATGACAAATAAACATAGCGATTTTACATGCATTTCAAAGAAAATGCTTGTCAAATCGAATGCACTAGGTCGTCAAATGTACAGGAAATGTACATAACATACATAGTATAATAATAAAGTACTCGCACATCTACAAAAACAACAATTGCTTGCATTTTGTTAGTGTAAAACTACTGCTCACAATGTCAAAATGCTTTGAATGGAAAAATGAGAGAATGAAGGAGAGCAAGAGTAAAAAAACTCGAAAAAAATTTACATATGAATACAAAAACAATTTGACAGTAACGCGAGGTTTGCCAATGAAAAAATTGTAAAACAGCTGTTCTTACGAGTATACTTTGTAATTATACTATGATAACATAGTGAAATAAGAGCACAGCTGATTTGCAATTTTTTCATGTGCGTACCTCGCGAAACTGTCAAATTGTTTTTGTATTCGTATGTTATATTTTTTGTCGCGTTTATTTACTCTTCTTCTTCATTTTCCCATTTTCTGCTTATAGCATTTTGACATTATGTGCAGTAGTTTTAAACTAACAAAATACAAGCAATTGTTGTTTCGTAGATGTTCGACCACTTTATAATTTCACTATGGTTAGTGCATGATGGAATTAATTTAACAAGGTGTATGCAAAAAGGCAACAACTAAAACAATGCAATAATAACAGCAATTTTTTTCGTTGGAAATAAGATTGAAACGTCAAACTTATTGTTTTTTTTTTTTGGGACAATAAGATATGTTTTTATAAATAGCGAAATAACGCATTTTTCTTTATTAATATGACAAATTTCACCACCGAAAATATTTGCCTTTGGTCGTAAACAAACCAAGACATGCAAACGTTAAAAAAAAAATTTGATATTTTAGTCTTACACAACAGAATTAAGCAAAAAATTTCAAACTTTGGCGGTCCTCCCACTATCCCCTGATCCGCTACGAATCCGTACTCCTCTAAACCAATTCAAAAACACCTCATATCTGGCTATGTGAAATTTTATTGAGATAATTCCAACGGTTTACAAGTTACAGAATTATTTCTAAAAAAGCGTTTTGGAACCACTGTGCGTTGCGCATTAAATGAGAAAAAGTTAAATTGTTAAATTGTTTGACGTATTTAGTAAAATTAAGAGAGGGAAATTATTTTTTTTTTATAAAGTTTGACAGTCTTAATATCTAGAATAAATAAACAACTGAACTAATGACATCACCTTTTGTCAATAGTTTTTAAAGCAAAAAAACAAAGTTTTTCGCAAATTGCTGTTAGTGTTTGTCAAGGTTTTTATTTGTTTTTTAACTCCTCGTGAAAAATGTCTGGAAAAGCTTTAAATATTGGTGATCAATTCCCAAATTTTCAGGCTGAAACCAGTCAGGGAAAGATTGATTTCTATGAATGGATGGGAGATGAGTAAGTTATTTAAATTTATTAATAAAACATATTTAGTTATGATGTTTACTTTTATGTTAAATAGTTGGGCCATTTTATTTTCTCATCCCGCCGATTATACACCGGTTTGTACTACGGAATTATCACGTGTTGCTGAATTACTGCCAGAATTTGCCAAGCGCAAGGTGAAACCTATAGCTTTATCTTGTGACACAGTAGATTCGCATTTGGGTTGGATCGAGGATATAAAAAGTTATGGAAGTAAGTTGATATTATTCTATAGTTTCTGGTTTATGAAATTGTCTTATTTATATTTTCCATAAGAATTATCTGTCTTTGATTATCCTATTATTGCTGATGATAAACGTGAATTGGCTTTGATGTTGAATATGTTGGATAAAGATGAATTAAATGCTCAAGGCATACCATTGACTTGTAGAGCTGTCTTCATAGTTGACAACAATAAAAAATTGCGTTTATCTATTTTGTATCCAGCTACAACGGGTAGAAATTTCGAGTAGGTTTTCTATTTTTTTAAGTAGGTATAAAAGGTGAAGAAAATTAATATGTATTTTGATTGTTTTTAGTGAAATTTTAAGAGTAATAGACTCTTTGCAGTTGACTAGCAAGAAATCTGTTGCTACTCCAGCAGATTGGAAGGTATTTTTTAAAATTATATAAATTATTCCAAGTTTGATTAAATACTTTTTTTTTTTAATTTAGCAAGGAGGAACCTGTATGATTTTGCCCAATTTAACTGAACAACAAGCATTGGATAAGTTTCCAAATGGTTATACTACTGTAGATGTTCCTTCGGGCAAAAAGTACTTACGTCATACCGATCAGCCTTAAAATAATTAATAACATTCCATTTTTGTTTTTATAAAATATATTTGTCGTAAAAAATAAAATATAAAAGATACATAGAATGTATTTATAAAATCTTGCACAATATAATAAAAATAAAAAGCTGAAGCGTTAAATAAAAAGCTTTATTATATTTTTCTAACAAATATTTTTCAAGTGTTTTCTTTTTAAAAACTTAAATTATACAAAAAAGGGGAATGGAATGGACATAACACAATTTTTTCTTTTAACTTAAAATTATAACAAAAACCCAATATTTTTTACAGATTGCACTATTTCCAATAAAAAGCAGCTGAAAATTATATAGAAGCTTTTAAATTCAAGCAAATTCTTAGCTAATTATACACACACCTAAGCATTATTACACTAACTAAAAAACCTCTATACATAGTTAAAAAAAAACCAAGAATTATCTACATTTCTTTTTAAGTTTATTTGCGCTTGGAAGGATTAGCTAACATTTTACCTACTCTTCTAACAATAAAAGGCCATAATACCAATAACACAAACCATAAAGGAGAAATATCGGTAAAGGGCCACCATTTGGGATATTTGTTTTTTGGCTCTACAAGGTTTGAAGAAGAAACTTTACGTTTAGTTAAAGTAGTTTTCATTTCTCTTATTATCTTTTCCAAATCAAAGACGCGTTGATTAACGGACGACAAATCTGAGTTCATGCGTAAAACGGTGGCCTGCACCTGTTTAAGTAATTCATTATTACGTTGTAAGGATTCGTAAAGCTCATTTTGTATATCAAATGGATCAACATATTCATCGTCTGATTGATCAATTGAGCCATTGGTTTGTGAGTAATCCATCACAGTGGATTGACCTGCTAACGTACTTTGTGTTAAGGATTGTGCTGGCAGTTCTGTGTTTTGAACAGGTGTTGACGGTGGTGTAGTGACTTGGTCGAGCGTCGTATCGTGACCATTCAAAGTGGCCTAGAAATAATATTATTTTATTTTTTTTAGCTAAAAATTAAAAAAAAAAACTTACTTCATCTTCCTCTTGGCTATTTGCGCTGTGATGAGGACTATTTGTTCTTGATTGAAATGGTGAATTAGGATGTGATTCAGCCAATTCTTTCATGCCTGGAGCTATAATTTCCAATTCGTCTAGATTGATATTTTCTAAACCTTGTAAACTACCCACAAAGTTTTGTACATTTTCGGTAAATGACATAGTTTCAATAATTTCCTGTAAACACTGTACATATTTTTCCATAGCCTCTTCCCGGGTAAGATGACTATTTCGACTCCAAGCTTCCCATTTTGCCTTATTAACCACATCCCAAAATGCTGGTTTTCTCTGGTGGCAAGGTCCCTCAGTTGCCTGTTTATATAGGCCATAGAATTTTAACATCATGGTATTGCTGGGTTGATATGGTCCATTTTTGGGTAAACCTTTAATGACATTAACAGCTGCCTGGAAACGTTCTTGTGCTGAGGCCATAATTATCTCAAAAATAAGCTTTTGAAAACAATACTTTGTAAGTACCTAAATAAATTGTTCATATCTTTAATATGTATTTAAAAATGATAACACTATCAATAATAAATATCAACCCTCGAGGGGTGGTCGTATAAAACATTTGATTAGCTTAAAGGCTAAAGTTCAAATTGAATTAAAAATAATTAATATTCAGCTCAGATCATTTTCTACATAAAATTTTCCATTAATATTAAATTTATTTGAAACATTTCTTATAATGAACTTTGTTCATTCTCTACTATGAAGGCTAATCATCAGTCGTCCAATTAAACAGGTGTCTTAGTTTCAATAATGTAATTTCTATGTAGTAAACATCAATATAGTCAGTAGGTCTAATAAATAATTAATTTATTGCCTAATTTACCTTTTTTGTTCAATCTACAACTTTTTATACTATAAAGCACACTTATATTTTTGTTATGTCAAGTTATTGCAGCTTATCGTTTTTTATTATTTTTTTAAATTTGTTTTATTCTATTCTATATTTTTGTAATTGTTTTTCTTAAATTTTGTTTTCTTTTTTTTTTCGTTTTTGTAAGCTATAATCACAGTTTTTCTTTATCAAGTTATTTTTTTAACTTTTTCTTTTTTCTATGTTTTTTTTCTACGTTCTTTAAAGCGAAAAGTAGTATTTTTGTTGATGAATTTATTTTTAAGGTGAATTTTAATATGTGGTTAGTTTTTGTGGTGAGTTTTTTTTATTCATTTGGGTAAAGTAAATAAATTGTTTACAGGGAATTTAAAAAATAATAATAAACGTAACGCCCAGGGTACACTGAACAGGTATAATCGTCGGCCCAGCTGATTTTGTTTTTGTGTATGACATCTGTCAAAATTTGTTTACGTTTTATTGTTTACATATAGTAACAAAAAAATAAAATTGTATATTTTGCAATGTATTTTAATCAGTTGTTTTTGACACATAAATTACACGATAGAGAGGGAAAAAGTTGGGTTGTTGTATTTGTTGCCGCGACGATTATACCTGTTTAGTGTACCCTGGTAACGCCTAGTCGCCACGCAGACATTTTTGTGTCCGCAATTGTCAAATTCTATCTCTCTCTTGAAAATGTTACGTGTGGACCAATAAGAAATCTATTGCGCAGTCTATTTCGCAATAAATGTTTAAACACAAAGCTGAGCAATAATGTTTAACATAAGCTGTCAAATTTATTGTTCTTTTTTAAAATTTTAATGTTTTTTAACAAAACAAAGATGGAAAATGAACTAATTTTGTTTTAAAAATACAAATAAAAAATAAATACGAAGAAAAAATAAAATTTAAGACAAATTTAAATTTCTCATGTACGTTTTCTCCACCCCTTAACATAAAGTTGGAAATAAAAGTTTCTTCCCGTTATTCTGCCGACGTTATTTCTTATCTTAGGAAATAAAAATGTGTGCGTGGAGACGTAAGCCAAAATTACAATAGCGCGTAGTCAGCAGCAGTTTGTGCTGCCATAATCAGCTGATCATTTAGAATGTACTGTTTGTTATGGTGTTGATTACATTTGGTCAGCGGCAGTTTGCAGTGCTGTTTCATTTAGCCCTGTTTCCAAGGTAGATTAAGAAGGTAACGACATTAAAACAGCTGAGAATTTTTTTAATTTTGGAAATCAATATGGCTGCCTGTGTTTTGTAATTTGAAGTGTCAAGTTTTTGTTTATGTTTAAATTTTTTTGCTTACTTTTGTGTTATTGCGTCTTTCTCCTCTCTTTTTACTACATGAATTGTTTTTGTTTTTTGTAAAGAAACATGTGAAATGACAAAATAAAGTTGACATAAGAGATGACAATGCAAAAACAAAATACATGGGGGTTTTATTGGTGTTGTAGTTGTTGTAGAGTTGTCGTTACCTTCTTAATCTACCTTGCCTGTTTCTAAATTCACTGCGCTGCATTCAATTTGAGAGCTATTGTAATTTGTGCTTTATAATTACAATTCAGCGTAGGCAGCCACAATTTACAACCACTATCTAGCTTTGTTCTACTTGTGTATTTTAGCCTCTCATTTATTTACTCTCAATCTGAATGCAGCGCAGTGAATTTAGAAACAGGGCTAAATGAAACAGCACTGCAAACTGCTGCTGACTACGCGCTATTGTAATTTGGGCTTAACAAACAGTATTTTCTAAATTATCAGCTGTTTATGTCAGCACACACTGCTGCTGACTACGCGCTATTGTAATTTGGGCTTTACGCTTCATTTCCAATGCGTAAACGACTTCGTAAACTTTTATTTTTTTAAATTAAATTTGAAAACAAATAAACAAATTTATTATTGAATTTCTGAATTTTCAAAACAAAAATAAATAAACAAATCATTAAAAATTTGGACACATATACACATAATCTTGTGAATTTAATCAAGAAAAAACCAAGGTAGATTAAGAAGGTAACGACAACTCTACAACAACTACAACACCAAAAAAACCCATGTATTTTGTTTTTGCATTGTCATCTCTTATGTCAACTTTAATTTTGTCATTTCACAAATTTCTTTGCAAAAAACAATTCATGTAGTAAAAAGAGAGGAGAAAGACGCAATAACACAAAAGTAAGCAAAAAAAAATGTAAACATAAACAAAAATTTGACACTTCAAATTACAAAACACAGGCAGCCATATTGATTTCAAAAAGAAAAAAAATCTCAGCTGTTTTAATGTCGTTACCTTCTTAATCTACCTTGGTTTTTGCATTAGCATCTCTTATGTCAACTTTAATTTTGTCATTTCACATGTTTCTTCACAAAAAACAAAAACAATTAATGTAGTAAAAAGAGAGTAGAAAGACGCAATAACACAAAAGCAATCAAAAAAAATGTAAACACATGATGAAATTATACCAGGTGACAGTAGGAAATCAGCTGATGATTTTTTGCCAATGTATATTTTTTCCAGATTACTGTCAAAAGTTGTTTACATAATACACGTGGTTTTTTGTTATTTCCTTTTGTGAATAATTTGTGCATTGTGATTGTGTGGTACAAAATAAAATTTTAATATTTGTGTAGAAAAAATAATATTTGTTTTAAAAAAGAATAATAATATTTGTTTTGAAATAAATAAATTTGAGTTTAAAATGAAAATATTAAATACTTTTTCAATTAATATTGGTTTTTTGTTATTTTCTTTTGTGAACAATTTTTGCCTTGTGATGTACAAAAAGTTTTAGTGCAAATTTGTGTAGAAAAAATAATATTTGTTTTAAAAAAGAATAATATTTGATTTGAAATAAATAAATTTGCGTTTAAATGAAAATATTCTACAATTTTTCAATTCATATTTTTTAGGCGCTCTTATTTTGCTTGTTTACTTCTTCTGTTGTTTACTTATTCCTTGTTTTTTTGTTTACATTTTTTTTATTTTGTCGAATGTTTTTGACGTTGTGCTGGAAAAACCAAAAACAAAATGCATGGTTGTTTTTGCCTTGTTGTATTTGTTGTAGCGGTACTGTCACCTGGTATAATTTCATCATGTGTAAACATAAACAAAAATGTGACACTTCGCAAAAGTTTTGGTAGTTTTTACATATTTGCTGAAATTTCAAATTTTGGTGAAATTTTTTTTTATTAAATTTTCAAATTTGTGTTGTTGTGTTGAATTTGTAAAATTTTGAATTTTTCGTAGATTTTAGGTATTTTGGTTATACAGTAGACTCGCGGAAACGTGAACTAATTTTTACCAAGGATGTTCACGTTTTCGAGACTGTTCATGCTTTCGATTGGTAAACATAAATATAAAACTTTTTTGTTTTAACCAACAAAAACAGGTAATTTATGCTTCTAGGATTAGAAATAAAAAAATTTTATTCTTATTCGGTGATTTCCCAATTTATAAACACCAAAAATTAAAAAAAAAAAAATTGTTCACGTTTTTGAGCTTTCATGTTTTATTCGCGTTTTAGAATAGTCTGTGTAAACAAATTTTTTCACATTTCTGAGTCTTTCGAGTGTTCACGTTTTCGCGAGTGCACTGTATTTTGAATTTTTTGTAAATTGTTATCTTTTTAGTGAAATTTTGAATTTTTATTATTATTTTTTATTTCAGTTTTTTGTTGGAAATTTAGATTTTTTTATAAAACTTGATTTTTGCTGAATTTCAATTCTTTGGTGAAATGTAGATTTTTGTGGTGAAATTTTAAATTTTTATATATTTCGACGTTTTGATAATAAAAATTTAAAAAATTCCTAATTTTTTGATAAACATTAAATTTTTGTTGTATTTTCGAATTTTTGGCTAAATTTTAAATTTTTGGGGACTACGGCTTTTTATTTATTTTATTTTTATTCATTGTAATATAAAAAGCCTTTTAAGGCCAATTTAAATATTAATGTTAGAGATTTTTTATATTTTAGTTTCGGTTATTTGTGCGAAATTTAGATTTTTGTATTAAACTTGATTTTTGTCCATATATATATCACAATAATTTCACCATATCATTTAGGTTTGTATTGTTTACATGCATAAAAAAAAACGACTCTGAATCAGCTGGCTTTTAAAATTATTCACCACATCTTACAAAACATTTCTCTCTCTTTAACTACTAGCTCTTTATTAAAATACAATCTCTCTCTCCCTTATACAATCATCATTTTTCGTATTGTTGTTATTGTGAAAACTAATAAATAATTAAAATTGTGCACAGTTTTTTTTAGTCGATTATAGCAAAGTGTTAAAATTAAAAGGCAACGGGTTCAGTAAATTATATACATATGTAAATATATAAAAATAAACAATATTTGCATTAATAAATATACATACATATATGCACATTGAAATGTATATTATAAAAAATTTTAAATCGTTGAATTTCGTACTAATGTTACACACAAAAGCGGTCACAAACAAGCTTAAATTATGAAATATTTAATTAAATCAAATGAATCTTTAAAATAGATTTTGCTTAAACAAAAAAAAATTGGAGCTTGAATTAAAACAGTAATAACAAGGCAAATATTTATTTTTATAAAAATCTACTGTGCAAAACAAATTAACCAAATAATAAGTGAATGAGTGTGCTTTACCTCTGTTATCATTCATTTCTTTTATAAATATTAAACAAAAAACAGAAAAATTTTTTGACGAGAATTAATTTCGTTAGTTAATTAGCTAATATGAAAACAAGGTTTTAAATTAAACTAATAGCCAATTAAATATAATAAAAAAAAAAATAATAATAAATAACAACTAGATAAATAAAATCGATTGAACTGCAGTTAGTAGTGGCTGCCTGTCAATGTGCAAGTGCTTGTGTGTGTACAATTTTATTTGCCAGCTTAAGTGCAAATGTTGTGAATTAATTGTAACAAGTTTTGCAAGTTCAAATAGTCAACTCAGTCGGTAAACGACGCATTTTTTTATATAAATTGTTAAACAATTAAAACAGTGATATCATGCCAAGTGTCCAATATCGTCCCCTGGACAATGGCAATGGTAGACCAGTACAAAGTTCAGTTTTGCGTGGAGCCCATGGAAGCAAACTGCGAGCATTATGTCCCAAAACAGCTAACAGTCGTCGTGTCTTTGTATGCGTCATGCTGTTGATGATGTTGCTGGTATATGTTGTATGGTGTGCAGTGGCCAATTATGCGGATGATAGTAGAGCTGATGCCTTTACTAGTACAGGTAAATTTCCTCAAACACCCCACAACAATACATCACCAAGAAGCCGTGGGTGGAATTTAGTAGCTGTGGCCGCTCCTTTAATGTTAAACAAATTAAAAGCAGAAAATAATGCTGTAGTAGCAAATAATAATGATTCCCTGCTTTATTTTAATTCCTCAATAATTGGATTAGATTCTAGCACAACACTATTATCACCAGCCAAAAATAATGGCAGTGCACATGATATGCAAAGCTTGCCAAGTGAGTAAGCCATTAATATAAAAATTGGAAACGAAAAAAGTTTACACAGGCGCATTGCATATCTAAAAAATAATGCGCTAGTTTTATGGTTTTAATCGTTAAGTGCATCAAAAAACAGTTTCATAAACATTAAAGTTTTCCCTGTATAATAATTTGTTTGTTCTTTATTCTTTTTTTAACTTAATTATTTACCATGAAATTTGCCACAAAGCACTACCATTTCCATAATTATTTATTGCATGTCAAATTGCATTGCCCAGCACTCTACTAAATAGAAACGAACATAAAATAAAAGCAATTAAAGGTGCCATTTGGTGATGGAGCTGTTCTAAGTAAATACAATATTATTAAAACATTTTTTTTTCTATTTACATACACATTCATTAAATTAAGTTATACAGTTATTTGTAGGTTTACTAGTTATTTATAGCCTATAATAGTTTTAATGGGTGCTTTTTATATATATCTATGTTTAGACATTAATGTTATATTACTATGATGGTATAATGGGGAAACATTTAAAACGTTAACCTAATAATAACGGGGGCCAAAAGTGTGAACGTTTGATATGAAAAGGGTGGAGACAAAGATGTTATAAGTAATTATCATTTAAATATGTAAAGAAAGAAGGCTGTGGGGAATTGGTATTTGGGAGAATTTGAATTTTTTAAACATATTGTTTCACAAATTTCCTTTTTTAGAAATTTAAATTGAAGATTTTTTTAAAAAAATTATATTTTTTAATGAAATGTTGAAATATTTATTTAACATTTATATACAACATATGATTTTAGTATTTTTTATAAGCTAAGCCCTAAGATATACATATGTACATTTCGTTTAAATTATAAGTCTTTGACAAACTAGATTGCAAATTTTTGTTCTAACTATCTTTTGAATTCTAGTGATAGAAGTTGTTAATGGATAAAACCTTTTTTTTTTTTTTGTTAGATTATTTGATTGATGTAAATTTTTGGAAACTGGAAACTTTAAAAAATCCTAAAAAATATAATGCTAAAAATTAAAATGTATAAATTCATTGGTATAGAGAGGTTTATATTATCAAGAATAAAAAATAAATGTTTGAACATGAATTTTAAATAAATTTTGTTTATAAAGTAATAAAATTATAACTTTTTCACACCTAAAATTTATCTACATTAGGTTTGTCCCAAATCAAACGGTGTCAATATTTTCCGTTTAAATAATTAATAATTTTCCTTATATTAAAATAGTATTTTTCAAAAATGTTATTCTGGGGTTATGTTTTTGAGAGCTCGATTTAAGGATAAATTCTATTATTTTTGTGGTCATTTTTCAAATTTCATTCAAAGCAACAATAATGAATTGTTTTCATCATATGAAGACTATTGAGAGACACATTTCATGGTGTAATAAACATTTTGGATCAACTAAATAAAATGTTTACTGAAATTATATTAAAATAGGGTAATATAATCTCTATGTACTATTTTTTTTTAAATTAGAATCAGTTCAAATCATATAAAATAAAACCCGCCGCCGATTTTTCGTAATGGCGAAAGAGTTAATTTTATTTTTTTTCCGTTTTGATGATTTTGTATTTTGTCGTATTATGCGTTTGTGCTGATGTTAAAAGTTATCCAACACCCACCTTAAAGTATATTAATCGACTCAGAATCACTTTTTAAATCGATCTAACGATGTCCGTCCGTCTGACTAAACGGCTGGCTGTAAAATTTGGCGCATGGGAGTTTTATAATTCAAGGACGATGCCTATTGAAATTGGTTGTGATCGGGCCATTATTTCAACTTACTCCCATACAAATGTCCCCCGGAATAGAGTTTCACCATCATATACCTTAAAAGTGGAAATATTTTAATGAAATTTGCTGCAAAGAAGTTTTGTATAAGTATCAATCTTTGTACCAAATTAAATATGAAGATCGGTCCATAATTGACCATAGCTCCCATATAAACCCCTTCCTCTTCTGAAAATCACTTTTTACGTGCATAAATCCTATACAAATGTTAGTATAAAGTTAATATTCGACACAAATAAGTTATATATAAATATAAATCATAATACCAAATTTTATGAAGATCGGTCAATAATATACCATAGTTTCCATATAAAGCCTACTTTGGAAATCGCCCAAAAGTGCATAAAATCATATAAATGTTAGTATCAACCAAATATTTTGTATTCGTATATTTTATTCTACATTTTATTCTAATATGTCCCCTCCCCGAATTTTGATACACATATACAATGGTGTAGGGTATCATTTAAAGGGGCTTGACCAGTTATATCTTTCTTACTTATTTTTTTTTTTGTAAATTTAAATTTTTTATCAAAATGAAAAAATCGCCGAAATTAAAAAAACGTCGAAAACTAAAAAAAAGCTAAAGTGACGATATTGTATTCGATATTATATCGATTTTAAATTTTTACTAAATTTTTTTTTTTTCATTTTCGAAATTTGTTCTGCATTAGCTATTTTTCCGTTTTTTTTTTTGCTTATAATTTTTTATTTTGGCGATTTTTTTCATTATGACGATTTTTGTGTGTTTGACAATACTATTTTTCAAAACAAGAAAAATCTGAATATATGAAACTTTTACATTACTTAGAAAAAAATAAAAATCATAAAAAACTTTAATTTCACCGTTGTTTTGTTTTAGCGATTTTTCGTTATAGACTTAGTTTGCGTTTTTAATTTTTTTTGTATTTTACAATACTATTTCACAACTTCCATTTTGTCGTTATTTTTGTTTTGAAATTTTTTTAATTTTAGCGATTTTTTGTTTTGGCGATTTTTCATTTGGTCGATTTTTGTTTTACAATACTATTTTTCAACATAAGAAAAATCTGAAAATTTTATTTCTCCATTTTTTCGTGCTTTTTTTCATTTTCGTGATTTTTTAGTTTAAGCGTTTTTTCGCTTTGTGATTTTTTTTTTTTTTCATTATGGAGACTTTTTGTGTTTTACTATGCTATTTTTAAATATAGGAAAAATCAAATTACGTGCACTGTATAATGAAAAGTTTATTTCTTGAAATAATTATTATGTAAAAAAGAATTAAAAAATAAAAATTTATTTGAAAAATTGCAAAATTTCCTATATAATCGAAACTGTCTTAAATTTCTGTTATGTATTGAATGATCCTCTCAAAATTCTTTCATATGACACCTACATTTTAAGCTGTTCCTTTAAATTTTCATTTTAGTTGCAAACATATATACATTATTTTTATTATATACAAAAGGGACCACTCTAATATACATATGTTTACTTTTAAAGTA
Organism: Protophormia terraenovae; assembly: GCA_951394005.1. Classification (NCBI taxonomy): domain Eukaryota; kingdom Metazoa; phylum Arthropoda; class Insecta; order Diptera; family Calliphoridae; genus Protophormia; species Protophormia terraenovae. The sequence goes on along the minus strand of OX596074.1, from coordinate 3,258,407 downwards.
ACTAACTAACTGTATATCAATAAAGGTATGTCTATGAATTGCTAAATATACTCGTTAGTTTAAAGATTTGATAAGAATAATCGTCTTTATTTCGTAATCAATAAAGTTATTAAATATGTAACATGTTATAAGTATTAACTTTTATATAGTAAAATAAAAATTAATTATAGAAGTTCTACAAAATTTCATATAGCATGCATAACAAAATCTCGCTATAACTATAGTATAGATATCATAGTTTTATAGAAAAATTATATCGTAAAAAAAGCTACACTACTGTTCACAAAAACTCTCACTTTCGATTCCAAAAATATTATAACATTTAATACATTTCATAGATTATATCTTTTCAATTTCGTTTGGCTTATTGGGTTTATGAAAAAAAAAAACTAGAACATTTTCGAATATTTATTTTAAAAATAAAGTAAATATTTTATTCAAATAACAATAAAAAAAACTTGTTAATAAATTTAAATTTCAATATTTAATAAACATAAAAAACAAACTATTATCTTCATATTAAATATTTAATATCCAATAATCTCTATCTATAACTATAATGAGCTTTTATTTATACAAAACTCATACTCGGGGGAAAAATAGTAGATAACAAACAGTAGTTTTTCAGTTTGTTTATCTTTAAACATATTATTTAGTCATAATAATGAATAATGTAAATATTTACATACGTTTTGAATCTAATTAAATACATATAAACATTATTAAGAATTAAGATCAAACACCAATAAATAAGTGTTTAAAATGAATTAAACGTTTTTTGCAGAATTCTTAATTTTTTTTGTTCAACAAGGTTCTGCTGTACTTTAAAAACTTAATAGATTTTCACTTTTATTTATCTCAACTTAATTTTTAAACTGTCATCGAAAATTCAATTAAATATAATTGATAAATGTTTTGCAGGTGATTGCTAATAATATTCTATAGGCAACTATTAATCCAACAAAAATGTTTAAAACTTTAAAATAGAAACAAAAAATATGGCCCAATTGTTTATAAGAAGAAATTTTCAATAATTTAAGATTTTTATGACAAAATTAAATCTTAAACAAATGTTTTTTTATATGCATATACTATAAAACTTTTTTTTGGTTGACATTGAACGAAATATATTTTTATATACAATTATTTGCATTTTCTTCTTATACATATGTACATTAGGGTGGCCCCAAAATGAAAGATGTTCCCAGATCAAATGAAAATTTACTTCATTCTAAAATATATATATTTTTTTAAATTTAGAAATTAAATTTTTTAAATTGCCTAAAATGAGAAATTTTTAAGGATTTCGAAACAAACATCATTTTTAAACGAATTTAATAAAATTGTCGTTAAAAAATCTCTTAGTTCAAAAAAAAAAAAAAAAAAATTAAGTTTCGTTAAGTTTTTAAATTGTCTTAAACTATTTTTTTTTTTGTGATACATGAATTATTAATGCTAATATTACTAAACAAACTTAACAAAACATTTCGTACAAAAAATAAAGTTTCGTTAAGTTTTTTTAAATTGCTTAAAACAAAAAATTTTAATAAATTTGAAAACAGTGTTATTAGCGTTAAACGAATGTGATACAAATTTCATTTAAAAATCTTTCGTTCAAAAATAAAGTTTCGTTAAGTTTTTTATATTGTCCAAAATGAGAAATTACTGTGAATATGGTATCAGCGTTAATAATACTAAACAAACTTAATACAATTTTAGTTCAATAATATTTCGTACAAAAAATAAAGTTTCGTTAAGTTTTTTTATATAGTATAAAATGTAAAATTTTTGTGGATATGGAATTAGCATTAATAATACTAAACGAAAATAATATATTTTTTTTTTTAAATTCTTTCGTTAAAAAAAAGTTTCGTTAAGTTAAGTAAATGGTCTAATATGAACAATTTTACTGAATTTGGGAACAAGGCAATTATTGGTTAAAGAATATAATAAACTTTAAGTTCCAAACATCTTTCGTCAAAAAATAAAATTTCGTTAAGTTTTCTAAATTTTATAAAAGTAGAAAATTTTGTCAATATGGTATTAACGTTAATAATAGTAAATGAATCCAATAAAATTTTTGTTTAAAAATCTTTCGTTCAAAAAATAAAGTTTCGTTAAGTTTTTTATATTGTCCAAAATGAGAAATTATTGTGAATATGGAATCAGCCTAAAAAAATACTAAACAAAATTAATAAAATTTTTGTTGAAAAATATTTCGTTAAGTTTTTTAATATTACTTAAAATGAATTTTTCCAAAAATTCCAGCTCTCGAGGGGATAAACCAGAATGAAAATTTTGGTAAACGATATCTTAGAATGAAGTATATTTTCATTTGAGCTGGAAACATTGATAACTATAATTTTTGGGCCACCCTAATGTAAATATATAAATAATTGGGACCATTGTTATGCTGGGAGACAATATATTTCTATTATATATGAATTTGTACATACTACATACATTTGTATATATTTAGTTGAAATCTTTAAATAAATGTTAGCTAATTTAATAATAAAATAAGATAAAATTTATTTTTAATAACATACTTTAAGGCAATTTTTAAAAAAATTTCTTTATCATCTTAAATATTTTCAGATTTATTCGATAATAAACTTACCACAGAATTACCCTCAACACCCTGTTCTGAATCGTTTATAGATTCACGTTTATATATACAAGATAAAGCACGACAAGAATGGGATAATTTAAGTACAATTTATTTTGTTACACCCACTTATCCACGAAGGGAACAAGTACCCGAATTAACCAGATTGGCTTATACACTAATGCATGTGCCACGTTTACATTGGATAGTGGCCAATGATTTTAATTCATGTAATCCTTATTTAGATACTTTACTTTTAAGATTTGGTAAGTAAATTAAAAAAAAAAAAAAAATATATATATTTTTATATATAATTTATGTTTTTTTAATAAATATTTATTTAGGTATACCTTTTACCCATTTGGCTAGTCCCATGCCTGAACGCTTTCGTAATGCTAAATCCAAGCCTAGGGGTGTAGCTAATAGACGTGCTGCCATGCAATGGCTAAAACAACGTAATATTACAACAGGAATATTATATTTTGGTGATGATGACAATACATATGATCTCAAATTGTTTAGTGAAATACGTGATACCAAACGGGTATCCATGTTTCCAGTAGGTTTAATAGCTAATTATGGCATAAGTGGTCCAGTAGTACGTAAGGTAATAAAATACTTTTAAATTCATTTTATTGTCTTTCAAAATTTAAATTAATTTCTTTTCATTAAAGGGTAAGGTGGTGGGTTTCTTAGATTCTTGGGTAGCTGGTCGTCGTTGGCCTGTTGATATGGCTGGTTTTGCTGTTAGCTTATCATATATGTCAGAATATCCTAATGCTAGTATGCCTTTTAAACCAGGCTATGAAGAAGACTACTTTTTGCGTAGTATATCCTTAACTTTGGATAAAATTGAGCCTAAGGGAAATAATTGTACTGAAATTTTAGTTTGGCATACACAAACTAAAAATCATAATCGTGAACCGGTAAAAATTAGTCATGAATATTTGGATAATCGTTCTAATTTGGGTGCTTTATTTAAAGCTCTAGCTGAAATGGGTGTTTCAGATGCTTCTGATGATGAGGGTAAGATTTTATTAACACATTTGAATTTTTTTAAGTTAATATAATTTTTTTTTATTTGCAGGACAAAAAGCCATTATAAGCAGTAATGGCAAAGCCAAGTCTTTAAGTTATTATCTTAGCTGAGATACCCTAAAATTTGAAGAATTTTTCAAAAAATTATTTTTAGTCTAAAAATTTATTTAGTTTTTAAGTTCTTTTCATTTTTTTCTTAATAATTTTCCTGCCAAAAGCACAAAAATGCTAACCACACAGATTTTAAAAACGAATTAAAACAGACTAGTAGGGAAACCCCTTTATTATTAACCCATTAAAAACAGTTTTAAATATTTAGTTGTAGAGCAGCCCTTTAATACTCTTTATTTCCTATACATAACACTTTTGTCATTGCCTACCACTAAAAGTGTTAAAGTCGTCCTTCCTTAAAGGTTAAAAAAACAGTTTAGCCATTATAAATTTAACTACTATTCATGACATCTATAACTCTGGTTTGTTTTTGTTTTTTTTAATTATTTTTCCTAATTGTAGTATTATTATCTTATTCAGTTGTAATAATTTTGTTAAAATTTATTTATTAAAATTATGATTTATTTTAATTTGTATATTATGTGATAATATTTAGGCCACCTTGTAAATGTTTTAATTTTTTAATAAATTTTCTTAAGTATTTTATATTATTTATTAAAAAAGTTATTAATCTAAACTATAACTGGTACAATCATTAATCAACTCTTTAATATAATTAATAGATATAATGTTTCTAAAGAAACATTTCAATGCAAGACATTTGTTTTTAAGTTGTTTAAAATTAATTTTATATTATTAATATAATTAAAACTTCCTTTTTTCTTGGTATGTTTTTTTTGTTACAATTTGTATGTATGGTTGTGTTTGCCTACATATTAACATAATTGTGTCATCTTAAGTCATTTGTTGCTATGCAATAATTTATAAACTATATATATAAAAAAAAAAAAAAAAAAAAAAAAATTAATTTATTTTGCCTTAAAAAGTTTAAGAAAATAAGATAAAACGAATAAAATAAATACAATGCTGTAAATGTAAGACAAAAGAACAAAAAAAAAAAAAAAAGTAAAACAAATTAAGTCTTAAAAAAATTATAAATAAAAAATAAAAATAAAGAATCACATTAATTATGATGCAGCAATAGTAAAGAAAAGTCTTTTATAAATGGAATCTTCAATGGGTATAATTAAAAACGCGTAAAGGGGGAAGAGATGAACTATTGTAAAAATAAATTGAAAATTTTTAAAAGTGCTATAAAAATTTGTAAAAGGGTAAGCGATGAAAATCTTATGGAGAAACGAATAATTGTTTTTAAAGCAAAAATATTTGATTAGCAATTTTCAGTAGTGTTATTATAGAGGTATTCACCTCAGAAATTGCAACTTTGCAAGACCCTTGCATAGTAAGTTGTGCAAAATTTATTATATGTGGTTGTTGTTGTGTTTACAGGAATCGATGCAAATTTTTTACTTTGCAAGGGTCAAGGCTTATTTACTATTAGGTTAGAGCAATTCTACAACAAATACAACATTAAAAAAAGTTCTCTCATTTGTTTTCGTAAAATGTCAAATTTTGTACATTGAAACAATAACAAAAATGATATAAAAAATGTAAACAAAACACACATAGAAACAAACACCATATAAAAAAAAGATTTGACAGTCATCACACATAAAGAAAAAAAAAGTCATCTGTGTTTTTAACTCTACCTAATAGTTAATATACCTTGGCAAGGGTCTTGCAAAGTTGCAAATTTCTGAGGTGAATACCTTTTATGTAAATTGCTTGATTTTCGAAAACGTTTACTTTCGAAACGAATTACAAAATAACACCTCAGATTCTAAATCAGAAGAATCATTTAGGCTTCTATTTCAAATTCATTTCTAGTTTTTGGTACTTTCTTAAAATTCTATATATATATTTTTTTTTTTTTAATTAAATTTTTTTTTAAAAACTGATACTTCCTTTAAAAGTTTATTTTTTTACTATTTTTTTAAATTTTTTATTTTTTTAATTCGTTCTTTTTTAAAATCAGTTGATAAATTACTTTAAATTGGTTATTTTCGGAAAACTGGTACTGTTTTAAAAAATATTATTTTTTTGAAAATTTAACTTTTCGAAAAACATGTACAATTTATAATACTTTTTTGAAAATTAGTACTTTTCTAAAAATGAGTACTTTTTTTTTGAAAATTGGTATTTTTTTTAATTGGAAATTTTAAAAATATAAGCATGTTCTTAGAATGATACTTTTTTGAAAAATGGTACAATTTTAAGTGTATTTTTTTTTTTTTTTTTTTTTTTTGTAAAAAATTGGAATTTGATTTTTTTGAAGATTTTTGCTTCTTCTTTTTAATTCTTTTTTTTTTTTTTTTTTTTTTTTAAGAAAAATTATACTATCGGAAAACGACTTTTTTAAAAATTGGTTAGTACTTTTTTAAAAATTGGTACTTTTTAAAAAATTTGTCCTTTTTGTAATAATTTATACTTCTCGGAAAACGTATACCATTTTTACTTTTTTATACCCACCATCAAAAAGATGGGGGTATATTATATTCCGTGGTCCGCCCACCTCACATATAACGTAAAAGTTGATGGTGAGTATATAGATTCGGCCGAGCCGAATATAACATTCGCGCTTGTTTTATGTTACTTTTCGAAAATTGGTACTTTTCTGAGAATTAGTACTTTTATGAATATTGGTACTTTTCTACAAATTTCTCCTTTTTTTTGAAAATTGGTAATTTTAATTATACGTTCTTTAAAAATTTTTATTTTTATTTTTTTTTAAATAGTACTTTTCTGAAAACTGACAATTTTAACAAGTGTCACTTTTTTTGTAAACATTAGTAATTTTTTAGATTTTTTTTTTTTGGTGTATGAATGAACTTTTTTCTGAAAATGATAACATTTTTAAAAATTTTGTAACTTTTTTAAAAAATTGGATTTGTACTTTACTGAAATTAGTACTTTTTGGAAGTTTAAAAATTGCTATTTTTTATTTTTATTTTTTTTTATTTAATGAAAGGTGTGTTCTTTTGTAATTTTTTTAAAATTAATTTTTGTTTTAATTGGTAATTTTTTTTATTTTTTCGTAAATGTTAAATTATTGGTACTTTTTTATATAAAATTGATTTTTTTTAAATTTTTACATTTTTAAAAATTGGTACCTTTTTACAAATTGTACTTTAATTAAACTGGAACTTTTTAAAAAGAGTAGCATATTTTGAAAATTTCTATTTTTAAATTTTCTGAAAGTTTATACAATTTTAAAATTTTGGTATCTAAATTTGAAAATGTTTACATTTTAAAAAATGTTCACCATTTCAAAAGTGTTATTTTTTTTGTACAAATTTGTACATTAATGAAATTGATACTTTTTAAAAATAGTAACTTATTTTGGAAATGCTATTTTTAAAAGTTTTATGTTATTGGTGTCCCAATAAAAAATTTTAAATTTGTCAGAAAATAGGCTTAATACCTCCATAACTGTTGGCCGTATTGAAAAGTAATGTGAGTATGAATTTTTGTAAGTTTGAATTCATACATGGGAATATTTCATTGAGCATTGAATTTTCATTACCATTACTTAAAAAAATTATATTTAAAAAAATTTAACTACCATTTAATAATACTGATTTTTTTTAAATTATAATTTTTTAAGTAATGGTAATGAAATTACAAGAAAATGCTCAAATACTAATTATAATTACTGAAAAAAGCATTGTTTGTATAAAAAAACAATTTTTTCAAATGTGTTTCTAGTATTCGTGGAGTAGTTTAATATCGTTTTAATAAAGATTTTTGAATCATTTAAATATAAATCTCAATTACAGCACGATTTAATGAATATAAAACGCAGTATTTTTGAAAATTATGCAAAAATATATGTTCTACATAGAAGAGTAAATGAATACAAATTAAATATATTAAAAAAAGTAGCTAAAATTGTACGAAAAATTCTGCTAAATAATGACGATGAATTTATAAAATTAAATCATTATTTAATGATAATGATTTTATTTTTTTAAATAATTATTAATGAAAAGATATCATTGAAATACATTACCATTACTAAAAATAATGGTAATGAAAAAAATTATATGTACCATTGTTCAATTTAATGGTAATGAAATCGACAATTCATTAGTCGATTTAATGAATTACTCCCATGTATGTTTGAATTTTAAGTTTAATTTCAAATTAATATTCATTTGAGAAAAAAAGTTTATTGTACATTCTCAACTTGATGGGTTAAAAATGTGACGTGATGGAAAATTTTCATTTGACTTTCTACACTATTTCAAGCCTAGAGAATAATAATATTGTAGACTTTTTATAGATATAATTTTTTTTTTGCGATTTTGTTGACCTGTGTTATTAACTCCCGTGGGAACATTTTTAATAATGGTATTATGTCGGAATTTACAACAAAAAACTTTTTAATATTTTAAATAAAAAAAGTACCAAAAAATACAATAAAAAAATATATCGTTAATTTCAGGTTTCTTATCTTAGAATAACGAAAAATAAATATCAGAATTACGAAAAAGTATATTAGAATAAAAAAAAAAAAAAAAATACCACAAAATACATTTTAAGATTTCTGATTCACTTAGGACTAGGGTTCGGGGTTTCCCGTGATATTTTGTTTCCCGGGAAACGGGAATAAAAAATTCGATATCCCGGGAAATTTATATTATAAGAAAAAAAGCAATGATTTCTTATAAAGAATGTTATTTTTCTATTCAATACTCTAAAACAACATTATAAATCAAATTTACGATTAGTTAAGGTGGTTTTACACTATAATACTTTATATTAATACCAGAGTTTCATTTTCTATAATACAAATTAAAAAATGTATTAAGGAAAGTACTATTAAAAAATTAAAAACGAATAATTATACAGAATTCACTACAAATAAAAAAATGTGCAGAAATTTGCTATATGAGATGTAATTACATTTAAAAAATTTAAAGACTTCAACATACAAAGTATTGAAGTTATTTACACCACAATACATTTTAAAATAATTTTTGTATTAATACAAAGTATTATAGTGTAAAAGCCCCATTAAGGTAAAAAAAAATAATATTGAAGTATGTCTTCCAATTAAAAATTTAAACAATTTTAAACATTTCATACAAATAAAATAAGTGCCTATTGTAAGCAAAGGGTAAATTTTTTTAATTCACTTCAAAATCGAATTAAATTTATTTTTCCAATCAATTCTTTAAAGCATTCATAACATTTTAATTCATAGACTTAAATTCTTTGACTTCACAAGAATTAATTTCTTAAAGAATTCACTACCAATTATACTATTCAAGCTTAAAAAATATTTTGAACCATTCAAATTTTCTTCTATTCAAATCTATTACGAACTAGTTTTAGAAAATATTTTTTTGATTCATTTTGTAAAATATTAGCTTTGTTCCTGTACTCTAAATTGGGAGCATGCGGGATGCTTATTTATACTCTACACCACCATAGGTGGGGAGGGTATTATGTGTTTGTGCTGATGTTTGTAACACCCAAAAATATTGGTCTAGGACCCACCTTAATTTATACCAATCGGCTTAGAATCACTTTCTGAGTCGATTTAACGATGTCCGTCCGTCCGTCCGTCCGTCTGACCGTCTGTCCGTCCATGTAAACCTTGTAATCAAACTACAGGTCGCAATTTTGAACCAAAAATAATGAAATTTGGTACACAGGTTTCTTATAGTCCATGGACGAAGCCTATTGAAATTGGTTATGATCGGTCCATTATTTCACCTAGCCCCCACAGAAATGTCTTCCCGAAAAAAGGTTTAACGATCATAAATCCCTTAAATATAGCAATATTTTAATGAAATTTGGAACGTATAAGTTTTATATGAACATAAATGATAGTGCCAAATTTTACAAAGATCGGTCCATAATTTACCATAGCTCCCATATAAGGTCCTCTTTCGGGAATCACCCAAAAGTGAATAAATTCATATACATGTCAGCATCAACGTAATATTCTGTATTCTTATGTTTTATTTTACACTTATGAGTATCGGTCCACATTTGACTCCAAGTCAAGACCCCTCCCCGAATTATAATGTACACAATGGTGGAGGGTATCATATGGTCGGGCTTGACCGACTATATTTTTTTCTCTCGTTTTAGAATTGTAATAATTTTTTAAAAAGTAGCGGTATTTATTTCTGATTTTAAAAGAAAAGTTCTTATCCATTTCTCATTTAAAAAATGTTTACATATTAAATTTTTGTACATATTTCAAAATTATTTACTCAGCCTAAAAAATTAATTACTCACGTTTATTATTACCAAATATGGTTCAAAATCATTTATTTAAGATAGTATAAAATCATATGATACAAACTCAACTTTAAAATATGAAAAACCCTTTCAGAGCCAAGATGAGATTTAAATGAAGTTCTAAAATAGTACATCATCATTAAATGTTTAAAAGATTTAAGAAATATATAATTAAAAACTCGTGTATTCGAAATGTGAATTGACAAAATAAAACGTTTTTTTCCTAGTGAAAAGTAGTAAAATAGGACTTCGTCAGCGCACCGATGAAATGTTTCTCAATAATATAAAATATCACTTGTATCGAATTTTGTATATATTTTGTATTGACATCAAAAAATGCCTTTAGTACGTAGTGTGTTTACATTAATGTAAAATTTTCACTGAGGCAATACAAACAGCAACACTTTTTGCTATAGGATTATAAAACTACATAAATATTAAATGTCGCGTTTTCCCGGGAAAATTTGAAAAAATTCCCGGGAATTCCCAATGAAAAATTTTTGGGAATTCCCGGGATTTCCCGCCCGGGAATTCCCGGACCCCAAACCCTACTTAGGACCTTACATGTTCTATTTTATGTTTTTAAGGATGAAAATTGCAAAACATTCAAGTACTATTAGAAGAACGAAAATATTCCACAAAGTCCCTTCTTATGGATTCGCATTCATTTAGGACCACATGTCCTTAATTTCATGTTTCCAAGTTCATAATTATAGAAAATTAAAAAAAGTATCATAGGAACAACAAAAAGAGTACCACAAAGTTCTTCATATGGATTCGCATTCATTTAGGACCACATTTCTTTAATTTCATGTTTTAAGATCAATAATATTAGAAATTCAAAACCAAAAAGGTACCACAAAATCCCCTCTTATGAATTCACATTTACTTAGGACCACATATCCTTAATTTCATGTTTTTAGATTCATAATTATAGAAAATTCAAAAAGCACCATTAGAAGAACGAAAAAGTACCACAAAGTTCCCCCTTGTGAAATCTTTCCGATGTTGGAAATGTGTATTTAGTTTTATGTTTCTAGGTTAAATATTACAGAAAATGCAAAAAAGTACCAATAGAAGAAGAAAAAAGTACTGCAAAGTACATCCTCTTGAATTCTTATCTACATTTTCTTAAAATGTTTCTATGTTTAATGTAATTGAAAATTCATTATTAAGTTTGGATGTAATTTCCCGCCTTTACCCCTTTTTTGGTACTTTTTTTTAACCCATCGAAGTATCAAAAACTGTATTGCAATAAATTTCTAATTGTAGTGGTATCCCCATATTAAAATACTCATATGAATATTTCAATACATATAATTTTTTTTATGAAAAAAGTACCAAAAATAGGTATGATTTTAACGTTTGAAGATACATATGGTGCCAAAAAAGTACCAAAATACAGTTTTTACACGTTTTCTCCCTAAAACGATTTTCAAAAAAGTAAATGAATAAAGATTACTATCCCACTTATTTTGTGTATCTATATTAGTTTTTGAGTTATAGAGTTACCGATTTTACCCTTTTTACCCCCTAAACATTCGAATTTCCAAAAATCCCGTCTTAGTGGATCTATATGGTGGGATACCAACCTATGTTCCAAATTTCGTCTCTCTAGGTTCAGCCGTTTGGGTTGTGTGATCATGAATCAGTCAGTCAGTAACGTTACTCTTTATATATACATATGTATATAGATGTATTTAAAAAAAGTTATGTTTTAAATTTATATTTAAAAAAATTTCACAAAACTTTAAAATTTAATTTCATAAAAATAACGTACAATGTTTTAAATGTATCCGTCATAAGATGATTTGTACTTCACAAGTAAAACAATGAGAAAGAAAAATCTAATTGGAATTTTATTTTGTTTTGCGCTGCTGCAGAACTGAGAAGCAGAATTATTCTTTACATTTGCCAAATTAGGGAAGTTTTCGTTTATGTACATTTCAAGTACATTTGCGAAATTTGCTGACCCTAGGGCGCACGATTTGTCAAACATTTTTGAAAAATGCATGTAACATCCCCATGTTTGTTTGACACTATTTGCTATCAAATTTGACGCTTAAAAATACAAAAACAACTAACGGTACTTAACTCTGACACCTAGTAGTGAGTGTCAAAACAAAACCTAAAATTACCACACTGTAGGAAGTAAATGTAAACAGTGCTGTCTAGTTTCTTCAATGCCTGTGACAAGTATTCATTTGCAAAAATATTCACTAACTTGGCAAGTCGTTACTCGAACATCACTAGTGGAGGCAAGTATGTCGTCGTGTGAAAGAAAATTGTAAATCTTAGACAAAAGTTAGAATTGCTCCTGGAATATAACCAAAAAAATAGTAAAAAAAACCCCATTAAAAAAATCAAAATAAAAACATTTCAACGAATTAAACATCAGCAAGCAGCATAAAAGTGTATAGAAACGAAAAAATTTCCAACAAAAGTGAATTTTTAATGACGACGTCAAATTGCGAATAACAAATTTATGTGAAAAGAAAAATTTTAACAACGCCGTCTGTATGGGATATTGTTACAGATTTTTTTCGAAGAACAATAAAAAAAAAAGACCAATAGGCCCAAAGTCTAGAGACTATATAGAAAAAAAGGCCTTAGACCTATAGAAAATATAGTTCGCCCTAACGAATTTCACAAGAAGAAAAGAAAAAAATGCAAAACAATTGGTGGCTGTTTCTTGGCGAGGTCGACTTTTTCAAAGGCAAAGCTTAGCAGCTCTGCGAAATGCGTACATCCGATATCGCAGCCATTAAGGCAGAGAAAAAAGTGAAATTATTATATGTTAATAATAAAAATTATATAGAAAAATCGTGTCTATATAAAAACTTTTGCAAGTGAAACGATAAATGCATATAAACGAGGACATTTTGAAAATAAAAATTAAAGCAAAGGAAATTGATTAAATTTACTATTTTTGGTTTATTATACATTTTATTATTATAGCTCGACGCTGTTTAAGTTTTTTCTTTATATTTTTTCGATTGTAAGAAGAAAAAAGATTTGTAAAGTGAACGGTTCGGTCGGTCGATTAAACGATTATAAAAATTAAAAAAAAAAAAAAACAATTGAAAAAATTGTGGTGTTTAGGAACCACGTTTGAGTTATTTTAGTTCAAAACTATTATTAAAAAAGAGATAAAATTAAATTAAAAATAAAAAAATAATAAAAATAAAAACTTTTCTTTTTGTCCAATGTATTGAATATTATGCAAAACATACTGTACTACTAATAAAGCTTGTGAACAAAAAACAAATACCCCAAAAAAAAGAAAGAACAATATTTCAAGTGATTTTCGTGTTTTATTTAACAAGAAAAAACCTGATTTTAATTTTGGAATAGGATTTTAACAAAAAAATATATAAAAAATTAATACAAATAAAAAAACAACCAAGAAAAAGAAAATTCAAAAATAAAGGAAAATAAAAACAACAGTGCTGTGATTTAAAGTAAGTAAACTTGATTAAAATTTTTTTCCAATGTTCAAAAAAAATAAAAATAAATTAAAAAAAGTTGTGTATTTAATTAAAGTTTTGGAACCAAGTTACAGCGCGAGCAATGAAATTTTGCTTGAATAGAGAAAACATGCATACATACGTACATGTAGTCATGCATACGACAGACGGACAGACAGATATACATATATACACAAATACATAACCCCATATTGCACATACATTGTACACACATATACATTATATGTACATAGAGTATGTGTGTAAGTCTGTCTGTTTGTCCATACAGATATTGAAAGAGGAGGTAAAATATTATGATGATGTTGCTTTTGTTGTTGTTGGTGATTGAAACGAGTATGTGTATGAGTGTGTAATACTACTACTACCACTATTAAAGGTTTTCTCATATACCAATATGTGTGTTTGTCAGTGCGTGTATTGAGTTTAATAGAGTTTGTTGTTGGTAATTTATTTACTTTTTTTTTCATTATTTTGCCAGTGTGTGAGGTGTGTAAGTGGTTGTATGTATGTGTGTGTATGTGGTTTTTATTTAATCTATTGTTTTGTGATTATTTTTAAGTTTTACACAGTTTTTTTTTCACTGACATTTTCATTGTGCCAGACAAGTGACAATCTAACAGATGGACATATTTTCAGTTGTATTTGTAAAAAACTTCCCAACATGATCCTTATTTCCAAAATAAATTTCCCTAAAAGTTTATTTCCCGTTTTCCTCATAAAAAAAAAAACAGGGTGAAAAATTGCTCGGTGTCAATTTCAAACAACATTTTTCACGAATCTTGTTCCATTAAAGCTCGGTGGGGGTTGTTTAACTTATTAACAACAACAAACATTAGCACAACAAAAATGTCTATTGCATGATGAGAGCTTACCCTCAAAAAAAATAAAAAAAAACTTTAACCATATTTCCGTTGTCTACAAACTAAAAATATTGAAAAAATACATAAATGATGAACAAATTATGCTCATTGCTGCAGCTTTAAAAACGAATTGTATTTAATTATTTATTTCAAACTAATTTTCCTAAATTCACTTCAATTAATATTTTTACTATAATTATAATAGATTTATAATCAATTTATCTATAAAGAAAGAAATAAAAAAATGAAGTTTTTGTTATCATAAATTTATCTTTCACAACTATTAGTCATAAATATCTAAAATCACCTGAGTAATATTGTATTTATGTGCTTAAAGATCTTTTACGCTCTCCGGGTGCCAACTTTGGCCAAATTTAACAAAATGGCGAAATGCTTCAAGGGAGTTTTTTGTTTGTTCATTTTCAATCATTTAAAGATTTTCCCAAAAGCGTTTAATTTTTTTTTATATGTATGTATATAAATTTGTGTTAAAATAATTTTTTTAAGGTGTAAAATTTATTTATTGTTTGTTGATAGAGTTAGTCTCTATTAGTAATTAATAGCCTAAAAACTGTGTAATTAAATTAGGGGTTTAGCATAAAAAATAAATAAATGACAAAAATATAAAAGATAATATTAGATAATAGATATTTGTGTAAATTTATTAATGTCTGTCTGTCCGTCCGTCCATCCATCTTTTACCTACATACGTGGAGAATTTGTTATAAATTTATTAAAAGGTTACAATTATTTTTAATCACGTATAGCTTTATCTTAGGTTTTACTAATTTTTCTAAAAGTTAAGATATTTTAATTTTCTGTTTCATAAAAATAATTTGCAAAAGAATATATTTGACGAGCAAGGTGTAATCACTAAAATAAAATTTAATTTTAATTTATTTTATATAAAATTCAATTAAACATATTAATTTTTGTTTGTTTTTTCAAATGATGTATTAAAATAAAGAAAAAAACCATCATATATAGGAAAACATATTTATATTTTGGCCATGAAACGGCTTTGTATTACATTACTGAATAAATAAAATAAACGATTCTGCCCCCATCACTCGGTGAATCTACCCCATTGGATGGGGTAGTTTCGACTTTTTTGGTTACTTCACAAATTCTCAATAAAAATTAACTTAACATGAAGATAGTCAGGATTAAAAGGGTTTAAATAATATAAGCCAACTATAAGTGTTTTTATTACTAAAAAAGTTGATTGATATCGTG
The DNA here is from genome assembly GCA_951394005.1 of Protophormia terraenovae. Classification (NCBI taxonomy): domain Eukaryota; kingdom Metazoa; phylum Arthropoda; class Insecta; order Diptera; family Calliphoridae; genus Protophormia; species Protophormia terraenovae. The sequence continues at coordinate 3,242,850 of OX596074.1, read as the reverse complement.
AACCGTTTTGAAAATATAGTATTTTAAACAAAAAAGTGACGAATGCTTCCCAATTAACAATTTCAAAGAAAAGTACTTATTTAAAAAAAATTGTCTTATGTTCCCAAAACTGTACCAGATTTTTAAAATGTACCAATTTAATAATTTATAAATATCGGTTTAAAAAATAATAATTTTAAAAAAGTTACTGTAATGACAAAAAGTACGAAATTACTAAAAATGTAAAGGTAAATTCGGTAACCTCATATTTCCTAAAATAATTGAGATACAAAAAAAGTTGAATAATCATCGTTTTGGTACTTTTTTGGAACCCTATATATCTTTAATCCAGTAGGCATAGAAATAAAATGTGCATCAAAATAATACCTTATCGAAAATTGGCGAATACAAGTTTATTATTTTTGGGAAATTCGAAGGTTTAAGGGGTAAAAATCGTACCTGTTTTTGGTACTTTTTTCTCAAAATATATTTTTCTTTTTACTGACACATACATATGAATATTTTAACATTCAATTAGTACAATTTAGAAATTCATTGGAATACAATCATTGTTACATTCAGGTGGAATAAAAAGTACCAAAAGAACGGATAGAATCGGCAAATTAAATTTTATTCAAATTAAGCAACGCATTTTTTATTATATTAAACATAGAAACATGAGCATATGAAGTCCTAAGTGAGTGAAAATTCACAAGAGGGGATTCTGTAGTACTTTTTTGTTCTTCTAATGATACTATTTGAATTTTCTATAATATTGAACCTAGAAACATGAAATTAGAGATATATGATGCTAAGTGAATGAAAATCCATAACACGGGACTTTGAGATACTTTTTCATTCTTCTAATGGTACTTTTTGAATTTTCTACAATATTGAACCGAGAAACATGAAATTAAACATACATGGTTCTAAGTGGTTCAGAATTCAAGTGGGAGAACTTTGTGGTATTTTTTCGTTCTTCCAATGGTACCTTTTGAATTTTCAATAATATTGAACCTAGAAGCATGAAATTGATGATAGGACCATATGTAGGTAAAAATTAAAGAAGGGGAATTTTTTGTACTTTTTCATAATTCTAATGGTACTTTTTTAAATTTTCTATATTTCTATCTATATCTATAATATTTAAGCTAATATCATGAAATTAATGATATATGGTCCTAAGTGAATTAGGATCCATAAGAGAGTACTTTTCGTTATTATAATATTACTCTTTGAATTTTTTGTAATAATAATTAACTTTCAAACATGAAATTATATATATATATATATATATATATATATATATATATATATATATATATATATATATATATATATATATATATATATATATATATATATATATATATATATATATATATATATATATATATGTAAATCTCTTTTTACGTTTGCATTTATAAAACTGACCTTCAACCTCAAATATTTTGTTAAATTCTGAGTTTTTTAAACAACTTTAAACGCAATTATGTAAACAACACTTTTTGCTGTGACAGAAAAAAGAAATCAAGACCTGAAATGGTTCCAAGTGGTGCCGGCAAGCACACAAAATCAAAAATTCAAAAAAAAGTGTTTGAAACTAACAAGTTTTTTTATTTCTTTTTCTTGCTGTAGTCGCAAATTTTAGCATAAATGTCCAATTCTTCTAATGTATATAAACACTTGTAGAAAAGGACCAGCATGGATTTAATTAGCGTGCCATTAACCAATGTCAAATTGTGTTGTGCAAAAGTCCTGAAACCAAATTTTAAAATTTTGCAGTTTTTTCACTGGGGATTTTACTCCGTTTCGGATATTTAAAAATTGAAAACAGAGCCTAATAGCTCTTGAAATTATGCATCATTTGACATATATCTTGTTAATGTGTCCTCAAAAGAAATGATGTAGGAGGTACCCAAACTTGGAGAGAAAAAACGTGAATGGCTCCAAGAGGCGTATTTTTCGAGGGGCACACTCGCAACGTTATTTTAGTTTAGCTAGAGCATAGCGTTATCAAAGAAGGTTTCCAAATGACATTTAAAACTCATTGTGGCGTTTCAAAATACATATTAATTTGCTAAACGTGTATAGAAATTTTAAAGAATTCAGCAAATTTTGCATATTTTGTTATAGCGGATTTTGGCGTTATAAATCAATTTTAAACTGAAATAAGTTCATGTGTAAAGTTTTACTTACGCAGAAAATATAATTTCACTAAAAATATTCATCAACGGCTTTCGTGGGCTAAGAACGCGATGTTTTTAGTTTAAAATTAATCATCGAGGCACACCCAAGGCGCTAATCAAAATTGGCGATGATAATGTCAATCTCTAGCTGCTTTAATACCCAATATCAAAATCAATATAGCGTTCGAAAAAAAGTACGATTTTTTATTTAATGCAACTTTAGAGATTCGGGTAAGTACAATTAAAAAATGCATATAAATGACATTGTCTTATGACAATGATTATATTTGCAATAAATGGATGAATATGAACAACACTACATCACTAAAAACTGAATTTTGCAAATTTTATAAGAAGGTTTAATAATTATTAAATCGCTAATATATCCACGCATACTTAACTTATCGTAATATTTTTAATTTGTATTTTAGATTCAGCATTGTAGAGTACATAAATGCAATAATTTTTGATTTAGGACTATAAATAGAATTTTGGCAATTTTTTAAAAAAATGTTATCTTAAACCGCCATAACATTGATGCCGTTCGGTAAAAGCCATTCACGCAAACAGATCTGTGTTGCACTAGGGCCAAGCAATATTTTGAACGTTAAAGATGTAAGAAACTGGTAACTAAAATATTTAAAAAGTTTATTGTTCTTAATGCCGACAAAACACCAATGTCCACGGGAGTTAGGATTCATAGTTTAATTTTAATGGGTTTTTTTCACTTTTGGTATTTCATTTTGTTTTTTCTAAATTAAAAGGCTACCGTTTTAATCTGGGTTATGTTGGAGTACTGCATGATCATGTTAAATGCTATCTATATAAAAGTGAATCTGTGTTTGTTAGTGTTTTATTCGTTGCTTTTATTTTATATCAATAAAATGGGATAACGAAGCACACTATATTTAAAATATTAGAAATATTATTCAAAAATGTATAAAAAATTATTTATTTTATTAAATTATAACTTATATAATTATAACTTATAATTTATTTTATTAAATTATAACTTTATTAAATTATAACTAATAACAATAAACTTATAACAATTTGAATTTATAGTATAGTATTATTTTTATTTAAATCTTTTTTTATTTAAAAATCTACGCTAACAAAGTAGCGGGTATACTGCTCGTGATTTTTAAAGTTTTAAATTATCGTAATAAGAATAATCTTTTGCAAAAACTTCATACATACGTCTTAATTTCATAAATTTCATTTGTCACTGTATTTATGAAAATTTTTATATTTTTTTATATGTTGTATTCATATTTAAGAAAGTATATACGTATGTATGCCAAAGGGGGCTCTACATATAATATTGTTTTTAAGCCATTACAATGCACATTGTAAATATTGTGCCGCCAACATATTGCAACTCTCGTAATAATGTCAAACAATCATACATACAATTTCTTACTGAACTTGCGCACTGACCGGCATTTATATACAATCAAACACTATTGTACATATGAATCTCTCAAAACATAAAACTCTTGTTAAATTCATTTTTTACTATTTCATTTCATTTTTATTTATATTTTCTTAACAATAACATAAGTTGTAAAACGTCCTAACTTTAGTTTTAAAAAATATATCGGTTTTAGATTGTTAAAATTTTAATTTTAAAAGAAAAAAGTTATAAAAATAAATTTTTATAAAAAAACTACACAAATGGTTTGTTTTAGTTATTGCTATTTAATTTAATTATTTATTTTGTTGTTTATATGTATATATTTTGTGCAAACAAAAAAGAAAAATAAAATCAATAATTTGGCCAAGTGTCAGCTTACATTTAGATATTTAATTAATAAAAGAAGAAAAATTGTTTAAACATTAAGAAGAAAATTTCTTAGCTTTAAATATTTATTTTCCTTTTTGTTTTATATAACTTTAATTTTATTAATTATCACAATTGTTATTATTTAATGTTTTTATTTATAAATTGTTAACAATTACTTTTATAAGCAACACAATTATAAAAGTTTAAACAAGCAACCACACAAATTTAGTTTTAAATGTTTCTTATGAGAAATATAATAAAAGAAAACATAGTAATTGTTTGAAAACTTTATTTAAAATGAGTTATAAAAGTTAAAAATATATTTTTCATATAAAAATATAATTGTACTTTATTTCAAAATTGCCACTTGTTTGAAATTCGCCAGTGTTTCGGTTCAAAAGCTTCAGAGAATAGTTACTTATCCCTCAACGTAATGGTCCTTTCTAAAGACGCTTATTAGCCTAGGCTAGATAAAAAAATACATTTTATCTAGCCAAGGTCTTAAGTGCTGCCTGGGTATCTGTATTAATTCCGTATTTTTATACCCACCATCAAAAAGATGGGGGGTATATTGATTTTGTCATTCCGTGTGTAACATGTCGAAGGAATCATCTAAGACCCCACAAAGTATATATATTCTGGGTCCTGGTTAGATTCTGAGTCGATCTAGCTATGTCCGTCCGTCTGTTGAAAGCAGGATAGGGCTCGAACGGAGCAACGTAGGGGGACGAAATTTGGCACAAATGTTTGTCTTATATAAGGTTTGTTTGGGATTGAAAATGGGCAAAATCGGTTAATAAACAAAAAAGGTATGAGCTTAAAACTAGAAACACAGGGTGTCCATTTTACACTTTTCTGCCGATATTTCTGCAACAAAAGCATGTACGACAGCGAAATTTTGTATGTATAGTTTGGGGGTCGATGTAAATTCGAAAATCAAAAATGGGCGTGGTCCGCCCACTTTTGATTTTCGAACAAAATTGTTTTCAAATAGTTCAAAGACCAATGTAAACTCGGAAACAAAAAATGGGCGTGGTCCGCCCACTTTACTTCCCACTTTACCACCCTCTTCATTATAACGCAAAATTTGAAAAAGTTGATGGTGGGTATTTAGATTCGGCCGGGCCGAATATTTGCGCTTGTCCTTTTTCAAAAAGTGTAAAACGAAGAAATTTTTCGGAATGAAATCACATTCAGTTTTCAAATTGGAATTGATTTTCGACTTATATTTCTCAACATTTTTTAATACATTACAGAAAATTACAAATTGTTAAACATTCTTTTTATTAACAAATTTGAACGGAATTTGAAGAAGCAAAAATATAATCGATCGGAATTTAAACTACGGAATGAAAACCATTTTGTTCGGAATGTGTGACAGGCCCGAATATATTGCCCTTCCAAATGTCTGTTTGGAATTTCATACTAAAAATTATCAGGGAGTCGCATATCTCTCAGCAACAAATTTTAAAAGTTTCACAAAAATTTTTTAATTTTAACACAAAATAGAGATTTTATTAAATAAACGAAAATTAACTAAAAAATCAAAATTTTGATGAAAATTGGAATTTTACCAAAAGGACGAAAATTAAAAAAAAAAAAAAAAAATAATAAATTTCATTAAAAGTTCTAAATTTTACCACAAAATTTAAATCTTTGAAAAAATTTAGATTTATCCAATTTATTTTTAAAAATTTTAAATTCAAATTTTGGTAAAAAACGAAATTTTACCAAAAAATGTGGAAAAAAGCAGAAAAGGTCACTCATTTAGAAATTTTACCAAAAAATTTAAACTTCATCAAAAATTGAAATTTTGCCAAAAATTCGAAATTTTACCAAAACGTTGAAATTTCACTAAAAACTTAAAATTTCAATTAAAAAATCAAAATTTCACTTAAAATTCAAAATTTTTCCAAGAATCTGAGTTTCATTAAAAAATTCAGGTACAAAAAAAAAAAAAAAAAAAAAAAAATTCACCAATAATTTATTAAAAATATAAAAATTCTCTAATTTCGTATTATGATTGGCGTAGACAACACAAAAAAAAAAAAAAAATACACGCAATTAACATTGATTTTGTCGTTTTAAACGAACTACGACAACGACACTCGTAACAGAGAAACAACAAGCCTAGGCACAATTTTCGGCGGCTAAATTTTCGACTGAGATTTAGTAAATATTATATTGTTCCGCTCGTAATAAGGGTGAATAACAAATCAAAATTTTACCAAAAATCTGAATTTTATAAAAAAAAAAATTTGAAATTTCACTTAAATTTTAAAGATTCAAAATTTTATAAAAATCCGTATACCTTTGAAAAAATTTTTCGTTATAAATACATAAAGAAACAATACAGAATTGGTCAAACATTTCGTACAAAACTTAAATATATATATATATATATATATATATATATATATATATATATATTTATGCGTATATATAAAAAAAAATTATAAAAAAAAAGAATTTCACCAAAAAGCCGAATCTGCAAAAAATTTTAAATTTTATCAAGACTTAAAAATTTTATAAACAATGAAAAATTTATTTAAAAAAATCAAAATTTCACCAAAAAAACGAATTCGCCAAAAATAAAAATTCCGATGAAAACTTAAAATTCCAATTTTTGCTTTTAACAAAACATTTTTTGTTATTATAAAAAGGGTACTATTTTATGAGGTTAAGGTTAATATATAAAAAATGTTAACATCTATCTTTGGAAAAAAAATAAATTTCGTTTGTTTAGGTTTCAACGAAACCTAAATGGATAAGGCAACACGAATGCACGAATGATACTTATTACTTATTCCATTCTACTAAATATAGCCATTAAATTGCTTTGGTACCGTCTAACAGAGACACCAACATAATTATTTGTGGTTGCAAACTTGTTTACAGATTTCCCCAGTGTAACTACCACCCAACTCTTGCTAGTGTCTTATAACGACAGTTTGCCGAAATCTAAGTGTATGGTAAAAATTTCCCTATAATCAACTTCAGATTGATATCCCCCCTGTTAAACATAAGAATTATGCATTCGATTAAAAATCTTAATATTATTCAAGTCAATTCTTCATTTCCACTAACACTACTAATGAATAATCCTTGAACTCCAAGCTCTTATATAGCGCACTCTCAACAGATTTTCTTTTTAGATAAGCTTGTTAAGCCGCTCTAAAACTATATGAGTATAAATTGTTATCCTTAGGTAAACATCAAATCACTCTGATCTTTGAAAGGCTTTGAATATACAATTAATTAAATTAAAATATGTAGGAACTTAAAAATTTATTTTATTTATAAAATTTATCAAAATTAAAATCACACAAATAAATATTCTTGCTACTGACAATCTCCGTTTTAATGCAATAAGAACTTTTTAAACGTTTTAAACATAAAAAAACAAGTTGCTTAACTCGTTGTCAGGGATATTATTTCCAATAGCGATAGTTGGAATCAGAGCAGGCATATTTCTATTCTGTTAACACTCGGAAATGTTGTTGTGACTACTAACTTGATAAGAAACTCTCTAAATTTACCCCAAAGCACAGTTATCAATAAAACTCCCTCTTTTATAAGTTAGAAAAATCTAATATTAAAATAGTATTTTGATAATGTTTTGGTATATTTGGAAAGCATATAACGGGAATTACACTATCTTAATTACCACACATTTTTTCTGTTTTGAAAGTATAAAAGTATCACCCCCTTTGCACGTTAAATAGAAACTTAATAATAATAACAAAAGCAACAATAGGAAGCAAACGTAGCCTTTTCAGTGCTGCAATATATGCAATATTGAAGTGATTGTATAAGTATAGGTATTGTTATACAAAATGTATACATGTAAGCATGAGTGAATGTATGTGTGTGTGTTTGTTAAAATAAAAATTAGTGAGCTCTATACACACTTTCAACCCCAAAACTTTATTTTCTTTTTATTTATTTATAACATTTGTTTTCCAAAACGTCGTTACTTCCATTAAATGGAATTATGTAAACAACAATATAATTTTTTTATTTTCACTATTTTTCATTTTGCAGACTCCTCAAGCACGCGACGACAGATAGTCAAACAGAAAGATAGACAGACAAATCATATTAACTTAAACATCATCACGACGTTTAAGAATAAGAATGTCAACAAAAATATCAGCATCAGCCGATAGCAGTAGTAGCACTACAACCAGTCCAGCCGCAACTTCGTCAATGTCTGCAACAGCCGCTGCAAATGGTTCAACAACACCAGCTAGACGTCTTCGTACTAGAACCTCAACGGGTGGTGGTAATGTAAGTGGTAGTGAATCGGCCCAAAAGAAATATGGTCCACTTACCGAAAGAAGTGACTCAATTTCTAATGCGTCCACAGCGACTACAGGAAATGAAGAGAAACCAAGTGCAAGTAAAAAATATCACAACAGTTGTCCTCAACCGCCCACAAGTTCTGGACGTAAAGAAAAAAATCATTCGCAACCTCACAGCTCGAGCACTTTTAATATGAATAAAACGGAAGAGTTTAATTTTGATACTCCTTTGGAGTGTCCAGTTTTTCGTCCTACACCTGAGGAATTCAAAAATCCCTTAGCTTACATAAGCAAGATAAGGCCTATAGCGGAAAAATGTGGTATAGCCAAGATTTTGCCACCAGAATCTTGGTCTCCTCCTTTTGCAGTGGATGTGGATAAATTGAAATTTACACCTCGTGTTCAACGTTTGAATGAATTGGAAGCTAAGACACGTGTAAAACTTAATTTTCTCGATCAAATAGCCAAGTTTTGGGAGCTGCAGGGTTCTTCTCTAAAAATACCCATGGTGGAACGGAAGGCTTTGGATCTTTACACTTTACATCGTATAGTCCAAGAAGAGGGTGGTATGGAACAAACTACCAAGGAACGTAAATGGGCCAAGGTGGCAAATCGTATGTCTTATCCTTCTAGTAAGAGTGTGGGAGCCACTCTCAAGGCCCATTATGAACGTATTCTACATCCTTTTGAGGTGTATACATCGGGAAAAGTATTGGGTCAGGGTGGTGCTGGTGCAGCCGTTGCAAATCCAGATGTTAAACTAGAAGATGGTACCGATTACAAGGCCCATGAGATTCCCACACGTCAACAAATTGCTCCACCAAATGAGACCAATGCTCGTCGTTCCAAACGTTTTGCTAATTCAAGTGCCAGCTGTGGTTTGGGCATAAATCGTAGTGGTGTTAAGACGGAGACCAAGGAAGACTTTAAAAGAGATTTATTGAGTTGTTTTAATGCTTCAGCTGCTTCGGCTGCTAATCGAGCTAATGCTGGTAATGGCATTGCCGGTTCTGCCCAAAAGAAAGCTCCTGATCCCAATGCTGCTGTGGATCCCTTAATGAAGTATATCTGTCACATTTGCAATCGTGGCGATGTTGAGGAGTCCATGTTGCTGTGTGATGGCTGCGACGATTCATATCATACCTTCTGTTTATTGCCTCCTTTATCCAGCATACCAAAAGGTCTGAATAATTCATCTTTAATTAAAAGAATAAAATATTAATTTCTAATCTCAACATTTCTCTTCAAAACTTTTTTTTCTTAATTTTAGGTGAGTGGCTTTGTCCACGTTGTGTCGTGGAAGAGGTTAGTAAGCCCACAGAAGCCTTTGGTTTTGAGCAGGCGGAACGTGAATATACTTTACAGCAATTTGGTCAAATGGCAGATCAATTTAAAATGGACTATTTCCGCAAGCCGGTACATTTAGTGCCCACAGATTTGGTAGAACGTGAATTCTGGCGTATTGTTTCATCCATAGATGAAGATGTTACTGTGGAATATGGCGCAGATCTTCATACTATGGATCATGGTTCTGGTTTCCCTACAAAAAGTTCCCTTTACTTGTTGCCCGGTGACCAGGAATATGCCGAATCGAGTTGGAATCTTAATAATTTGCCTTTGCTGGAAGACTCCATATTGGGTCACATAAATGCCGACATTAGTGGCATGAATGCTCCCTGGATGTATGTGGGTATGTGTTTTGCTGCTTTCTGTTGGCACAACGAAGATCACTGGAGTTATTCCATTAATTATTTACATTGGGGTGAACCTAAAACTTGGTATGGTGTACCCGGCAGTTGTGCTGAACAATTTGAAGAAACCATGAAGCAAGCTGCTCCAGAACTTTTTGCATCTCAGCCAGATCTGTTGCATCAACTGGTAACCATAATGAATCCGAATATATTAATGAATAATGGTGTGCCCGTTTATCGCACCGACCAAAATGCCGGTGAATTTGTGATAACATTTCCTCGTGCCTATCATGCCGGCTTTAACCAGGGCTACAATTTTGCTGAAGCGGTTAATTTTGCCCCAGCTGACTGGCTTAAAATGGGTCGTGAATGTATAAATCATTATTCGATGTTGCGTCGTTTTTGTGTTTTCTCACATGACGAACTTGTCTGTAAAATGGCTCTAGAGCCAGCTAAGCTTACATTTGGCATAGCTACCGCTTGCTACATAGACATGGCTGAAATGGTAGACTCGGAAAAGAAACTGCGCAAATCTCTTCTCGAATGGGGTGTCACCAGAGCGGAACGTAAAGCTTTCGAGCTGATACCAGACGATGAACGTCACTGTCAGGAGTGCAATACAACATGTTTCCTTTCGGCCGTTTCTTGTGAGTGTACAAAGGCAATTGTTTGCTTGCGTCATTATACTGTTTTATGCACCTGTCCTCCGGACAAACATACACTTTTATATCGTTATACACTTGACGAAATGCCACTGATGTTACAAAAACTCAAATCTAAAGCTCAAAGTTTCGAGAGATGGTTATCACGTTGTCGGGACATCGTAGATGCCAATACGCCAACATCGGTTACCTTGCAAGAGCTCCAAGAGTTGTGCAAGGAAGCCGAGATAAAGAAATTCCCTTCATCTCTGTTAATCGATCGCCTTAATGCTGCAGTCTTGGAAGCTGAGAAATGTGTAACCGTTATTCAACAATTGGGTATTAATAAGGTAAGATTTGATGTTTTTTAAAAAAAAATTTTGTTCTCTTAAAGTTGAAAAGTTTTGTTTTCCATTTGTCTATTTTGAACCTAAACCAGGGACTGAAAATAACAGTTATTTTTAAATATTAAAACATGAAACGCTTTTTTCATATTGATGATTTTTTTATTTAGGCAATTTTTTCATTTTGGCGTTTTTTTGTTAGTTTTGTAGTTTTTTTTTTCATGCTGATGATTTTTTTTTTTTTTTTAAATTTTAGCGATTTGTTTTAAATCTTGAAGATTTTTTATTTTAATTTGAATGTTTTGTGGATTTTTTCGTTTTTATTTCCTTTTTGAAGGTTTTTTCGTTATGTCAAATTTTTTAAATTTAAACGGTTTTTCATTTTGGTAATAGTTTTCTGTTTAGGCGTTATTTTTTTTTAATTTGACAATATTATTGGCGATTTTATTTTGGTGGACGTTTTTTTGCATTTTTTAAGTGCTGTTTTTTCGTTTCGTTCTTTTTGTTTGCATTTGAGCAGTTTTTTTCATTTTGGGGATTTTATTTTTAAATTATTATTATTTATTAGTTCATATAGTAATATAAAGCCAATTTGACGAAGATTTTTTTCATTTTTGGGTATTTTTTCATTTTACTATTTTTTTTTTTAATTTTGGAGATTTTTTTAATTTTGAATATTTTTTCATTTTGGCGATTTTTTCCGTTTAGGCTATTTTTGTGTTTTTGTTTCTTTACGATTTTTTTTTGATTTGGCTTTATTCTTCTTTGAAGATTTTTTCATTTTGATGATTTTGTTTTTAATTTTGACTGTTTTTTTTTTCATTTTTTTTATTTTGGTGATATCTTTCCGTTTAGGGATTTTTTTCTTATTGTTGATTTTTTACTGTTTTGTTTTTAATTCTTCTTATATTGAAAAATAACATTTTGCATAAAAAAAAAAAAAAATGAAAAAAGCGTTTAAACGGAAAAACGTTCATTAAAACGGAATAACTGTTTTTTGCTTTTACAGTTTTCTTTTTTGGCGTTTAGTTTTGGCGATTTTTTTCACTTGGGTGTTTTTTATGATATTTTTTAACCTTTTCCGTTAGGCGATTTTTTGTTTTATGATATATTTTATTTTTTTGTTTTTAATATAAGAAAAATAGGAAAAAATTTGTTCTTCCGCTCGAAAAAAATCCTAAAATAACTGTTATCGTCTGACTTTTGATATGATAAAATTCATAAAACAGTTATGGTCCCTGGCCTAAAGATATCTTCTTAATACCATTATTTCTTATGAATACATTGCATTCCTTTCATTTAGGTTCGCACCCGTTCTGATAATAATTTGGAAGCTGCACAGTACAAACTCACCATGGAGGAACTTGAATTGTTTGTTCAAGAAATCGATAATCTTTGCTGTACCATCGAGGAGGGTATATCAGTGCGAGAACTTTTAGTTTTAGGCAAACAATTTGTTGAACGCACCAATGAAATGTTAAAGCATCCCTTAGATGCCCTAGAGGAATCTGAATTGGAAGCTATCATTGATGAAGGTAACTCATTGCGTATTGAGTTACCACAAATGCAACAATTAAATATGCGACTTAAACAATTGAAATGGTACAAACGATCACAGGGTCTAAGAGCTGCTAGTGCTAAACTTACATATGAAGATGTTAAGAATTTATTGCATGTAGCAGCCGCTGAGATAGCTCCCACAGATCCCATAATTGATGCCGAAATACGAAAACTTCAACAAATTGGAGCTTCTATTGAAGCCTGGGAATGTCAGGCAAGTAAATATTTCAATTGCAGTACGCAACGTCATGAGCTGGTTGAAATTGAGCAGTTCCTTAAGACTGCAGCTGATATTGAGGGACAAGTGCCTTCTTATGGTACGCTAAAGGATGCCCTTCGAAAGGCTAAAGAATGGTTACGTTCGGTGGAACAACTTCAAGCAAATGACCACTTTCCATATTGTCATACATTAGAGGCAATTGTTGCACGTGGTGCAAGTATTCCCATAAGATTGGAGGAACTTTTGCGTATGCAGGGACACCTTAAAAGTGCCCATGACTGGAAGGAGAATACGGAGAGAGCATTTTTAAAGAAAAGTACTTTCTATACACTTTTAGAAGTTCTAATGCCTCGAGCAGAATCTGTAATTATAGACTCGGATTTAAAGAAACCTTTCGAGGATGATTTCGTTAAAGAAATGAATCCAGCTCAAATTGTTGACTCATTCAAAGTGGCCGAAGAAAAGGAATTGCGTGATATGCGAGAACTTAGACGTCAAAATATGGCAAAAAATCCTCTTAGGGATGATTATTGTCTCTGCAAGTCCTCCTTCCAAGGTGTGATGTACAATTGTCAATTATGTCGAGATTGGTTCCACGAAGATTGTGTACCGCCACCACCACAAACGAATTGTGTTACAGACGAAGGCATTAAAGTGAAGTGGTTATGTCCCTCTTGTGTACGCTCAAAGAGACCACGTTTGGAAACTATTTTACCTTTGCTGGTGTCACTACAAACTCTGCCCATACGCTTGCCCGAAGATGAGGCTTTAAGATGTTTGGCAGAAAGAGCCATGAATTGGCAAGATCGGGCAAGAAAAGCCCTTACAAGTCCTGATGTTACGGCAGCCCTCGAAGTTATAGCAGCAGCAGCCCAACAAAGAAATAAACAAAAGAAACGCAAGGGAGCTAAAGATTTGGGTTCAGCACGTAAACCAAGACGCAGCAGTCAACGTAACTCCAAGGATGAGGGAGGTTCAGATAATGCGGACTCAGACGATGAGGGTCGTTTACATATAGTGGAAGAAAACTTTAGTAATGATGAAGAGGAGGAGGGCGACGCAAATGCAACGAATGATAATACCAGTACACACAATGGTCTCCAGCTACAGAAATTATTATCCGATAGCGAAACCGACAATCTGGAAGAGCTCATGATGGAAGGCGACCTGCTTGAGGTATCTTTGGATGAATCCCAAGAACTCTGGCGTGTGCTTTCTACAGTACAACCAGCCCAGCCTTCAGAAGCTGCTAATCTAGTAGAGCAGCATCAATCTATGCTTAAACAACAAAATCAACACCACCAACAACCGCCTTCCAGTGTTAATTCAGCAGCCGAAGACTCCAACGATAGTTTGATGGTGCAAAGTAGTCCCAACAGTACTAGTAATAGCGGCAGCGGTAATGGTCGTAGTTCAGCCAATGTGGTTAAAAAACGTCGTTCCCTAGATCCTACAACAGGATGTCCGGTGCCCCGGAAAAAAATAGCCACACCGAACAAACAAAATACTACCAGCGGCTCCAATGCAGCATCAGCGAAAAAATCCGCTAGAAAATCAGATGCCAATAACAAAACTCCTGCAGCAGCCGATGATAATGCCGAGAATTATACACCCACCAAACAATCAAATGGCGGCGGTGCACAAAATCAGAATAACAACAATACAGCTTCGGGTTCACAGAAAAAACACAGGAAACGTGTAGCTGGAAATAATAACTCGGGCAATACAAATGTTGCGGCTAGTCAAAAGAAAAACTCTCAAAGAGCTCAAATGGCCCAACAGGAAGACGATGAAGAAGAATGTCGTGCTGAAAATTGTCACAAACCAACTGGCCGGGAAGTTGATTGGGTACAATGTGATGGCGGTTGTAATGAATGGTTCCATATGTATTGTGTTGGTCTCAATCGTAGTCAAATTAAAGCTGATGATGATTACATTTGCATACGTTGTTCAAAAAATGTTACCGTAACTACAACCACGGGGGGTAATGGTGGCGCTGCTGCTGCCACTGTAACAACACAACAAAAAGGACGCTCCCAAACGGCACGATAAATGATGGCAGGCAAACAATCTCTACACTGTCTATCTACTTGTATACATAGTAAATATTCAATCGATATTATATATTTTGAAGAGAAGATTCTGTTTTAAATGGGCATAATTGTTTCCTTTTTTTTAACACATTCTCTTCCTCCCACACCTTAATAATGATCCTATTCCTGTCCCCTTTCTATTAAAACTATTTGTAAAATTCTTCTATTTTGTTTTTTTTATTTCTATTTTCCTATTTAGTAACAAGAGAATATCGAATAAAATAAAGCACGCAAATCCAACCAACCAACAAACCAAACTTAAAACAAAGCACACAAATGAAATATGAAGTTAACGAATAAATGAATAAAAGAAAGAAAAAATGAATAAATAATAGAAAAATTATTATTATTTTTTTTTTTTTTGCACAGAATTCCAAAATCACGCAGCTAAAACTAAACATATTTAACACAGAAAGAACTGAAACGACGATGAGCCATCTTAACATCCAATTTATAAAAAAAAATATTAGAAGGAAATGATTGTTAAACAAAAACAATTAGAAAGAAGTTAAAAATTAAAACTGCACTTGCAATTGTCTTAAAAAAATAAAAACTTTAAATGATTTAATTTAGCAAGAATTTGATTTTTCAAGGACATAAAAGTTTGGTTCTTAATATTTAACAAAATTGGTAAAAGTTTTTGTCTGTATTTTCTTTTATATATACAAAAATATATAAATATATATAAACTTATATATATAATATTTTTATGATTTTACTGAAACAAAAAAGCGATAACTTATATGTAATTTTATTTAATTATGTTAGTTTGTATTTGTAATAACTTGTAATGCTTAATTAGTAATGTAAACACTCTGCCCATAATTAATTAGTATAGAAGAGTATACATGTATATGTGTGTGTATATAAATATATATATTTATTATAACATATATGCATATATATATATAAATATATACTTATTATAATAAAGAAAAAAGAAACCCAGAATAAAATAAAAATTCTATATTTACATACCTACATATAAAAAACATAGATTTTAATACATATACATGTACAGATAATAATAACAATAATACACTATATATGTATTTGTATTATTTAAAAAAGAAAAAAATTGAAGAAGTATAAAAAAACAGCAAAATAAATAAAAAAAAATTTAATCAAAAAATTAATTTAACTACCCAAAAAGCAAATCGCCCTCTAAAACGAAAAAAAATCTTAAACAAAGGACCTAATTTCTAATAGACTGACTGTGACAGACGTACACATACGTTTTTAGACATTAAAAAGAATATAAGGACACCAAAACTACACCTTTAGAGTTAAAAAATATATCTCTTAAAAACAAAAAAAAAAAAAAAAAAAAAAAAAAAGCAAACACAACATTGTAAATTTTTTATTTCTTTTTTTAACGTGTAAAGATTAATTAAATTAATATATATATATTGACTAAATACTTTTGATTAAATTTTTAGCATATAATAAAATAAAAAAACACCCACATACACTTACACACCCGTACATACATACATAAATAAATACATACTTATATAAATATATATTATTATTATGAAACCCTTAAATTTAAATTTGATGTAATTCTATATGATTAAAAACAAAATAAAATAAATGTAGTATTTTAAACGGCTCGTTTTAGTTTCCTATATGGGGGAGGGGTGGGTTTTTTCTTTGATGGCCAGCATGACTAATTGTTTTCGTCATTTTTAGTTTATTTAGAAAAAAATAGATTTAAAGTCAAAAGTTTTAGTTGTTATCCTATGAGCAACCAAATTAAAAATCCGTAAAGCAATGTTTATGTGATTAATTTAATCATATTGGTTTCGTGTTAAAGATTTATGTCTTCGGTAAATAAATTTGAAAATGGGTCGTGGTTTTCATTGTAGTTATTTAATTTTATGTATATAATTTTTAATATTTATGGAATAGTAAATAAAAAAGTAAGAATATATTGAAAAATTAGAGTGTCCCTATTATTTTTTCCAACACTGTATGTATATTAATTTAAATTCATTTAGGATTACAATTTTTATAAAAACGAAAACTTAAAAACTAAAAAGAACTCATGGGTTCAAAAAATTACGAATATTTTCCTTGATAGCATTTACATCATGGGAAAAATCAATATGATCGTATAACATATTTTAATATTACACATTACACATTCTACGAAACGGATCAAAATTGGAATAATTAATTTACGGATGTATTGGAGTTTAAGAAGGATGTGAAACTGTGACCCCATTTATTAAATTTATAATGAATGAAGTGTTAAGATAAATTCGTCTGTTTTTCAGTGTGGGAAGTTTAATTAATGCTAAACGACTTTCATACGGGGGAAGATTTATGTTTGGATTCCATAAACGTGATCGTAGACAAAACAGCATTAATGAAATAATTTAATTCAAAGAATTAAGATTTAAAATTTTATTTTTATATCCTTTGTGAAAACATTGTTAAACAAATTATTTAAAAAAAAATTGCGAATATAATTTTGTTACGAAATTCGAGAGTTTTTTCTTAGGGGGAATTTAATTGTCAAGCCAATTCATAAAATGGAAAAATTTTTTAAATAGCGAATATATTTTATATTTTTAGGCCCAACTACATACAATACTTTTGCTTCAACTGCAACTGACAACTGCAGTAAAATACATGTTTTATATGGAACGGAACCAAATCAGCACGCCAAACTTTTGCGTGAAGTACTTCAAAGATGAAAAATTTTAAACTTTGAAGTATAGAAGTAAGTAAATACATTTTGTCGGTTGTTTTATTCTTATTTTAATATTTTTCGTTGAGTTGGAAATTTTAAATTGCAATTCATTATTTCAACTGAAAGCATAATTTAATGTTTACATTTTTATATTTTATTATATAAAATATTAATAAAACAATAATGCAACGACTGGGCTAATATCATTTGAGCTTTTAGTCAACTTTTTAAGAGAAGCATTTTTTTTTTCAATGTAAAACATTCGAGGGAAGTGAATATTTAAACTTAAATTACCTTTTCTATAAATCTGTAAAGCAACTTGGTAATTATATGTATGTAAGTATAACTAATGATTGTAAAAAATATTCATATATAGATTTTTATTATTTTTTTTAACTATTTTTGAATTTGTAGGTATTTTTTAAATTTTCTTTTTTATATCCACCATTTAAAATTATGGGTGATATATTGAGTTTATCATTACGTGGGTAACATTACAATCATCTAAGACCCCATAAAGTATGTCTTCGAGTGGGCCTTCGTAAAAATGGAAAACGAACTAACGATGTACTTCCGTCTGTCTGTTGGAAGCAGCATAGTACTCGGAGTGGACATCCTAGGAGAACGAAATTTGGTTCAAATATTTGCCTTATATTTTTGGTGTGGTACTGAAAATTATCAAAATCGGTTCATAAAAAAGCAAAAAGCATGTACATTCACCAAATCTTGTACTAACAGTTCAAGGACATACGTAAACTCGGATAGCAATAATGGGCGTGGTCCGCCCATTTCCCAAGCCGAATATAAAATTCTCACTTGTTACATATTTATTTTTCATTTTTGTAATTTTAACATAATTATTTTTCAAAATGATGTACATATTATTTTTTATATATAAAATTTTTCCAAAATTTTATATTTTTATTTCTGAATTTATTTATTTTTTTATTTTATTTATGTCTATAGATTTGTATCCATAGAATAGAACTAGAAGTTTATGTGAGAGCCACCCTATACTAAATTTTCCAAAAATTTACTCATTTTTTTGAAAATACAAAAACAAAATATATGTGACTACATGTATTTTGTTTTTGTTTGAATTAGGTTTCTGACAATTGAATTAGGTTTTTTTCTCTCACATAAATATCTAGTTGTTAATCTATGTTTGTATCCTTACAGATATTTTATTTTTAATTATTTTCTATATTTTTGATTTTTATAATTTGGTGTTTTTATAATTTTTTAATTCGATATTTTTTTTAATTTGTACGTTTATTAATATTTTTATTTATGTATTTTTTTAGGAATATTTGCTTTATGTTTCATCAAATTTAAATAAAAAGATAAGCTCCACAATAACGAGGAAGTGCCAGCAAAAGACAAGACATTATTGATAAAACGTTAAAAAATAATGTCTTATTTATCATAAATTTTTATATTATTTATCATATATTTATAATAACTGTTAGTTTCCCAATACAAAATGGTAAGTGTTTTTATTTCCTGCTAAAAACCAAAATACAACTCTGTCTAACAACCGTTATATCTGCAAGAGAAACTATGTCATTTCCTTTTTATGCGTGCTTTTCCTCTTTTGATGATACTATTTTTTTTTCCTTTATGTTTTTGTTTTTGGTCTCTTGTCCATAATTCTCGCTCTCTTTGGCTGTGTCTGACAAATAAAGCTCTCTTTGTGTGAGATTGTCTGGTGCGTTTTTAGTTTAAAATTGCGAAGGAAACAAATACTCCAGTTGTGTCAGTCATTTAATCGTTGATGAATTTAGTAATAACTTTTTCGCAAATACTGTCAGCTCGTACAAACACAAATATTAACGTGCTAAAAACAACAAAAAAGCAAAAAAAAAAAAAAAAACTTATTAAAATAAAATTTATATACACATATAGAGAGATATTTTTTTGTATTAGAAATTTCGCAAGTGTAAAAAAAATAATAATTTAAATGAAATTAAAACAAAAATAAACGAAAATTAAAATGTTAATGGAAATCATTAAGAAATAATGATAAAAAGTGAAAATTAATTTATTAGAAAAAGAAAAAAAAAAAGTGAGTGAATTTTTACGTATCTAATTTAAAATGTGTATACATATGTATGTGTGTGTAAGTGTTTGTATAGGAATTTTGGAAATGTTGCCTTGAAGCACACAGGAGTGATAACTTATCCATAATAAAAAAAATAATAATAAAAAAACAACAACAAAATATGTAAAAATAAAAAAATGTATATGTTGAAAGAGGGAGGTGGACTTAATGACAGGACAATGGTTTACTTAAATAAGTTATTAACATATAAAACACATAACTGATTTAAGTTGCTTTTTAATTGATTTAACTTGATTTGTTTGTATTAAATAGTCACCAAAGGTATTTAAATATGTACATAGCAAATATGTACTCATACAGTAATAATATTAGTTAGTGGTAGCAACAGCAGCAGCAGGAGGAGAACATTTTCGCATTAACCCTAAATGACCGCACCACCTTATTTTTTCTTTCTTTTGTTAATATTACTTTAACTTTTATTGTTGTACAGACATAAAGGACACTCATATCAGACATTCAATCTACATATAACCTACCTATACACACATACTTCTATTTTATACTGTTATTTGGTTGCATGTATCCAAAGTGGCAAGAAATTTGTTTGGAATTTTCTAAAGAAAAAAAAAATTATTTCAATTTAATAATCGATTTTAAAAAATGTTCATTAAAATTATAAATTTTTCACAACACGCACATACAATATGACAAGTACTTGTACTTGAAGTGAAAAAAAAAAAACTAAAACAATAACAACAATAATATTTAAAAAAACAACAACAGCAAAACACACAAACTTTTAAACACTCTCTCTCTGTTATAGAAATGATGATGAACAATTGTAATGGCTCCTTCAGAAAAAGAAAGAACCAACAATTTTCTTTTACAGAAAAAAAAAGAAAAATATTTTTTGCTTTAACTTCTTGTTGTTATTGCTGTTGATGGTGTTGTTGCTATTGTGTTAAACCCTTTCGAAAAAAATATGAAAGCAATGAAGAAGTATTTTACATACATACATATGTTATATTGTTTTTTTGTTTTTTTTTTTTATTATTTTACCATGCCTTCAGGTGTATGTCCTTCAATGGATTTTCTTTTTTTATTATTATTATTATTTTTGTGTACAACTTATCATCATCTATCCATCCATAGTTTATTTATTTTTTTTGTGAACAATGTATGTAACTTAGAGAGAAGGGGGAAAAGTTTATTTAGGATAAAATAAAGTACGCCTTATTTTGGGGTTCAATATTTTTTGATTCTTAAACAAATCTGAAATTGTCTTTGTTGTTCAATAATGATATGTTTGACTCATTTCACTTGGAAACAAGAAATCCTAATACCATAATGTTGTCTTGACATTTATTTCTGATCTAAATAAATAAATTCCAGTAAGGTATTACAATATTGACTTCAGATTAATTCCAGATAAGTAATTTAAGCTCAATGAAGAGTCGAATTTCTCGATTCTTATTTCCGCTAAAGTCGGGCAGTTAAAGTTAAACCTTTTCTTCATATATACAACTCTTACTAAATCCCTTGAAAGTAATGTACTTATTAAACGCGAACTTGTTATAAAATCACATACTTCATATATAAAAAAAGTTCATGAATTGTCCGTATTGTTGCTTTTGTAAAACTGCTGCCACCTGTTTCATTTCGCCATGATACAGAACGTGTAGTTCATTATATCCAAAAAGGAGTAAATTTTCCCATTTTCCCTGAGCAATTTTATATAAGTATGTAGTTCTCGTTGCAATTGTCAGGTTCCCTAGTTTTGTGATAGGGCTGTTATCTGAGCAACTAAATGCGCTGTTTTAGAGTCGGTTTTTCAATAAATCTTTTCTTTTACATTCCATCCCTACTTCCTGAAACCCACATTGCCATTCATGTTTTACCGAAACTTCGTACCCTCTCATGTAGTAGGATTTCCTCTATGAGCAGATGTTAAGTTTATACCGCCTATAGTTGGTCGTCAGAGTCTCGTTGGCTATAAGCAGGAGACATCAACAGTGCGTGAGGATGACAATTGGAAAGGATAGGCTATATGAACAATTAAATATTTCAAAAGTTTTTCGCTTCACTTTTCCATTGGCGTCCTATGATCCAGTAGGAGTTAAAAAAACATATATATAAAGGTCAACTGGGCACCCTTTTATATTTCAAAACGGTCTTCCCGATAAAATTTAAAGAATCTTGTGACCGATATATTTGGGTAAATATTATACAGACTTTCAAATGGAAATTAATACCAATATCACTTGCGTTAGTTTTAACTGGCGAGAGATTTATTTTGAGGTTACCTTTAATATAAAACTGAGAGAATTTAAACTGTATTCAATGGATATTATGATCGTTATATTTAGGCAGATATCCCAAAGTCTTTCAGATGAAAATTGATATTATAAACACTTTAGTTTTAACTGGTGAGAGGTTTATCTTCATAAAAGAAAGACAATTCAATTTGTATTGAAACCTTATATTTTGACAGATATCTAGCGGTCTTTAAAGCAGAATTTTTGGGTAATATAAGTATGAAACTTAATGAATTAATCTTGAGAGTTTTATATTTGGGCTGATATCTTGCTGTCTTTCCGATAAATTTCAGACCATTACCACAAGGGTGTAAAAATATGTAACTTCTCTGATAGCTTATCGACTTTTATGTTTCGATCATAATTTGAAGAGTTACTTTTCGTTACAACTTATAGGAAGAAGGGTTTTCTTTGCAACCACCAGGGGAATATAGAACTGGGCAGACAGGCAACCGCTTATATGTTCCAAGTTTTAACGATACGACCTAAATAACTATTGAAAGGCGAAGTTATTGATTGATTTTTTTCTTTACAATCTCAGGATTCAATAAGGTACTTTTACTATTTCGACATAAAGATCGTTATAAAAAGTGTTTAGACTCAAAAATTTTGTTTAATAATTGGCTTTGAACTTAATTGTTAATATTAGTTGAATATGATTTCTGATATAATTTTCGAATTTACGATAATTTAATGTAGCATTTGGACTACATAATGGAAATAATGCTGCGGGAACGGAAGAAGTCATTAACAGCATGAATTTCATCATTCTAACCGGCATTGTTTCAAGTAGTAATCTTCAATGATTTCAACAAACTATAAAATATACCAATTAGTTACTGTCATGGCTTAAGGTCACATCATTGACAGTGAGTCCTTAATAATAAGACATCATTTCATAAATTGCAAAAGACATATCTAGATTTTGAAGTCTTTTTGATATAACCTCGTTCTACAAAAAAATTTGTGTGTATGTTTGTGCGTGTGTTTGTGTATCTGTGTTATACATGCAATTTCAGTTCTTTTTCCTTTTTTTTGTTCTAATGTCAAACACAAACCTACAAGCAAACACAGTAAAAAAATATAAAATTCCTGCATGCAAACAAACATTTTGTTTCTAATTTATGGTGCAATTGATTGTTATTTTACATTTTAATACACTCTATCTAACACAAAACATACACACATGCATACAACTTTTTATATATGCAAACATATGTAGCCCAATAAGAACAAGTACATATGTCCGTCCGTCTTTCCGTCTGTCCATTTACCACATTCATAGTGCAGTAATTTGGAGTGTCCTTTGTTTTATTATATTTTAGTTTTTTGGTTCTTGTTGTTTTTATTTATTTTAGTGTCTATGAATGTGTAAATAAATGAATCGATGAGAATGATGAGGTTGTGTTATTTCCATTTTTTTTAACATATAATTTCGCGAAAAACTTATTTTGGTCTACTTATATTTCCATGTTTCCATGTGTGTATGTGTAAATGTGTGTGCAATTGTGTATAATAAATGCATTTCTGTTTGTATCCCTAAACTTTCCTTTTTGTTGGACTTTTTATGTATTATATTGCCATTATTTTAGAGTGGTGCCATTATTTGTATGTGGGGGAAAAAGCGCTTAAATTTATGGAATAAGAAAAAAGGTTAAAGTCAATTATAAGTGGGCAAATTAGCACAGAGACCGGATTTTAATACTAAAAAAACAATCTTTTTATTTTTATTTCAATCGAAAAACAATCTTAAAAAAAAAAAAAATTCTAAACAAAAACAATTTCATTGAATAAAAAAAAATATTTTTGAAACAAAAGTATTGAAAAAAAAAAAAAACAATAATTTAAAATTGTTTTCGAACTGATATTTATTTTTAAAGATATTTATCGTTAAAGATATTTATTTTTTTCATCATTGATGGATATTTATTTTAAAAATAAAAATCCTGCACATATTTTTTTTCAACAAATGAAAAAACATTTTGAACATTAAAGATATTTATTTTGATTGAAAAATAAAAATAAAACGTTTTCGGGTGCTTGAATTAGCAGATCATTTTAATTATTATTTCTTTTTTAATTAAAAAAAAGAAAAAGAAAAATAATAAGGCATGTCTGTAAGAATGAGGGATATGTTTTATAAATCAATTTATAAAGTGCCAAAATAAATGTTTGAACTATGAAAAAAAAAACTAATTAATTTTTTTTTTTTATACCCCTGTGGTGTAAAGGGTATATATAAGTTTGTCATTCCGTTTGTAATTTTCACAATTTTCGTCGGAGAAAAAAAATTTTTACATTTTCTTGATCCTTATAAGAAATGATGTCGATAGGACGATGTCCGTGCGTCGGTTAAAATGGTTTTTATGAAGCCCACCGACAACTGCCATATATAATATATATGTCAAACGATCGCAAATTCTTTCGAAAATTTTGCTATTGAAATTCAGCAAGATCGGTTCATAAATGGAGGAGATGTGTCTAAAAAACCGGTTTTTTGTTGTTTTTGCTGTAAATGGCGTTTACAAAGCCTTCCAATAACATAGATACATGGTATATGTATAAAAATATCAGAAGTTTCTTCTAAAACTTTTCTATTGAATTTAAAAAAAATGTCGGTTCAAAGATGGTCGAGATATTAAAAAAACCGGTTTTAAAAACCGGTTTTCGATTTTCTAAATCCCCTATATAAGCTATTGGCTTCGTTTTTACGACAAAAGATCAGAATTTGTTTCCGAATTTTAGTGTAAAAGAAATGAACTCAATCGGTCCATTATTACCCGAGATATTGGCCAAAATATATTTTTTACCGATTCTCTATTTTATATAAGTAATTCTTATATAGATCGGTCACAAATATTTTTCTTGAATTTCGGGTTTTTGAATCATCCAAATGGGTTAATAAACAACCGAGTTATTGGCAAATCTTATTTTATTTATTTAATGCGCGTTTCCCTTATAGTTGTTGTTTTCATGAGTGATGAAAAACAATAACAACAATGAGCTATGGCATATAATATCGTTTTTTTTTTCAATTTTTTGAAGGAACTAGTATGTAAGTTATAATCTTCTTTCTTTCACTGAAAATTCGGATTTTTTTTTTTTTAATTTTTGTGTTAAAAAAGTGAACTAAGACGGTCCAGTATTTACCGAGTTATAGGCTTATAGGTACTATTTGAGCTATGGACTTCGTTCTTGCACAGATCGATCATAAATATTTTTTTTTCGAGTTTCGGTTTTTTAAATCAGTCAAATCGGTCCATAAATTTTCACGATACTCTTTTTTAACTTAATATTGTCTTAGAATTATTATTAAACTTTCAAACTATCTAATTCCATCTCAACGATGGTGAAGGGTACTCGTATATAATAATCGGCACAGCCGAATATAACGCTTTTTTTTTTGTATTTTGTAGCCTTTTTAAGCTTATGTTATGGATTAATTTAGTTTTTGAATACCCCTAATATGGGTGATAAAAACCTATCTCGGTAGTTAGCTTCGAACCAAAGTTATTTGCAACGAATGACAAAAAAAAAAAAGAGAAGTTTAAATTTTAGTTCTATTTAATATTAAAAAAAATCAAACTAAAAAATTTTCACAAAATTACTAATTTTCAATAAAAGTACTTTTTTAAAATTTAGCAATTTTTTTAATTTTTTAATACCAATTTACAAAAAGGTATCAATTATAAAAATACCAAAATCCAATTTTCGAAACGATAACATGTTTTGAAATAATTTTCTAGTTTTTAAATAAAGTACCAATTTCTAAATTAAGTGAAAAATTTAAAAAACCAAAAAAGTATATTAATTTTTCGAAAAAAGTACGCAAAATAAAGTACGCAATTTCTAAATTAATTGCACATTTTCAAATAAAGTTTAAATTAATTTTTTCATAAAAAGTAAATTTTAAAGAAAGTATTTAAAAAAAGGGTTAAACCTTTTCCAAAAAAAGTATTATATTAAGAAAAAAAAAGTGAATTTAAAAGTACCAAATTTTGAAAGAAAAAAAAGTACCAACTTTCAAAATATATAAAATTAAAAAAAAAAGTTTTACAAAAAATACAAATTTTCTTGAATGTTCTAGAAACGTACTAATTTTGTACCAATTTAAAAAAATTTTAAATTTTAAAAAAAGTATTAATTTTTGCAAAAAGTACACATTTTACAATAGTGCCAATATATGTATATATAAAAAGTATCAAATTGAGGAATGGTTTACATATACCTATGCTTTCACAAATTATGAACTCTAAGTATCTATGATCAGATAGAGAGCAGTCTTCCGACACTCTCCAATTGTCAATCAGATGAACATGTTCACTACTGTTGAGTGTAATATCCAGAACCTCCTGTCTGTTGGAAACCACGAAGGTAGGTTCTGACCCTTTGTTGACAACTACCATATTATATGAAGTCCAAAATACACTCACCTCTGTTGTTGGTGTCGCGTTAGCGTGGGCTCCAATTATGACAGGACTCCGTTTGAGCTTCGCTGCTTTCACCATTTCTCGGTGTTGGTGGGTCCTCATGGTAAGAAGTTAAATCGAAGCCAGATAGTCTTCCCTCCTGTTTCTAATGCTGCTGCCACCGTGTCTGTATCGCTATAATCAGATAAGATGAATCCGAGTCCAGAAGAGCGTCTTCGTCCTCCACTACTCCCAGTCTGCCAAAGAGTTCCCCAATCTTACCTGGGTCTGATTAGAATGCCTCTGTGGAGTCCGAAAGCGCGGTGTCGTCATCCACGTCAGTTTTGGCGTCTTTACCTTGCGGCTCCTTAAGCTTGACGCTAGGGGTTTCGGCGTCGGCCTTGTCATCACCACGGTAGACGCGCAGTCTTACACTATCGAATCCGTAGTATATGCGACCTTGCTTCTGCCTTAATGGTGCCAAGGATTCTTCATTAAGAACTACGACCACCTTTCTAGTCGCACCTTCAGGAGCGGAAACCTTGACTATCTTCCAGTCACTGGTTGGTAAATCAGGGTTTCCGATCTGGATGTACGCCAGAATTTCCGCAGGTTCATGTGGTTCCGCCGGAATGACTGCGATTGATCTCGGTCTGCGAGGAATCTCACTTACCGGGACCAAGTGAAGTCTCGCGGCAGGCCACAATTCCCCTAGGGACGCGACTGCTAGCTGCAATAGGAACGCAGATCGTTCACTAGTACAGGCAAATAGTTTGATGTAGCCTTGGAACCAGCCAGCATCATCATTCTGGGGAGATGGTCCTGGATTCTCCTTGAGGATGTTCCAGTACACCTCCAATATTTTCTGACGGATTAAGTTCCATTTCTCATGAGAGATGGCTCCGTCACTGACTATGGCTCTAACCAGTGGGTTCCTTGCGATCTCACTAAACGGCCTATTCACAACCTTTGGGTTGTTTTGCCTTGTTGTTGGAGGGGGCTAGCTCTTCTTGCTAGCCAATAGTGGCTCTGGCCCATATTAGAGAGGATTTCTCCTCAGGTGTTAGTTGGTCTTCAGGCTTAGATCCAAGCTTGTCGACCATACGTAAGGCGGCACGCTATTCGATGAATGCCTTTCTTTGAGGATTTTTGCGATGGGGCGCTTTATCAGCCGTAGAGGCAGCAGAGGATATGGGGGAGGAGTCCGACTTGTCGTCGATGACTTGTCTATAGCAGTTATCGCTTGGGTAGCTGTGGAAGTCCCTACAGCACCCGAAATAATGGGGTTAGCTGAGTTTTCATCAGCGAGGGCAATTGCAGCCTTGGAGGTACTTGCCACGACGGGCAGAGGTATCTCGCTGCTTCTATGCTCACTATCACCAGAAGGTTGGATAGTGGGCTGCTTCTTCCAGACGGACAGCTTGGGGTTACCTTGCTGGGTGTCCGCATTTGTTTGTTTTGGTTTAGTGTTATCCATTTGATTCCCACGAGTAGTCACGTAAGGGGATGGACGATCCATGCAGTGACGGCGTACGTGGAGTTGTTAGCGACTAGTTCTCTTTAACCACTTACTAGCCATTCAGGTTCTCGGCACTGCTACCTACCACCTTAACCTTACAAGTGGGAGAAAAAGGAAAATGGGGAAAGAGAAGGAAAATATAAGGTTATGGGGAAGTGTGGGAGATGGGTTTGTTCTGTTTTGGTCCGCGGTCGTTGTTATACAACTCAATTTCTTAAGGAGTTT
The DNA here is from genome assembly GCA_951394005.1 of Protophormia terraenovae. NCBI lineage: Eukaryota > Metazoa > Arthropoda > Insecta > Diptera > Calliphoridae > Protophormia > Protophormia terraenovae. Next base: position 3,214,815 of record OX596074.1, on the reverse strand, counting down.
GTGCAGATTTTCCCACCATTTGTAATAAAATGTATCTTCCGGTCTGACAAAAACACCTTCGGTTTAGATCTATATATAGCATGAGACCATTTGTACAATGTCCCCATGTATATGAAAGATCCTCGCAGAAAATGAGTTGTAACACATTAAATGCCTGACCTTGGTATTTGAGTTGAGAGACCATTTGTACAATGTATCTCAAAGTTCCAATACTTAATTTCATAGAAACGTATCACAAGATTTGATCACTCATTCTCCCCTATCCGCTACCTGGGGACGCGCTCGATGGGAGACGGACAACTCCACATAATTTAAGAACATAAGTAATTTAGAGCGAAAATACCAATCATTTAACAAATTATTTTCGTTACGTTTTCATAAACCCAATTAGGTGAGGATTTCATAAACAGGCAGAATATTAGTAATAAAAAGTAGGTACATATTTTCAAAAAAGTTCTTTATTAAAAAATAATTTCAAAATAGAATTTTCAAACAATTTTTATAAAAGTAAAATATTTCTACAAAGTACAAAAGCAAGTAAAAGTATTTCCATTTGCAAAACAAGTACCAATTTTTTAAACACTAAATTTTAATTTGTTTAAGTGAAAAATTACCCTTTTAGTAAAATGTTTCCGTTAATAATTTTAATTGTTTTAACTAAAAAGCGCTTAATTGGTCTCAAAATACACTTTAAATGGCAATATTAAAATTATATACATCAACACTAACACATTTGCAGAAAAAATAAAGAAAACTTGCAAACACATTCATAATACAAACATATGTGTGCATGGGTATCAAATAAATGTCTTTTTCAAACAAAAACTTCGTTGCTCTTTAACAAAAATAACGAAATTTCCTTTTCGTGTTTATGAAGAAAGTTTTTATGTTGTTGTTGTAGTTGTTGGTGTCCTTGTTGCTCATTTTTAAACTCTTGGACAAACACTGTTGCTGTCAATTTAAGTTTGTGTATGTGTAATGCTTTTTGTTTTTTGCATTCTTAAAAGAAAAAGTTAGTTTTTTATACAGACTATTGTCGACTCGCAGAAGTAGAAAATTGAGTGGAGTTTTTAATTTGTTAAGAAAAACAAAAGTTGTTTTAACTTTAAAATTGTTATTTTAGATAAGAATAAAAAGATAAAATTATATTTTTTAATAAAACTTTTTTTTTAAATACAGTGAGTGATAAAAAAATTTGTGTTGCAAATTATTTAGCTTTAAAAGAAATGTTTTAAAGAAAGAAAAAAGTGAGTGTTATAAAAATTTTAATGAAATAAATATAATTTTATATAAAATTTCAAAGAAGTAAGAAAAAATATTGAAAAATAGTAATATAATAGATTTGATTTGAATAAAAATGTTAAAAAATAAATTTAAAATTGCAAGTTTAAAAATAAAATGTTAAAAAAAAATTTTAATTTAAAAAAAATTAATAAAATTTTTTATGCAAATAATTGATTGAGGCTTAAGAAAAATGTATTTTTTAAAAATCTTTTTTTTAATAAGATTTTTTTAAAAATGAAAAAAACTTTCTCTTTGGTATATTAGCTTAGGAATCCTTTTTATTTTATTGCAATAAAATGATTTGTGTATGTGAATTACAATAAAATATTAGAAATGATTTTTTTTATGTTTTTTACAACAAAACCTTAATTTAAACATTTTAAAAAAAGTTACAAAAGAACTTAAAATTAATCACTGTATTTACGTGAACGACGTTTTTTATTCAATTTCTTTGCTCTGGTCTTAGACATATGAGACATTAGGAAAAATGAACCCGGCAAAATAAGTAATATCAAGTAGATTTTTAGGAAAGTTGGCATATCAAAGGTAAAATTCCATTTATTAGGCATTTCCACACTAAATCGTTTGGTTTCCTCAAAGTAGGGAATATTGCGTAAAATAATAATGCCCTCACATAAAATGCCCAAGGGATAAAGGGGTATCCAAATGGTATAACGCAACCAGGTGAGCAAACCAAATTCACGTTTTAAAATTTGGCTGATGTAGTAGGGATAGCTAAAAAGGAAATTAAAGATATTTAAAATTTAAGAAATAAATTAAAAAATGCTTAAACTTACCGAAAAACTTCCACTAAAGACCATATTAAAAATACATAAAATACTGCCGGTTTAGTTTGCATGCGTTCTTCAAATTCTATCATAAAGAATAAAACAAAATTGCGTCCTGTTACTTGCATGAAGGGAACCCAAGGACTGCCTTTAGTATAACCAAATATGGGATGTAAGACTTCCAAATATTGTAATAATTGTATAAATTTCATGGCATTTCCCACAGCAGCATAGGTTTTGGTTATAGAATCAGCACCATCACGATAATATAAAACTCCCATAACGCTTAGGATATACAAGAAACCAATAAACTGGGCCAAATTGTAAAATACCATATAAACCTTTTTGGAACTTTCTAAAATTAAAATAAAGACAAATTACATACAAATTTTCCTTATTATTTTTATCTATACCCACCTTTAATATAACCTATTTCCTCTTTTTGTAAACGATCATATTCTTTGGAATAATCTTCTATAACATCTCTAGGTTTTTCATCTTCTAGTAAATCATCCTCGGTTAGCCAGCGATCAAAATCTACTTTTAGCCATTGAGGTTTTTGTGGTGTAGCCACTAAACGAGGCCACCAGCCATTTTCCCATTTTTTTATAACAAACTCTACTTTATGGTCGTTTACTTTAAAGGTCGATTCCTAAAAATAGAAATGGCATTTCAACAAAAACACACACACACACGTTATCAACAGAAATGCACAAAGTTAGCATAAGAGTTGATTTTAATTAAACAACCCATTACCACCTACATACCTCATCGTCTATGAAACCATAGAAATGTATTTCAAATTTATATTCATTAAATCCTCGGGCTCCCATACCTTTTGCTTTAAATTTAACCGTTTTAGAAGTAAACTCCACTTCGGGGCTCTATAAAGTAATATTAAATAACAATTTAAATAATAATTTATTAAATTAATTTACAATCTTTGTACCTTGGCATCTTTAAGATCAACTTTTAACGTAATTTGTTTATCCGTTTGAGCCCAATAAACAAATGGACTCAACATTTGAACACCACCGGCATTATTGGTAGATGATTGTTTATTATTATTTTCTGAAGACGATTTTGTTTCAGTCATTTTTTTCTCTTAAAAAAAGAAATTTTTAAATTTTCTTTAATTTGTGTATGAGAAAAAACACACAAAATTTTTAATACACCAAGTTTTTTTTTTTTTTTTTTGCAGGAATATTCTTTCAAAGAATTTCTTTGAAAAAAAACTATTATCATTTGACAAATGACATTTTTGGACATGCGCCGAACAATTTTATCACGGACGGCGGCTTTTTAGGAATTGATGACGGCGGCAAATACACGATTAACGATTTATTGTTAGAGTTGTAAACATACGATGACAAACTGTTATCGTATGGAAAGTAAACAAAAACCAATGTTAAAATAACATGTTTAATGTTAAAAGATAAATAATGTTATAATTAAAGGGGACATAGGAAATTTTAAAGAAATCGTTAATTAATATAATTGGAATTAAATTATTTTTAATTAGTTAAATGATTAGTAAATAGTTCTTTTAGAAATAATAATTAATTTAAATTTATCATTATTTTAATTTGAGATTTGAGTAAAAAGTTATTTGTAAACTACGCAATAAATAAATAAAATGTGAAAAATGTAATCTGTGGTAGAAAAATAGGAAAAATTGATAAATCCAAGAAACATTTAAGAACACGATCTAAAATCATTAGTTCTACAACTGGTGTAACCGCAACCACTTCAGATTCTTTAATAACATCCTTAGAACTAGTGATTTCACAACAAATTTTTGAACTTATTGATTAGAACCTTATTATGATTCTAAATTTGTTTTAGAAAATGATTTTGCGAACTAACTCTGTATGACTTCTACATTATTTCTTTGAACAAATTATTGGTTCCTAAATTACTTTCTTGAAATGTTTAACAAAATTTTTAAAAATTCAAAAAGTTAATAAAAAAACTAGAGTTTAACAAAATTATATTGATTTAAAAATAAAATGGCTTATTACGATAAAAATAAAAAAAACAGGTTCTGAAACAATTCCCTAATGCTTCTATGGCATGAGTTATGAGTGTGACAATTTCGTACATAAATCGGTGATCAAAAAACTAATTCTAGAACCGTTCCATAGAATGGGTACTGACAAGGTAACGCTTCTACAGAACTAGTTTTGGAGGTGACAAAAATCATTGGTCGTAACGCCAAAGTAGAACGAGGACAGGCTATTTCATGCGTTCTGGAAATATTTGTAGAACTAATACAATTTTTCCTAGAAATTTTTAATAAATACCTTTCAAATATTTTAAGAATTAAGCAGTTATTTTGGTCTGAAATTCAGAAATAGATAGTAGAATTCTACTTAATATTTTTTATAATTTCTTTTGTAAAACTTCATATTCCATATAGTTTGTTTAAAAAATAATACTTTTTTATTGTTTCTTTTCAGATGCAAAAAAGATCGAGATTGTAAAAATAAAATGTAAGTATTGATTTAAAATTTATATATGTATGTATATTACTCTTAAGTATATTGCAAAGTTTTGTAAAGATTTTTTATCTTTCGAAAAATAGTTTATTTAAAAAATATTTTATATACATTTTATATACATATAATATTTTTGAAGATAAAAAAAATATATGAATTAAGGGAACATGGAGGGCTTTTATTTTTAATTGAATTTTTAGAAAATTATTATTATATTTTCTTAGCTCTTTATGTCAGTTTACAACTCATGGCTGTTCTTCTCAATTTTGATAATGAAAATTCTAAAATAACCCCGTTATTTTAAACAAATAAAAGGAGTATAATTGTTACATGACCACAACACCCCCTAAATTAATGTTTTTATGTTGGTAATCAACACCTACTTTTAACACTAAGTAGGTTACTACAAAATTCGTTCAAACCGGGAAAGCTTTTTCTTAGGTATTATTTTATTTTAATCGATATTTACCAAAAAAAAAAAAAAAACCAACAACCTTACATGTTTCATATTAAATTGTAAGGGAAGGAAATAAATATGTAAATAAATAATGTATAAAACGTATCATTTTAGTTAACTCTCTATACATAGGTATACATACATATGTATAAAGATATGTATCTGACTGTCTGTCCTTACGCCTGCTGGTCTAGTTGTTATGTCCTTTTCAGCTGTTTTGTAAGTGAGTTTAACTCCTAACATGTGTTCACAATTATCGCCACTATAAAACAAAAGAAAAACAGGATTACAATACATTAAAGTTATTATTCTTAACTACTATTGAATTAATGGAGCAAATGTCAGACAGTAAAGAGCAAAAAAAGTGGTTGAATGAAGAAGTTAGAAAAAATGTTTAAACTAAATGTTATATATTAATAAAAATAAGTTTTGTTTGATTTTTATACAAATCAAACTAAACAATTTTTATAAGATTTGTTTGGGAATTTTTATTTACTAGCAATTTTTAATTTTTTATCACATTTTTGTATGTCACTGTTTTGTTTTTTTTTTTTTTTTTTTATTATTTTTATAAAATGTTATTAAAACATGTCCTAATAGTAAGTACGTCAAAAGAAGTTATTTATACATATGTGCGATTAGTTTTACGTAGAACAAATAGAGTTTTGAAATAAAAAAATCAAGATATATAAAATAAAGAAAAATATTAAATAAAGGGGAAAAATGTCCAAAATGCACCAAATAATTAATTAAAAAATACCAATAAAAAATCACATTTTTTAGAAAAAGTAAAAATTTCGAATGTATAAAAATAAAAATTTTAAAAAATAAAAATTTTGTAATTTTTGGCGAAAAATGTTTGGGGAATCTTAGCAACATATTGCAATAAATTACAATAAACAATATGAAAACATTTTGTTAAATAATTCATGCTGCAATATGTTTAACAACATAACAAACTGTGGAAATATAAAATACTAAATGTTGCTAAATTTTTAAAATTTAACAAAAATCCGATGAAAGTTGCTGGATAAATATTGAAAAATTACACTTTAGTACTAAAAAATGAGGCATTATTTTATAAAAAATTTTGCTGGAAAATATTGATATTTTTACAAACACAATATACAAATTACATAAGCTATATTTGCTGGAATTCTAATGTAATAGAAACATGTTGCTAGACTTCTAAAGATGTTAAATTCAGTAATCTGCCTAGGAACTTATTGTTATAAACTGTTAATTTAAACGATGTTGCTGCAACATTTTGGTACAAATGTGCAAAAAAAAAAAAAAAAATAAATAAAATGGCAAAATGTTACTTTGAGTCTACATTAGACAAATTTTTATCAAGACAAACGTCAAAATTTTATCAAGATAAAAATTTGTCTAATGTAGGCTGAATTTGTCAGTATTATTGCAGCGTTAAAAGAAAATTGTCAGCGCTCGAGCTCTGACAACTTTGTCTTGATAATGCTTAGTAAAAGACGCCATCTTGATTGTTGTTGGTACTTTTTGCATGGTTTATTATGACATACGTTTTCCCCTATATTTGATAGAGATAAAAAATTATCTGCAACTCAAACAAAAATTTGATGTTTGTCTTGATACAAATTTCTCTAATGTAGACTCAAAGTTAAAAACAACTAACAATAAGTTTATATTTCTGCTATAGGTTTTGATGTTAATTTAAAATAATAGCAAAATGTTGCTAAACTTTGAGAAAAGTCTAATTCATTAAAATTAATGTCGCTTTATAAAAATTGATAAGGTAATCTTATTAAAGAAATACTATAAAACATTCAAATTACTTTTGCTACTCTGCTTTTGTTGAGTTCCTAATATAAAAGCAACAAGTTGCTAGACTTTTGATACCAAATTTTATAAGTCATAATTTCAAGAAAGTACTATTTAAAAAATGTATCAAATTTAAAAAAGGTATTAATTTAAAAATTCCAAAAAAGAGTGCATGGGACAAATGTATCTCCAAAAAAAAAAAAAAAAAATGCAAATTTTCACAAAAGTACGAAATTTAAAAAAGTACCAATTTTGAAAAAAGTAAAAAATAACAAATTTCAATAAAATATAATTTCTTAAAAAGTACTAAATTTGAAAATATTACCAAATCTCAAAAAATTACAATTTTTCAAAAAGGTATCAAATTTTAAAAAATTACCGAATTACAAAAAAAAAAAAAAAAAAAAAAAACAAGGTACCAAAAGAAGTAACATCCAAAAAAAAGTATGTACTATATTTTAAAAAAGTACAAAATTTTAAGTCAAAATTTCAAAAAAGGACAATTTAAAAAAAGTACCAAATTTAAAAAAAAGTTACTTATTTCAAAATTCCAAAAGAGTGGTGCATAGAAAAAAAAAAATTCAAATATTGACAAAAGTATGAATTTTCAAAAAATACCAAAATTGCAAACAAAAAAAAAAAAAAAAAAAAAAAGTAACAAATAACAAATTTCAATAAAGTACAAAAAATTTTTTAAAAAGCACCAAATTTGAAAAAAGTACCAAATCTCAGAAAGAACCACTTTTAAAAAAAGAACCAAATTATTACAAAAAAAAAAAAAAGGAAAAAGTACTACATTTTCCAAAAAGTACTACATTTTCCAAAAAGTACCACATGTTAAAAGTCGAAATTTCAAGAAAGTACAGGTTAAAAAAAAGTACCAAATTTAAAAAGGTACCCATTTCAAAATTCCAAAAGTGTGGTGCTTAGAAAAAAGTTCAAATATTCACAAAAGTATGAAATTTCAAAAAGTACCAATTTTGCAAAAAAAAAAAAAAAAAACCCAATTACAATAAAAAAGAGGAAAAAAGCTACCAAAAGAAGTAACTAATCCAAAAAAAGTACTATACTTTCCAAAAAGTACCACATGTTAAATCGAAATTTTAAAAATTACAATTAAAAAAAGTACCAAATTTAAAAAAAATGTACTCATTTCAAAATTCCAAAAGAGTGGTGCATAGAAAAAAATTCGTATATTCACAAAAGTATGAATTTTCAAAAAGTACTAATTTTGCAAAAAAAAAGTAACAAATTTCAATAAAGTACAATTTTTTAAAAAGTACCAAATTTGAAAAAAGTACCAAATCTCAGAAAGTACCATTTTTTAAAAAAGTACCCAGTTACAAAAAAAAAAGAGGAAAAAAGCTATCGAAAGAAGTATCTAATCCAAAAAAAGTACTATACTTTCCAAAAAGTACCACATGTTAAGTCGAAATTTCAAGAAATTACAGTTTAAAAAAAGCACCAAATTTAAAAAAGGTACTTATTTCAAAATTGCAAAACAGAGTTCAATTTCAAAAAAGGTATAAAATAAAAAAAATAGTAAATTTTTAAAAAAGTACCAAATTTGAAAAAAGTAAAAATGTTTAAAAAAGCATTTTATTAAAAGAAAAAAATTGTGACAATTTCGAGAAAAATAACATATTTTCCCAAATTCCGGAAAAGCATCAATATTTTAAAAAAGTACCAATAGACACAAAATTAATTTAAAAGAAAATATTTTTATTAAACGTTCCATTTGAATTCTATCAAGAATTTCTCATTTATTTTAAAATCATCCCAACAAATCCCTTCTAAATATATTTAACTCTTAAGAGAGAGAAACCCTTACATTTATTAATTGTTTATTATTTATTAATTTTCCATAAACAACTAATACCGAAAGTAGCGTACATAGATAAGCGTTATGTCGTTGCCTTAGTAGTTTTTCTACTTTATTTATGGTATTTAAGTGTGTACAATGAAAGCAAAACAATAAAAAAAAAAACATTTTGATATTAACAAATATTTAATGTTATTACAAAGTAATGAGTGAGCATAAGGTTACAACAAATCCATGAAATCAAATGTACTCAACACGCATACATATTGACGATATGACTGATTAACTGACTGACTGTTTGACTAACTTCGTGACGTGATTAAAAAGGACTACGTATAATATTTAATACCATAAACCACAACATTTTTTATCTATAGTTTACTGGAACTAATTCAGTTCATATAAAACTTTTCAAGCGTATTGTTGTTCGTTTTATTGTTCAATTTGTTTGTTTGTTTTTATTTGAATCGAGTAACTCCCGGTTAATTATAATTTATTAAAATTAAAAGCATTGTATGTGATTTATAATATGTTATTTAACGGTTTTTGTTATATAAAATCACGAATTTTTTAAGGAATATTTTATAAAGTGAAATAAATTTATTAACATTTTCTAGTTAGTGTTTAAATCTAAATTTAAAATAAAAAAGATGGCTCTTATAGCTCATCGTATGATGTTAAGGGCACGTTCTCGTCCCACACTTTCCACACATCAACAATTGGCCCGTAATAAAGTTGGAGTTTTACTTGTACCCTCTTTGGCTGATTATATCAATAATGAGACAAATCAGCATAATTATCATCAACAACAAACACATAAACAGCAGCCATTAACTGCTGCTGGTGCTACTTCAACAACACAAAGTCAAATTGACCTGTCACTTAATGTATGTAATATGGCCATATTATACGATAGTATTTAATATTAATAGTAAAATAATTGTGGAAATCACTTGTCCTTCGTATTTTTAGTTAATTTAAGTCAATATATGTTCACTACACCACAATTACAATTTTAGTTAAGTAAATACTATTTTTAATTTATATTTATTTCTCTGTAATTGTATTCAATTTAAAAAAAAAATCATACTTCAATTATTTACAAAGCGATTTTAATAATTTTCAATAATAATATTCCCGTAATCTTACTCAACATATTGATATATTATACAAATCCCTTAGTTATTGTAGGACTGCACAAATATGATTTCAACATACAAACTGACATATGGAAATTTTGACAACACATGCCAAAAATTTCTTCCAAAAATTTACAACATGTAATGTAATTTAATATAATTTAAATATATATTTTAAATAATTTTCTATTAGTCCCCAATTTACAAACAAACCTCTTTAAAAACTTATATGTAATTGTTCACTTTACAATATAAATAAAATTTCGTTGGCACTCAATAGGATTAATAAATTTAAAATTTGTCTACTTACATAGGTCTGTTGCTTTTTGTACTCATCCTTGCTAATTTGTCATTATGTTTCCTTTAAATACTTGCACACATACATTTATAACTATAGGATAGCGTCTAAAAAAATGATTTTGTTTAGACGCTAAAGTTTGACATAAACATATTATCTTAAATGTTTAAACGTTTTAGCCAGCCTTAAAAGCCAAACAATCATCAAAAAGCTTTTTTTATTGTTAACTTTGGCAACTGTTTGTATGAGAGTACTAAATACATAATAACAAAAAAAAAAAAAAAACGTGTTGCTAAAAGCTTAGTTTAACACATGGGTTTAAAGAAAAAGCTTTTTGAGAGTAATTTTTATAATTATAAGAGTTAAAAAGTTTTGGGAGAGTTATGTCTAAGAAAAATCAAACTTTTAGAACATTAAGTATTTTTTTCGGTACAATAGGTGGCCAATAAAATAAGGACGAATTTAAAGAAAAAGTAAAGTAAAAGTATTGGCGGAACTTCTTATTGAAATTTAGATCGATTAAACAAATTTTTCTAAATTGAAACTGAAGTAAAGATTTCGGTAAACTTTAAATAATGATGAATACAATTTTTTTATAAAGCTTTAAGTATTTTTTTTTTTTTTTTGTAATTAAGAACAAATAAATTTAACTTTGTATTAAATTTTTTTTTTTTTAATTAAGGACTGCGCACCAATGGACGAATTTTTTTAAAACTATATTTTTATCAATGACTGTAATTTTCAAGTTTTAAATATAAAAGAATAAATTATTTCCTGTTGGTTTCTTAGGAAATATCTGATCTTTTTCAGAAATCTTCCAATTTAAGGTTTTATTGAGCTTCGGTCATTTTTTTGCTCGAATAAGTCCACCCATTTTTAAACTTTGTTTCTTTTTATGCTGAGCTTTTAATGTCCTTTAAAATAGTTTTTACTAGAGTCCAATATCTTTCAAATGCAAGGAGTTCCAGACAATTTGATGGATTAGCCTTTTTGGTGCAAACACTAACAATTTCTTTGCTACCACTCCATTGTTTTGTTGCTGTAATTAGAAGAAATGAGAACAGGCCAGAAAAAAGCGGATATACTGTATTTTCTTAGAAAAGGGAGAAATCTTTTAAAAGGCACTCATTCACGTATATTTCTGTGTTAATGGAACCATTTTTTATGAATGAAGTGCTTCTTTTCAGCTATATGCATATGGCTTCCCAAATCAAAAGCTTTCTTAGAAAATTTGATTTCCTTGATACACGTCATTAATATGCTAGGGGGTAGCATCTGCAACATAAAATTCCTGCCCAGAAAGTTTAAAAAAGTCTGCCTGTACGAACGTTTCATTCTTGCTTTCGTTCTTCTTATACGTCTTCAGGCTAGATTTCCATTCAACTTTTCTGATAAAGATTCAAAGCAATTAACTTTTTGTGACACTTTTCTTCCAGAGATTAGGGGATTTTCTCTCAAAATCCTTTCTATTTAGTCTGAGCCCTACAGCCTGAAGATACTATTTTTCTTCTACTACCAGGATTACATTCATTGACCTTGATATCTTTGTATAATATTATGATCCAGGGAACTGTATTTTGTAATACAATTTCCTTCCTAGAAATTGTTTTATATGACCGATGTAAGATTTCATGAAAAATTTTAATTATGTGTTTAAGTGTTTTACCACATGGCTAGTGAGCATAATGAAAAATGTAAACCAGTTAACAGAATTATTTATTTTTCACTACATCGAATGTTATAAGCCTAAAAGCATGCAGTCCTTAATTTTCTACTTTGAAATTTTTATACCCACCATCAAAAAGATGGGCGGTATATTGATTTTGTCATTCCGTGTGTAACATGTCGAAGGAATTATTTAAGACCCCATAAAGTATATATTTTCTGGGTCCTGGTTAGATTTTGAGTCGATTTAGCTATGTCCGTCCGTCTGTCCGTCTTGAAAGCAGTATAGGGCTCGAACGGGAGAACGTGGGGGACAAAATTGGTTAATAAACAAAAAAGTTATGGACTAAAAACTAGAAACACAGAGTGTCCATTTCATACTTTTATGCTGATATCTCTTAAACAAAAGCATGTATAACAACGAAATTTTGTATAAATAGTTTGAGGGTTGACATAAACCTGGAAACCAAAAATGGGCGTGATCCGCTCACTTTACCGCCCACCTCCCATATAAGGTGTAACTTCATTGAAATTGTGTTCAAATAGTTCAAGGATCAATGTAAACAAAAAATGGGAGTGGTCCGTATATAAGGTGAAACCTCCCATAAAACGTAAAATTTTAAAAAGTTGATGGTGGGTATATAGATTATACAAGATAAGCATTGTTTTTACTGTTTACATATTGTTATTGTATGAAAAATGTCATTTACGATAAAATTACTTTCGCTATAAATCTGAAATGACACTTGATACGCCAATGAAAATTTGACAAATGATTTAAATAATTCAAAATTATAGATTTTCATGAAAACATGAATTTCGAATATGTTGTCTTTTACCATATTTTGGCCGTCAGTGATCGATATGATAATTTTGATCATTTCTGAACTAATAATAATGTCTAGAATTAGATGGGTAAGAAAATAGAAGATCAATAACGTTTTTATGAGATACAGTAAAAAATGAGAAATCAAATTTCAATGCGGTTGACAAATTTCAGTTTTGTCTTATTTTATAAAGTTGAAGTATTAATAAAACTCATTGTTTTAATGAAAAACATAATTCTTTGTTGTATAATTGCATATTTTTGCATTTTTTAGTGCATATTTAATGCGCATAAACCCATTTTTTAGAGCATATTTTGGTTTCCCTGCTTATTAGTAATCTAAAAAGTAACTAAAACAAGAGGAACGTTTTAACTTATAATATCTTTAGTAATACTTTAAAATAAATGAGTTGTTGAACAACTGAAAAGTAATTAGTTCTTGTAATGACATCTAAATAATGACATGAGGTAAGTAGTTGCCTCTAATGTCATCACTGCGTTAAAATAATGAGTAATTCAGCTAATGTGTTATTTTTTAATAAAAAATACAAAATTTTATAAAATTTAAGAAGAAAATTAATTGAAATTTTAAAATATTTTAAATAAATGTTTTTATCTTTATTTGAAAAAGGAATATTCATCTTTCTAAGAAAAAATTGTCTTTTAATTATTCTTCTTCCTATTTAACAAAATATTGTGGGATTAAAAAAACAATTAAATTGAAAATTGATAATTTTTAATTATATTAAACAAATTTTAGTATTTCAAAAAATTTACGCATTTTTTTTATTTTATTTATAAATATAATTTTTTTTTTAGATTTTTATAAAAAAAATAAGATATAGGTACCAAATAATTTTTGATTTTTTAATTATTCTTTTAAAAAAGTTATTTTAGATCTAAAAAAAGGTAATTTTGGAAAAAATATGTTTCTTTTTTATTTTCTTTTTCGATTTTTTTTTTTTTTTTTTGTTTTACTTCAATATTTTATACCCTACACCACCATAGGTCGTTGGGGTATTAAGCGTTTGTGCTGGTGTATGTAACGTATAGAAAAAGTTATCAAACATCCACCTTAATGTATACCAATCGACTCAGAATCACTTTTTAAATCGATTCACGTTGGGGTAAAATGTGTCAAAAGTGGAGCTTAATTAAATTTTAAAATTTAAAGTTTTGTACTAAAGTTGGGTACCGAATAAAAATAGATAAAATTATGTATCAATATCAATTAAAATCTTTAAGATAGGTTGTGTTGTTTTCTTATGAGAAGGTGTCAAAGTTAAGAATTTTTTTAAAAATTTTTGGGAAGAATCGAAATTAATCTGTAACTTCTAATCGGCTGGTTGGATTTGCATGACATTTTACATAGGCATAGCAGAGAACAGTATTATTTTGAGTTTAAAAGCAGGATCCCATATACGCTTCAGGAGCAGAGCTATGAGGGTTCAAAATAAAGTACTAATGTCATAGAAATATTTAACCAAAAGCGAATTTTTGTTCCATACCCGATTTCCAATATTTTTATATCACCTTATAGTCCTTGATAAATTCTTTAGAAAACATGCTTGCATGTACTACTTATCTTATATATTTTTCGAGTTATCTACATTTGAAATTTCAAAAATCTCAATTTTACAAAATCTTGGTTAAGATTTTTCTTTTATATATATCCAAATATTTTCAACAGATTTTATTATATTTTATGTAGTTGATTAAAAAGCAAAATTATCTATCGAACAATAAAAATTTTTAGTCGTTATCTTTATTTAGTAAAAAGTTAAACGATCTTGAATTGAAAGCTTGCAAAAATATCAATATCAATTAACAAACAGACGGACAGATGGACGGACATTGGAATTCTTTCAAAAAAAAATCTTAAAATTCGAAAAATATTTTTTTTACATTTTTCGATTAATATGAAAACCAAATGAAAGTATTATATTTTTGATATCACTTTTCCCTGAATTAAGTGGCATTTTCGACTCATTTAACCCAAATGTATAGACGGACGGACATTGTCATGATGCCAAAAAATATTTTAGAATTCCAAAAATATATTTTTTTGCTAACGAATAAATAGAAAAAATAGAACGTGATCATCAAAAATTTGGATATCACCTTTTCCTGAATTAAGCGCCATTTTCGTCCCATTTAACCCAAATGTATAGATGGACGGACGGACATTACCATTCAGCCAAAAAACATCTTATAATTCTAAAAATGCATTTTTTACTTATTAATAAATAGAAAAATTAAACGTGATCATTTAAGTGTTGATACCACCCTTGTCTGAATTATGCATAATTTTCGAATGTAGAGACGGACGGACATTACCTTTCTGCTAAAAAAAAAAAAATCTTAAAATTCTAAAACTGAATTTTTGTAACTAATAATCAATAAAAAATAAAACGTGATTATTAAAATATTGATATTACCTTTCCCTTAATTAATCGCCATTTTCGCCCCCTTTTACCCCAATGAGCAATCTAACGATGTCCGTCCGTCCGTCTGGCTGGATGGCTTTTACATTTCTTGTGTGACCAAAATAATTTTTATCTTTTTGCGAAATCTTTTTTAAATAAAAAAAAGAAAATATTTTAATTAATTTATAATCAGCTAATTTTGCACAACCATTATTAGGATTATTTAACTATTTACAAAATTTTTATTTAAAAAAATTAGATTGATTTCCTCCCAATTAAAATGTCAATCATTTAATACCTTTAGAAATCTGTCCCCTCGTGTCATAAAATGTATATAAAAAACATTTTAGTCCTGTGTCAATGTAGATTTGCGTGAGTATTAGCAATCTCTGCCAAAATACAAGCAAAATAAAAAAATAAAAAATCAAAGAGAGTCGTCATAAATTCTCACCCACATTTTAATAAAATGTTATTGTTTATTTTCCCATTACACACGGTATTCGGTACTAAAATTTGTTGAAAACACAAAAAGCACAAGAAAGAAAGTAAAAGTATTTATAAAGTACTAAAAAGATACAACAGCATAAGGGGTTGTGGGGGCCGAGGGGAATCCTGTGTAATAGGACTAAAAGGTATAGCGTGCCATTTTTTGTGCTGTTTTTACTGCAATTCTTCTTAGTATTATATGCTGTTTTTTTTACACTTCGGCACACGGAAACACGATATGTCCCAGAACGTCCATGTACTTGGTAGGTTTGTTATCAATGTAAAAAAAGCTGCTAGTAGGAATGTGTGTGTTTGTGTATGTGTGTTTTTATATTTTTGCTTGTGTTTTTTTCTTATTTTAAGCTGAGAGAAAAGGTACGAATATAATGATTGTGTGGCAAGCAGCAAGGTTTTTTATTGTTGTTGCTGCTGCTCTTGCTGTTATTGTTGCTGTTGTAGTAGTAGAAATCTAAAAGCAGGACAAAATGTTAAAATCGTTTTCACATTTGGCCAGTCAGTCGTGTTTTTGTTGTTCGTGCTTGTCGTCGTTGTGTTGTAAGATGAAAATAAAATTTATTTTTTAAATTTTTATTATTTTTTTTTAAGTGAAGTTTTACTTAAAGCCTATTTAAAGCAAAAAAATAAAATAAAATTACACTAATGAAAAGCCTTATATTACATATGTATATGTAAATGTATAAGTGTAAGCTGAAAAATATTTGTCAAAGTATATGTTTTTTTTAATGTTATGGAAAACGGAAAAAATAGTGCAATTTAAAGTCAATAAAATAAATACATATTCATTTTTATAGTCCTAGTTTGTGGTACTTTTTTTATTATTTCTGCCACTTAGACGTATGAGTTATGAGTGTTAAACAACGTCAAAAGTATAGGCAATAAATCACTTATACGCCGTGTGAAATTTCTTTTCAAGGAGATTAAACGTAAACCAAATGTGCTTTAAATTAATAATTAATTAAATTGTATTAAATCGTTATATTTTCTCAAAGAAAAATTATAATTATCATTAAAAAATAACCTGCCTGGCTGCCGTTCTATATATATAATATATGATTTGTAAATAAAATCACACCCTTTTAATGGTCACATTAAAAAAATGGCAAAACAAAAAAATGTAAAAAAAGTGAAAATGTGACACAACTAATCACAGAAAAATGTAAAAATTAAGTATAAAAATGGCAAACAAAAAAATATAAGAAAAATATGTAAAATGGCAACAAATTTATAACCAAGAAGTTGTGTTGTGAATATGAATATTTTATATTAATAAAATAAGTACGACCGACAACTTATGTGTGTGTGTGTGTTTAAGTGTTTATTTTGTGTGTGATTTTTTTCCAGCTCCTACACATTATTTATAGTTCATTAGTTTCTTTTGTATTTTACTACCTACAACGATTTATTGTTCTCTTTTTTTACACCTGCATATAGAATTTCTTGGCGAAAAACATTTGATATATTACATACTTTCTTACAAATAGGGGGGATAGGCTGAAAAGTTCTCTTGTCCTTTCAAAACAAATCTTAGAGAATTTGCTGCTTGTTTAGCTATTAAAAAAGGTTAAATCCGATGCCTTAATAATATACCATAATCTAAAGTAATTAAAATTTTCATTTATAAATAATTTAATTATGTTCGAAAAACATTTCGAATTTTCGAACATTAAAAAAACATTTCAAAATTCTTTAATTGATGTTTAAATTATAATAGAGGACGAAAAAAATTGATTTTACATATTTTGGAATGTTCGAAAAATTCGAACTTAATTTAAAAAATTTCGAACATTAAAAAAAAAAATAATTAAAAATGCTGGAAAGCGTTAATTTTTAAATATTTAGTCAAGTTCGAAATAATTCGAATTTTTGTTCAAATTTCGAACATCAAAAAAACTGAAAAATTCATATATTTATCATAAAAATTTTATAAATGCCATGATCTAGAGCTTAAAACAATTAAGCCATGTTCGAAAAAATTCGAACTTAATTTTGAAACTTCGAACTTTAATAAAATAATGAAAAAATCATAAATTTATCATATAAATAATAATAAATATGGTTTTAAACAAATTTTAAGTCGTGTTCGATAACATTCGAACTTAATTTTGAAATTTCGAAAATAACAAAAACATTTAAAAACTCATAATTGTTTAAAAACAACAATAAAAATTCTATAAAATATTGATTTTTAACATTTTTAGTCATGTTCGAAAAATTAGAATTAAATTTTAAAATTTCGAACATTACAAAAATTTTTGAGAAAATAATAAAAATGCTGTAAAATATTGATTTTTTAAATATTTAGTCATGTTCGAAATAATTCGAACTTAATTTTTAAATTTCGAATATCAAAAAAGCATTGAAAAATTTATAATTTTATCATAAAAAAAGTTTAAATGCCATAATCTAGAGCTTAAAACAATTTTAAGTCATGTTCGGAAAAATTCGAACTTAATTTTGAAATTTCGAACTTGAATAAAATAATGAAAAAATCTAAAATTTATCAAATAAATAATAGGAATGCTGTAAAATATGCTTTTAAACAATTTTAAGCCATGTTCGGAAACATTCGAACTTAATTTTGGAATTTCGAAAATAACAAAAACATTTAAAAATTCATAATTTTTAGTCATGTTTCTAACATAAACAAAACATTGAAAAATTAATAAATTTGTCATAAAAATAGTATGAAACCATTTTAAGCCATGTTCGAACAAATTCTAACTTAATTTTGAAATTTCGAACTTTAATAAAACAATGAAAAAATCGTAAATTTATCAAATAAATAATATGAACGCCGTAAAATTTACTATTAACAAATTTTAAGCCATGTTCGAAAACATTTGAAATTTAAAAAAAAAAAAAAAAAAAAAAATTAATTCCTTAGGTTTAAAATAATATAGATAATATTGAACATTGATTTGGTAAATTTTTAGTCATGTTCGAAATTTTTTGTATACATTTTTTAATTTCGAACTTTAATAAAACAATTTCGAAAATTAGGTTATAATTTCAAAATTTTCTAAATCATTAAAAATTCGTAGATTTATGATAAAATAAGCAAAATATTTTAAAATATTGATTTTGTAAATTCTTAGTCATGTTCGAAAAATATTCGAACTTAATTTTGAAATTTCCAACATAACAAAAACATTAAAAAATGTAAAAATTTATCATAAAAATAAGATAAAATGCCTTAAAATGTGGTTTTAAAAAATTTTAAAGCATGTTTGAAAAAATTCAAAATAAGAAAAAGTATGATAAAAATAATAAAAATGCCATAAAAATATCGATTTTATAAATTTTTAGCCAGTTTCCAAAACTTCGAACTTAATTTCGAATTATCGAACATTAAAAATGTGATTAAATTTAATAAAAAAATAAAATAAATGCCAAAAATATTGATTTTAAAAATTTTTTGTCATGTTCGAAAAAATTCGAACTTCATTTTAAAATTTCAAACATTAGAAACACATAAAAAATTCGTTAATTTAAAATAAAAATCATACAAGCGCTGTAAAATTGTGATTTCTTAAAATTTTGCACATGTTCGAAAAAATTCGAACTCAATTTCGAATTTTCGAATATTACAAAAACATTTAATAAATTGAAAATATACCATAAAAATAATAAAATCCCAGTAAAATTTTGATTTTGTAAATTTTTAGCATTGTTAGAAAGAAATCGAACAAAATTTCGAATTTTCGAACATTGTAAAATTCATTAAAAAAGTAAACATTTATGATTAAAATAATATAAAAGCCGTAAAATAGGTTTTAATAAAATTTTTAGCCATGTTCGAAAAACATAAAATTAATTTCGAATTTTCGAACATTACAAAAACATTTGGAAATTAGTAAATTTATCATAATAAAATATGGTTTTAAACATTCTATATTTCGAATTTTCGAACATTACAAAAACATAAAAAAATTTATGATAAAAGTTATAAAAATGCCTTAAAAAATATCTTTAATTAAGAAAAAATTATGTATTGTTATTATTAAATATAAATTTTTTAATATCCGAACTTAATTTTAAATTTTCGAAATCAATTTTTTGAATTTAAATTTAAAGTTTTTTTTTAACATCCTTTCGATTTACGATAAGAACTTTTCAGCTAAACCTCCTTGTTTGTTGTATAACCACACATTCATACATACATTTATAAATTAAACTACAAATGTATGAAAATTTTATTGTTAATTGTCTCATATAGCCTTGAATGTGTTGATATGAATGGCAACATTTACAAGAAATCAAATAAATCAGCGTAATGTTAACAACATGTAAAAAATACACAAACAAATATACATTCATATTTTCATATGAATGTACATATGTTCCACAACAAAATTAACTGTTCTCAAAACAATAACAATTACATGCAATGACAACAAAAAGTAATACTCGTTCGTACAACACAAAAATTGTAATAATAAAAACAACAAAATTGCATGAAAAAATAATACAACAACTACAATTACAACTACTAATGGCAATAACCATAACAATAACAAAAACAACAAATAAGCTTAAAAAATAAAAAATAAATAAAAACAATAATTGTGATTGATGAACTACTCAAACATGTATTACACATAAACACACCCACATACATACATTCAGACATCCATAATATAAATAACATTTGTTGAGAGATGTGTAAAAGTGTAAATAATAAATATGATGAGTACAAGTACAAGAGTACAAATGAATTGTAATAAAAGAAAAGTAATAATAACAATAACAATAATAATAATAAAAAATACAACTGAAATAACAATAACAAGAGTTTAATGTTTATTTATTAGCAAGAGAGTCAAACAAAAATAAAAAAAAAAACAAAATACAACAATGTGCTTAATACTGTTTATATGCAGGTAAATGCATACATATGCATGTTTATATATGTGAGTGTATATATTTGTGTTAATTAACATACAAATCTACATAATCAATGTTTTTTTTATTGATTGAATTTATTAAAAAATAAAACAGCAAAAATATACCTGATATCCTTGTCTATGTATTATCTTCTTCGTATTTCATATAAAACTGCCAATGATAATAATTATGTATAAAAAATGGTTATACTTTTCAAGAGTTTAATTCCCAGTGTTCTTGTTAATATTTGATCTATGGATTTTAAGCTTTTTGTTCTTATTATTTTTAATCATATTTAAGTCTTTAGTTTTATTTTTTGTCATTTTGGGAAATTTTTAATTTACAACTATTTTTATTTGTTTATTTTATTTTTTGTTTTGCTCATTCTTTTGGTAAATACATTCCTCATCTATTTTAATCTAAAATTGTATTTGGATACGGTCAAGGCTGTTGTTCATTTTGGTTAGGTTTTGAATAACCAGATGTTCATGTATTTTTTTTTTCCTTTTATTTTGCAACAATGCTAAATGCGAGTCAAGTAAATAGATTTTGAAATATATTAAAAACTATAACCACTCACAAACACTTACATACATTTATATTCTTATAAAACGCAAACATAACATTTAATATCTAACAAATTTAATATTTTCTTTCATAACCCTGCTTAAATGCCAGTTATTTTACACTCTAGTAACTAGAGTAGAAAAAAAAGAAAAAAAAAAGAAAATAATAAAAATAATTTTAAAAATAAAGAGGATAATAGTAGACTAAAAATTTATAATATCAGTATTTAGCAAAATTTTTCTTACTTTTATCATAATTTATGAATTTTTAACTGTTATCGTAGTTTTCGAAAATTTTAAATTAGGTTCGAATTTTTTCGAACATGGCTTAAAATTTATAAAATCAATACTTTACAGCAAATTTACTAATTTTATCATAAATTTAAAAATTGTTTAATATTTTTGTAATGTTCGAAAGTTCCAAATTATGTTCAAATTTTTTCGTACATGACTAAAAGTTATAATATCAATATTTTACAAGGTTTTCTTTAATTTTATCACAAATTTACGAATTTTATATTACTTTTGTAGTGTTCGAAAATTCAAAATTAAATTAGATTTTTTCGAATATGGCCAAAAAATGTACAAAATCAATATTTGATCACATTTTTCTTATTTTTTGTCATAAATTTATGATTTTATAATGTTTTTGTAATGTTCGAAAATTCGAAATTAAGTACGAAGTTTTTCAAAAATGGCTAAAATTTTTCTTTAAACCCTTTTTTTACAGCATTTATAGTTTCTTCATTATAAATTTTCAAATTTCTCAATGTTTTTGAGATGTTCGAAAATTCAAAATTAAATTCGATTTTTTTCGAAAATTACTAAAAGTATACACTTATACATATTTTACCGCATTTTAATATTTTTATCATAAAATTTAAAAATTTTTCGTATTTTTGTAATTTTCGAAATTTTACAATTAAGTTCGAATTTTGCGAAAATGACTAAAAATTTAGAAAATCTATAATTAATTGCATTATATAAAAAAATTCAAAAAAACGAATTCAAAAAATTAATATTTTATCGAATTATTATTATTTTATCATAAATTTACGCTTTTTTCAATGATTTTGCAATGTTCGAAAATTCGAAATTAAGTTCGAACATTTTTTAACATGACTAAAAATTGAAGAAATCAGTATTTTACCGCCTTATTATTATTTTGATCATAATTTTAAAAATTTTTCAATAGTTTTCTAATGTTCGAAAATATAAAATTAGTTTCGAATTTTTTCGAACATGTCTAAAAATTTATTGTTTATCTTAAATTTACATATTTTTCAATGTTTTTCAATGTTCGTTTTAATTTTTTTTCGAAAATAGCTAAAATATACAAAATCAATATTGTACCACTTATTTTTGTTTTTATCACAAATTTTAAAATTTTTAAATATTTTTCTAATGTTCGAAATTTTGGGGTTAAGTTCAAATTTTTCGTACATAACTAAAAATTCAAAAAATCCATTTTTTGCATTAATTGTATTAGTTTTATCATAAATTTGAAAATTTCTTTATGTTATTGCAATATTTGAAAATTCGAAATTAAGTTCGAATATTCGAACATTTACATAATCGAAAATTTCAGCATATTTATGATAAATTTAAAATTTTTAAATCTGTTTTTATAATTTCTGCCATAAAATTTCTCTTCACTGTTTATTTGCGGCATAGAAAACTCGAACAACAACAACAAAAAACTAAAATTCCAAAAATAACTGTTTATATGAAAGATTATACATACACATACATATTCTCATTCACTCTCTGCTGGTGTTAGGAGATTCTGGTAAAACGGTCATAAATATTTAAAAACCCCCAAAAGCAGCCAATGAAGCATATTCTGAAACGTGCTCTGTTTGCATATGTGTGCATATAAGTATAAACAAACAAACATACATACATACATGTAGCCAGATGTACAAATGCAGTTGCAACAATAATAACAACGACAACAATACAAACTTATAGCTTAAGTAGGCAAGAAAAATACTAAGTAAAATATGAACACATACCATACAACCAAACAATAATGATGATGATGACGATTATATTAATATATACACATATACTTTTCACAGTTATTCTTTTACACACATACTCGTACATATATATATGTATAGACGTTTATTTGCAAGCTAAGAATATTTTGTAGCAAATTTTCGGTTCTATTTAAATAAAAAATTCAACAACAACAATAATAAAAATAAAATAATAAAAAAAATGTAAGAAAAATATAAAACTAAATCTAACGAGTACTTTAGATTTCACTAACAAAAATATTTATAAACATTTAAGTTGGTAGTTGGTAGCACAGATCATTTAATTTAGCCCTGTTTAAAAAAATACACGTACATATAATACAGATATTTAGAGTAATACAAATACATACATTTATACATACATGTGTTTAAATGTATATTCCTTCCTATGCACGTACACACGTATACAAGTATTCAAGTCTATTTCAATTGAGGACATAGAATTTCTGGCATTTCTTTGAGTCTTTGGGTAGGTTTTTTTTTTTTTTTTTTTTTTTTTTTAATTTTATATGTTAAACATGTTCATGTTCAAGTCATTTTCTTTTATATTTTCATAGAATTTAAACTAACGTAATTTAAAAATCATATGAAATTGTGCCATATATTTAGGTAGTAGGCAAAAGTAAACCTTGTTGTTTATACAAACAAATATTTATAATACAAATTGTACGCAATATAATTAATTAAATTACCAACCAAGTCAAAGTACAAAACAGAGTATTTGGGCCAACTCATGCATATTTATTCGCATATACATATGTAGTACACATACGCATTCACTTGTAAATTTTTACTTATACTAAATTTTGAGTAGGTATATACATGTATTTGAGTAATTCAGGACATATAAACAAAGGCAAAATAAAAAAATGATTGGCTTAATTTAATGCTGCTTTATTTTTATAGTAGGGGGGAAATTTTAAAATAATTAAGGCATTTTATTATTTGTTTAGCATAGAAAACTTTAAATGGAAGTTTAAAATTATTAAAAATATATTTCTTTAATTTTAACTTAAAAGCAGTAATAAAAAGCTTATAAAAATAGGCGTATTTTGATACTAATATCGTTTAAATTTTTCTCACTTAAAAACATTTATATGACAAGACAATTTAGGTTTCGAAAAATTCACTTAAAATTTTTGAAAAATTGTAAAATCTTCGACACATTTGAATCTAATTTAATGTCATTAAATACACATTTTTAAGACCTTTCTTACGATAACAAATTTCCTTATTATTCCTTTGGAAAAAAAAAGAATATTTTAATTTAATCTCTAACAAGCAAAAGGATTTTAATAGAAAAATATTTGATCAGGAAATATTGGTACCTTTCATTTTGGAGCCATCATGCTAATAAATATAGTTGATGAAGTTTAAATGTATACGAGTTATTAATTAAAATACATTACTCATACGCAATATGGTACAGCGAAGCTGAATACAAAAAACTATTAATAAGTATTTATCTTCTAAAATACTGGTCCAAATAAATAAAAATGTATACTAAATTTATAGAGCAACTAAATTTATATAAGCTTTAAAAATTTTTTTGTTGTACTTGTCCTGTTAAAACAGAGCATGAGTTGTAGAGTGTCAAAGTTGACCACCTCGAGTTAGTAAAATGTTTTAAATTACATTTTCGTTGTCATTATGATGTTTTGAATAAATGTTTTTTTTTTTTTTTTTTAACAAATTTTAAACAAAAATTTAAGTTCTAAAGGAATTTATGGTTTGAATTTTCCAGTTGTTTATGTCAGCATTCGTGAAAAGATGTTCCGTAGCAATTTAAGCTACAAGTGTACCAATAGTTGAAAGATCTTCACTTTTTTCCTGAATTATATTTTGTAAAATCTTTTTCACTCCATTCACTACATATTCGAGCAAGGCGTTCCAGGATTTTCGGATATTGGACACTGATATTTTATCCCAGGATGTAGTTAGAATCTGAATTGCATTTTTAGTTTGAGCTCCAAATTTGTTCCCTTCTCGCCAAGCAATTGGGTGAGTAGTTGCTTTTTTTATAATTTAACCAAGTTGATAACGTTTTAATCTAACGGTTGATTAAGCGCAGTGCAATTGAGTAGTAGATTCATTGCTATAATTAAACCGTCATCACTTTTTAGCATAGAATAGAACTAGAAGTTTATGTGAGAGCCACCCTATACTAAATTTTCAAAAAATTTACTCATTTTTTTGAAAATACAAAAACAAAATATATGTGACTACATGTATTTTGTTGTTGTATGAATTAGGTTTCTGACAATTGAATTAGGTTTTTTTTCTCTCACATAAATATCTAGTTGTTAATCTATGCTTTTTAGTTCCTTCACTGGGTGACACGTTGCGTTATCTAAAAGCAAAACTGCTTTTTGCGGCAGACCTTTTGAAACCAAAAATTCTCGGACCTAGAAAAATTTTTCAGTTATGAACAACTTATTTTTACTAATTGGTGAAAATTGACTTACGTGTGGAACAAATTCATGGTGGAACCAGTCCTTGAATATAAATGATGTCATCCAAACGTTATTACTGGAGTTTTATATTACAGGATTATTGAAAAAGTTTTCATTTCAGTTTTTCTGTGCCATTCGCATTTGAACAGCGCAAAAAAGTTATTTGCTCTTTACATATTTTTCTTCCGGAAGTCGTTTACTCATAACATGTGACAATAGTATGATTTGGAAGCATCCTATAATATAAAATGGATTCGTCGGCATGGTAGATTTGGTGAAGAATCAACCCATGCTCATCATCTCTAATTCCATGTTGACGCTTAAATTTCTTCAACCATCCTTCACTGGCATTGAAACTAGAATTGGTTTGATAAATTTTGGAATACAAATGATTGGCTTTTGATCGTAAAATCACCACTTATAAAGCATATTTTCCATTCTTGGGTACTCAGCTTTCTTTAAGGTGCAACGTTTGCCAGGGCCACTTGTAATTGTACATACGAACTTTTTTTAATGAATTTTCTAGCTTCATAATGTGATAAACCAAAGACTTATGCAACTTGTAATTCACACAAATTGAATTTGTGGAATCTCTACCTTTAAATTTTGTTAAAATCTGTAATTGTTGAGAAATCGTTATCTTTAAAATATGTTGAACTTTTCCCATATTATGAGATTATAGAACCTGCAATTTTAAAAATTAAGCCATCGCGATAATGGGTAATCGCGGTTACCGAGCTTACACTGTAATAAAAAAATGTAAAAATACGATTTTTATATTTATATTTTTTCGAACATGCCTAAAAATGTACCTAAATCAATATTTTTCATATTATTATATTATTATTATTATATTATTTTTATCATAAATTTTCAAATTTTTCAATGGTTTTGTAATGTTCGAAAATTCGAAATTATTTTTAAAATTTTTCGAAAATGCAAAAATTTATAAAATCAATTTTTTACAACATTTTCATTATTTTTACCTTAGATTTTCAAAATTTCCAATATTTTTGTAATGTCCGAAAATTCGAAATTAAGTTTGAACTTTTTCGAACATAGCTAAAATTATAAAACATTAGTATTTTATGGCATTTTCATAATTTTTATTATAAAATTTAAAATTTTTCAATCTTTGGCGATGTTCGAAAATTCGAAATTATTTTTAAAATTTTTCGAATATGACAAAAAATTTATAAAACTAATATTTTACAATATTTTCATTATTTTATCACAAATTTTTATAAATTTTCAATATTTTTGTGATGTTCGAAAATTCGAAATTATATTAAAATTTTTTTCGAACAACTCTAAAAATGTATAAAAATCAAAATTTTTCATTATTCATATTATTTTGATTATAAATTTTAATATTTTTCAATGTTTGACGATGTTCGAAAATTCGAGATTATGTTACATTTTTTCGAACATGGCAAAAATTTATTATATTAATATTTTCCGGAATTTTTATCATAAATTTTAAAAAAATTTTTAAATTTTTTGTAATGTTCGAAAATTCGTAATTATGCTTAACATTTTAAGTAATGCTTAAAAAGCTGTCTTTAGTTTTTTCTAATGTATTCTATTTTATTTGAAATATCACAATTAAACTCTCTAAACATTTTTCATTTATTCGCCAAAAAGTATGAAAGATATATAAAGCAATAATTGACGATCAATTTATTTATAATATGTATTTATATAAGTTTTAATAACTTTTGGAGTTTTTAAGGGATTTTATAGCACTTAAAACTTTATATACAAAAATATTTAGTTTAAAAGAAAACAAGCCAAAAAGTTTACTTTAAATCAAAATTTTCAAAAGGAAAAGGAAAACAAATTAGAAAAAATTTCTTGTAAATCATTATTTCTGTAAAATACAGTGACTTCCACAACTCTTTACAAAAATATGAAATTTAAGACTTTGCTTTATGAAGCTTTTTAGGAAATTTGCAAATTTAAATCAAAAGTAATAAAAACGTTGAGTTGTTATAAGTAACTCAACGTTTTCATTACTTTTGATTTAAATTTTCTAATTTTCTGATAATTTTTAAAATAGTTTACTTTTTAAATCTTTATTATTACCTACTATTTTTAATACTATAAACCTTTGACCTAAGATTTTTTTTATAAAAAATATTAAATTCCAATTAAACATTTACTTTTTTTAGAATTAAACAAATATTTTAAATTGACATTTAATTTTGGTCTTTTTTTTACAATTACTAATCGTGCAAATTCTCTTCTATACAAATATATTATTATTTTTTTTTATTTGATTTTTTTCTTCTTACACAGTTGCGTGTCAGTCAAATAGTTTATGTTACAAGAGTTAGTGGAAAATTTACAATAGAAAAAGGTCAAAAATATTTAAATTATATGGATTTATAGCAGCAGCACTTGAAAAATGTTACTAGCTATTTATTATAATTAGAGAGTTGTAAATAAATCATAGAAATATAAAAATTCATAACTAAAAAAAAAATGTTTTTTTTTTTCATTAAGGAATTTAACATGAAGTACAAATTGAATATTTAAGAAAGTAACACATTTTTTTGGAATTTTATATAATAGTTGGTGAAAAACAATCAGTATGATCTGATGTCATTGCCTGATATGTCGTGAAAATCTTCTAATACAACACAATATCGATTCACAATCCACAATGGTTGTGGTTAAATTAAAAATTTAAGTTATCGGACTTTTGAACCGTTGGGTTACAATTTTCGAACAGACGAAATAAAATATATAACTAGACACTGAATTGGAGTCAAGTTGATACCAATGCGGTGTTAATTTTCTTTAGTATATTTTGATGAAAGATTGATACTGAATGGTGTCATTAAACTCTGTTTGAGTGTAATGAAACTCTTTTTAATATTAAATTGCTTTCGAATATTAAATTTCATAAAGGGAGTTATTGTGTAATTTGATTCGAAAGAAAACATTTTCGAATTTCTATATATAAAGCTTATTATTATTATTTTTAAGGCTTCTGATACTATTTTATAATTTTTTCATTTTGTTAATTTAACACCTCTTTTTAAAAAACTCTTTTTTTTAGAATTATATTTCCAAAATCGATAACCTGTTTGTTTGGAAAAACATGTAATTATTTTTTATCATACAAAATTATTTAGTAACAATAGCAAATATTATATTTTCTTAACTAATAATTTGCTAATTTATAGCACGCTTCTACTACAACAACAAAAACAAAGACCAACAGCAGCAGTAGCTTTATGTCATGATTCAGGCTACACCCTCCTCTATTACTAGGAGAAAAAAGGGTTATACTTACACTATGAAAAAAAAAAAAAACAAATTTATGATATTTTGAGTTGTTTTAGCTTTGTCCATCTGTTCGTCGTGTCCAAAGTAAAATCAATTTCATCTGAAGTGTCAGGTTTTAGGCCACTATATTTTTAAACATTTAATAAGTTATATAGACGTTATATATACCAATAGATAGGTAAATAAATGTATTTTTATATTATTTTCTTATTTTTTCTTGTTAAAAAAATTAAAGGAATTTAGCTGAAAAAATTTTTAATTTTATTTTTTTAAATTTTTAAGAAACATTTGCTTTAGTTTTAAAAATTTATAAAAAATTATCAGCTTAAGCTATTAAAATGAGTTTTTAAACACTAAAAGATCATTATGTTTTCAATAAATTGCTTTAAAAATAAATTTTAAAAAATTAACTTTAATAAATTTCTTGGGCATTTAAAAAATATGACTCTCAAAATTTGAATATATTTATAAAATATTCTCTTTTGTCTACAGTTTTGAGCAGAAGAGATCTACTTTAGTATCAAATCACTCTTTATATATGGGATTATTAAAATAATATTCTACATTTGAACAATTTTGATTGATATTACTTTTTTTCAGCTGATAAATCTGTTTTTTTTTTTTTTTTTTTTTTTAATTTTAGCATTTTCGTTCAATTCTACATGTAATCTGTAACAGAAAATTAAAACAAAATTTCATTTTTAAACATTTTTGAAATATGTTAAGAATCATTTTGTTTTATAAATTAGATTAGAAGAAAAAAGTAGAAAAAACTTATAATAAAAAAAATCTGTAATTTTTAATTTTAATATAAAAGTGTTGACTTTGAAAATTTCTTACGTTTAAAAGAATTTAGATAATTCAAAAAAAAAAATAATGTACAACTTTTTAGTTTGGAATATATTGGATATAAAATAAACAAAATTCACCTCTATACGGTGAAAATTATTAGTGAAATTGAATTAACATATTTCCAAACAATTATCAGATTTAAATGATACCAAAACCAAGAAAGTTTTCTACTATATCATCTTCTTATAGTTATATTAGCCTACTATCTTGTTTGTTGAAGCTGTTCGAGAAAGTATTTTAAAGGAAAACTATTCAATTCTTGAACGATAGAAATATTGTGACATAAAAAGTTTGGTTTGGTTAGTTTGGTTTTCGTGAAAAAAAAAAAAAAAAAAAAAAATGAAAAAACAGATCAAGTGGATCGTCTAACTGGAGATTTGGTTGGTTGGTTGGTTTACGTGGTAGCCCGTACAACTTACGGGCAATCAATTAGACTCGTTAGATTCTTTTTTTGATGGGATCACACTAATCGCCAGGTGAATGAGTTTGAGTCTGTAATGAGATAGAAGTGTAGGGAAGAAAAATGAGAACATAAATTAATTAGATCCAGCCAGTAGCATTGAGATATTTAATAATGTCACTGAGTCTAGTGTCAGATATCTCACAGAGGTTGTCTAATTGGTAACTTCCCAGAAATTTATGTCAGATTGCGTTCAAGGCTCCTCCTTCTCGCGATTACTACAACTACGGCAGTATTCATTGTAAAGGAGACCAAGTCTGCTTGCTTGTTTTCCGATCATCCAGTGACCTGTAAACAATGCTATTAGTCTCGAGATGTCTTTGCGTTTTTAGCTAATGAGTTGCATTGAGCGTTTCTCGTTGTAGGTAGGCCACTTTTCCTTCGCGACTCTACATTTATCCAGATTTCGCCATCTATTTTTTGCCTTTTCAAGATAGTGTTTTTGGATTCTGCTTTTGACTGATCCTAAAGGAATTCCGACAGAAACCGATAAGGAGGCATTCATAGCAGAGCCTGCCCGGGCTAATTCGTCTGCCTGTTCATTACTATAGTAATCCCTATGCGCAGGAACCCAGACTAAAGTAATGTCATACAGTCGACTTAGTCATAGCAGTTCCTCTTTACACTGTGTGACTAGAATAGAGGTAGTTTTTGGTGATTTGAGCGATAGAATTGCAGCTTGGCTGTCGACAAATAAACCAATATTCCTTTGAATATTTCTATCGCGAATTAGTTTACACGCCTCTCTGACCGCTAGTATTTCATCTTTGAGCCGTCAGTGTATATTTTAGTTCCATATTGTTTAAGAAGATTTCACCTTCTCCATTCGCTCCTGGTGGGGAATAGGACTTTTATAGTATTTCTGAAGTCTATCTGGGGAATCATATAGTCTATAGATTGATTGACTTGTGGGGTATTAAACTGAATATCTTCGCGTGACCATATGTTCTTGATCTCCAGTTTCAATAATGTGTAGGTCTATGGGTGTTAGGTGCAATATAGTGTTCAGAGCTTCTGATGGACTAGTACGTAATGCACCTGCAATGCCAATGGAAGCGGATCTTTGTATCCTGTAAAGTTGATCCACCTCGTATCTCTTACTAGTAGCGGTCCACCAAACAAGAGATCCATATACAAGAATGGGCCGTACTATTGCACTATATAGCCATTTTGTCAATTTTGGACACAAACCCCATTTTACACTAAACATATTTCTACAGGTGTAGTATGCTACCGTAGCCTTACTAACCCTATGTTGAATGTTTAGCTTCCATGAAAGCTTGGAGTCCAAAATAATGCCCAGGTATTGTCTGACAAGGTGAGTTCACAGTTTTCTAACCGTTGTAGTCTGAAGCTCGGAATCTTGGTCTTTGTGGTTAAAAGTACCAACTCTGTTTTGCCCGGATTCACTTCTAGTGCACATTCTTTGGCCCAGTTGCTGAGTGTAGTCAGAGCAGTTGACATGATATCGCTTATCACGTTCAGAAACAGTCCTGATACTAGTATCACCACATCGTCCGCATAAGTCACGACTTTCACTCTCTTGTCGTCCAATTCGCTCAGGATGATATTAATGACAATAATCCACAACAGCGGAGAAATCACACCTCCTTGTGGAGTTCCACGCATAACTTGTTTGGTCTAAACACTGTTGCATAAATTTGCAATGACGATTCTTGTCTCCAGCATTGAGACCTCAATGTTGATGTAATGTAATACTCAACTGTAATGTAATATCGCCATAGTCGTGACATTGTTAACAGCGCCTTCTATGTCCAGAAAGGCAGTCATTGTGTATTATCTACACAATGGCCAGAACTGGAAACGGTCACTAGTCCTGAGAACCTGTCACGTGACTAGTTTTGAACCGGTTCTCTTTCCTCTAGGGACCTTACTACAACAGGGTATATAATTGTTCTAAAAGTCTAGGTTCTTTTCAAAAACTTACTAATATATTTTAATTCGATCCAGCAAATAGAGAGATTTAGAATTATTTTTGTTACGAATTTTTCTTTATTTGTGTGATGATCAACTTTAACACCCTGTAGCTAATAAAGTTTTTTTAACAGGGTGACCTTAATATCACTTTACTGAAAGATTAGATCCTCTTGTATAATTAACTCATACATCATAATTCAATCCAATGAATAGTTAAGGCGATTCGGATTTATTAACAATTTCTTTTTTATTTATTTATCATTTTCTTTTTTATGCTTTTTTTGATAGGCTCCACTGTACTCTATGACTAGTACAGAAATGGGATATAAATAAGTTAGTCATACTGTTTGTAACACTTAAAAAAAAATTGTCATACCTTTTATAACACTAGTAATAAAAATCGTTTAAATTATTTATTAAGTAAAAATGAACCACTGAGTCAATTTAGTTTTGTTTATCCTGTCTGTCCACCTGTCTGTGGAAAACATTTTCTCGTCCAAATTTCTAAGCCAAATGAAATAACTCAGTTTCACTCAGTTTGAAAAATATTTTTTTCTTTTTAATTTTGTAAAATTATATAATTTTTAATCAAGATATTTGACTAAGACCTTTACAAAGTTTTAAAATACATTATTATTGTTCTCAATTTTTTTTTTTTTTTTTAATTTAAGATTTATATTATTTTATACGTAAGACAAAACTCTGCTTTATGACTTTGGCATCAAAATAAAAACTAAGAAAAAATAAAAAAAAAAAATGTTAAGGTCTAAAAGTGAAGTGGGTGCTTAGTTGTTGTTGTCTTAGTGTTACAGCGTTTTGTTTGCGTAGGCTAAAAAAATGTTTATTTTTTATACTCTCCACATTTAAAGGGTCTTGTTCATTTGCATTTTGTGGAACTTTAAACAAACATATATATAAACATACATACATACATATGTACATACATACATACATATGTATATACATATATGTTTATGACAATTTTTATATATAAACTACAAACATATATAGTTTTTATATATATGAAAAAAAAAATAGTGTAGCTTGTCATAAGGAGAATAATTAAAATTTGTTCATTGTTTACTCACCTACATGTAAATATACGCATACATGTGTATATTTAAATGTAAATGTATGCATTTACCCCTTTTGTTGCTTTATGGGGGGTTTCATTTATTCCATTTGAGAGTGTTTTCTTTCTTTTTTATTATGATAATTGAGGCACAAAGAGTGACTGACAGTGCATAATTTATAAAAGTTTTAGACAGATTAAATGGAAACCAACAATGAATGGTTGTTTGTTTGTATGTATGTGTATATGACAACAAAAACTATAACTACAACTATAAACTATGACATGTTTGTTCATATTTTTTTTTTTTTTTTTACATATAAAAAAAAATGTATATAAATTTATTTCTACTATAAAATAAAATACTTGTAACTAAACCTTACATGTCTATCTGGACACACAAACATATTTATTTAAAAAAATTTATTTATCTTTTATACTCGTATCCATCCTGTGTGTGTATGTTGATTATTTATTTCCTAGTAAATGTTTGCTAAATGACATTAAAATATTTTTAAATATAAAAACATAAATTTGCTTTTTAGACCCCCAAACAATTGTTAGAAATTGATCTATATCAGATAAATATAAGTTATCCAACCCTGGAGAATTTTTTGATTTTATTTTTTTGGCAAATTGAGTGCACATTCAGTAAATAATTGAAATAATATATTGTTTAAATATTTGTTAGAATAGATAACAAATTTGTGTATGCCATTTCTTTTATATCTTTGACAACCCATAATATGTAAATGGCCATAATGTTATTTGATACTTGTCAGGTTATCTTTTTTTTTTTTCCTTTTTGTTGGAAAATGCTGAATTTTATATTAATTTGTCATATAATTTATGATGACATATAGTTTTTGTGAAAAAAATGTATTCAAAAGTAAATTGAATATAAAGATTTTAGATTAGTTATGGGATTTTTGAAGTAATGGTTATATTGTGTTGTTATTAAATTATTTAAATTATTAGTATTTTTAGGTATTTATTACAAATCTTCTGTTTTTTTTTACAATTTGTTGGTGGTCCATAATAATAAATATTACTCATACGCTACTTTTTTGAAAAGGAATGTTATACAAAATTATTTAAAAAAGGGCATTTTTAGTTCAAATACAAATAACTTTTTATATTTTTCTTAAAAAAAAAAAAAAAAAAAAAAAAAATAATGCGATAAATTGACTCAGAACTTCATATATACTTAATGAGTTCTTAAATAATTTTCTCTAGTACTACAAACAGTATGACAAATAAATAGTGGAGCTTTGAAAAAAAAAAATAATAATAAAATAGAAAATAAAAAAAAATGTTTAATAAATCTGAATCTCCTAAACTACTTGTTAGATCGAGTTGTGATGTATGAGAAAATTATAGAAAAAGATCTAGTCTTTTGTAAAAATTTTGTTGTAGTAACCTTGTTGAAATGCGGGATGAGCTACAGGCTATATAAGTTGAACAAAAATAAAAAAATCAATAAATAACTCTGAATCTTCTATATTATTAGTTAGATCGTATTGTGACGCATAAGAAAATTTTACAAGAAATCCCGGAATGGGAATTCTCTGGAATTCCGCAATTTTTTCAGTCCCGTTATCCCGGGAAATCATGTGGAAATTCCCGGGATTTAAAATTTTTTATATTTTTTAACTCGTAAATGTTTATTTAAGTTATAATGTGTTTTTACATTTGTTTTTATTTTATTCGATTTTTTTCGAGTTTAAATATCCTTAAAGAAATATCTAAATATATTTGATAGTTTCTTAGTCCTTTATTCATTTTTTATATTCAAACTGGAAAATAAAATAGTTTTATTTATGAGAATACATATTTTAAAAAGAAAATATTTGATTCTCCATTGAGTTGAAAAATAATATGTTGCAAAAACGCTAGTATGAAGTAAAATTCGATTTTTGATAAATACAATTTTTAAAGTCTGGAATCCTTAAACAACCCTAAAGCAACAGTATTAACGTTGACGTATTACCTGTCTATGGATTTTTTCAT
This sequence comes from Protophormia terraenovae, assembly GCA_951394005.1. Taxonomy (NCBI): domain Eukaryota; kingdom Metazoa; phylum Arthropoda; class Insecta; order Diptera; family Calliphoridae; genus Protophormia; species Protophormia terraenovae. The sequence continues at coordinate 3,179,737 of OX596074.1, read as the reverse complement.
GAGATAAATTACAAACAGTGCACATAAGGACTGCGCACGAAAAAAATCCGTGCGATCACTGAGCGATATTTTTTAAATTATATTTTTATAAATGACTATTCTGTTCAATTTCTAAACGTAGAAGAATAAGTTATTTCTTTGGTTTTTAAGGAATTATTTTATCTTTTTCAGAATTCTTCTAATTAAAGTATTTACTGTGTTTCGGTCACTTTTTTACTCCAGTTAGTCCATTTATTTTTAAATTCGTTTCATTTTATGCTGAACTTTTGTCCTTTAAAATATCTTACAATTGCAATTGATACACTGTATTTTTTTAGAAAAGCGAGGCACTAATTCATATTTATTTCTGTCTTAATGAATTAAGTGCTTCTTTCCCGCATATGCATATGGCTTCCCAAATCAAAAACTTTCTTGTTAATTCTAATTTCTTTGATACACGAAATTTTTCTGCCGTTTCGTCGTCTATTACGCTCTAATCATAATTATGAAAACAAATTCGTCTGGTGTATTTTCACGTTATTTTTTTTTTACCTCCAAATTTACTTTTTGTGACACTTTTCTTCCAGAGATGAGGAGATTTTCTCTCTAAACTCGTTTTATTTGTCTGAGTCCTACAGCTTGATGATACTATTTTTCTTCCACTACCAGATTTCCATTCAGTGACCATGACCCAAGAAACTGTATTTGGTGACACAACTGCCTACCTGGCAATTGTTTTATATGACCGATGCTTATCTGTAACTTCTGATCGGCTAGTTGGATTTGCATGAAATTTGATATATATATATAGCAGGGGAGTGTAAAATGTTAAGTTTGGAAGGGGCACCGTACAGACCCCTCAGGGGCGGAGCTATAGGGGCCTAAATTTGGGTACCACCGACATAAACATTTTTTAATCGCTTGCCAAATTTTTGTTTCTGGTCCAATTGCAAAAATTTTTATACATTTTAGCTTTTAAGCACTTAAATTTTGCATGTTCTTGGTCCAGTTTTTTTTTTTCATATCCTAATGTTTCCCACTAATTTCATTTGTTTTTTCTTTAGCTCATTAAAGAACAAAATTATCTATTGAATAAAAAAAAATTAAGTCGATATCTTTGCCAAGTCCAAAAATAAACGATTTTGAATTTGAAAATTGCAAAAATGACGACTTTTTGTGTCTTTTTTTTTTTGGCCGAAAAAGGTATCTACACTCTTTTTTTCTCTAAAATAAAATTTTCTTTAACAGAATATAATAACTTTATACTTTTCTGAAAGTTTTCTTCACAGAGATGACTTTAAAATAAAAAACAGGCACAATAACTCAAGTGGTCAAGGTACAGACCCACCCGAATTTGACCCATTTTATATGAAAGTTTTGAATTTAGTCAATATTTTCTAAAATCTCAAAGCACGAATCGATAAGCGGAATGGAGTTTAAGAATCTGCGAAATATTGTTAAAAGTTTTCAATCAAAATCTACTGGACTTCTGAAAAATGTGGATTTTATAGCCGAAAATATGAAATAACCCATTTTTGGGTTTTTTCGGCATTTTTTTGGGGAATTGTGGAATTCCTTTTACAAAAATCGTAAAGTTTTTTTTCACTTACTCATTTTATACAATAAAGTCTACATTCACTGAAAATTTTGTTAATATATTTTTACTAACAAAGATTTTATTACAGATAAAATATTTATAGTTTCTCAAAAAAAAAAAAAAAAAAAAACAAATATTTTATTTTAATTTAAAAAATCAGAAAAAGTATAAACTCAATTTTATCATCTTAATTACATTGCTTAGCTGACACAATTCTTCGTTATATAGAAAAAAATTTAAATCATTATTTTTTATAGAACCGAAACTACGATACTTTAAAGTTTTATAAGTCACGGAAATTTATCTCTGCTTAATTGTAGGTATACTTGGGTATTTTCACTTAACTGTGAATGAAATCAAAATTTGTGCATTAATTTTGAAGTTACATTTTATTTGTAGTCTTACCAGCTTTGAGATAAAGATGATAAACTGAAACATTTTTAATGTTTTCAATTTTCAAAAGAAATTTTGTAAAACAAAAAAATCAATTTAGCATGAAACATTTTTTTCTGCACACTTATTTCGAAATAACTCCGAAACTATTAAGCGAATAAAAAAATACTCTCTAATGTTTTGAGAAATTTAAACATTTATTCTATAGCTTACTGTATGCATTACATGGTAATCTTATTACAGATTACTTTATATAAATAAGATAATAACTCAGCTCATGATTATTTAATTAGTCAATTAACTAGAGTATCAATTTAATTTTCATGTAAACCAATTCCTATTTTGATAATTAAAAAAAAAAAAAATAATAACTTTTTATAAAATTTTTAACAAATTTCCATAAATTTTTTACAAATTAATTTTTATTTTATATTTTAAGAACTTTATATGAAGTTTTAAAAAAGGAATGCTTTATTTTAGCATGTATTTCTTTAATAAAAAAAATCTTTACAAAACTTTGCAATATTTTAAATCTCTTTTAAATAATTTTATTCCATATAAATAAGTCTTTTGCTCATTTTTAAAAATTACATCTTTTTTACAGCTTAAACTTTATATTTATTAAACAAAATACTTTTATAGATAAATTAGTTTAGTTAATAAGTTTATTAATTTAGATATTTAAGGCATTTGTTCCTTAAAAATTTTGAAAACGATAATAATACAGTAACAGCATCAAAAATACAAAAAATATAAAAAAAAAAGAAAAACTAAAATTAAATGTAAATTATTTTTTGTTTTACATTCTTTTAGTTTAAACCATTTTTATGCGAATGTTGTTGATATTTTTTTTAGACAATTATTGTTATGTAACTATCGATTTATATAAAAACATATTTGTGTATTTTTTGTAGCTATTACAAATAGTGTGGTAAAGAAAAAAACGATAAAAGTATATATATAAATAAATGTTGTTGTAGTTTTTTTAAGGAGAAGTATATAAAAGCAGTTTAGTTTTTGAGAAGAAAAGGTAGCAATTTTGGGTATAAACTATGTTTTTAAATAGAGATATTTGTTTATAATGAATTTAAATGTAAAAATCATCATTTATCATTAGTATTAGTAAAGAAAAAGTCATTAAACTTCCTTATTAGAAAGAATGAGTTTCAAATTAAAATCGAAGTATTGAATTTATTTAAAAAAATATAACAATTGTGTTAGTTTCAAATAATATTTAACAATTTTAGAAATATTTTTTTATTGGTATTTTATTTAAAAATAAAATTATTTATTATAAAAAAATTATAAACTAAAATTAAAAATTCAAACCTCTTAAGCTTAGCTTAACATATGACATATTTATACATAAAATAAAAAATAAATAATAATTTATAGTTATTTATATTAGTGTTTGTTAGTTTAAAAGCTATTGCTGCTTTAATAAAGCTTTTAGAGCTTTAAAAACTTTTTTGTATTACAATATATATACATAAACTTTCATAATGTGACCTGACCTAAGAGATCACCCCTAATTTCTTTTCTATCTTAAAACTCACCCTGTTTTAAAACATAATCTTCGTTAAAAAAGCTTCATTATATAATAAATCACACTTGATCATAAATGATCTTAAACAAAATATACAAAAAAGCTGCAAAGGTTTATAATTAGAAATATAAAGCTTTAAATGTTTTTCTTTAATTTTTTTGATATTTTTTATAAAGAATTTTTATAAAAAAATAATAATAATAATAAAAAGATCAATTTTAAATGTTAGTTATTAATAATTTTAAATAAAAAAGCTGTTTTGTGCGGTTAATAATTTTAGGTAATTTATATGTAGAATTTATATTTATTTTTATTTTTTTAAATAAATTATAGTTAGTTTTATTAAAATTAAAAAACATTTCCATTTTGTAAAATATTTATATTTCTTTTTAGTAATTTATATTAAAAAAACCTTTAATACTAGAAAAGAAAACAATAATAATAAAAATAAATAATTTTTCTGGCTGTATTATATCATTAAACTAGAGAATTTTCTTTTAGAACCAAATTCCTTTAAAAAAAATAAAACCAGCAATTTAAAAACTAGTTTCCCAAAAATAGTTTCAAAATGCACATTTCTTTAGAGAAATTTTTATAAGCAGCACTTTTTCTATTTTATGTTTAACTCTTTTACAAAAAATCTTAAACATTTTCACTAAGAAAATCAAAAAATTCATTATAAAAGCCTCAAAAACAAAATTTAAAAAACGTGTGTTTGAAATTAATATAAATTCCTCAAGTAACATTTAAGTTTTCAAACCCCTTCCTCAAACAAATAGAAATTCTAATTAAACAAATTGCAACAAAGAAAATTAAATCTTTATATTTTTTAATTTAAAATTTCTAAGAACTGAATTTTCTCTATCTACAGTTTAAGCTTAATATATTTACTCTATCCCCTCTCTCTCCTTCTCTTCCTGGTAACAAAGAAAAGCTTTTAAAACTCAAACAAAATTCATTTTATTTTCAATTAATTAAAATTTCTAAAAGAAATTTAAAATCTCAGGCGAGTTTAAGCTTAAATCGTGCTCTAGCTTTTGAAAAACTTTCAATAAAATTTCAACATACTCTTTTTTCTTCTCCCTCCCTCAAACAGAAAAGAGATTTTAAAACTTTCATAAGAAAAGAACCTTCAAATAAAATTAAATTTAATTGAAATTAAAAAAAAATAAATAAATAAAACTTTCAACAATATTCACAATATTCATCCCACCCTCTCCCTCTCTCTTTTCTTTACCCTCAAATAGAGAAAAGCTTTCATTAAAAAGAGAAAACATTCAAACAAAATTAATAAAGAAAATTTAATGTGATTTAATTTAATTTGATTGAAATACAATTTTTAAAAGTAATTTTAAATCTAAAACTTCTTGAAAACTTTAAAAAAATTCTCCTTCTTTTGCCCCTATTCCTCAAACAGAAAAAGTTTTTAAAACTTTCAGAAAAAAAAATATTTTGTTTTAATTTAATTAAAATTTCTAAAAAAAAAAAAAATAAATAAATAAATCTGAAGCCAGTCTAAGTTTTAATCCTACTTTAGCTTTTTGAAAAGCTTTTGAAAGAGAGTGACTCTGCCCTCAAACAGAAAAAAGCTTATAAATATTAAAAATAATAAATTTCTAAAAAGAATTTTAAATCTTACATCAGTTTAAGCTTAAAACTAACTACAGCTCTTTGAAAACTTTTCACTAAACTTTCTTTGTCTTTTTTACCTCCCCCTTAAAGAAAGAAAAGCTATTAAAACTTTCAGAAGCAATAAAGCTTTATAAAATATATAAAAAAATAATAAAATAAAATTTAATGTTATTTAATTTAGTTTAAGCTTTAATCGTACTGTAGCTTTTTGAAAACTTTCTCTATCTGCTCTTTTCCCCTCATAAAAAGAAAAGCTTATAAATCTTAAAAATAATATTTTGATTTAATTTAAATTTCTAAAAGAAACTTTAAATTAACTTTTAGTCGAAGTTTATGCAAATAACTTACTCCAGTTCATTGAAAAATTAAAAAAATCCTCCCCTAAAACAGAGAAAAGCTTTTCAAATTTTCAGAAAGAATAAAACTTTCAAATTAAATAAAATAATATTTAATGTAATTTAATTAAAATTGCTAAAAGAAATTTCAGATCTAGCCAGTTTAAGCTTAAAACTTGCAACAAAATTCCCACTCTCTCTTTCTACCACTTGAACTGAGAAAAGCTTTAAACTTTTTCATTAAAGAGAAAAAATTAATTTAATTTAATTAAATTTCTAAAAGTAAATTTAAATCTAACGCCAGTTTAGCTGAAATCCTACTAAAACTTTAACAAAAATTCTCGCTCTCTTATCTTCTCTCATACAAACAGAGAAAAGCTTTTAAAACTTTTATTAAAACAGAAAAATTTTAATTTACTAAAAGGGCTTAACAAAAACCAAATAAGTTAGTTAATTTTAACAATAGAAAAAACAAAAAATAAAATAAAAACAAAACAAAAATGTATGCGGCAGCAGGCGGTGCTTCGCTGGCCTCACGCCAAGCCCGTCAACGTCAGCGTCAACAGAAAAAAACCCAACAACTTCAAGCGAAACTACATCCACCGAAGGCAGCAGGTATCATTGTTGCCGATCATGGCGCTTCCACGCCCACGCGACAATCTCGCCAATTCCACCAATTATCCAACACCTATTTACGTACACCACAGTCTCAGAATCGCAAGCTTAGTGCAAGTTATACGGCACAATCTAAGCTTCTACTGCCAATCGATGAGGGCGATACGCAATCCGTTTTACATATGCCTATGCATTCGCATGCCCATGGCAGTTATACACAAACGAGTCATCACAGTCATCATGCCCATAGTCATGCTCATCATCCTGGTCATCATCACCAGCATATGGGTAGTTATACGTTGGATGATCAAAGATCTCGTGCCTCACCGAGATTGGTACATCGTCATTCGGGCAGTAGCGGTACTAGCTTCCATCATTCGCATTTGCCGAAATCAGCCACGGCTACGTTGCCACTGGTTTCGCAAGTCGAGGCCACACCACCGACGTCGCCAGCGGGCGTGGCCGTCGGCGCCGGCGATCAAGTAACAGGCGACACCCCACCTACGATGACTGGTCAGGAGGCCAGTATGGCTTTGCCTTGCCACGACTCTATTATAGTGACGCCGGCCACGCCCATGGCTTCGCCTGGTCATGAGGCCAAACCACGTGATGAACTTTCCGAAGCTGCAGCGGAAAAACAACCTCTAACCGCCGCCATTGATTCATGCGATGACGACGAACATATGCAGCCACCCACCGGTCCCTTAGAACGTAAATGTAGTGTCTATCGTATGCGTCGTAGTGATGCTTTTGAATTGGATGCTGTGTCAGCGGTTAGTGGCGTTAAGAGACAATTCAAAGAGTTACAATTTAATCAACAATATCAACAATATGAACCTTTACTTACCGATGATCCTCATATTATTTTCAAAGGTTTTGCTGGCGGTCGTAAGGTACAAGTGTGTGCCTATTGTGAAGAAGGTATTTGCGTCTGCGAACATATTGAGGTAATTACCCCCCATCCCCAGCCCTAAAAAATAAAACTACAACGAGCGCATCACAATAAAAAGCAGCGAAAGCAAAATATTTATTTAAAAAAAAAAGAACAGGCTGGCCCTTATTTCTCTGTTTTATTATAATAAAAATATCTATTATTTTAACTTTCAATGTAATAACGCAACCCAAATTAACAGAAAAAAAAAACACACGTTGACATGTTTTCTATTACGCTATTTCTATGTAACTAAATGTCTAGCTTCTTTTTTTAATATTAAAACTATAATATTACTTATTCTACTATTTACTTACTAACTTACTATTCGTGCTATTTTTATTACCTTTATGTACTTTTTTACTCATTTTATGTGATTAAGTATGGTTTTTTTTAAGTTTTCATACTTTAATTTGGTTGATTCTTGGGTTTTTGCTTTTTTATGGTTTTTATTTTCTTTTATTAGTTTTAATGTGTGTGTGCGTTAGGGTGGCCATTAATCTTAAATAAAAATTTACTTTATTTTAAAATAAAGTCCTTTCTTGAGCTGGATCAATATGAAATAAGGTTTTTCGAGGTTTTTTTGGATATTTTTTTTTTTCATATTTCTGCAAAAAAAAAAAAAAATTATTATAAAAATCTTGTATCAATGAAAGCTTTTTAGAAGGGGTATTTAATGACATAACTAAAATTTCTCATTATTTATTAATTCATTCGATTACATTAGGTCTTAAAAACTACAAAATTTTGAAATTTTTTTTTCCAAAAAAAGAAAAGAAAAATAATAAAATATTTAATTTTTTAACTATTTTAGAAAATGAAAATAATCCTCCAACAATTATACCAAAATATTTTTCTCCGAGTTTTTTTTTTAATTCCGACTTGTTTGAATTTTATTCAAAATTTTCAAAACATACTTTTTTTCCATGTTTAACTATTTCTAAATAATAACAACTAAATCGGTATTGATACGAAAATACGCGTAATTTTATAAGCTTTTGAATGATATATAATACTTAATGCTTCTATTAACTAATAATGAAAGAAATTAATTTTAATTGATACACCTACAATATTTATGCTAAGTTTTATGTTTGTTTACCTTTTAAATAACACAAAGAGAGTGCGATTTTCTTCTTGTTACTCATTATAACAAATCGCTCTCTGTGTTATTAGAAATGCAAACAAACAGCATTTTCAGCATAAATATTGTAGGTGTATAACTTAAACTTAATTTTTAATAATTAATATTTAGTAAAAGTATAAAGTGTTATATATTTTTAAAAAACTTATAAAAATGCGCTTATTTTGATATAAAGTTCATTCAAGCTCTCGCCACACAGAAATATTTATATAAGAAAGAAAAGTATGTTCTTTAATTTTGAATAAATTTCAAACAAATTGCAATTTTGACAAACGGAAAAAAAAAATTGGTATAACAAAGTAATATTTTTGAATTATTTTGCTGTTATTTCTTAAAATATTTATTAGTAAAAAAAAATAAAAATAAAATATTAATGTAAACAAATATTAAAAAAAAAAATCTACCAAAATAATCCTCTAAATCTATACCATTTTCCATTTTTTAAAATTCCAACTTCTTAGATTTTTTTTTTTTTTTTATTCAAATTTTTTAAAACCTTTAATTCTTTTGTATATCAATGTTTCTATATGTTTAGAAATTAAACAATATTGGTATCGAAATACGCGTAATTTTATAAGGTTTTTGAAAATATATAACATTTTATATATCTATTAAGTAATAATAAAAGTAATTAAATTTAAATTAAATACCCACCAAATTTATGCTAATAAATGTATTTGTTTACATTGTAAATAACAAAGAGATCTCATGATACCTTAAAAAATCTCTCTCTTTTTAAACAAAATGTAAACAAACAGAATTCTTAGTATAAATTGTGTTGGTATTTAATTTAACTTAATTTTTAATAATTAATTTTGATAAAAGTATAAAGTGTTATATATCGTTAAAAAAGCTTATAAAAGTACGCGTATTTTTATATCAATATTGTTTAAATTGGAATCATATAGAAGAATTTATACGTGAAAGAAAATTATGTTTCTTAAAATTTGAATAAAAATTAAAATAATTCGAACTTTAATAAAACAAAAAAAAAAAAAAAAACTATTTGGTTATTTAAGTTAATGTTTTTGGTATTACTTGGTATTACTTAGTTTTTATTTCTTGAAATATTTAGGAGTAAAAAAATCTAAAAATTTAAATTTTTTTTAAAAAATTGCCAAATTTTGGAGCTTTTTGGAACTGGTTTAAAATTTAATTTATGACGTTAAATTCTGCTCTCAAAGATCATTCTTATGACACCAAATTTTCATATCAAACCTTTGAGGAAAATATGAACAATTTTGAGAACCTAAAAAAGGACCTATTTTCATTTTAATCTGGCTTCCAAAAAAAAATAATGCTAGAAAGATATTAATCTAGCTCCCAAAAGCATAATGCTAGTAACAAAAAATTAAATTCCCTAACAAACATAGGGCCACCCTAAAGAGTGTGTATGTGTTCTAATATACTTTTTTTTTAAATCTAAATGCCAATATAATTTTTTATGATTATGAGGGCTTATATACTAACACACCTAATACTAGCTAATAATGCTATATACTAACTACTACAAATACATTTATATACCTACCTACATACATATCTACAAATACATTTATAAAACATTTACTTATTCAACAAACACCTTAAGTTTTTAATTTTTCATTTAATAAAGGTTTTATATGAGAATTTATTTTTATACGTTGTTTTCGCTAAATTGTTCTTTGGTTTAATTTTTTCATATAAATTCGTCTACTTATAAGTATGTTTGTATTCATGTATACAAGTATGTATGTTTGTTTATAAGTGTGTATTTTTTTATTATTATTTCTATGTTATTCTATGTAATTTTCAATGTTGCATGTTTGTTGTTTTTCGTGTCATAATGTTTTCTCGCATGTTTCTCTTTATAAAACTCCCTCTCAGTCTCACCACCTCCCCTAAAACTCTTTTTTTTTTTTTTTACTAAACACACTTTTACAGTGTTATTTCTCTAAAAAAAATTTCTTTCAATTCTTGTTGTTGTTTTTATTTAATAACTAAAGTCCAAATTTGAAAAATTCAGCTCATTAGTTTGTTTTGTAAGGTTTGGTTGGGGCCAACATTTATTAAATGTTTTTTTTTTACTTGTCTTACTCAACACTCTTTGACACAAACAAACACACACACCCATTCTTATTTTACACTATATAATCATGGTCTTTATAAATAAAATATACTAAATAGGTTTGTTTATACTTTGTATTTTTTTTTTTTTTTTTGCGATTTTGTTGTCTTATAAACTAACACATACACAAATATAAGTATACGATAGTTTGTGTATTTGTGTGAGTTTTACATCCGTTTTGAAGTTTATACTTGTTGTCAGGTTTGTTCGTTTAAGTTTTTAGTTTGTTTTTTTAGTTTTCTATAAAACTTAGAAGACGACATCATGGTGGACACTAAATAAAATAATTATAGGATCATTTAAGTTAATTAAAAAGAAATGTTTAAAAACTATAAATTTTGCTACAACTTTAAATAGGCGAACATTTCAAAATAATAAGATTGAGCTTTAAATAGTTTTAAATTTTACAAAGTTTAATTAATTTTAAATTTTGAAAATGATTTAGTTACTAGGGAAATAAATCACCCTGTTGTTCTAGTCTTTGAAATTAAAAAATTTTATAATTTTTTCAAAACGTCTACCTATAATTATATACTTATTTACTTTAAACTTTATCTAAAAAATAAAAAACTTAAATATTTAATTTTGGAATTTTGCCTAAATGAGCTACTTAATAGTTATATATGTATATGCTATACAAAACAACATTATCCTGCTTAAATATTAGCTACAATATCATTAAATTCTAGTACCAATTTACATAACAAAATTCTAATACAAAAAACGAAGAAATAAAATATTTTTATCTAAAACTAAATCTCTTAATTATAACAAGAATTATCATTTTAGCTAAACTTATATTAAGATTTTAAACACAAATTCATATAAAGAAAAATATTTAAATATTGGACATTTAAAAGTTTAAAGTCGATCAAGTCTTAATTTTAAAAAATTTACTTTTTAAATGGTAAATACAGAATAAATTGGACCATCTACAAATGGAGTTAATCTTTTAGAATTTAGTTTACTTTAATTTAATATGTTATATTAAAGTATTTTCGTACCCATTTTCTTATGCCCACAATTTAATTGGACATTATTTTTGTTGTAAAGTTAATTTCAAATTAATTTTAAAATTTTTTGACACCCTGTTGCTCATTGCTTATATAGAGAGACAGCTAACCACGTTCTCATATTTAATGAAAACATTAAATATGTTAACGTATGATTAATATTAATGCAGTAATAAAAATTACATGTTACTTATACGCTACCATGTAAACAAATGTAATATAAATTAATAAATACAAAGACTAATTTTGAAAAGCAATTAGCATCTTCATTTTATTAAGAGATAAATGCTCTGTAGCTCTCTAATTTAAGAAAAAGTATCGAATTGATACAAAGGCTTTGCGAGATAATAAATTATATAAAATGATGTAGGGTATAATATGATTGGGCTTGACTAACTATCACTTCTTTATTACTTTTCATGTTTTTTTTATTTTATTTTATATTTAGGTTTATAGAGTAAAATAAAAATTAAATTACTTGAAGGCATCTTTACATATTTTTTTACAAAAAAAATTATTATTAAAGAAAATTCAACAATTATTGTCTTACTACACAAACAATCTCTAGATTGTAGCTGATAAAAAAAATAAGAAATGTTCTTAAATGTGTTTAAGGCAGAAGAAATAGTTATATGCAAACGTCTGCCAAAAATCAAAATACAAATAACAATTGAAATTTGTTTATTTGTTAAATATTATTATCATTGGCACTTAACTATGAAATACAGATTTACCACAAGACAAAGGGAAAAACCACACATATATAAACACACACACACATGCAAGGATATCTTAATATATAATATATACTTACATACATACCATTGTATATTGTAATACATATGTATTTACATATACATGTTTATAAGAAGAAACTTTAATACATACAAGTGTATGCATGATCATAACAACCAAATTTTTTATATACATGTATATGTATGTATGTGTGTATGCAAAACAGTTGTTTGTTTATGTTCTAATGAAAATATCTATGAACATTTTCTCTAATAAAATATTTATTTGTTGTTTGCCATTTAGGAAGTAACAAATGTGATAAAACAAAAGTGTAAATTATTCTAATATTTTAATTAAAAATAAGAAAAAAACGGAGAATTTGTGTTGCCATTAAATAAAACAAATTTAAATAATAAATAAATAAAAAATAAATTTAATACAAATTTAAATAAATAAAAAAAAAAATAAAATAAATTCCAAAATAAATTTTAATAAATTTTAAATATATACAAAATAAATTTCAAAATTAATTAATATATTTACAGTAAATTGTTAATAACATTTGAAATAAATTTTAAAATAAGGAGTGCCATCGAAAAAATCTTAACACACGTTTTGCCTCATAAATTTTTTCGGAATCAATATTAAAAATATTTTTTGATCTAGTTATCATGGAAAAATTCATCAGTTATTATTTTTAATAACAATCATGTTGATTTGTCGTGATTTTCATTAAAATGAGTGACAAAAAAGATGTACGTGCTACAAATTATTAAAAAGTTTCAAAAAAATCCAAATAGGTCCTACAAATAATTGGCCACAGAATTAAATTTCTGCCGTCAAACTGTTTCTAATATTATTAAACAGTATCAGGAGAATTTGACCATTGATATGAAACCTGTTTCCGAAAGAAAAAAGGGTCCACATGATATTGGCAAGGCCAGAAAATTGAAAGCAAATTGAAAGGAACTCCTAACACAACTGTTAGAAAAGCAGACGAAATATCTCATTGATTTGACTATTTGGTGCGAAAATTTAAAGCTAATGCAGCTAATGGTAACATATAAAGTACAATAAGTTCCAAACAGAAATGCTGCAAAAAATTTAGAAGCCAAGAATATGACACGGAAATTAAAACCAAATTTCATAATAAAATACTCAAGTTGTATAATTGATGAAAAAAACATGTGCTGCCCGAATTTTCGCAGCTTCTCTGTCAAAACTTTTTATTGTTAATGCTTGAGATAATCTTAAAGATAAGTTTAGAACCCAAAAGCAGAAAAAATTTCTAACAAAATTCCTGGTATAACAAGCTTTTTGCAGTTGCGGCAAAACAGGAAAGTCATGTGATACTTTCGGATCTATAAATACCAAAATATGCATAAAGGAATATTTTCAAAAAAGACTTCTTCCTTTCGTAAGAGAGCACAACATGTTCACACATTATTGGCCCGATTTGGTATCATGTCCCTATGGTAAGAAAGCTCTCGAGTGGTACTAAAACAATAACATAGTTTTTGTACCAAGAGAGGTCAATTTTCCAAATTGTCCATAGCTTAGACCAGTGGAGAGATATTGAGCTCTTATGAAAAGTGAATTAAAGAGCACAAAAAATGTGTCCCAAGATACCGAAGGTTTTAAAAGAAAATATGCACACTATTCCAAAAATGTGATTGAAGCAACTATTAAATCTCTAACGGAAGGGTTACTTAAAATGGTCCACAAGTTCATAATTAGTGGCTATAACTATAAAAGTTATATTTTTCTGTGATCTGTAATAAATTATCAATTAAATAAAAAATAATGAAGACTCTAAAATTAACCGTTTCCAAGTTATTGAATATTATATATGTTAAGATTTTTTCGAACGCACTCTTTAATAGACCGATCATAACCAAATTCGTGCTTGTGTCAAAATAATTGTTCATGCCAAATTTCATCAAGATATCTTTAAAATTGTGACCTGTATTTTGTTCACAAGGTTTACATGGACATACAGTCAGCCAGCCAGTCAGACGGACGGACGGACATCGTTAAATCGACTCAAAAAGTGATTCTGAGTGGACTAGTATATTTTAATGTAGGGATCAGAGTATTTTTCCTGTGCGTTAAAAACCACAAACAAACGCCTTGGTGGTGTAGGGTATAAAAATTAAACAAATTTTATATAAAGTTTAAAGGAAATAGAATAAATGTTTAACTAAAAAATTGTTTAATATAATACATACATAAATTTGTATTAAATTTTAAAATCTAAAATTAATATAAAATTTATATTAAATTTTAAATAAAATAAAATGTTAAATAAATTCAAAAAATATTTAAATAAATTAATAAAAAAAAAGAAAATATTGAAATAAATTTTAAACTAAATTTAAAATAAATGTTTAATAAATTTAAAATAATTTAAATAAATTAAAAATAATTTAAAAATTAAAATAAATTTTTAACAATTTTAAAAAATAAATAACTAAATAATAAATAAAAAAGTAAACAAAAATTATATAAAAATTAAGTAACGAAGAAAGAAATTTAAAGAAATTATTTGTTTAAAAATTAAATTAATCGATTAACTAATAAAATAACCATAAAATACCCTTTGGCACACACATGCATGAACAAATGTATTGTTGTATTGGTGTAGTTTTGCAAAGTAAACAAAACTAAAATTTGTAAACAAAGTGTTGAAAAACTTTAAAAGTTTTTTCTTTTTGTTTTATAGGTTTTGTAAAACTAATTGTTTGTGTATGTGTGCGTAAATAAGAGTGAGAGAGTTTACCACAGAAAACTAAAAAAGAGTAGTGAATTACCGTTATAAAAAAATTATATAAATAAATGAGTTTAAATTACAAGAGAAAAGTGAAAAGTAAAATGAAAATGAATTTAAGCTTTAAACAAAAAAGGAATTTTGAAAATTCCTATAAAAATTCAAGAAAAACATATCGTGCTAATAAATGAAAAACAAACTATAAAAATTACTACTACTAAAGCAACAATAACAACAACAAAAACGAAAACTTTTAACACAACAAGAAAGCAGCAACATTAACAGCAACTTTAAGTTGCTAAGTTAACTATAAAAAAAATAGTTTTCAAGCGCCTTCAACGCCATATTTTTTTTGGTTTACAAAAGAAAAAAGAAAGCCATTATATAATATAATAAAATATATACATAGCTAACTATATATTTATGTATATATAATTAATTATTTATAAATAAAAGAAACAAAAGAAAAAAACACATTAACTTAAGACACGTCGGGTTATAAAAACCTAAATAATAATAAAAATAAAAATTTAGTAAAATTATTTAATTATTGTTTATGATCCCAGACTTTATTAGTTCTTAACAAAAGTGTAAATTTCAAGAAAATCTCAAGTTTATGTATCGTTTGTTGTGTACGTGCGCACAATTACGTTTAAATTGGTGGTTGCGTCGGCGAGGTAGACGTAGACGACGCAAAGGACAACGTAGACAGAAACATCATCGTTGGAAAGTTTATAAAAAAACGTAGCAATAGCAGTTGCAGCTACAGCAGCAGCAGTTTGTGATATATAACAACGATATCAACAGATAACAACAACTTTATTAATACAACAATAAACAACAACAAAACTAACAACAGATTTAAAACTAACAACGAGCAGTGATAGAAAACCCCAGCTGATAAGCTTTAAAAATATCAACGTTTCTTTTCTTCTTTTTTTTACTACCCACTGTTTTAAAGAGCGATTGCAGTTAAAGGATCTTCATAATATACACTAGTCAGGTTTTAACTACTACATTTTATTAAATATAATACTGTAAGACTATTTTAAATTTTTTTAATCTCAAAAAATAACAACAAATATATGAAATTTTTTATCATTTTTTTTCTCTTAAAAATATATTCCCTCAAAAAAAAAAAACTTCATATGATCATATGATTTATATAAAAATATGATTAAAACATTAAAATAATAATAAAAAAAGATAAAATAAAACGCCTTAAGTTTTACATAGGGGCTCCTGAAGAACCCTATTAAAGTTCTTCACTCTTGAACTTCATTCACCTCTAAAGCAGTAAAATAAACAAACCAAAAAGCCCAGGCTCTTCTGCAAGAAATAAAATAAAAAAAAAAAAAGATAAAAATCAATAAAAAAAAACTACCACTACAACAACAACTACTTTTTACTTACTTCTGTTTAAAAACCAGAGAGAGTAAATTGTTGTTTGTAAAACTAAAAAACAAAAATAACATAATTCTCTCTCTCTTCATTCATCTAAACTGTACTGATCCTCAAGTGATCTTTTAATCGATTTAGTTGCGCATAGAGTGATTGTAAAAAATCAGCATTAAAGATGCAGGCAGCATTGATGCTAAGATCGAAATCTCGGGTGGCGAGAAGAAGAAAGCTACGAAAATTAGGTGGAAGACTTGAGTTGCCTAGTAATGTAGCAACCAAAGAAATAGCTCCATTTCCTCGTTATCCGCCTGAGTCATGGGTAATATTATTTTTCTTTTTCTTCCGTTTTTTAGTTATATTTCGTTTTGTTTTTATTTTTATTATTATTATTCTCTCTCTCTCTCTCTTAACATCAGTCTCCTAAGTAATATTGAAAAATAAGGAATTAAATTCACCTAATAAACTCTGTTTCTTAAATACAAAATAGCTACACCTATTATATATATATAAAATTTAACTATTTAGAGGACCCTTAATTAAAACTCTCGCTCTAGCTTTAGCTCTTTGTATAAATCTCTCTCTGTTTCTAATTGTAAACAAGTCTTTTAAAAACTCTCTTAAAAAATACTCAATTAAGTCCTCATGGAAATTTATTAGTAGTTTAATACCCTTTAGCTCTTAAAAAAAATATAAAAAAAAATGTACAAATTTAACTTTACTCTCTTTCTCCCTAATTCTAAAAAAACTCTTTTTATTTATTATAATTTTATTTAATTTCGTTTAATAATTTTAATATTTTTTTCTCTTAGTTTTATTATTATAATAATAAACCTAAACTCTTTTATATTTTAGCTCTCTTTTTCCCTTGAAATGTATTCAAAAAAAATGTATAAATAGTATTCCATTAATAATAATAATTATATATTTAATTAATACAATTTAAAACTAGTTTATCATTACACCTTAAAAAAAAAAAAAAACAAAAGAAAAAACATTTTAGGATTTCTTGCCGTATTAATTCTAGCCTCGAAATTATTAAAATAATTTTAACAAATTTAATTCAATACATAATTCCTATGTATATAGAATATTTAATAAATAAATTTACTTAGTTTTTATATACATACATATATAAATAATTAATTTAAAATAAAAATAAAATAAAGTAGTTTATTTCCCCTCTACACTTAAACTCTAGCTCTTTCTTTCTCTCTCTACTCTATAACGCTCTTAGCTTAAACTCTCTTTAACGCTACTTCCCAGAATTATTATTTTCTTTCCAAAAAACAAACCTTTTCCTTAATATAAGTATTTTATATATAATTTAAAACCATAAAAAATTTTGTAGATATTTGCTAAAAAAAACTCCTACTATTTTAGTATAAAGTTACGAAAAAACACGAAAATAGCTACATAAATAAACATTTTATACAACAAAAAATAACAACTTTGCAATTTAAAATAAAAGTAGTTTTTCGCACTAATTTTCACTTTACAACAAACAAACAAATTATGGTAGTAAAGCTTTTTTCTAACAAATGAGACCTTAACCCCCTTTAGTAATTAAATTCAAACCCCGCCAGTTATCACATTTTAAACATTAAAGTTTTAGTTTCATTTACCATGTAATAATAAAAATAAATGTAGTATATTTCCTAATACCTACCTTGTCTATATAAGCCCATTTTAATTTTGTATACTATTTTTTTAATTAATTTCTATTTTTCTTTATTTTTCACTTTATTTCATTTTTTTAAATAAAATTCATCATTAAAATACTTAACAAATTTGGTTTTTAGCCCACATAAAACAATCGAAGTATGAACAAAAAAAAAAAAAAAAAAAAGTTATTTCAAAACAAATTTTTAAATGTATGTATTTTTGTCACAACTTTTTCAAAATCACTAACACTCCATACACAATTTAATGTCCTAAAGACATAAAAACATTTTACTTTTTAAATGTTTTATAGCTGGCAAATTGCAAATTTTGTTAATACACTTGTGCTTACATATAATTAAGATACTTTATATTAAAATATATTAATTATTTTATAAATATTTTTTTACGAAGGAAACAAAACAAAATTAGTTTTAAGTTATTTATATAAAATTAAATTAAATATTCGAAAATAATGCCCTGGGACCGAACTACAAAAGTTAGACATACTCTCTTTGTGCCCATCACTACCACATTATATTATATGTTTCATAGCAAAAGTGTTTTAAAACAGTGATTGGCAGGAAGAGAACATACTTATCTTGGCATTGTTGTATTTGAATAACTATTTTCAGGCCAATGTTTTATTATAAACAAAAGATATATTAAAATAAAATGTATTTAATTTATTTATCTCTTTTCCGGTTGTTTTATAAAATTAAAAAATTTGCAATATTTAAATTAAATATTTTCCATAATTTTTATTCGAACTTACCTCAAAAATTTAATATTTTTAATTATTGTTAAGATTTTTCTGTTTCCCTGAAATTAGAAACTCTGATATGAAGGAATATTCCTCAATTATGGATAGAGAAGTATGGTTTACCAATGACGGTTTGCTTGTCTGTTGAAATCATATTTTCGAAGGTCATAGATAACTTGCATTCATAGGCGTAACGGAAATAACTTAAAAAATGGACCAATTAAAAAACCACAATTTTCCAAAGTACCAATATTGTAGAATGGCATCAATTTATAAAAAAAAGTGATAATTTTTCTAAAAAGTAAAAATTTTGCAAAAACGTACTAATTTTTCCAAAAAAGGAGCAGTTTCAAAAAAAGTACCGATTCCCGTTACTCTACCGTAAATGTAAATGTAGCGAATCAGCTGACGCGTTTTGCTTATGAGATTTATGTGTGTATGTGTACTCAAAAACGCAAATGTAACGTAGTAACCTAATCAAATTAGGTCGCTCTACGTTTTTACGTGAAACATGATAGAACAGTGTTGACTACTTTTTATTTCAATATACCAAATTTGCGTGAAAAATCGCTGTAAAAAGTTTATCAATTGGACAAATTATTTTGCCATACAAACACAAATTTAGTTTTATACACAAATCGCTAAAATACAAAACAATAAATCTAGCGATTTTCAAACTAATTAAGACTTACAGAAAATTTATGTAATTGACTTCAGTGATGTTGATGTTTATAAAGGCTCAACCAGTCAACAAAAAATCATCGTATCGCAATCTGCTGTTTCAACTAGCTTTATGCAGATGTGTGTATGTAGCTATTGACACAAAAATTCAAGGTAGCGTATTGCAGAAATCAACAGAAAATACATTTTTACGTAGCTGCGTGACTTTTTAACAACCCTGTAGTTTATTTTGTTTACAAAATAACCTAAGAACAGGGTTGTTTACACAATGAATATTCAAAAACATCCCTGCGGGAAGTTTGTGGCAATTGCAGTAATGGACCGGTTCCTCTGTACCAGTTGAGTACCAATTGACACCTAACTCGTCACCAAAGTTCCAATTGAGAACCAGTTGACACAAACACACTCACTATTAACATGCACGTTAAGTGCGCAAATAGCAACTCGCGCGCAATAACAATCAGTGGCTGAGTGGTAAGCGTTGAAGACTATAAAACATAACATATGTCAGATGAACACAGTGATGCCAGATAGAATTTAAGAAAAATCCCTCTATTTAGTTGAAAAATTCCCTTTTTTCCCTTTTTTTAGAAAAAATTGTCCCTCCATTTTTCCCTCCTCCTTGAAATCGCTATTTTTAACAAAAACTACAAAATTTCAGTAAAAAATGCATTGAAATTTACATAAATGTAGTTTTTGTTTGAAATTCAATAAAAAAATATACAAAAAATATTTTAAGCAAAGGACGAGAACACTGAAAATATTCATTCGGCAAATTAAGATTTCTATTTTTAAATGAGTGGGTATGATAATATTGCTTATTCATTTAAAACTTTTATCGTTTTTTGAAATAAATTTATACGTATTAAAAATTCCCTCTACTTTGACTAAAATTAAAATTCCCTCCCTTTTTCCCTTCGGCTAAAATTTGCGTTAAAAATTCCCTTCATCTGACATCACTGGATGAACATGGGTTCGAGCCGAGGTGCCGCCATCGACATTAACGAAAAATTATAAAATTAAAATAAACATAATTTAATAAAGATAATAATAAAAATAATGTTTAAAAAGTTAAACACTTACAGAACTTTTATAAAATTTTTATTACATTAATCGTTACTGAACTTGTCCTCTTGGACCTGTCTTAGGACCTATCCTGTGACCTGTCCCAAGGGGCTAATTAGCCACCTCCATTGACAACCCCATGTAAAAGTGACAGGTTCTTCTCATAAAAAGTTCCGGAACTGGGACCGGTCACTAGCCCTGAGAACCTGTCACGTGTTCTCTTTACTCTAGGGATATGATACGTTTACTTTTGTTGACTGTTTGTACAAAATGTTTCACGCTACTTTTCTTCATTCTACGTTGCGTTACAAAGTTGACTGGTTAGCCTTTAAAACAACAATAAAGTATTGGCTACATTTACTTTTTTGAGTATCCATCCACTTACGTACCGTTTACATTTACGTTTTTACATTTACATTTACGGTAGAGTAGTAGAGCCTCTATATCCATACAAAGTTATAATTTTTTCAAAAGTACATTACAAAAATATAAAAAGTTCTAATTTTCTAAAAGTTTCAATTAAGAAGAAAAACTAATTTACAAAATGTAAAAACGTTTTAAAAAGTACTGAAAAGTGCAGATTTTCTACGAGGTACTATTTTCAAAAAAAAAAAAAAAAAACAATTTAAAATAATTTACTTAAAAAAGTACTAATTTTCCAATTAAAAAAATCATTTAAAAATGTTAAATTGAAAAAAAATTTAAAAAGTTAAAATGTTTAATAAAAGTAAGCAGTAAAGTGGGCGGACCACGCCCATTTTTGGTTTCCGAGTTTATGTCGATCCACTAAGTATACGTACAAAATGTCGTTGGCGTACGTGCTTTTATTGAAGAAATATCAGCAGAAAAGTATTTCACGGACACCCTGTGTTTCTAGTTTTTAACCCATAACTTTTTTGTTTATTAACCAATTTTGCCCATTTTCAATACCAAACAAACATTATATAAGATAAATATTTGTGCCAAATTTCGTCTCCCTACGTTACCCCGTTCGAGCTCTATCCTGCTTTCAACAGACGAACAGACAGACGGACATAGCTAGATCGACTCAGAATTCAACCAGGACCCAGAAAATATATACTTTGTGGGGTCTTAAATGATTCTTTCGACATCCTAAAGTATACCCTTCGACACAGAATTACTTTCTGAGTCGATTTAACGATGTTCGTCCGTCTGCCTGGCTGTAAACCTTGTGAACAAAGTACAGATACAGCAATTTTGAAGATATCTTGATGAAATTTGTCACGAATAGCTATTTTGGCAGAAGAACGAAGCCTATTGAAATTGGTTATGATCAGTCCATTTTTTCACCCAGCCCCCATACAAATGTCCTCTCGCAATTAAGATTTAACGATCATAAATACCTTAAATATAGCAATATTTTAATGAAATTTGGTGCCAAGAAGTTTTGTATAAGTGTTTGTGCCAAATTTCATCAAGATCGGTCCATAATTGATCATAGCTTCCATATAAGCGCCTCTTCCGGAAATTACATAAACCTGCATATATCCCATACGAATGTTAGTATCAAGTTAATATTCTACACAAATATGTTTTATATAAGTAGAAATAGTGCCAATCTTTATGAGAATCGTTCTATACTTTCCCATAGAAACCCACTTCCGGGAATCGCCCTAAAGTGCATAAAATCATATAGATGTTGTATCAACTCATACACAATGGTGTAGGGTATCATATGGTCGGTCTTGACCGACTTCATCATTCTTTCTCGTTTTCAAATAAAAAAAGTGTCGAATAAAAAAAAAAACAAAAAATAAATTCTCAAGTTCAAGTTATTAAAAGAATATAATTCTTATAAAAAAAATACCGTCACAGGGTCCAGTCCCTAGAAGAATTACCCTACAATTGATTGTATACCAGTAAAACGTTAATTATTTTCTGACAAAGAAAAATTAAATACCAGGGACCGAAAATAGTACATTTTTGAGAACTAATTTAAATATATGTATAAAAGCTACGCTTTAAATTACAGTATGCGACAAATTGAGGATCATGGCATAGGGGCGGAATCATTTCATTTGCCGTTATTGCTCTAAATATTTATGCAAAAATACTTTAGCCTCGAACTATATTTATATATTTTTTTTTTTTTTTTTCGATTTATCTTAGACTACTTCGTTGCAAAAATAGAAAATTTTAGAAGATCATAAAACAAAAATTTTGCCTACCAGCGAAAAATCCTTCGGAGGTTTTATTACACATATCAAGAGTTATCAATTGCAGATGGAATGATTCCGCCCCCAAAATACTGTTAGTGTTATTTTCGAGAAAAAAAAAGTTATTTTCGGAAAAATAAAATTTATTTTGTATTTTTTTTTTTTTTTATCAAATTATTTGGTAGTTTTTTCTTTGAGCAGAAATAAAAATTATTAAAAAATTGTTATTTTAATGAATTTATATTGCTTTAAATTTTTTTTTTTTTTTTTAATTTTTATTTAAAATTGATTTCAATTAAATTTATTGTTTAAAGATTTTTAAATAATCTTTGTAAATATAATTTACGTTCCAAAAAAAATAATAATAAATAAGTAAAAATTATTATTAACTATCATCATCTGACTTTCATAATAAAAATTACAATATTTACGGTCCCTGAAGAAGAAACATTAAGTCTACATATGTAGATTTTATTATTTATTTTATTTTTAACTCTAAATTCATTTGTAAGTATTTTAAAGTTCCTTAAAAAAATGTTAAAAACAAATAATTAATTAATTTATTTATTTTCTTTTTTAAAATTATAAAATATAGGGTCCTTGTTATTTAATAGTGTTGAAATTTTATTAAACTACTTTATTTATTTTTTCGTATTCCATTTTATTTTTTTTTTATAGCAATTAAGGAAACTATAAAACTTCTATGTTTTGTGACTTAGTTATGTGAGCACAAGTGTAGGTACTCTTTAATGTATACTACTTTATAAAATATAGTATATATAAAATAATATAATTATTTATATAAATATTTATTAAATGGCTTTTATGTCATTTCAAAGCATTTACTTTTATATAAAAATAAACAATTTCCCTGGAAATTATATTTTGCCAACAAACATTTCCTTAATAACACACATCAAACATACCCTAAAAACAAACACCATCAAATACACATTTTGAACTTTAAGACTTGACGATTTTCTACACGTACTGTACTATATATTATTTAAGGCGAACCGAAACTGATGACGCTTTTAAAAGCTAATTAAATGACGTTATCAATAAATGTAACATTTTGACCTAAAAAAATAATAAAAAAATAATAATAAAGAAAAAACAAATGCTTTCATTATTTTGTGTGGAAAAATTTTTGTAATTGGATTTCCAAATATAACTTTCAAAAACAAAAAAATAAAAACCAAAACACAAACACAAAAATTTTCTGTTTTTTTACTTTTAATGTTAATTAAGCTAAAATATATAACAAAAAAATAAATTAAATATAATTTTCACCTGCCTTCCATGTATGTTGCCAAAAATAAACTAAACAAAAAATCAACCTGTGTAACCAACCCGTAACATCCCATCTACCAAAATAAACAACTAACCAAACAACCAACGAATCAATTCACCTTTATATATATTTGTAAACATTTTGTTGCTAATTGTCTAAAAAAAATCAAACAAACAAACATATTGTGTAAACAAATGCCGCTCGCTGATTCGTTTTATCAAAAAAAATAAACGTCATTTTTATTAATCATACGCCATCACGTACTCATTTGTACGTTTGTTGCGCTCTCTCTCTCGCTCGCCTCTCTTGTATATATTATTGAAAATGGACAGTAAGTTCCGAGCTAAGAATGATTTTAATTTTTTAATTTTAACTTTTGATTTGAAAATTTTCTTTTTTTTTTTTTAATTATTTTTTGAAGTTTTAAAGTACAGAGAAAATGCTTGTAAATACATACGATGCATACTATTTTTAAATACTGATAAAAAATATATATAACACTTTAGTTATATTAGTTTTATAAAATTATTTTATTTATTTTATTAGAATTAGCAAAGCATTTGTATGGTTTATGAATCCCAACCAGAATTTTTTTAAACCAATTATTTTTTAAATAATAAATAACACAAGTAGCAGATTTTTGGTTCTCTTTAATTATTTTAATAATTTGGCTGATCTCATTTAATTTACATATATTTCAAATTTCTACTCTTTAAATTACATTTATATTTAATTATAATTTTTTTTGAAACTCATTTACTTTCCTTAATCTTTTGTTAAGTGTTTAGGTAGTAAATGAGTTTTTTAATATATAATTTAAAAACAAAAACACAATTTTATAAATTCTTTATAAAAAAAAAAATAAAAAAAATAAAAAAAACAAGTTAAAAAATAGTATGTTAATTATAAACATTTTGTTTGTTTGTAAATGTTAGTTTAATAGGAAAAAAAAAAAACACAACAAAAACTTTAAGTATGGTTTACAAGCATTTTCCTTACATTGATTTACTTCAATTGCTCTTTTATATCATTCTATAACTCACTCTCTTTATTTAGAAAAATCAAAAATAAAGTAGTATTTGTTTGAGTAAAATAACAGTTACCAGAAAAAAATTAAAGAGAAAACCTCCCTTTATAATAGGAGACTTAATTGTAAACACAACCACCCCCACAGCCTACTAATAAAACAAAAAGCACATATGTTAATAACATTTTACACACTCACTCATTCACTCTCACTCTCTTCATATTCTTATATATAAAACACTCACTAGTAATTAATTTTAAAGTAAAACTCTCACTCTCTTATTCATTCATTTTACATAACCATTACATTAATATGTTAAACATTAACATTAACCAGAGTAACAACACATTTAATTATTTTTAAATATTATAATTGAATATAATTTGTTGTGTACATACTTTACATACATATAAATGTAGTCAACAATTTAGTTAAATTAAATGTAAAACAATTTAATTAACAAAAAATACCTTCAAAAAACCTTACAAAAATTATTTTTAATAAAAAAATTATACCAAAAAAAATAAATAAAAATATATAGTTTATTTAAAAAATAAAACAAAAACAATTAAGTAATTAACAAATTTATTTAAAGCGGTATCAAGTTTTCCCAAAGATTCTGTTAAGCTTGCTTGCCTCTCATTCCCGTTTTCGATCTAGGAGCTCAACTTGATTCAATATGCGAATTAAATTCCACAAAAACCAACAACAACAACAAAAAATATCTCCTAAAAAAAAAAAAACAAATAATAAAAAAAACGCTAAAACTAAAAACCAAAAAATCTCTTTAATCTCTAACATAAGTTAGACGTATGTATGTAATATTAGGCTGGCCCTTTTTAAAATGAAATGAAAATTTATTTTATTTTAAATTAAATACACCAAAATTAAAGTCCTAGCCTTGTCCTTAAGCAATTAGGATTAAAATGAAAAATTATATATTTTTTCAAAATTTTTTGAATTTTTTCCTATTTCTGCTAAAATAAAAATAGGATTATTGTGATCTAAATAAAAGTCCTAGAAGAAGCTTATAATTATATAAATAAAATTTCTTATAAGGAGCAAATAGTTTCTAAATTTTATAAAAAAAATGTACATAATTAATTTTTTTACTCACATATATTTTAAAAAATAAAAGGAAAATACTAAGAAAATAATCCTCTAGTCGATATTATGAAATGGTTTTTAAAAATTTTTTCTAAATACGAATTTATTTTAAATTTATTAAAAATTTTTCTAAACACAATTTTCTTTCATATATTTCATATTTCTATATGATTACAATATTATTATCATCAAAATACGCACAATTTTCTAAGCTTTTTAAAAATATATAACACTTTATATTTCTATTAAGTATTAAAGTCAGAAATTAAATTTTTGTTAAATATTTACAAAATTTAGGGTAAGAAATGTTATTTGTTTACATTTTGTTTTTACAGAGAGCAATTTGCTACAGTTACTCAACATAACAAATCTCTCTCTCTCTGTCTGTATGTTAATTAAAATGTAAACAAACTTAATTTTAGCATAAATTTTGTAGGTAATCCATTTAAACTTAATTTTAAATATTAATTATTAATATAAATATAAAGTATTATATATCAATGAAAAGCTTAGAAAAATACGCATATTTTGGTGGCCGTAATGATTAAGTTCTAATCATATATATTAAAGAAATATATAAAAGAAAATTAGGTTTTGAAAAATTAAAATAAAAATGCAAATAAATTCAAAATTTTAAAAAACTAAAAGAAACATTTCTGTACATTAACTAGAGGAATATTTTGCTATTATTTTTGTTTTATTTCATAATCAAATTTTATCAATTATTTTAATTTTTTGTGAAAAATTATAAAATTTCGAACTTATTTAAGCCTATGGAAAAATTGTAGTTATATCATTAAATACTCCTTCCAAAAACCTTTATTTTAATACCAAATTTTCTTATTAATTATTAAGCAGAAATATGAAAAATTCAAAAAAATAAAAATTTTTTTTTTTTACTGCCGAATGTAAAATTCTAGCACAAACATTTTGTGAAATGATAATTTAAAATAAACTAAATTTTCATTTAAACTAAAAACATCGTTAACTTTCATTTTAAGGCCACCCTAATATAATATTAACTTAATTTAAAATATATTTCTATATAATAATACAACATATGTTTATACCTATGTTTAGGAAAATTTTATTCGTATGTATTCGGACCAGCTGAATTGAACTACAATCACAAATTATATTTATATTATTTTTTTAATTTTAAATTACTTATAAAAAAAGTAAAAAATTTTTTGTGGAACATTCACAAGTTGAAACAAGTGATAAAGTAAAACCGTTTAATAATAAAAAACAAAACAAATAACCAAAAATAAAACCAAGCCTTATTAAAAGCTAAAAATAATAACAAAAATATCTTCTTCAAATATAATAAAAAAAAAACCAGGAATCGAACAAAAAAAGATCTACAAATACACAAAAGGATTTAACACCAGACAATAATTTTTTTATATAAAAAAAATTTATTTTAATTTAAACTCTTTTTCTCACTCACTCTTTCTCTCTCTCGCTCGCTTTTTTAATAACTATCTCTCTCTATTTCTCTTTAAATATTTTTTTCTCTAATATAATTATGGTTATGATTATAATTTTATTTAAATTAATTTTATTTAACTTTTGAAAATTTAAAAATTTTGTTAAAAAAAAAACAAAAATCTGGTGTGTAAGTATGTGTGTGTGCGCATATGTGTAATGAACTGAAATTCCAAGAGGAAACAAATATAAGAACATAAAACAAACCTTAAGAAAAATATTAATTAAGAATTCTTAAATATAAAGAAAAAACTATAAATTATTAAAAATTTATTCTTAAATTTGAAAAATTAATAATTTTTTTTTCTAATTTTTTTTAAACATTGGAAAAAATGTTTCTTTTTTATATTCTTTAAAAGATTCTGGAATAAGAAAACATAATTTTTTCAAAACCTTTTTTTAAAAATTACTCTTAAAAAATACAATTTTATCTACACACATTTTTTACAAAATTCCAAAACAAAAAAAAAAAATCTTTATATTAACTGTTAGAATGGGTTTTTCTTAGTAAAAAAATCTATTGAGTCGGTGTGTGTGTGTGTGTGTGCTTCAGTATGTGTGTGTCTGTTTAAAATGCATTTCTTTCATTTTTACAGGTGTGTCGGTTGGTAAGTTATTGATTAGTTATTGTTAATGACAGTTAAGCAAAAAAAAAATCCTTAAAAAAACAACAAACAAGTGTCTGGGCAAAAATGTTTTATACACACTTAAAGAAAATACACATACAATTATACGTATTTGTATGTTTATTTGTATGTATCCGTATATAAGTAAGTCTTTGAACTTATAACAACTAACAAGTCATCATGTCTGTGTGATTGATATGAGTATTAACTTAATTATAAATTGTTGTTGTTTTCTTTTTGACGAAAAATCAAATGTCTAATTATAAAAGATTGAAGAGAAATGTAAATGAAGGAAAAAGAAAAACATTTTAATATTCTTTTAAAGATCCTATATTCTATAATATTCAATATAATAACTGTCAACAGTATGCTAATTAATTCTTAATTATTTACAGAAAATTATAATAAACTCTTAAAAATGTAATCAAATCAATTATCCTTAAATAAATAAAAATTGCTCATACGTCTCGTGCTCTTCATAAAATAAACATAACCTTACAAATTATATTTCACATTTTTATTAAGTATATGTTGTGAGGTTCAACAAAGAGTCCCTTTAAAAGAATAATTTTGTAAGAAAATCTTTCAAATCATGCGTATTATTGAACTGAATACAGCAAAAATATTAATATTGAAAAAAAATCATCTTTAAATCCCTACCAGTGCACCATGGCAAATATTTCTAATTTTGAGTTCATAAATCTGTAAACGTTGATACAAAATGAACACAATTTTGCTTAAACAATCTCAACATTATTTACTTTTATATTGTTTAATATGAGATAAATCTATTCGCAGTTTGTTTGTTGATAATATTATATTAAAATTAAATAAAATGTTATAAATGTCAAAGTTTAGTTTTGCAGAAAGACAGACGGACAGACATATTAAAATTCTTATGTAGTTGTATAAAGACCCATAATAAATAACATACGATGACTCAATTGCTTTTCATAAAATTTCTAAAAAGATATAAATATAAGATATAAATAAATATAATAATTTTTAAGAAAAAAAAAATTATATTTTGTATGAAAAAATTGTATATAAATATTGGTCCGAAGAGCCTTTTGTAATTTTTGAAATGCTATAAAATGACCAGTTTTTGCACTTTGGAAAATCTAATGATATCCAGTTAAAGGTGATTATCTATACTTTTGATTTAAATAAAAATTAATGATCAGATTTTTTGAGTTTTTGTCTCATAACCTCACTTTTCAATTTGAACACCTAATAATCTATATGCTACACACAAGTTTTCAGTTAAATTCAAAATGTTTGTGCAATATTTGTAAGTAATTGAAATCTACTAAACTCAGATTTATTTTGAGCATAAAATGTTTTTAAATGGTTTAGTTACAGCAAAAACAAATCTCAACATTTTTAGTATCAAAACTATATTTATTGAAATTTGGGAACGTATAACCCATCTAATACAATGACAGATCGCCATATAAATTAAATACTTGTCAGAGTTTACTCTCATACAATTTAAGTTAGTTCTTGCTATATTTATTGGTATCATTTAGAAATCATCCGTAACATACCAGCAAACAACCAACCTAAAGAATACTAAGTTTATAAGTAATTTAAAAAAATATATCTTGGTTCTAGAATTTCTTTAAATAATACCATGCTCAGAATAATTTCTGTGCACCAAATTTTTAAAATATTTTTTACTTAATTGGTAAATTTTGTTCAACATTTAGAAAGCATTCAGATGATCTTTTTATATTACATAAATGTACACAATTTTTGAGATAATATACTCTTATTTATATTATAGCGATCTATATATTTACATAAATTCTATAAAATTTTATAATCAATTAGTCAAATATAAAATTAGTTAGAACTAACCACTATTTTTCCATTTAATAGTCAAATCTATTGCAAATTTAAAATATATAATTTTTTCTCCCAAATGTACAACTGAGAATTACTTTATAATTTATTGGCTTTATCTAAAATTAAAACCATAATTTTTAACGAATATATCCAACATATTTTTTCTCCTTTCTTTCTATTTTTGTTATAACTCAGAAAATAAGACTTCGACCAGTATACTATTTTATACTAATATTATTTAAACTTGTATCAGTTAGGCTGTGAAAGAATTATGAAAATATATGTATTAGTTCCTGAGTTATTGCATTATAAAAATTACAAAAATCAATTCGGACCACCCCTTACATATCAGAACATTTCTATGAATATCTTTGAAACCAATAAAATAATTGCATTAATAAGTTTCAGAAATATAAAAGACATTATAGTGAATTTAGCTGTATTTTATGTATGTCATTATAGAATTTCATTTTGACATAATCATGTTTGTCCGTATGTCTGGTGCAAAGAAAAATTTCCGTTCCTAATAAAACACTCATCAGTGTCAAAGATCCAAAAGACATGCGGACGGTCATTATATGATTCTAATATAATGATATCTAATAAATAATTTATTAATTTCTAATCTAGTTTCTCAATTTTTTAATAAGGACTCAATTAGTTTTCTAGATATTTGTAAGAACTTTAATATTAATAAAATATTTTTTAAGTAAAAAAATAAAAATATTTTGTATAAAAATTTTGCATATATTACAACATTTTTATGAATATCTCTGAAATCAACTAAATAATTAAATTGCAATTTTTTTTTAAATATAAAAGACATAATAGTGAATGATATGTATTTTTTGTATGACATTATAAACTTTCATATTGAAATAATTACGTATGGACATATGTCCAATATAAAGAAAAATTTACAGACCAAAAAACATACGGACAAACATAAGATGCACATACAATTTTATAATGACTTATAACAAATTATTTATTGTTTTATCATCCAGCTTAAAAAGCGTCTTTATATAAACCCAATTGTTTTTCATGCCATTTGTAAAAACTTCTTCAAGAAAAAATGTTTAATATTTTGTACGAAAAATTTTTATATTCCCAAACCTTTTTATGAATAGTTATCTATGCAATTTAATTAAATAATTACTTTAAAAATGTTCTTGAATTATAAAAGACATAATAGTAAACCATTATGTTGTTACAATTATGTCTGTCCGTATGTCCGGCAAAAATGAAATTTGCGGCAAAGTTTTTTTTTATTACCTGGTAGATTTATATAATAAATTTAAATTTTATTTTTAATGTAATCTTTACTTTAAGTCTACATTAGACAAATTTTTATCAAGACAAACGTCAAAATTTTATCAAGATAAAGATTTGTCTAATGTAGACTGAATTTGTCAGTGTTATTGCAGCGTTAAAAGAAAATTGTCAGCGCTCGAGCTCTGACAACGTTGTCTTGATAATGCTTGGTAAAAGACGCCATCTTGATTGTTGTTGGTACTTTTTGCATGGTTTATTATGACATACGTTTTCTCCTAAAAATGACAAAGATAAAAAATTATCTGCAAATCAAACAAAAATTTGACGTTTGTCTTGATACAAATTTCTCTAATATAGACTCAGCGTTACAAAAAATCATAATATGTTAACATAAGTACTTTAAAAATGTTACGAGTTCAGCTTAAAAACTGTAGATTTTAAAATTAATAATTTTTGAGAAAAGTTTGTTTGAGATTTGAAAATGTATAATAAATTGACTGCTAAAGATTTTAAAATAATTTTTGGTAGATAGAAAGATCGTTATCTTTCTCATAAATTACACTAAAAATAAATCTGAAAAAAAAGAAATTTTATTATGTTCTTTGTTCATTTTAAAAAAATGATTTTAAAAAATTTAATATTTTCATAAAATATAGTCTGCTGTCTACATTTTGGAGTGGGCGTTAATTAGTTTAGTGTCAAATTAATCTTTATAGTTGTGTTTATTAAAACTATTTTTTAGATTTGAAAAATCTAACCTCTTTGTGTTTTTGGCCCGATGAACTTAAAATTTTGCTTAAAATTTCAACATTTTTAATCAATGCTGGAGGTAGCGTGCAGATCTCCATAAAAAAAAAATATTTATTTCTTATTCTTGAAGCTTTGTCTTTTGAACTATGTGAAAATAATATTTTTTTACTAAATAAATTTTAAGAAAAAAGTTAAAGAATCAAATTTTTTCTTAGTTATTTTAAATACTTAAATTCAAAAAAGAAAAAATTCAAAATTTCCAAATTCATCCAACAATTTTTTTCCCATAAGACATATTTTAGATGAGTTAGCATATATTTTCTTCATTTATTCAAGTTCTTTACAAAGGTTTTTAAATATTTTAAATTGAGATTTTTTATACTTGAGGTGGTCAATTTGACACCCTGTAGCTAATCTCATAATATAACAGGGTGACTACAAGATGAATTTTCTGAAAGCTTATGACCTCCTCTACAACTCTCTCATATATTTTAATTCGGTCCATCTAATAGTTTGGAAGATACAAATTTATTCCAAAAATTTAATAGAAAAAAGTACTTTTTTAAACAAGTTTTTCCCGAATTGGGAATTTGGGTATTTGCAAATGAAAAAGTGGGAGTTTTGTTTAGTTCTCTAATTTTAGGACAAGTTTATCAATATTATACCAAAATTTCTATGATATTTCTTGATTTGAAAAAGTTAAGATTTTTTTAAACTTTTTCATACTCGAGCTGGTTAACTTTGACACCCTGTAGCTTATCTTGTATCATTAAAGGGTGACTACAAGATAATTTTTCTGAAAGTTTAGGTCCTTTTCTACAACTCTCTCATACATTTCAATTCGATGCATCTAGTAGTTTGGAAGATACAAATTTATTACCATAATTAAATTATTTTTTAACACGTTTTTCCCGTATAGGAATTTTGGGTATTCGCATATGAAAAAGTTGAATATCTTTAAAATCTTTGATTTTAGTTCAAGTTAATCTATATTATAGCAAATTTTAAATAAAATATCTCAACTATTTTAAATTTAATTTCAATACAAATATTAAAATTATTTCTTAGAAAAAATCAAAAAACTATAACTTAAATAAAAACTAAAAAAATTGCGGATAATTAAGTTCTGCTCTCATTCTCTATCTCTCTGCTTATCAGAAAATTAAATAGAAAAAGTTCTCTTCTAAAAAACGACAATAAATTTAATTAAAACTCCGAGAAAACTTTTCAATTTACTTTAATTTATAAATTACTTTAATGAATTTTTCCAAAGACTCCTCTAATTACTCTTCTACAAATACGTTTAAATGTATGTGTGTATATGCGTGTGTGTATTTTTTTATTGTACATTTGTGTAATAAAAATTTAATAAATTTTTTAGAACAATGTACATAAAACATAGATTGAAATAATGTTTTTAATTAAATCAATAAAAAAACTAGAAACATTAATTGTTAAATTGTTCAAACGTAGACAAAATGTAAACCAATTAATTAATTATTTAATTAAACAACAAAATATTTGTTTTAGCCGAATACTATTTATATAAAATCATACATTTTTTTGTAACAAAAAATAAACTTACTTGAAGAAAACTTTTAAACGTTAAACAAACATTAATAAACTAATGCACTTATACATATAGTATATAATCACATATATAGAATAGTATATATGTAATTATTGTCATATATATGTATGTGTGTATAACTGCAAATATAAATCTCAAAAATTTTCCTATATCTTATCGTATACATAATTACTTTTCATTATGGTTTTTTTTTTAATCTTTTTCTTTTTTTCTCCTTTTAATTAATCAATTCTTTTTTGTCTTCATTTCCTTTTTTTTCTTTAATAAAAAAATCATAATTTTTTTTCTTTTCGTTTACTCTTTTAATAGATTTTAAGAATTCAACAATTCAAAAGAAATTTTTGTATCATTTATTGTATTTTGAAAAAGTTATAAATAAAAATCTTAAAGCACGCATTCTTCTTCTTCTTTTAATTGGAGGATCAATCAAACAATCAGTCAATCAATCAATCTGTCAGTCAAACAAACAAACAATCAATCAGTCTATCAACTTTTGATTTGCATGAATGCCATCACGACTTGCGTTTAATAAAAATTTATTTAACGTGAATCGTTAGGTTTTCTTCTTCCAAATAACCAAAAACCAAAATAAAAACATTATGGCCATCAAAAATCATTTCAAAAATAGGTATTAACGATCATTTATGACTCAAAAACTCAAACAGCAACATTTTTGTTTTAATTTTTCTGTTGTCCAGCTAATAATAATATGGTTGCAAATTTAATATGTATGTATATATATATTTATAATAAATATTGTTTTTTTTTTTTTTTCTTTATTAAATATTAATTATGTGTATAATAAAGTATAAATTGTCTGCGTATCTATATAATTATTTATATGTATTTGTTAGTCCTTTTATTAGTTTAGTTGTGCTTTAAAAATAATTTAAAAAATATATAATAAAAGGTGTCAGTGCAATATGACATAAATAAGTTATTGTTCAAACAAAATTAACCTCAATAAAAAAATAATTATTTAAATTTGCATAAAAGAGTAAAGTACTTTTGGCAAAAGACCCAAATGGTTATTTAGTGTTGATCTGTAAGAATTATTTATCTGCTGTCATTTGATGACAATCAAACCAATTGTTTTGCTCCCAAAGAAATCAGTATAAAAAATTCAAAACAATCTTTGAAAGTTACTTCAGAATGTATTCAATTAATAACCCCTTAATTTCTGTAGTCTCTTTGTTTCTCATTCTCTTTGCTACAACTTATACCGGTTTGCTACAAAAAAAAGAACCGGTTTAAAAAAAAAATAAATAATAAAAATAATTAAAAATTCCGAAAACAATACCTTACACCAATTCGTTTGTGCACTAAAAAGATTACCGAAATGTTCGGAAATGGACCTAATATAGGACTATGGCAATTTATGGACCGATCCTTATAAAAGCAAAAAACTTTGTGTCAAATATTATATATAATATATATATATATATATATATATATATATATATATATATATATATATATATATATATATATATATATATATATATATATATATATTCAGAAATTTTGCAATCTCAATTTATTTGAAATAGTGACATAAATAAGGCATTTGTTAGCGTTAGAACCCTATTCCGGGGAGCATTTATATGGGTGCTAGGTGAATAATGGACCGATCATGACCAATATCAATAGCGTTCTTCGTGTAACGACACGTTTACAGCTGGATGCTGGGATAAGCTCAGTGGTGTCCACGTTATGGAATATTTGGCCGCTGAAGTTCTCGAATTGGCTGGTAATGCTGCTCGTGATAACAAAAAGACCAGAATTATTCCCCGTCATTTGCAATTGGCCATCCGTAATGACGAAGAATTAAACAAATTGTTGTCTGGTGTAACCATTGCTCAAGGTGGTGTTTTGCCAAACATTCAAGCTGTGTTATTGCCCAAGAAGACAGAAAAGAAGGCTTAAATTATTTAACCCAACAACTACAATTATTAAGTATTATATACAGAACATCGTATTTAACAACCCAATTTTATAACGTTTTTTCTTAAACGTTATAAAATTTATCTTTATTTATATCCAGAGTAGAGGTGGCTTATAGAGAGAAGCACCGCAGATATGGCAGTAAACAATATTTTGTGGCTCGCGAGAACTTGGTCCAATTACTTTTAAGGAAGGATGAGGCTATTCTATTAGCGACAGCTTAGGAACAACGTATGTAACCAGGTAGAGGATTAACTTCATTTAGGCTCACCGTGTTCCCTCGCACTCTCTAATATTATAGCCTTGACCCAAGCAACTGAATGGGAATGTTTGGTCTGGTAAGAGGCTAATCTCACTTTAGTCCCACTATTCCAACTCTAGCTGCCCCTAGATGGATAAGCACAAACTGTTGGGAATAAATAACGCCAGGAAGAGGCTAACCTCAGTTTAGAGTTATTGATCACCCACCAGTTGACGGTTCTATTTAGTATTAAGAATTACTATTGGGGAAGCTAACCTCCGCATCAATTAGTAGTTCTTACCACTAAGCCACTTACCAGCCGAAATGCCAAAATAAACATTTATGCCAAATTTCATCAAATTGCGATTTTTACTTTGTGCTCAAAGTTAACATGGACAGACAACCAGCCAGCCGGCCAGACGTACGGACAGACTTCGTTAAATCAACTAAGAAAGTGATTCTAAGTCGATTGGTATACTTTAAGGTTGTTAGTATATTTTTTCTGTGCGTTACAAACATCAGCACAAACGCATTATACCCCAACCACATTAGAAATTCCTCCTAAAAGGTATGCAAATATGACTTCAACATCTGAAGAACCTAAAAGTTATAAAGAAGTTATTAAAAGTTCTAATAGCAATGAATGGTTTTTGGCAATGCAAGATGAAATCAATTCCATGTTAATAAATAATGCATGGGATCTTGTCGAAATGCCGAAAGATAAAACATTGGTAGGATGCAAATGGGTTTACAAAGTAAAGTCAACAATTGAAGGTAATAAACGGTTTAGTTGCAAAAGGCCACTCTCAAAAATATGGTCAAGATTACGATGAAATATTCGCTCCTGTGGTAAAAATAACAACTTTAAGAACTTTATTGGCCGTAGCAAGCAAGAAAAATATTTTTGTACACCACATAGATGTGAAGACTGCATTTTTAAATGGCGATATTGATACCGAAATTTACATTAAGCAACCTGAGGGATTTGTAGAATCTGGAAAAGAAAAACTGGTATGTAAATTAAATCCTAGCATATATGGCCTCAAATAATGAGCTAGATGTTGGAATTAGCGAATTAATGATGTTTTCATTAAATGCGGATTCAGAAGGGGAAAAGCTGATAATTGTTTATATATTAAAGAATATCAAAATGATTTTATATATGTGCTTATATAGGTTGATGACAGCATAATTGCCAGTAAAAATGAAAAGGTTGTTAAAGACTTAATAAAAGATATAGAATCACATTTTGAAATCACAGATTTGGGATCCATAAAGTTGTATTTAGGAATTCAAATAACCAGAAATAGAAACGGAATATTTTTCATGGATCAGTCGGAATACATAAATAAAATATTAAGTGAAAATAATATGAATAACGCAAAAGATTCACAAATACCATTGGACCCAGAATATTTCAAAATTGATGATGATAAATTTTTAGACAATAATAATCAATATAGAAAACTAATGGGTTCTTTATTATATTTAACAGGAAATACTAGACCAGATATCACTTTGGCAGTTTCTATTTTATCCAACTTAAAAGAGTAATGTGGTATTTGAAGGGAACTAAAAACTATAAGTTATGTGTTGGAACGAATCAAGAATTAATTTTAGAAGGTTTTACTGATTCTGACTGGGTCACAATATATTATGGAGCTAGAAAACAAAATATTGTAACCCTATCATCTACGGAAGCAGAACTAGTAGCTTTAACTGAAGCAAGCCAGCAAGCTGTATGGATTATTCAATTATTGAACGATTTTGGAATTGAAACTACACCTAAAATATTTGTTGATAATCAAAGTACTTTAAAAATTAATGATTCCGAAAGAATTAATTCAAGATCTAAACATATAGATGTTAAATATTTTTATGCAAGAGATCTTTTACAAAACTGAATTATTATATATGAATATCTTCCTACTGATGAAATGATTGCAGATGTATTTACTAAACCATTGTCAAGAATTAAGTTTTCAAAATTTAGAAATTGTTTAGGATTAAATTAATTAACAAAATTATGTTATTGAGAAGGGGTGTTAATTTAATATTTTTTTTTTTTTTTTTTTAATTGTATTCAATAACACTTTATATTTTGTTTTAATAATCAAGTTTTCTAAATTTTAAATGTAATTTGTTGAAGAAAATATTTTCCATTCTAAATAAATTTTCATAGTAAAAAAAAAAAATTAATGAAAAAAAGTTTAAAGAGAAAAATAATCCTAAATATACATTTTAAGCGAAAAAGGCTCTAACATAGGGTCTACACGAAAGTTTTTTATATCATAATATATAATAGAGAGTGGCAAATTCGCTCTCAGAGAGAATTATCTCACGTGTAGATTAAAATAATAGTATTATAAGAAATATTATGAGACTGTTGTGATAAAATTTCTCTACACAACTATCTTATAAGATTTACTGTCAAAAAAATACACATATACGAAAGTTTTTTTGTGTGTGTGCATGTGTATTTTAAAAAGTACTTAAAAACAATGTTTTTTGTAAAATTGTTTTATTTTAATGGTTATTCTACATTTAAAAAAATATTTTCATTAAAATTGTGATAAAAAATTTTGAATTTCTTAAATTAAAAGTTTATGTTTACTCTATGACTGAGTGAAAATAATGAAATCTTATAAGATTTATTAGAATACGTTTACCCCTTGTTTAAGATTTAACATAATATAAACAAAATAGTTACTCTCTTCTGCGAGCGAATTTGACACTCTCTGTTACATATTTACATATGATACAAAAAACTCTTGTGTGGCCCCTATGTAATAAATTGATAATAATTTTTTTTGTTATGTTATTACATATTTTTCTTAAATACAATTAAGTTGTTTTGTCAATTTTGAAATATCTATAAATTTTTAAAAATTTATTACAGGGTTTGTTTGAACAAATAACATATGTATGTCATTTTGCCACTGAATTGCATGCTGGGAAAATTTTGTAAAATTCATAAAAAATAACATATAACTCTATGTATAATCAATTTGGTGTGTACTGAATGTATCTAATAATGGATATATTTATTTTTGTATTAAATTTTAATTAAATGGATTAAACATGAATCAAAATACAAAACAAGATTCTCATTAAATAAATATAGGCTTATTTATTTTGAAAAAAAAAAAAATAACAATAATAATAATAATTTAGACCACAGATTAACAGCTAAATATAAAACCCTGTGCTGAAAAATAGAACTGAATTAACTCTATAAAGGTTGAAGCTAAATTTTACATAATTTACATTGGCATCAAGTTGCACACAACTTGTGGAATTTTAACACATACGGGGCCAGATTCACTGTTGAAACTGAATGGTATTGTTATTAACATGTACACATCTGCTCAAAATAATAGATTCACCTAGTGGGATTGCATTAAAGTGACGATAACTTTGGAAAATTCTTCAGAAATAAATCGAATTTTTTTCTATTAGTAAATAATTTGATCTGGCAATGATACTTTAATGAAAAATATGGCAAGTGTGTATGTGCATAAAAATTAATTTACACATACGTTTTCGATTTAAATACCAAAAATTGCTACTCATAATAATAGATACAGTTAATTTATTTCTAATTTTTTATATTAGGTCGAATTCTATTGTACTTTTTTGATTAGTTTAACATAATAGAATAAGAAAAGTTTCATTTAGGTTGAAAATATTATAAAGAAATAGTATTCTAACACAGAAAATTTGAAGAAACAATTTTTCATTTTTCTTTTGTTTTGAATAATTTTTCTCTCATATTTGATACACTGATTGTTTCTTACCATAATATAATAATAGAAGGTAGAATCACTAGAGAGAGTCGTCAATTTTATTTCTTGTTAAGTCAAAAAACTGAAAAATGAAAAGCAAAAAACAAAAATCAAGAATAAAAAAAAATATAAAATGTTTTGTTTACACACATAAGTATATGATTCAAATTGTTTCCTGAAATGCCGAATTCTATCCTGGGAATGCAGTGTAAACTTTTAATACGTACATTTGTCCAACTAGACATTTACAATTCATATATTTGTGAATATTTGTTAGAATAAAATTTAGTTGCATAAATTTTTTTAAAGAAAATTGTTGTAAAATATTTTTTTTTTTTTTCTAATTTGAAGTTTTATTTTAAATTTTTTTTACATTTTCTTTTGATTTATGTGTTTGACTTTTCAGGGTAAATAAAAATGAGAACAAACTTTCTAGTGATTTTACCTTTAGTAATTCTATCATGGTTTCTTACAATTTTTTGTGTCAGAATACTATTTCATTATAATTTTTTCAACCTAAATGAAACTTTTCTTATTCTATTATGTTAAACTAATCAAAAAAGTACAATAGAATTCGACTTAATATAAAAAATTAGAAATAAATTAACTGTATCTATTAATATGAGCAACAATTTTTGGTATTAAAAACGAAAACGTGTGTGTAAATCAATTTGTATGCACAACCTGCCATATTTTTCATTAAAGTATCATTGCCAGATCAAATTGTTTACTAAAAGAAAAAAATCGAAGTATTTCGGAAGAATTTTCCAAAGTTATCGTCACTTTAATACATATAATACCACTAGGTGTATATATTATTTTGAACAGATGTGTATGTCTCCGGTTATTATTTGGGTGTAATATTGTTATTATTTTCAAAGAATATATTATCTAATAAGTACATTCTTAGATTTGAATTTCTTTGATAACAAATTTAATTTTTTTAAGTATAGAGTTGCATTTCTTATTAATCGATCATTTAAATCGGTTATAAATATTTAAAGATTTAAAATTTTAATAAAATCGGTAACCATTTTACTACTTAAATCAGGTTATAAGTTTAATCTCTATTTTTATACCCTACACCACCATAGGTGGAGAGGGTATTATGCGTTTGTACACCCAAAAATATTGGTCTAAGACTCACCTTAATTTATACCAATCAGCTTAGAATCACTTTCTGAATCGATTTAACGATGTCCGTCCGTCCGTCCGTCCGTCTGTCCGTCTGTCCGTCCATGTAAACCTTGTAATCAAACTACAGGTCGCAATTTTGAACAAAAATTCATGAAATTTGGCGCACAGATTTCTTACAGTCCATGGACGAAGCTTATTGAAATTTGTGATGATCGGTCCATTATTTCACCTAGCTCCCATACAAATGTCCTCCCGAAAAAGGGTTTAACGATCATAAATCCCTTAAATATAGCAATATTTTAATGAGATTTGGCACATATAAGTTTCATATAAATCTAAATAAGTTTGACAATTTTCAGAAAGATCGGTCTATAATTAACCATAGCTCCCATATAAGCCCCTTTTCAGAAAATCACTTTAACGGGAATAAATCCCATATCAATTTAATATTAGACACAAATAAGTTTTATATGAACATAAATGACCGTGCCAAATTTTACACAGATCGGTCCATAATTTACCATAGCTCCCATATAAGGCCCTCTTTCGGGAATCACCCAAAAGTGATTAAATTCATATAAATGTCAGCATCGACGTAATATTCTGTATTCTTATGTTTTATTTTACACTTATGAGTATCGGTCCACATTTGGCTCCAAATCGAATAAAAGACCCCTCCCGAATTATAATGTACACAATGGTGTAGGGTA
Organism: Protophormia terraenovae; assembly: GCA_951394005.1. Taxonomy (NCBI): domain Eukaryota; kingdom Metazoa; phylum Arthropoda; class Insecta; order Diptera; family Calliphoridae; genus Protophormia; species Protophormia terraenovae. The sequence continues at coordinate 3,138,374 of OX596074.1, read as the reverse complement.
TCATATAGTCGGGCTTGACCGACTATTTCTTTTTCTCTCGTTTTATTTCTTTTTTTATTTTTAGAAAATATACAGGAAATATATTAAATAATTACAATTTATTAGAATTAGAATTTTTATTAATAATTTTATAAATAGAAAAGTAACACCCAAGTCGTAATTAACTACATAATTGGTAGGGTTTTATTAAGTTTATTGAATTATAAGTGGGTGGGTTTTTTGTGATAATAATTGTTTTAATAAATTAAATTCGTAATCAAAGAAGGAATATTTTTGGGGTGTGGAATTAATGATATTAAAAATTACTTTTATTTATTAACAAATTATTAATTAATTCATTATATTATATAAAAATCATTTCAAATTCCGATTAATAATTTAATTTATTTCGAAAAAATTTTTCAGTGTTTAATAAACCTCTTACCAATTTTTAATTTAAATTATAAAAATTTCCTTTTAAATTTAAAACGTTTAATGTGCCATTATTTGACATTCAGTTACATAAAACATTTTTCAAAATGTTTTTATTTTTGAACATCTTTTTCTTCAATATAAAAACTAACAAAAAAAACATCATTGTATTTCTTGTTTTAATTACAAGGGTTCTAGACTTGTTATTCACGAATTCTCAAGATCACATTGAATATAAAACGAAAAAAAAAATCTACAGATAAACTTATATACAAATAGGCTTTTACAGTAAGCAAAAAAAAGTTACACAAAAGATTAAAATCATAAAGAAAATTTCTTAAAAATATAAAGTTTTTAAACATTAAAACAAAATCTTTATAATAATTCTGAATTACAACAAAAAGGAATTTCAATTAAAACTTTTATGCCAGATATTAAAAATTCTTAAATCTTTATCCTATGTACTTTAACTTTTCTCACTCACTGTATTTCATTTGTTTTTTAATATAACCGAGTTCGGCCTTTTTCAGCTGCAACAAAAGCTCAAAATAACAAACAAAAATATAAGTCTTAAAAGTGCATCATCATTCAGACAACGGATGTTATACAAATACTTTTATATACATACATATGTATGTATATATATATGTAAATATTACATATATAAATAAATGAATAAATCTTGATATGAAACGTCAAACAATCTTGATGATGCATGATGTATATGCATTATTATGAATACACACAAGTACATTTGGGTATGATGCAGTCTTTTGTTGCAGATATTTGATTTCAATTTTCTTTTATATTTTTTTGTTGTTGTTTTTTTTTTTTTATTAGTAAATGCTCTTGTCGCAAGTACTCAAGAATTGACAATAACTTGTTGTAGTGTTTTCTGTATGCAAATACTTACAATCAATATTGTTGTTTGTTGAAATCAAAACAAAGGTCAAATCGTTAGACTTACTACAATCAAAGAATCATCCATCCATCCATCGAATTATCGTCATCATCTGCGATGCATTTTGTCATTGGCGATTGTTCATTGCAAGTGCATTTTGCAAGTAAGAAAGAAAACAAATCAATAAATTTTTTTTTTTCTCCTTTGCCTTGTAAAATTTCCTTTTCATCTGGTTTGAAAACGAAAAATGGTAATTTCTTTTACTAGTGTTAGAGACACACGTTTGGTAGTAATATTTGTCTGGCTTCAAGGATGTATGATCTTACATATAATAATTTTTATTTTCTTGTTGCTAGCTGGAGAAAATGTTAGAAAAATTTTATTTTTTATGATTAAGGCTTCCATAAAATAAGAGGCTAGATAAAAGGGTAACAATTTTGTTTCAAATTTGATATGAAGGAGCTAAATTTGTTTGCCATTTGACATTTGAAAAAAGGTTTAAATGTATAAAAGAGCAGCTCTAAACATCTCTAAAGTTAAATAATTTTTATACTATTTTTAAAGAAGCCAAGGGTATTGTAATTTTCACACAATAAATGTAAAAAAAGAAAATAAAATAAAATGTACCAACTTAAATAAACGACAAACTTAAATAAACGACAAATGTTGTACAAAATTTGAAAAAATTTGTTAATTTCCGAAAAATTACATATTTTTTTACTAAAAATACTGATTTTTCCTAAAAGTACTATTTTCATAAAAGATCCGATTTTTCCTAAATCGAAAAAAAACATAATAAAAACAATTAAAAAAAGTACAAAATTTGAAAAATGTACCAAACTCTTAAAAAATGTACTTAATTTAAAAATCTAAAAAATATTTTGTTGCAATTTTCAGAAAAACATTAATTTAAAAAAAATATTAAATATTTTAAAAAAGTACTAAATTTTTAAAAAAGTATCAATTTAATTAAACCACCCAGCTAAAAGTAAAATATGGATATCAAGTAAAATACTGAATATCAAAAAAAAACAAATTTTAGAAAAAATTATTTTCAAAAAAATAGTACTAATCTGAAAAAAGTACCAATTTTTTTAAAAGTGCGAAATTTCTTTTCTAAAATAGTTCAAACAAATATCAGTCATATGTTGTACCAATTTTGAGAAAAAGGGCCAATTTCCAAAAATTTCCCTAAATGTACTAATTTTTCCAAATACTACAAATTTTCCAAAAAAAAGTGCCGATTTCTCAAAAGAAAAGTATTAAATTTTCAAAAATTTAACACTTTTTTTTAAATTTTCTAAATGGTACTTTGTTTTAAAAAGGTACAAAATTTAAAAAAATACAAATTTTGACCAAAAAAGTATCAAATTTTAGCAAAAAAAAAAAAAATATTTTAAATAAATAGTACTAATTCTTAAAAAAGTACAAATTTTTTAAAAAGTGCAAATTTTGTTTTCAAAAATAGTTCAAACTAATTTTAATTCAACATATGATTTGCGAAAAAAAAAAAAATTTCCAAAATTTTTCCTAAAAGTACTAATTTTTCCAAAAAGTATAAATTTTTTAAATTAGTGCCGAATTCTCATAAGAAAAGTATTAAATTTCGAAAAATTTAACACTTTTTTAAAATTTTCTAATTGGTACTTATTTTCAGAAAAGTACAAAATTAAAAAAAATAAAAATTTTGAAAGAAATATTAAATTTAAGAAAAATTTAAATTTTCACAAAAAAGGGAACAAAGTACTGATTTGAAGAAAGTAATAATTTTTGTTAAAAAGTACCAAATTTAAAGTAATGTATGAAAATCTTCAAAAAAAGTACCCAATAAAAAAATACCAGAATATAAGGTACCAATTTTCAGAAAAAGAACCAATTTAAAAAATATAACAAAATGTATCAAAAAGTACCAAATTTTTAAAAAGTAACAATTTATATAATGAACCAATTTGGATAATTGTAGATTTTCCAAAAATTTAAAGTACTAATTATTATATAAGTACCAAATTTTAGAAAAAAAAATATTTTCAAAAAAATAGTACCAATTTTTGAAAAAAGTACCAACATTAAAAAAGGATTAGTTTTAAAGAAAATACATAGTTTCCAAAAAAAAGAGCTTAAAAAAGTTTTACATTTTGAAGAAAAAATAGTAATAATAAAAAAAAACTACTAAATTAAAAAAAAAAGCGCGAATGTTATATTCGGCTCGGCCGAATCTATATACCCACCATCAACTTCTTTAAATTTTTCGGGCGAAATGGGCGGAACATGCCCATTTTTTGTTTTACATTGGTCCTTGAACTATTTGAACACAATTTCGATGAAATTTCACCTTATATGGGAGGTGGGCAGTAAAGTGGGCGGACCACGCCCCTTTCTGTTTTCCAAGTTTATCAACAGAAAAGTATGAAACGGACACCCTGTGTTTCTAGTTTTTAACCCATAACTTATTTATTTATTAACCGATTTTACCCATTTTCTGTTGAGAATGAATGAAAAATTTAATAGATAAACATATTTTTCCTGCACTCTACATAGTTAATTTCTTATGTACATTTTATACCTTAAGATGCAACTCTGCTTTGTATTTAAAATATTTAGAATGTAAGAACTAAATCAGTCTAATAAATGAATTTAAACAAACAGGTTATTGGGCGCTTTTCGCGCGTGTATTAGACAAAGTTTTTTTTCGGAAAGTTCTTTTAAGTAGTTTTTTTTCGCGAAGCAAGAAGATGGCTAATCTTCCGGTAGGTTTTTCGTTGGAGCGTTTAAGAGGACGCGAGAATTTCGATGTATGGAAGAGGCAGGCCAAGTCTTGTCTCATTATTAAGCGTTGCTGGAAGGTTGTGGAAACTTGAATGAACGTGCTTTGGACATATTGCTGTCGCTACAACTGCAAAAGAGGCATGGGACGCATTGATGTACGCTTATGAGGACACCGGTCTCACACGGAAAGTTGAACTACTCAAGCAGTTGGTGAACATGAAGCTAAAAAATTATGGTTCAATCCAGGAGTATGTGAACGAATTGGTGATAACTGCTTTGAAAGTAAAGAATACTGGTCTAAATATTGATGACGAACTTACAGCATCATTAATGATAGCCGGATTGCCGGACGAATTTAGACCATTAGTTATGGCAGTTGATCGTAACTGCAGACTCAAATGAACGTTACAACAACAACAACAAATATTTGTATTGGTATGTTGACAGCGGTGCTAGCAACCATATGATGAATAACAGCAGTCATATGTATAATGTACACAACATAGAAAACAAAACGGTAATTGTTGCTAACAGAAATGAATTGTGCGTTGAATGCGCTGGCGACGTCGACTTAAATATTTTGAGTGGAGAGAAAAAAGAAGTAACGGTAAAAAATGTTGAGTATGTACCAAATTTGCTTTCTGTAAGACAGATGACTAAAGACGGCAAGAAAGTAATATTTGAAGGAGAAACCTGCCGTATATACGATGAGCACAATACACTTGTTACATCTGCTAGACTTCATAATGACTTGTATCGTATAGAAAGTGTAGTACAAGTGAAAAGTAATAAAGTTTTCATTGCAAAGAAGGAAGTTGGCTTATGGCATCGAAGGATGGGTCACATTTGCGATAAAGATTTATCTGAGATGAAGAAATCTTCCTTTGGTATTGACTTTAAGAATGAAAGGAAAGACGTTGTTGGGCCGATTAGTGTCAATTCATTTTCCGGTGCTCGTTTTTTAGTAACATTTGTGGACGATTTCTCCAGAAAATTGTTCGTTTATCCGCTTAAAAGAAAATCCGAAATTTTTGAAAAGTTCGTTAAGTTTAAGAAAATGGCTGAGAGCCAGTGTACAACGAAAATTAAAATTCTAAGAACAGATAATGGATGTGAGTACATAAAACTCTGATGAACGAGTTAGGTATATGCTCATCGCTAGTGGTTTAGACCATCGTTTTTGGGCTGAAGCTGCTAACACGGCCAGTTACATAATTAATCGAGTTCCTTGTCGTGGTGAAGACAAATCTCCAGAGGAAATATTGTCTGGACGCCGTCCGGATTTGAAATTTTTAAGAGTTTTTGGATGTTCAGCACTGGTTCATGTTCCCAAAGAAAAACGTCGCAAACTGGATGAGAAATCTATTGAGTGCATCATGATGGGTTATAGTACTGAAAGCAAAGCATATAGATTGTTCAACCCTGAAGACAACAGCATAATTATCAGTCGTGATGTCATTTTTTTAGAAGACAGCAAAGTCAATCTAAATACCGAGAGCGATTTTTATTATCCCGAATTGTTACAAGAGAACGATAGCGTTAATTCATGGGAGAGTGGTAGTAATATTGAATTAACGCGTGAAACTTCATCGAATGAGTGTAATGAAGAAACAGAGGCCGAATCGAGTGAAAGCGACTATGATGATTCGCAAGAATGGTCGTCACCTTTACCATCACCTGTTGAAATTGATGATATATAAATATACCTATCAACGCAAACATTAGACGTTGCGATCGCATTGCAAATAGGAATCAACAGTCGAATAATTTTTGTGCAATAATAATGATCCAAGCTGTGTGAGGGAAGCCATGTCGTCAAACCATCGATTCATTAGAGGAAACGTGGGTATTCAAAACCAAGGAAAATGAACAAGATAATACTGTGCGGTGGAAAGCGAAACTAGTTTGCAAGGGGTTTTCTCAACGCGAAGGTATCGATTTCAATGAAACCTTCGCCCCAGTTGGCAGATACGATTCAATTCGATATTTATTGGCATTGGCAGTAAAATATAATATGTACATTCACCAGATGGACGCAGTTAGTGCATTTTTAAATGGTGTATTGAAAGAGACGGTATATATGCAACAACCGGAAATGTTCGATGATGGCTCCAACAAGGTTTGCAAGCTACTGAAATCCATTTATGGTCTTAAGCAGTCGGATCGTGTTTGGAACGAGACTATAGACAATGAATTGCTCAAAATGAGTCTCATAAAAGGCGAGGTTGACCAGTGTGTTTACCACAGCATAAGTGACAGTGAAATGTTATACGTTGCTATCTACGTCGACGACATTTTAATTTTCTCAAATAATTTGAAGACTATTGAATCGTTGAAAACCAAGCTAGATAGCAAATTCAAAATGAAAGATATGGGAGAGGTATCATCGGTTCTTGGTACAAAAATTACCAGAGGTAAGAACTTCATCAAAATAGACCAATCAAGTTATAGAAGATGTCTTGGTACGGTTTGGGATGGGAGATTGTAACCTAACAACATCAACTCCAATTGATTACAATCAAAAACTGTGTGCTAGTATGAGTCCTCAAGACGATGAAGGTAAGCAACAAATGGCAAGAATTCCATATATGCAGGCGATAGGGTACCTACTGTTCGCTGCACAGGTAAGCCGACCAGATATTTGCTACGCTGTTAATTTGCTTAGCCGTTTCGCAACTAATCCTGGTAAACCCCACTGGGTGACTTTTAAACGTATAATGAGGTACTTGAAAGGTACAGTCAACAAAGGCATAATTTATAGGAAAGAAACGGAAAACAATATGAATGGTTATTGCGATGCTGACTGGGCCGGGGACGTAGACGACCGCATATCTACAACTGGTTATGTTTTTATTTACCAATCCGGCGCTATCACTTGGTCAACAAAAAAAACAAAAGACTGTTGCATTATCTTCGACAGAAGCCGAGTTTATGTCTCTAACTGCTGACATACAAGAGTCAGTTTGGTTAAAATGTTTAGAAGCTGAGCTCAATCCTGCAAGCAGCAAAAGTATGATATTATATTGTGACAACAAGGGTGCATTGCAAGTTGCTCTCAATAATAACTATTCGCCCCGAACTAAACATGTGGATATAAAAGCCAAATTTATCAGCCAGAAAATCGATATGAAGGAAGTCGTATTGGAATACTTATCAACAAATTAAATGGTAGCAGATGTATTCACGAAAGCTGTAACTCCTCACAAACTGGAATACTTCAGAAATAAATTTGATCTTTACTTACTTAATTATTGAATTTATATGATTACGTTTTTTGATCTATAATTTTTTTTTTATTGTAATGAGTGCATGAAAAATGTTTGATTTTAGAAATATGTCAAATTTAGTAGTTAGACATATTTTTCCTGCACTCTACATAGTTAATTTCTTATGTACATTTTATACCTTAAGATGCAACTCTGTTTTATATTTAAAATAACGACTTAGAATATTAGAACTAAATCCGTCTAATAAATGAATTTAAACCAATATTTTCAATACCAAACAAAACTTATATAAGATAAATATATGTGCCAAATTTCGTCCGCCTACGTTGTCCCGTTCGAGCCCTATCCTGCTTTCAACAGACAGACAGACGGACGGACAGACATATCTAGATCGACTCAGAATCCAACCAGGATCCAGAAAATGTATACTTTGTGGGGTCTTAAATGAATCCTTCTACATGATATACACGGAATGACAAAATCAATATACCCCCATCTTTTTGATGTTGTGTATAAAAAAGTACCAATGTTCCAAAAAAAATATAAATTTTGAAGAAAAGAACCAATTTTTAATTAGGTACCTTTTAATTAATAAATTGTGGTGAATTCAATTAATAAAATAGTTTTTAATAAGATAATATTTTTTAATTTTAAAAATATTCTATTGCTTTCAGTGTCCTCCTCATTTAATATTTCTATTTCATATTCATCATACGCCTGTATTTTAACCAACTAATTCATATTCCACATTAATCATACGTTCAGTGTATCGAAGTAAAATTCTAATTTATAAATTATAAATTCTTTATAATATTTTAAAGCATTTATTACATTTCAAGGTTATATTTAAATGCAATTAAACAAAAAGGATAAATATATACATATTTATAATATTAAAAAACATATTTTTGCAATTTCTTAGATATTCTGCCACAAAACAAAAAATCGATTTTTAAGTATGTTATATTAATTAATTTTGACTTTGAAATAATAAATGTAACCTTTAAAGAAAAAGCAAAAATATTCTAAAGAAACTAAAATAACTATGGGTATATTACAGTACAAAATTAAATTTAGCTATAAATGAAATTATAATAAAGTTATGCAAATATATTAAGGGTTATAAAAATATTGATATTAAGGAAACTTATTTTCAAATTTTAATTAATAAAATAAACTTAATAATTTAAATGAAATCATTTTCATTTTAGTGTTTCAAATAAATAATTTCCAAAGTCTCTAAAACAAATGTTAACTGTCTATTATTTTTTTTAAAGCACTGTATATTTTATTTAGTATATCATTTACATCGAATGTTAGATTAATTTTTTTTTTTTTATTTTTTTATTTTTATTTTTTATCTTCAAGTAGGTATACAACAAACCATGTAAATATATTTAATACACCGACATACATAACTATACATATTTACATTTATTAATACATATTTGCATTTACATACTTACTACTATGCACATAAATAATAATAATAATTGTAATAATATACATATTTATAGTTGTATGTATATATATTTAAATTAATATGCTTTTGGCATGAATTTCTATTGAAAAAAAGCATGATTTTATTTTATATTTTTTCGGCATAATGGTGAATTGCATTTGTAACTACAAAAAAATATATGTTTCTAAAAAAAATCTAAAAACACTAAAAACACCAGCTTTTTATAAATTCTAAGTGTCTATGTAAATAAGTAATTATATTTATACATATTTAAATGTAATTTTTTTTAATAATTTATATTAAATATTTATATATTCTACATATTTATATAAAAAACTAATATATATTTCTTATATTATGTTTAATTTGTTTACATTTTATGTTAGTAAAATTTGTTATTAATTGTTGTAAATAAATTATAGTTTTTGTTTTTATAAAAAAAGTTTTAAAAACACATACAATAAATCTATAAAAGCAATATAAGTCGACGTTCACACACAGCAATTTTTCTTGTCGCAATTCCGACTTCGTAGGCCAGAGAATGTAAATGTTTAGTATTTCCTTCTCCTATCTTTCCTATAAACTCAGAATTGCGGCAGGTGTGAACCCCGTCTAACACAGTGAGTTTTATAGCTATAAAGTAAATAATTAAATATATAATTTCATAAAAGTGTAGTAATTAACTAATTAAATAAAATAAAAACTAATTTTTAAAAATCATTTTACAAAAACAAAAAAGTAACAATTTTAAAAATTTAATTTATTTTGAAAGAATTTTTGAAAAAAGTATTTATTTTTAAAAACAGGAGCAAAAAAAGTATAAACTTTAAAAAACTACCTAAATTTTTCTAAAGCACCAAGTTTTAAAATTTAAAAAATGCCAAGTTTCAATAAAGGTACTAATTTGAAAAAAAAATTAACATTAAAAAAACAATTTTGAAAAGCGTAGCACTTTTAAAACAAAGTACCAATTTTTAAAAACATGTGGCAATTAAAAAAAATACTATTTTTCAAAAAACAATTACAATTCAAAAAAATTACAAATTTAAAAAAAAGTATTAAATTTTTAAAAAAGTACTTAATAAAAAAAATGGTACAAAATTTAAAAAAAAGTGCAGAATTTTTCAATAAAAGTATTTTAAAAATAGTAATTATTTACAAAAAAATGGAACGAAAAAGATCTCAACAGAGAGAAACAAAAAAGTAAATAGTTTGAAAAGAAGTACTAAATTTTACAAAAAGTACCAAGTTTTCAAAAATAAGTACCAAATATAAAAAAAAAAACAAATATAAAAACAAAGAACCAAAAATTCAAAACATGTTGCAATTTTCTAAAAAAAATTTAAAAATGTACTAAATTTTCAAAGAAGCGCCAAATTTTCAAAAGTACCAAATATTCAAAAAAGTTCTGCATTTCCAAAAAAAAAGTAATTAGTTTAAAAAAAATAAAATAAAATTTGGAAAAGTACCAAATTTTCTAAAAGAATAATTTTCAAAAAACTACTAATTATAATAAAAACACATCAAATTTTTATAAAAAATTACGCAATTTTAAGACACCAATTTTCAAAAAAAAAAATACGAATTTAAAATTTAAACCAATTTAAAAAAATTTACCAGATTAAAAAATTCAGTTATTATGAACCGATTTATTTCATTTTGCAAAAACGAAGTCCCTAGTATATACAGAGGCTTCAGAAACTGTAAAACCAGTTTTTTAAGCATGTCTCTACAATGTATAAACCGATCTTGCTGAATTTCAATAGCAAAATTCTCGAAAGGATTTCCGATCGTTTGATATATATATTATATATGCCAGTTATCGGTGGGTTTCATAAACGCCATTTCAACCGACACACGGACGGTCGGTCGGACGGACAGACATGGTCCTACCGTCATCATTTCTTACAAAGATCCTGAAAATATAACCGTTTTTGCTCTCTGACGAAACTTGTGGAAATTACAAATGGAATGACAAACTTATGTATACACTTTACTCTCTTTGTATGTGTTAGTAAAATTTTCTACAGAACAAATTTAATGTCTTTAAGACATCCTCGAGGATGGGTGCACGACCATGTTAAGTCCTTGACGACATTTGTAGGACAGCTAGAGCAATTCGTCGACGACTTTTTCAAACAAGTGTCTCGAAAATCGTGCACGATTAAAAGAGAGACAATGTCGCCCATCTTGTCGTTAGTAAAATAGCAATAATAGAAGACAACATGTAAGATGTTGTCGCTCTTCTTGTCTTTAAAATTGTATATTGTCACCTATGTTTATGACAAAATGCACGACTTTGACGCTTATCTTGTCGTTAACGATGATTTTCTTTGAGCTGTCGTTAAGAAAACTAAGAAAATAGGGGACATGTATTCCATAAATCGTCAAAGACATTGTCGTCTAAGACCATTTTGCCAACTAGTTTTATACGCGTGAAGAGAGTAATTTTTTGTTTCTGAGCGAATGAAAAGAGTTGGACTTCTAGTTGTTTTCTATGCCTGTGGTGAAGGGTATAAAAATTTACAAAAAAGTTGCAGCTTTAAAAACATAAAATGTACACAATTTTGAATAAAACATCTACTGTATTTCTAAAAAAATTTCATAAAATTTTAAAAAATTATAGATTTGTAAAAAAGTATCACATTTCAAAAAAGTGCCGTATTAAAAAAAAAGGACTTTTTTTTAAATGAAAATTTTATATAAAAAAGTACTACATAATAAGTCATAGCAACCATTTCATTTTTTGTTCAACCTAATCATTACCCTATAACTATAAAACCCACTATAATTTTATTTTAATTAAAAACCGTAATATTCCTACTACAATTTTAAAATATGTAGTATGTGTGTATGTGTCTTTAAAAACTAAACCTCTGTTTTAATTGCATTTAATTTTGAAAATTTTATTTTCATTTCTATTTACTGTTTAATTCTTAATTAAAATTAAAAACTTTAATCAGTATGTATTTACGTGTACATAGAATATTTTAATATTGTAACTTATTATTATTTTTTATTTTTTTTTTTTTTTTTCTTAATGTTTTTTTAATTTTTGTTTGTGTAATTTATTGGATGTTTATAACCGAAAAATAAATACCCTCTATATATTATTAAAATATCTTTTAATAAATATAAATAAATATTGTAAATAATAAATTTGCATATTTTATCATTCGCGTGCTAATTAAAATAGTGTGCCCAGGGAAGAGCTGCTTGGTTGGAACGAGGACGTCGTTGCAGTGTCCAAGAAAGTCAACAACAAGCAGCGGCTTGTCACCGGCGTTGGGTAAAAAGAAATAGAGTAAGTGTAAATATGGAAAAGAAATTACCTATAAAAAATAAATTCAAAATAAAAAGAGCACTAACAGAGACCAAATTAAAAATTAATATAAATTCAAAAGAAGACTTGACAAAAAACAAATCTTTTACCTCCAAAAGAAGATATTCAATATCTTCAATATATTTTAATATATTCAGCCTTTATAAGACTTTGATGCTTTAAAACAAAATATAAGCTTTAAATTAACACACTTTTACTTTATCAACTCCCTTTTTTAACATTTATGGTAAATGTTTAATAAAATCTTCAACAGATACAGGATGCCTCCTTGGGTGGTTCTTCGGATGATGAAGACTTTTTGGGAGTTCTGCGTGGTCCAAGTACTTTTGCTAATGCTTTTTTATATGTTGGTCTGGGAACAATAGCTCTTGGTTTAGTTATAGCCTTTGTAGGTACTGGTGAGAAAGGCTTCAAAACCGTGGAATTGCGACTAATTGGGCCGTCACTTATAGGTAACAAAAAAACAAATAAAACACTTTAATCTATTTCTTATGCTCAAGGCAAAAATATTTTAATTTTCTAAAAAAAAAAAAAAATATATATCAAAAAATAAACATATTATTGTTGTTGATTTCCTTGTGATCAGGCATTGGATTCATATGCTGCCTGTTAAGAATTTTATTTTGCATATGTCCCTCCCATTGTATATCAACTAAGAAAAATGCCCGTAAAAAAAATGGTAACAAGATCGATGCCGATCATACAACGTCACTGCTTAGGGGTGAAAGTAAACGTGTTTCAATAGCAAGAGGTCCAGGTCAACAGGTAACATATAATCTAATATTAAATAGAAAAAAAAGTATTATTTCTTTGTTTTAATCATGGTTTCATCGTAGCCAAGATATCCCATTACACATAAAAGATCGAATAGCAAAATGCTTAATGAGGGCATGGAAGCTTTAAGACAAATTGCCACCACCTCATTGTTTATGCAAAATGAACAGAAACCCATGACGAATCGAATAGTTCCCATCATCAAAGAACCTGAAAATGTTAATGGTAAATTAATTATTAATTTTCAACATTTTTTTAATTTATTTAAAATAAAAGAAAATAAACTCTTTTTTAACTTTAAAAAATTTCTCTTTGAAAATTTTTCTATAAAAAATTTTCTTTGAATAAATTTTTAAAAGAAAAAAATTTTTGCAAAAAATCTAAGAATTTCTTAAAAAATTTCTAAATAAAATTTCTTTTGGAAAAATTATTAATTTCTTTTTTTTTACTAATATACTTTTAATTTTTCATTTACGAAAAAAAAAAAAAAAAAACTTCCCAGCTGATACAAACGAAGCCTCCAACGACAATAAGAAACCATCAGAAACATTGTCCGCCCTGGAAAACATTCAATCTAATGAACAGAATTCTAATACAAGCCCAAATGCAGCTATTGATAATGATTTAACAACAACAACAACTAATACTGCCGTTTTTAAAGCACCTTCAAATAAGTCACACGAAGAGCAGGAGGTAAATGTGAAAGACCCCACATCAGCAAGTGCGAGTAGTGGTTTCAATAAAAACAATAAATTATCTCGTCAACGTATTTCGGTACATCAACCAAATCCTACGGTTAATTTGCTAAGTCAGCCCAATGTAGATGATTTAAATGAAAATGGTCAGCAGGAAATGGAAACATCTTTAATGTTTATTAGAAATCCTAAAATAACCAACGAAATGCTTGCGACACCGCAAACTCTGCCACCACCTACCAAGACAACAGCAGCTACATCAACTACAACTACAGGCGATACATCAATAACGTCCAAAGTAGATAGCAATAGTCTCATACCCCCCATACATGGACCTAGTAGTGTGGCGAAAAGTAGTTTGCTGCCCACCAGGCCTCAGACCACTTCTAATCTACTAACAGCCTCTAGTAGTAATACAAATACGGCTAGCACTTATGCAGCTGCTTTGGCGGCTGCGATTTCTTCCCGCGGTAATACAGAACGAGCTGAAGGTCTGGTACGTGGTCCCCTGGGTATGCCCATGCATGTACTAGCTGCTTCCTCCTCCACCTACGCCTTACCCGCTTCCGCACCCAGCGTTTGTCTGGTCAAAACATCTACATCAGCTCCACTTCCAGCACCCTCAACAGCACCTTCAATACTAAATGCAACAAGTATATGCGAGACCACATCCCTTCAGCAAACTATACCCGGTCAGGTGGTACAAGATTTACCCACCCTGGGCCATACACTAACTACGGTGCCAAATTCAAAAGCAACTGGCAGTAGTGAAACTAACTATAGCAGCACAACTTTAAAATTTCCCGCAACATCAATGTTATCTTCCACATATGCCGGTAGCTCATCAACGCTTTCACCGAGCAGTCTTATGGGTTCAACATCATTCAATTCACCCAACACCCTACCCACGAACGGCAGTAAATACGAGCCGGAACTTTTGCTAAGTCCTGCTAAGCTTGGCCAATAAATGAATACGAATGGTTAACTATAAGTAGACAAGAATAAGTGTATTAAGTTATTAGGAAACAAAGAGAACTTAATAAATAGAAATAGTAGGTAATTTCTTTAAGAATTAATGTAGATTTTATATATCGCTGATTTGCTATAAGTACGTTTTAACTAGAAGTTTCAAATTATCCAGTTCTTTTGGAAAATTTATCTTTAAAAAATAATTTCCTAGAAAAAAATGATTCCGAACAAATTTTCTATAACAAAAAGTTCTCTTAAAAATTTATCTGAAAGAAAGTTTTGATTTAACAATTTCTCTACTAAAAATCTAAAGAATTTCTCTTTGAAATAAAAATAACCGCTCTTTGAAAAATCGTCTAAAATGAATTTCTCTTGAAAAAAATAAATTAAAAAATTTCCCTGAAAAGAAATTTCTAAAGAAAATTTGTTTTATTTTCTATAAAAAAATTGTATTGAAAAACATTTTCTATTAAATATTTCTCTGAATAATTTTCTATAGAAAAATTTCTACTTTAATCAGTTTTCTATGGAAAAATTCCATGAACATTTTTCTAACAAAAAAAAATTCTCTGAAAAATGTTCTCAAAAAGTTTACTAATACTGTTTGTCTAAATTTACAAAAATTACTCTTGTTAAGGAAAAAACTTGTCTTAAAAGTAAAAAAATACCTTGTTCCTAAGGTAAATCAGCGATATCTAAGTACATATTGCAAAAAAGTGTTATAGAGTTATTTGCTGTAAGAATTAATCAGTGTTTTAGAGAGATGCCAAACAAAGACAAAAAAACAAACGCTAAATGTATAGAAATTAAATGATTAAACATAATAATGCTCTGAAAATTGTATTAAATAAACATTTTATTTTTCATTTATTTTTTAATTTCGTTTGATATGTAGTTTTAACAAACTAGACTCCTCTTTCCACGATGGCATAAAAAAGTTCTAAGGTCTGGTCATAAAGTAACAAAACAAACCAAAAAAATATCATTATGATTGGGTGGCCATTATTCGAATTCTATCACTAGATTATTATTTAGGAAACCAAAAATTATGTATTATATTTATTTTTTTGAAGGTTAGAAAACAAAGAAAGATATGTGTAGGGTTTTTTGTAGAAAAAAAAAAAACAAATAAACTCTATTATTAATTAACTCGGAAAAGGTGCTTTTTATAACAAGTTTATTATTAGATATATACCTAATTATATTTAGATAGAATATTATGTTTAAGAATATAAATTATTTATAAATAAAATGAATTTAATTATAAAAAAAAAAAAAAATAGTTTCAAAAGCTTAGAGTTTTGTTTTATTATTTCAAAAAAATTAATGTACTTTATATTTGTAAATAGTTATTAGCTAAAGCAGAAAACTTTGAATATTTAATTTATGATTAATAAATAAAAATGTGGTTTTGTTAAAAGTTTAAATTTAAAAATGTTTAAACGGCTTTCTTTTTTATTTTGTTACTTACTATTTATTATAATTTCTTGAATATAGCTACAACTCTGCCTTAGATTTTCTTTTAATTAATTATAAATTATTCAGGTATGTGATGAAAACCGATCGTTTTCAAAACGAATCAGTTTGAAAAGTTGTAATGAATTTCGATCGATTTCAAAAATTATTTTTCAACAATTACCTATTTTCCATTAAGAATATACAGCTCATGTGAAAAATAACAATTAATTTTAGAGAAATATAAAAAATTATGTAATAAAATCTAATAGAGTGATTCATATATAATTTTTTATCAATAACAAAAACTAACATATAAGTACATCACACATTTTTTCGATTTAAAATCGATTCATTTTCGAAATCGTTTTCCATCACATACCTGATTACTTTTGTTTAATTTCACATGACCAGATCTTCTCCAATTTCTATTCATTGAATCCCAAAATATAAAAAAGAAAAAGTCAAATATATATTAAGTAAAAACAAAATCATAAATGTAGCAAAAAACGGAAACTGTAACTGCAAAAAAATATATAAAATATAAAAAAATCTATATGAATGGTAGAAGAAAAATACTATGTATCTATTTATCTATATTAAAAATCTACATATATTTATAATTATTTATATGCATAAATACCAACAATGAAAGCAGTTGTTAACTGAATTAAAAAATATTACTACAACAAAAAAAAAATAATAATAATAATAATAACGAAGAAACAACAAAAAAACTGTTATGTATGTGTATAGTTTATGTAAATTTTATTATTATATTTAAAAAATTATTATTACTATTATTATAATTTTGTTATTTATGTATGTATGTCGATTATGTTTAAAACTATAAAACTGTATTGTATTATTAAATAAATAAAATTATTAAATGGTGCATAAAAATTATACATAACACAACACTAGTACTAAAATAATTATGATAAATATCAACCTTTTTTTTCTTATAAACTTTTATCTTCTTATCAAAAAATAATAAAACAATTAAGTTAAAATTTAAAAATATAAATTTTTATTTTTAATAAAAAAATTAATTCTCTTAAGCATAATTATATTAGTACAAGTGTTATGAACTTTTTACTGTTTAGCTCCCAGCAAAATTAAGATAAAAATCATTTATAAGGTAAAAAAATAATAATTTTTTATCTCCATAACTTTAAAAAATAATTAAAAAAAAAGAACTAAATAAAGAAAACATAAAACATAAATGTGCATAATTTTTTATTTAAATATAAAAATAAACTCAAAAACAATATTATATTGTTTGTACGCTTCTGTTGTGAAAGTTATAATATGAAAAATCTTAAACAAGACTTTACAACATTTAAGCTGTACAAATATCTTGCCTTAAAAGATAAAAATATAAAGAAAATATTAAAAAAATAATAATAATAATAATAATAATAAAATTAATTTTGCTAATTAAAAAGATTTTTCTTAAAAAAAAAAAAAAAATAAATTATAATTAAAGTTCTAGCGAATCTTGAGAACCCTGTTGCATTATACGTAAACTGGGTACTTTATTGTTATCCTTTGGATTAAGAGTATCATCAAAACTTGTTAAAGCTAAACGTGTTTTCAAAGATTTGGCTGAAGATTCTACGGAACGAGAACGTGTATGTGTGCCATTACGATTACGTACACAGCTTAGAGGAGTACGTTTAGCTTTCAATGAATCATTTTTATCGATTTGTGTTAATTTCAATTTGGGTGTGGTAGGTAAATGATTTTCACGATCTTCATAAATTTGTTGTCTGGAAAGACGGCGTTTTGGTTTACGTGGTTGCAGGGCTTTAGATGAGCTTTTCTTGTTGCCTGTTCTAACACGATCCAAGTGTTTGTTCGTGGGCTTGTTGTTAACACCTTGTAAATCGTTGGTGTCATTAAAATCAACATCAACATTTTGTGTGGGCATTGATACAATACTACTATTGCCACTGGAATTTAAGTTCAATGACAAAGTGGCCAAAATATTCTCTAGCATAATATCTTCATTTGTATCATCAACTTCATCATCAGTAAATAAAATTGGAGTTCTTTCTACACCTATAGAAGGAGAACGTGGATCGAACTCTTGCTGCAAAGCTATGGGCGTATGTGGTGCTGTTTTAGGTTCTTCTACATCTAAAATTACCCTTTCTTCGGTCATTTCAATATCCACTTCTGATTCACATTTATCTGAACTATTATCTTCACTAGGCTTTTGTTCTTCTTTGAAAGTTTCAGGCAAGCGTGGTTCTACTAAAAGATCTGCAAAAGTATCATCTAAACTAAGAGATTTTTCAAGTGTATCCTCGAATACTAAGGGAGTGCGATTGAGATTTAAACTAGGCGATCTGGGATCATTAAGATTATAGGTAAAACCCTTAAAGAAACGTTTACGCAGAACATCTAGAGCATTATCAGTATTAGATTCACGTTCAGGCATATCCATGACAGCCAATTGTGCAAATGAACCAATGCGCTTATTTTGCAGCTAAAAAACAAAAAAATATTTATACATAAACAAATATTTCTTAAATTTATTTACTCACCTGAATAGGAGTCCGGCATCCAGCCGGAGATCTAGGATCTAAAGCATTATTTTCATTACTTAAATCCATATTAATAAATTGTGAGGGTGCAGTTTGTGCAACAGGTGTACTTGGAAGGTAACTACCTTCAATCTTTGTTTGTTTTGCTCCCATTTTATTTAAAAAAATTAAACGAATTTACGACAAAAATTAAAAACAAAATGAAAATAATCAAGTATCAAACTGGCAGCTGCATTCAAATTTTAATGGCGTAGCGTTGACAGTGATGCTTATTTAACATTTTTGAAAAGAGTTTGGCGGTTGAAAAAACTGCTTTTGGAGTTTCAGCGATTTTTACAATAACAAGAAACAGCTTTTAATTAATTTAAAATTCAAAAAACGTTTTATTTTGTTATAATTTAGTTTTTAAATAATACCATATTCTAAGAATTTAATAACAAAAGTAAAATAATTTTGCAGTTATTAAAAAAATACACTTTTTTAGAAAACTTTGGGAAGTATTGTATTTTAAAAATAAAAACGGGTAATCATAACAATATAATAAATGAATAATTGGTTACCCGTTCAATGTTGTCAATTTTTAAAGAAAACGAAATTTGTTTAAATAATTTAAAAACAAATATTTTTTTTTAATTTTTTATTTACTTTTTCCAAAATTTTAAAGGTTTTTTATTTAATATCCCCATTTTAATTATGTATTTATCAAGAAAGCCTAAAATTTTAAACAAATTTTAATTTATTTAACAGCTATATTGCAACGCACAGTGGTTCCAAAACTTCTTTAATAATTCTGTAACTTACTGTAAGAAACAGCGTTGCTATTTTGGTCCGATTGGACCAAAATTGGTAGATTTATTTTAATCTTTGAAGGTTTTGATAGAATGCTTTATAACCTTAAATATTTTTTTATCAGAAGAAATATAATAAGAAGGAAAATAATGAAACCTTAGCAAAAAAAAAACGAACAAGTGCTTTCAAAAAATGAAAACTTTCAGCACTTCAAAAGTATGACTAAATGCATATTTTACACTTTTTTGAAGTTATTATCAACTACTTCCAAAAAGTGAAAATAAATGTGTTTCCGGAAACAATAACAAACCTGTGTTAAAACCACTAATTCTGCAGCTCTTTTGCAGTAAACACAATCTTCAAATAAAATCAGTTCTTTTTTATGCGCCTTATTCATAAATATTTTTCAGAATTTTTTTAAGGATATTTTCGAAGAGTTGAACAATTTAATTTATGAATAGTATGTTTAGTTTATCTGACGAAATTTTAATATTTTATAAAAAATAATAATAATACTTTAAAATTTTTGAAGAATTTTAAGTTTTCATGAACTTACAAATTCAGAGATGCCAAATTTTTTAATAATTTATATGATTATCTGTGGATATACAGTGTTGGAAAAAATAATAGGGACGACCCTTACTTTCGCAAACAGATGCAAGCAGTTTCTTTATATTAAGTTTTTTTTTGGGCGTCCCGCTATTTATCTGTTCCTAAAATAACGGAATTTCATTATTTGTTAACTTTTTCTCTTTTGCGCTTTTATTTTATATTTATTTGCAAAAAAAATCAGTAAAGTTGTAATTTCAATTGGAAAAAATAAGAGGGACGCACTACAAAAAATTGCCATTAGTCAACAAAAATTATTATTTTTAACATAAACATATTAAAAATCTTTGTAAATGATGAATATTTTTCGAACTTTTTTATGAATTAATAATTATTGTATTTTTATTCAGGCTCAAGTTCATTATTGTAATAATGTTTCTAGAATACAGAAAAAGTAGAATGTAGAATACAATAAATATAAGAAAAAGCTTTTGTAAAGTTATTTCAACTTAATACTTAAGAATTCAGAATATATAAAGTGATGAAGTTACGTATTCTAATTCTTCAAAAGTGTGAGTTAAATGAAAGATCTTTACGATTAGCACTAAAAGGCACATGGATGCTGACGAAGATCGTAGCGGATCAGAAAATGCATTCCATCCTGCTAGTGTCTAATAAATCTTTTTCTGTATTCTAGAAACATTATTACAATAATGAACTTGAGCCTGAATAAAAATACAATAATTATTAATTCATATTAAAAATCCGTAAAGCAAAGTTTATGTGATTAATTTAATCATATTGGTTTCGTGTTTATGATTTACGTCTTCGGTAAATAAATTCGAAAATGGGTCGTGGTGTTCATTGTACTGAAAATGTTATTCTTAAATTAAATTCGGACGGGTTATCAATTAGAAAAATTGCACAGATAATGAAGTGTTCCAAAACTAAAGTATTCAATGCCATTCATTCGAAAAAAGTCATAAAACTAGAGGTAGAAAGCCTAAAACGTCGGCGTGTTTTGACCAACGTTTAGTTCTAGTTTCCAAAAATAACCCCTTTATGTCATCAACTAGCCTTAAAAATTAATTGTGTGCTTCAGTGACAAGTCTGAAAAAAGTACCTCTGTTGAGCAAGAAAAACATACAAAAAAGGTTGGAATTTGCCAGGCCGTAAAAACTGAAACAACGAACCATGGTCAGACGAAAAAAAAGTAAATTTATTTGGATCTGACGGAAAATCATTTGTACGTCGTCCTGCAAATGCTGAATTAGATCCAAAATATACCAAAAAAAACCGTCAAAAACGGTGGTGGTTCTATAATGCTATGGGGATGTTTTTCGGCCTCTGGAGTTGGTCAAATAGTTTGCATTCAGGGAAAAATGAATGCTGCTGACTATATAGACATTCTCCAGAATAAAATGCTTCCATTTGCTGAGGATGAAATGCCACTAAAATGGGAATTCATGGAGGATAATGATCCGCTAGAAGTGTCAAAACGTGTTTTCAGCAGAATGAAGTGCTTGTGATGGAGTGGGCGTCCCAATCACCGGACTTAAACCCCATTAAGCATCTCTGGGGAGTCCTCAAAAATAAAATTGGTAGCTTTAAATCAAAAAAAAATAAACAAGATTTGTGAGAAAAAATTCAAGAAACCTGGTACTCAATTCCGCCCGAGGTATGTGCGAATCTTGTAGGATCTATGAATCGCCGTTGTCAGGATGTTATAAAAATGAAGGGATCTTCAACCAAGTATTGAAAAAGTATTTGAAAATTATGGTAATGTTAAAAAAAAAAAAAAAATATTTTTTCCAAAACTTTAAGTGTCCCTATTATTTTTTTCCAGGCCTTTTAAAAAAAATATATATTTTTTTGCAGAACTAGTTAATTACTTTTACTTTATAAGTTAAAATATTTGAAGTTATTTAATTTTATGTATATTCTTTTTAATATTTATGGAATAGTAAATAAAAAAGTAAGAATATATTGAAAAATTAGAGTGTCCCTATTATTTTTTCCAACACTGTATATTAAATTATTTTCCTACTTCCAAGACGCTCTCTTCTCATCTTTATTTATTTATCTATTAATTTCCAAGTTCTTAGAACTTCAGAGATACCAAGATAATTAATATAAATTTAAATTATTATTTTTGAATAAAATATTAATTAGTCGATTCAGTTTCTTATACTTTGGCTCTCATACGATTTCTTCACTTCGTACATCTTATTTATAACAAATTTAAATTTTGACCGTTAAAAATTTCAAAATTTAAATAAAAGCCTCGTTGAGTTGTAAAACACGAATACCCATTTTTATAACTCTCCAAAAATCAACTCTACAAATACCGAGTATTTACTCTCTAATATTGAGTACCGGAAAAAAATAATCAGTATAATGGGTACTCAATACTTTGACATCTCCACTAAATACTTGTGAACGAAAATATAGTTTGTTGTATTTTGTTCAGTTTTTTGCGAAAAAATTAAAAATTTTCTAATTATAAAACGAATTTGTATAAATATGTGTCGTGTGTTGGTGTCTTATTTTAAACTAAACATTAATTAAACAATACCAATGGCGTTTTAAAATAAATAATAAAATTTTTGAGGCAAAAAAATAGCCCATCCTTTTGTGAATAAAGTGAGAGAAAAAAATTGCGATGAAAAATTTT
Organism: Protophormia terraenovae; assembly: GCA_951394005.1. Taxonomy (NCBI): domain Eukaryota; kingdom Metazoa; phylum Arthropoda; class Insecta; order Diptera; family Calliphoridae; genus Protophormia; species Protophormia terraenovae. Next base: position 3,115,807 of record OX596074.1, on the reverse strand, counting down.
CACGGTTACCAGAATACAAGAAAAAACACTTTTTTTTTAGAATTATAAAAGAAAAAGTACACATTAAATTATAATAAACATTTTTTCCCGACAATTTTCCTATAAAGTTGGAGCTATATTTTGGATAAATTTGATATAGAAAAAATGCAGAGATGGCGTCGTCTATGCTAACAGCAGAGGTGTCAACTTCAGCCCCAAAAGAGGCTGATGTGGATGAGGCTTTAAAATCCGCTTTACACTCCTGTGCTAATGATCCTGATTTTGCAGTTATTTGTGATTTTCTGCAGAAATTTTCAAAAGATTTGGGTTTGGATTTGCCCAATTTTAAATTGTTATTACAATGGCTGACAAAAACTGATGAAGGTAAGTGTAGTACTTGTGAAGCGTCTCGTAAAACAGTGCATACATATACACACATGGGCATAAAAACACACACACAACACAACATGGTTTTTTTGTGCATGTAGGGGAAAATGTTTGAATTTAAATTGATGAAATTTTAATTAATTATGATTTTTTTAAAGGAAACACTTTTTTAAAGAATCTCAATTATAAATTACCTGTTTGGAATATATTTTTATTTTTCTTATTGGTTTTATTTTGTCAACTTTTAGTTTCACCACAACTAAGGGAAATGCAAATAAAACTTTTAAGAAAAACTCGTAAAACAGTGCATGAGAAAAGCTGGGAATCTGCTTTAAGTAAATTTTGTTTCACCTATTCAGCCCAAGATGCTTGGGAAATAGAACGTTTTGGTTATAAAAATTCCAGCGTAAAAGTAAAACTACGTATTTTAAGGGTAAATATAACGAGAAAGATAATTCTTTACTTTCACATACATATTTTAAACATCCATATAAAATTATTTATAGGAACTGCTTGAATGTCAATTTGAGCGCAATGCGAAATTTCGTGCTAAAATTTTGACACTTAGTGCGGATTCTTTAAGATCTCAGCCCATAGGCAGGGATCGTTTGGGACATGCCTATTGGATAACCCAAGATAATGACTGTAATATACGTATTTATCAAGAACATTTAGATGAAGAAATATGGCAAGTGGTAGCCACTAATCGTGATGAATTTGTCAACTTAATAAAGCGCTTAAGAGCCAGCGAAGTGGTGCTACCCTGTACTGATATTGGTTTAATAGATGAGGATACAAGTAGCAGCAGTAGTAGTAATATGGAATCAACTGGTGAGCAAAGAGCCCATCCACCAGAAGAAAAAGATGACTCTCAAGAGGATGAACAAAAAGTTCCAAAACTTAGTATAAAATTGTTACATGGTAAGAGTTCTAAAGAGACAACAAATTTCAAAAAGGATGTGGGTAAAGGTGAAGAAGAATTGGCTGCAGAAGAAGATGCTCAGAAACTGAAAAAATCTAATATAGTAGGCAAAGAGGCCAATAATGAAAGTGGTGAGGAAGAATTTGAAGAAGTCGAAGAAGAGTATGAGGATGAAAGTGAGGGAAGTGAGGGAGAAAGTGATGCAGAGGAGGAGGATGATGACGATATTGAAGAAGATAATAAAATTCCCAAGAAGAAAAATGATCAAGAGACCGAGCAAAACTTGCAAAAAACTACAAAAGCTAATAAAGATGATGATAATAAAAAAGTCAAGGTAAATTAAGATTTTCTAATTAAAATTTTGTTTTTTATATAAAATTTTTTTTTTTTAAATTTTAGCCTTTGCTGATATCTCAAAATAAGGTACTAAACAATGAAAATACCGCAACTACAGCTAAAAAACGAGCCTTGGATCAAGTGGATGCTACATCACCACCACGTAATGATAGTAGTCAACAATTAAGTGCGCTTAAAAAATCGCGACCTTCTTTAATGGACTCGAAACGTTCAAAATCTTTAAATAAATTTGAAGATAACAAAGACAAGGGTGAAGAAGACTACGAAGAAGAATCTGTCGAGGAAGATGGAGATGTAGAGGAAGAAATAGAAGAAGAAGACATTGATTCTGTGGCCGCCGAAGAAGATGAAAATGAAGAAAAACAATTTGAAGATGATGACGACGACGATGAGGAAGACGAAGAAGATGAAGTAGGCGAAGAAATTACAGATCCTGTGGTACATGTAACAGGAGAAGGTACGGGAAAGGAGTGTGATGTAGGGAACTTTATGTTATGTAGCGATTATGATTTAGATAATGAAAATGATATGAACGTTTTAAGCGAAGTAATAGTTGAAGAAGTTTGTTATGTTTGGGGTGAAGGTAGTGGTAAAGATTGTTTAGTCGGTAATAAAAACCAAGATGATGAGGAAACCAATGCTGTAAAAAGTGAGCTAGATATAACAAAAAACACCAACGTTGAGTTGGCAAAATCAGAAACTGAATTGGAAACTAATTTACCTAAACTAAAATTGAGTCCTTCAAAAGAAACTATTCCCAATGATGAGGACAAAGCTAAAGAATTAAAAAAAATTGCTGATGATTTAGAGGAGAAAAAGGAAAAGAAAACCGCGGAGGAAATTTCTAATAAAGATACTGAAAATGGTAAAGAAATTTTAACTAAAGATGATAAAAATAAAATCAATGGAGAAAATAAAACAAAGCAAACTGTCACTAAAAACGAAACCTTAGACAAAAAGCCATTAGATGCCTCAGAAACTGGTGCAAAAATAACCCCAACTGATGAAAAGTCTTCGCAAGATACTACGCAAGAAGCTAAAGAAAAAGATTTGACGAAAATATTGACAAAACCCGACTCCGATGTTGCTAATGCCACTGGCCAATTGACACATGCTAGCAAAATGTCTGTTTTAGAATCCTTAAAAAAAGAACTAAGGGAATCAAAACAAAAGCTATTGGAAAAGAAAACACCAGCTAAAGAAGACAGCAGCACAACAACAGCAAAAATTTCTAGTCCAGCAATTTATAATCGCAAAAGACGTCTAACAGATCAATTACAAACCACCTCAATACGACCACCAAATTCTGAAAGCGAAATAGATTTAAATTCTGAAAATGCCGAAGATGTGTTAAACGATCAAGAGTTGGAAATGGATGATATGGATGTGGGTGGCAAAAGGCTTAAGATGCGTCCTAAACAAACCAATAGCGAACTAAGAAAAAAAATAGAGGCTAAAAAAGTAGCAGCAAATGATGAAACTACCTCCTCCAGTGGTGGCGAAGAAGAACTAAGAAGACGAAAAAAGATCATGTTGACAAAAGAATCTCCTACAAAAAAGCCAGAAGATGAAAGACAAAATCTAGCAGCTAAAGCTGATAATCTAACGAAAAATAATGAAGATTCTAATGCAATTTCTGAAAAGTCTAAAATACCAACTGTTGCTGCAACTCCACAGCCACCTACTATCAAAAAACCTACACAAATAACACCCACCAAAGTTAAACCAACTTTAGACGAAATAATTGAAAAGAAATTAAAAAAGACTCCCGAGAAAATAGATAAAGAAAAAACTACCACCACAGACAATGGCAGTACTGTGGTGGTAGCCACTACAGCAAAAGCTTTGTTTCCTTCACCAAATAAAAGTCCCATCACTAAACCTTTAAAGAAAAATTTATTAACCCAAATCCGGCAAGAAGAAAGTGATGAAGATGCAGTTCCACGTAAACGTACCAACAGTCAAGATTTAAATTCACAAAATTCAGAAGATATTAAAACTCCAGACAATACTACTACTACTACCACGACTAAAAATGTTGTAGATACAAAAACAATTGTTAACAAAATTGACCCCGAAAGACAGCAAAGAACCACACCAGAACGTCAACGCAAACGTCGTAGCAGTGAAGAAACTGCACAAAACGATAGCCCTGAGGAGCCTGAAGCTAAAAAAGAAGTTACTGACTCAAAAGATAAGGATATAGGGACAAAACTTGATAAAATTGCAGATACCATTAAGGAAGAAGATATAATAGCGGATCCAAAAGAGAACGAGATTAAAAGGGAATCTCCTACACCAACTTCCGGCAGACGTTCTGGACGACGAAGCGGTGTAACACCCGCTTATGTAGATACCACACTACAGGCGAAAAGAAATCGTGGGGGTGTGAAAAATTCATTAAAAAAAGAAACGAACGAATGTGATAAGGTGGCAGTGATTAAGGAAGAAAACGAAAGTAAAGAAACAAAAGCTCCAGCAGCCACATCAAAAAAGGATATAAAAGAGGTAAATAATAACATGGTCACTTGGGTTCTATAGTTGGAACGTCTTTCTTTGACTATTCGACTACATATTTACGACTTTTCGACTATTTCCGGCTATTTCGACTTTATCCGATTATTTCAGACTATTTTCGAATTATTTATAGATTTTTTTTTTTTTACTTTTACCTACCTTTTCGACTTTTTTGACTAGTTCGGACTTTTTCGAAATTTTTCGACTTTTCGACTATCTGGCAGGCGATTTCGACTTTTTTCAACAAAAAGTCGATTGTTCGACTTAAAACTTAGAGAACCATAATGGACACTTTGAAATGTTTAATTCTCTTTAACCTGAAATTATTTATTTTTTTGTAGAAGAACAAGACAGAAGATAAATCAGCAGATGAAAGCATCAGTAAAGAAAACAATAGTGAAGATGTGAAAACTAATAAAAAGAAACCTAATACAACAACAGCAGCAGACCAAACACCTAAGAATGCTGCGAAATCAAGTCCCACAACAACAAAAACTCCACAAAAAGGGACGCGGAAAAAACGTGAAGTCGATGCTACTAACATTATTGATGTCGATAGTGAAACACCTGTACGTCAGTCAAGACGTATTGCCCAACAAAAGATACGAGAAGAAGCTGAACGTCGTAAGCTAGAGGAGATTGCCCTAAGGACTATGAAACAAGAATTAAAAAAGAAGAAAAAAGCTGAAAAACAAGCTGATCCCACTGTAGTACCACCCACTACTGAACCATCTTCGGAATCTGAAGAAAGTGATGTTGAAACTAAAAGAAAAGTACAAAAGAAAAAATGTCCCGGAAAGAATGGCAATTGGTCTTCGGGCTCGGAAGAACAAGAAGAACCCGATGAAGAAGATGAGGAACCTCCACATTATGAAACCGATCCGGGATCACCACTATTTAAATCCGATCATGAATTTTCTCCCGAGTCAGATATTGAAGATGAATCTCAAGTGGTACCCATGAAGAGAGCTCGTACTGTACGCAAAGAAGATGCTGGTGATGATGGTACTGCAGCTGCTGAGGAAGAGGAAGCATGTCAGAAGTGCAATAAATCCGATCATCCGGAATGGATTTTACTTTGTGATAATTGTGACAAAGGCTATCATTGTTCCTGCCTGTCACCAGTTCTATTTTACATTCCTGAAGGAGATTGGTATTGTCCGCCTTGTCAACAAGAACAACTAATTAAAGCTTTGGAGAGTCAACTAAAAGAGTTTGATGATTTGGTGGAAAACAAAAGAAAGGAAGAAGAGCGAGTGAAACGTCTAGCTGAGGAAGAAAAAGCACGCCAAGAAAAGGAAGATGCGGCAACGAAAAAACGCAAGAATAAAAAAGAACATAAAATTAAGGGAAAACGAGGCAATGATGATTCCAGCGGAGAAGAACATTCAAAAGATGACGATGAGGATGAAGACGAGGACGAAGAATCAAGTACAAATTCTGAGGATAGTAGGAACAGCAGGTCCAAGAAATCATCGAGCAAAAATAAAAACAGAAACCGTTCTAAGAACACCAAGAAAAGTGACAAACGTAATCATCGTAATCGCCGACACAATACTACTCGTACTAGACGAGGAAGAGGACAGCAAAAACGTGGAGGTGGCAAAGACTCTGACAGTGATTCCCAAAACTCCAGCAAATCAAAAAGTGACTCAAAAAGTGATTCCTCCTCATCTTCATCAACTTACTCGGAAAGTGACAACGAACCAATTTATAAGTTACGCAAACGTAGACAAATTAATGTCAGTTATCGTCTTAACGAATACGATGATCTTATCAATTCGGCGCTTAAAAAAGAAATGGATGAAGCAGCAGGTGCTGGCAATTTGGGTAGGGGTAAAGATATTTCCACTATCATAGAAGCTGATAAAGAGGAAAAGGCACGACAAAAACAAATAGAAGATGGTGATGGTGAAGCTGAAGGAGGAGAGATTGTTGTAAAACCAAAGCAGGAAGAAAGCGAAGGAAAATATAAAGCAAATGAAGACACTGAAGGCGCTCAAGTGAAAAAGGAACCGTCCTTAAAGACTGATGAACTTAAAGCAACAACCAAGGAAGATAAAAAGGAAAATATTAAACAAAAAGCTGAGGGTGATGATGACGATGATAGTGATGCTGAACCTATTATGCGTAAATTTAATATAAAACCTTCACAAAAGAAAAAATCTCGTAAACTTACAACTTTGGATATAAGTTCCGAAGATGATGATGGTTCTGATGAGGACTTTAAAGGCTCCTCCCTCGATGATGATGAAGAAGAAGATACTTCAATTTCGGCATCGAATAGTGACTCAAGTCTTGAAATCTATAAGCGTAAAGGCAAGTCTAAGAAAAAACGGCGTAAGGCAGCGCGAAGGGCTTTCCGTGAAAGGCGCAAAGATAGAAGATTTGTGGTGGACGAAAGCGACGATGAAGAGGTACAACGTCCCAAATCGAAAAAGAAGCGTAAGGATGATTCAGACTATACTGAAAGCGAAGCGGATGATGATGATATTTCTGAACTATCGGAAAATATTGATAGTGCCGATTTGTGTGATGATACTACTACCGATGAATCGGATGGTAACTGGAGACCTAACAAAAGGAAGAAAGCCAAAAAATCCAATACTTCGTTTAGTCAAAAATCTCCTAAAACCAAGAGTACCAACAACAAAAAACCCAAAAAAGTGGAATACTCAGACGATGATGTAAGCGAATCGGAAGAATCCGAGGAAGATGATGATGACAATGATAATATTGGTTCTGGCAAGGGTATGGGTAAGCAACCACGTTCACAACCTTTAAAAACGACTTCTAGTGCCAGCAAAACAAAAGGCAAAGGTAAGGAAAAACCTCCAGCTAAAACTAAAAAGAAAAAGAAGTCATCGGAAGATGAGGACAGTCAATCGGGTAGTGAAGATAGTACACGTCGCACCAGAGGTCGCCGCTATGCTTACATAGAAGATTTCGATGATGACAGTTCCGATGGTGGCATAAAACCTGGAGTACAAAGGCCAGACACGCCCCCAGAAGAGCGAGAAAAGTTTATAAAACGTCAAGAGGAAATAAAACGTATGTTGGCCGAAAAGAATGCCGAGGGAGCTAAATTAGTGGCTACACCTCGACTTACACCTATTAAAACGGATAGCGATAAAGACAAACGTTCTCCTGCTAAGGCTGGTGGAGATTCACTCTCTACTGTACCCTTGTCGGTTATAAGACAAGCCAAGGTACTGGACATAGATTATTTACAGAGGCGTGGAGAAAATCTGGACGATTTGAGTAATGATGTGGGTGATGTTGATGATGATTTTGATGATGCTGATCTTCCAGATGATTTACCCGAGGATATGGATGAAGATGCTATTGCTCGTATGGTAGAGGAAGAGGAGGAGTTTGGCGCAGCTGCTGCTAGAGATCTGCCACCACCAGATGAAGTTTTACGTACAACAACTTTGGCAAAAACTCCTATCAAAATCAAGGAATTAGAAAAACCTTTGCTACCAGTCAGCATGCCTGCTTCCTTCCCCACAACAAGTCCCCAAGTAACTTCAACACCTTTAACCACCACAACATCAGCATCTGGTCTACAAGAACCTGTAAGAAAGAGATTACCCATGCCAACAATGCATCCTCCCTTATTGCGCCACCAATTCTTAATGCACGAATCCATGTCGAATACTCATCATCATCATTTGATGCAACGTCATGGTGGACCACCGCCACCAACACCTACATCTCATCTTTTACAAAATGCTCTCTCAGCACCTTTAAGCCAACCACTGGATCGTAATTATCCCCCCACAACGCCTTCACCTGCACATCATTCTTTAATTAATAGAATGATCCAAAATATGCCCATGCAACAAACAGTACCGCATTCCTTAAGTACAACAAGACCTCCTCCTCATCAACCACCACCATCATCATCATCAGCAGCATCATTAACATCATCACTTGTTGCTAAAACGTTACCGCAACACGAACATCTAACACAAGATAAATCAACAAATCCTCAACCAGTTCCGGAAAACAAACCTCGAGGAAGAAGAAAAAAAATTACACCTTTAAGAGATACACTACAAAAACAACAAACAGCAGCAGCCGTAACTGCAGCCACCGCCACAAATTCCGCTTTAGCTTCAGCTATAGTTAAGAAAAATGAATCTGTTGTGGCAAGTGGTAGTAGCTCCCTGCCGCCAAGTGTTATTAAAAGTAGCTCGCCGACAAAGCTACCAATGCAAACTAGTGTCATACAAAGTATGCCACCAACTTCATCACATCCCCTTGCAAATAGACCAGGTGTAAATATGCCACCAGGAGCTTATGGAAGAACTGATGGTAAGTGTTCACTATATTTATAACCTACAACACAATAGAACAGTTTCCGATTAAAGCATGAATTGGAAATAAATTCGTAGTTTCCTTGATTTCAATAAAATTTCACATGGTGATAGAAGATTTGTAGACGAGTTTAAAGGAGCGGGTCCCAAAGTCCTAAATTTGGACACTTTGGGTAATAAAATATTTAAAATGATCATGATTCATTATATCTAAACCGATTTTAGTACTAAAACCGTATATTATTATTAAAATAAAATTTAAGTGCTAAACACGAATTTTAGTACTTTACTGAATAAATTTTTGTACTTAACACAAAATTTAATTTTGGAACATTCAAATTTTACTACTAAAAACGAATTTTAGTTCTATACTCTAATTTTAGTACTAAACATTAACTTTAACGAATTTCAGTACTACATTTTTTTAATTTTAGTACTAAACATAAATTTTAGTACTAAAGTAACATTTTAATACTGTAGGCGAATTTCAATACTAAACTTGAATTTTAGTACTAAACTCATATTTTTGTATGGAATTCAACTTTTAGTTCTAAACTGAAATTTTAGTACTAAAATAAAATTTTTGTACTAGATTAAAAAAACTCAAATTTTAGTACTAAACTAAAATTTTAGTACTAAACTTACTCAAATTTTAGTATTAAATTATAATGTTTGTACTAAATTAAAATCTTAGTTCTAAACATAAATTTTATTACTAAACTAAAATTTTAGCACTAACTTTAAATTTTTGCTCTAAACGCAAATTTTAGTACTAAATTCGAATTTTATTTCTAAACTGAGATTTAAGCACTAAATTCAAATTTCAGTTCTAAAACCAAATGTTAGCACTAAACTCAAATTATAGTACTATATCAAAAATTTAGTTCTAAAATTAAATCTCAAATTAAAGTACTAAATTCAAATTAGAATTTTAGTACTACTCGAATTGTAGCACTAAATTCAAATTTTAGTAATAAACTCAAATTTGAGTACTAAATTCAAATGTTAGTACTAAACACGAATTTTATTACTAAACTCGACTGAATTAAAATTTTAGTTCTAAATTCAAATTTCTGCACTAATTCAAATTTTAGTCTAAAAACCAAATGTTAGTACTAGACTCAAGTTATAGTACTAAACTCAAATTTTAGTTCTAAACTTTAATCTCAAACTTTAGTACAGAATTCAAATTTTAGTTCTGAACTCAAATATTAGTACTAAACTAAAATTTTAGAACTGTTTTAAAATTTTAATTCCCAACTAAAATTTTAGTTATAAATTAAAATTTTTGTACTGAATTTCAATTTTAGTACTTTTTTCAAATTTTTGCACTAAACTTAAATTTTAGTACTAAATTAAAATGTTAACTCAAATTTTATTACTAAACTCAAATTTTATTACTAAACTAAAATTTTAGTACATAATTCAAACTAAACATTCATTTTAGTACTAAACTGTTAATTTAGTACTAAGCTGTAATTTAATTCCTACCAATCGGCTTAGAATCACTTTCTGTTAGTACTAAACACGACTTTCTGAGTCGATTTAACGATGTCCGTCCGTCCGTCCGTCAATGTAAATTTTGTTTTCAAGTGATAAATATTTTACATGGTTAAAACGAAGCCTTTTAAAAATTGTTTATGATCGTTCCATTATTTCACCTAGCTCTCATACAAATGTCCTCCTGGTATAGGGTTTTTACTAGCATAAATACTTCCTTATTTGTTTTTTTGCTATATTTTCGCTTAAATTTATGCTTTCAATGCAGGCCCTAGATATTACGAACCTTTAGGAAATCGAATACCACAAACTGCTGTCCAACGTCATCGAGGACCACCACAATTACCACCCAGCTTATTACCACCACATCCTGCCAATCGTTCTTCATATGGTCCACCTCCCCCTCTTAAGGGTTCTAGTACGGCACCACCTGGTCCCTCATCATCGTCATCAACCACACCAGGATCAATAAGAAATCCTTTACATCATGTACCACCTCCATATCTGGGTATGCCACCAAATGCTCGTCATGCCTCACCACATCTAAATATGTACAGGTAAGTTGATAGAATAAAATATATAGTTTATTGAAAATGTTGAACAAATTATTATTTTCTGCAGTAGGCCACCCATTTATGGTAATCCGAATTTTGGACCTCGTGTTAATTTAAGACCTCCTCCTAATATTCATGCACCAGAGTACTCGGCTGGTTCGCGTAAGTTTAAAATTTGTTATATTTTCTTTAAAATTTGATGCTAAATAAAAATAAATATTTAGGTGCTTATCCACCCTATGGCTTCTATCCGCCACCACCTCCTCTAACAACACCACCAGGTCAACGTTCTGGTCCTAGTGCTCCACCTCCCAGAGCCCCTACACAAATGCCTCCTGTTCCTGCTTCAACTCTAACACAACCTCCTGCTTCTGTCATAGTAACGGCGGCCGCTGCTTCAAAATCTTCAAATGCTCCAGCGGCTTTAACAAAACCTACACCTCCTCCTCATTCTCCTTCTGAAACCAATAAAGAAATATCTAAAACAGGCTCCAGCTCTAAGCCAAGCTTAGTGGCACAAGAATTAACAAACAAACAGAGTCCTCCAAAAACAACTTCACCGGCACCCGTTGCAAAACAAACGGAAAAATCTGTAATTGCAGCAACAGCTGCTGCAGCAGCTGCATCAGTAACAGGGACAGAACCACGTAGAAAACTAACAACCCTACAAGCTTTTAACACAAATATTGCAACAAAGAAAACACCAGAACGTACAGCCGACGGTGATACATCTGTCTCGCAAAGTTCACCCGTTCAGCCAAATGAAGTAAATGATGATTCTTCAACTCCTGGACCTTCAGAAAATGCAACAACAACCGAAGAACCAGAAACCAGGCCAGAGGGTCAAGCTAGTGAATTTAGCGGTCTTGTAAGCTATTTTAGCTCACAACATGATGATTATAATACATAACATTTATAAGCAAAAAAAATTATTTAAAACAACTGTTTCATTCACTTTTTACTTACAAATCTCATGTACATACATACTATAACATAATACATGTACTACAATATAATATGTATTTATGTTTTCTTTATTTTTTAATTTCTATATTATTATAATTGCATTGTATTTTATTTAATTAATAGCAAGAAAGCTTTAGATGGTGGTACGCAAAAGTAGTGTTAACAAAAAAAAGTCCTCAAAACATGTATGTATGTATGTAGTAATTATTTAGTACACAGTTATAAAACAAACGTATGTAGTAATTGCTAAAATCATTTAACATGAACAACAACACACTTAATTTATTCCATTTATTAAACTTTAAGTTATGCAACGTTTCTTTATTATTTCAAATGACTAACATTTCTTTTTTTGTAATTTTATATTAATAATAGATATTTTACTATTTTTGTTTTATATTTATTGTGGCACTTTGCATTATGTGTGTAATTTTTTTTATGTTTTTTTTTTTTTTTTTTTAATTTTAGTTAAAAAATTTCATAAAATGCATAATTTTTAAGTTCGGCTCTTAGATTTAATGAAAACATTTATAATTTGCGCAAAAACAAGGATAATATGTATGTAGCCAAAATTAATTGGTTAATTGGTAAACATTTAACATTATTTAAACAATTTATTAAAGAATTTATGTTAAACTACATACTGATTGTATGTATGATGCACTATACATACATATATACATATGTATGTAATAATAATCAAATGTAACTATAATGATTAATTCAATAAAATTATTTAAATAAAAATATAAATGTTTAATTTATTCACTTTTTAAAAAAATAATTTATATCAGATGGGAAAAAAGGACCGTAAAGTATAAGTAATTTCAAAATCAAAAATTTCTAATTAAAAAAAAGTTAGTTTGCAATAAAAAGCAAAAATTTAAAAAAAAAAATTAAATTTTGTATAACATATTTCAATATTTCTACAGAAAATTAAATGATAATTTTAATTTTGAACAGAAAATGTATCGAAAACTAATTTTCTATGAAAAATTATTAAGAACTATAACTAGTAAAACATTTATCGAAAACTTTAATTTTAAACTGAAGATTTATTGATCATTAATATGTTTACAGTTTCCATTATTATCTAAGAGTTTTCAATTTTTATTGAAAATTTATCGATAATTGAATTTTTTTGTATAAAACGTTTATTGATCATTTTAATTTTCTATAAAAATTTATCGATTTATTTAATTTGAATAGAAAATTTATAGTTGTTATTTTGAATTTTAAAATAAGGAATTGAAAAAAAAAAAAAAAATTCACTTAAAAAAAGAGTAAACCTTCATAACAGAACCAATTTAAACAAAAAGTACCTTTTAATAGTGAAAAAATGTAAAAAATAAAAATTCTTTCACTAAATTTCGCTGAAAAGATTTGCAAAAGTCCTTTTTCCAAAAATGATTTTTTGCAGTTTTCCATTTATGAGCTAAAACACAATTGTTTTATTAGTATGCAAACTTTGTGGTACTACTGTATTCATTAAATTAATTTTTATTTTGTATTTTCTTTATTATATATTTTATATTTTAAAAATATTCATAAATGCTATGTAATCGGCTAGCAGGAATACTTAAATATTAAATTAATACAAAAATAATTTCTTTAAAATATGGCCCATAAAAGTAAAACATAAAAAAGACAATGATCGATCCTACTAATTGAGAGGATCGAGCCAAGAGCAAGCAAACAGTTACATAGCAATCTCTTAATAAATTGTTTTCATAAAAAAATACAAGAATAATAAAATCAAGAAAATTAATGTAATGAAAAAATAATTTAAAAAAAATCAGCAAAAATAAATATTAAAAAGCATGAATACTTAAGTTTAAATCTTATACGCACAAGAAGTTAGAAAACATAAAGTTTGCTAAGAGTTTAATTAATTGGTTGCTGCCAGATTTGTTCAAGTCGAGATATTCTATGTTAGAAGACAGACGACTTTACTTAATGCCTAGCTAGCACTGACTGCTCTTGACTTTCTCCAGCAAAAATAACGACGATGACTTAATTAGCAATTTGAAGTGTTTGGCTATTTACATTTAAATTATGTTTCGGAGGATGAGTGTACGAATGTAAGCAATTCTGTTCTGTTTACCAGAGTTTCACTCTCCAAAAGCAGCAATTTATTGTTGAATGGGTCGCCGAAATAGTAAAATATGAGGCTCTGGTTTGTGTATCATGTAATGGATCCAACCGCGTGATTGCTGAACACCTATAGAACGCCATTCTGCTTCAGACATGAGATGTGTTTTGGGTACCAATTTCACCAGCTCCTTAGGAAGCACCACATGTCTAACAAAAAAAATTATTAGCATTCTTTTTTATTTTGCTATAAAATTATTGCTACAAACCTGTATTCATATTTCTCATCATAATATTTGTCGGAATAGTAAATGTCCTTGCTCATTTTGTTTCTGGTTATTTCTAGAAATTTAAGGTTATGTGTAAAACTTTTAACACAAAGGAATCCTTAGAAAAAAAAGGAGAAACTTTACTACGTTTTCTCCACACTTAATATTCTTTTGCAAACTTTTTTTCAAGCCAAAAACTTTATTTGGAAAAAATAAAACTTTTTTTGGTTTTATATTAAACACGTTTTTATAATGATTTCTGTTTTTAATATATCAAATAATAAGAACGCTTTTATATATTTCAGTTTTTTTAAAACACAATATTCAAAATTTTAGCGCTGACAAAGACTTCGGTTTTTAATTTAATTGACAGATCAGTTCAACAGCGTCAACCGCCGAAACAAAGAACGAAGACTACAAACAAATTTAACGGCGGATCCTATATTGTTTGGCGTCGAAGGCTTTCACAAGAACGAATCGACGGCGGCATTAATTTTACCGTTTGATTTGAAAACTTTAAATACATTTTCTGCAGTCGTTTTATTAAGTTATAACAGTTTTGATAAAATGAACTATGTATAATATATTATTGTGGCAGCCCCAAGACTGTCAGCTCGTGAAGGTAATGAGTCTGGCAACACATCAGAAAATAGAAGTAGAAGAAAACAGAAAATTATTCCTCGCGTTGTCTTTGCTGCTACAGCTGTAGGAAACACTTCTCACAACGTAAATTTATAATTGTTTGTTACATTAAAGTTTAATCTAAATAAAATTAGTTTTAGAAATAGTTTGTGTTAAAATAACGTGTTTTATTCCACAAGAACTATATTGGTGACCCCGTATTCCATTTAATTGTGCAAACCACGAATTTGTGAGATTCTGATAGGAATTTTTTTTCCTGGAAGTAGCGCAGTCGCAGCGTTTTTGAAATCTTAACGTTTTTTCAATGCGACAACAACAAATTTTGCACGAACAAGAACAATCCTGCTTATGGATTCGAACGAATACAATTTAAGAAGCAAGAAAACTGTGGCAAGCGAAAAAAGTTCATTTGGCAGTGACGACATTGAATTTTTTGATACTACAAATTTGGCAATGTCTGAGATGGATAATATTCTTACTCAAATGAGGGAACTTCAACGAGAAGTAAACTCATTGCGGGAGCAGCGTGATCATACGAATGAATTGGCGAGATCGAACATACAGAAAGTGCACATTCCTAAATTCAGCAAGCATAACCCACACTTATGGTTTGCTCAAGTGGAAAGATCATTTGCTTTGTGTGATGTTACATCCGATAATGACAAATTTGATTTTGTTTCTGTTCGTCTCGAGGATGATGTACTTTTGTCTGTTGAGGATTTAATAACCAATCCTCCTGCAAACGACAAATTTAATGTTTTAAGGGAGAGACTGATCTCAAAATTTGCTGAGTCCCCTGAATCCAAATTACGCCGTTTATTACAAGGTGGCGAAACAGTTGGTATGAAACCGTCCGAAGTTTTAGCGCATATGAAACGTCTTGCACCTGGTAAAGGAAATGAGGCAATAATCCGTACACTTTTTATTGACCAAATGCCAGAATCGATTCGTCCACTTTTAAGTATATGGGAACAAGATGATCTGGACAAACTAGCAAAAACAGCAGATAAAATGTTAGAGGCAAACACCAACACGGTCAGTGCTATATCACACAGTAGTACAAATAGTGAGACACAACTTTCGGTGAATGCTATCAACCCAACAATGGCCGAACTTACTCAAGCCATAAAAATTTTATCAGATAAGATTGACAATATGAAAATGCAATCGAATCAGAATAATGGTCGTCGTAGCCGATCAAAATCTCGTAGCCGTTCTCAATCGGGTCAAAGTTCTTCCGAACCACAACTTTGCTGGTACCATGACAAATTTGGGAATAATGCAAAACGATGTAAACCCAATTGCCCCCGTTACAACAACAACAATTCGGAAAACTAGTCGAGCTGTCGTCAATCAATTCAATTGGCGGCAGCAACAGTGATAATAGAATCATTTTAGAGAATCGTTTACACATCTATGACAACTCAACCAAATCTAAATTTTTAATTGACTCTGGATCGGTGGTCTCGGTCATACCCCATCGTTAGTCAAAGCCAAACTCTGCCCATCGAAGGTCAAACTTTTGGCAGCCAATCACAGTGAGATAACAACCTATGGTCACTCTGTTTTTAAACTGGACCTTGGGTTACGTCGTGAGTTTAAATGGTTATTCGTTATTGCTGACGTCCAATCGCCCATAATTGGAGCCGACTTTTTAATTAATTACAATTTAATTATTGATCTCAAAAACCAACGCTTATTGGATGGTACAACCAACCTTTCTAGTAATGGTGAAATTCGTAAGACCAAAGATTTTAGTATTTCAACCATTTCATCGAACACACAATTTTCAACTTTACTACAGGAGTATGTTAGTATTACAACAACAACATTGAGACGTAACAAAGGAGATGCAACTGTCGTACATCACATCGAAACCATCGGTAAGCCTGTAGCGGATCGCCCTCGCAGATTTTCAGGAGACAAATTAGCTGCTGCGAAAGTGGAAATTGATTTTTTATTAGATCAAGGAATTTGCCGTGTTTCTAAGAGCCAGTGGTCTAGCCCTATACACATGGTAGCTAAAAAAACTGGTGGTTGGCGTGTATGCGGTGACTATCGTAAGTTAAACTCGCAAACTGTTCCGGATCGTTATCCAATAGCTAATATCAACGATTTTGCTGAAAAGCTATATGGTAAGTCCATTTTTACCACTCTAGATCTTGTTAGAGCATATTACCAAATTCCGATGGCCGATGAGGACATTGAAAAGACTGCTTTATGAACCCCTTTTGGTTTAATAGAATTTTTATATATGCCTTTCGGTCTTCGAAATGCCACGCAGACGTTCCAAAGATTTATGGACTTTGTGCTAAGAGGTTTGGACTTCGTTTATTGTTACATTGATGATATTATTATAATGTCCGATTCAATCGAAGAGCACGATCGCCACTTGCGATTAGTTTTTGATCGCCTCCGTCAACACGGATTAACAATTAATGTTAGAAAATGTCATTTTGGTGAATCGGAAGTACAATTTTTGGGATACACTATCAATAGTAGTGGTTGTCGACCACCTAAAGATCGTATTACTGCTATTGAAAATTATACGAAGCCAGAAACGATTTGTGAACTTCGAAGATTCCTCGGTGTCATTAATTATTACCGCCGTTGCATACCACATGCAGCTCAATTACAGGCACCGCTCAACAATTTTCTTACTAATTCCAAGAAGAACGATAAAAGGAAAGTACCGTGGACACCAGAAGCTGAAAATGCCTTTGAAGCTTGTAAGAAAAGTATAAGCGAGGCTACTATGCTAGCGCATACTGCCCCAAACTCCGAACTAGCACTCGTTACGGACGCTTCTGACACAGCTATCGGAGCTGTTCTCGAGCAGAAAATTGGTGGATTGTGGAAGCCGCTAGGTTTTTTCTCCAGAAAATTGTCAAAGGCAGAAAACAACTACAGTACTTATGACAGGGAATTACTGGCAATTTATGATTCTATTAAACATTTTCGTCATATGCTGGAAGCTCGACACTTCGTCATTAAAACCGATCACAGACCGTTAGTTTACGCATTCTCGCAGAAGCCGGAAAAAGCTTCCCCTCGACAGTTGAGGCATTTAGATTTCATATCGCAGTTTACTACAGAGATAATACATTTATCTGGCTCCGATAACACAGTTGCCGATGCCCTGTCACGCCTGAGTGCAATTTCAATGCCATTAACGATTTCGTATGAAGAACTACAATTGTCACAGGAAGCAGACGACGAATTGAAAACTTTACTGGAAGGTAACAACTCGTTAATACTTCAAATCGTTCATTTCGACTCCTCTTCAATTTATTGCGATGTTTCGACTGGTTATGTTCGTCCCTACGTCCCTAATGGACTACGCCAACAAATTTTTAACTCTATACACAACCTATCACACCCCGGTGGTAAAGCTAGTCTTCAACAGATCCGAAAAAAATATGTTTGGCCTGGAATGAAGAAACAAATTATCAATTGGGCTCGTAATTGTTTACCTTGCCAAAGAGCAAAAATAACCAAACACAATCGTTTTACACCCAACAAAATAGATGTACCTGATAACCGTTTCGACCATATTCACTTGGACATCGTAGTAATGCCGCTAGTACAAGGTTATAGATACTGTCTCACCATGATTGACAGGTTTTCAAGATGGCCAGAATCAATTCCATTAAAGGACATGTCCGCTCAAACCGTTGCAACAGCTTTTTGGACCCACTGGATATCAAGATTCGGATGTCCGAAAACAATAACAACGGATCAAGGTACCCAGTTTGAATCAGCACTTTTCAAAGCTTTGATTAATTTTACTGGTTCTAAACGCGCTCGAACTACTGCATACCATCCACAGTCGAACGGTATGGTTGAGCGATGGCATAGGACATTTAAAACAGCTCTTATGTGCCATCCTAATACGTCATGGGTTGATATATTACCAACAGTATTACTTGGTCTGAGAACCGCCTTCAAAGAGGATATGCAGGCTTCTCCTTCGGATTTACTATATGGAGGCCCATTACGTTTACCAAATGAATTTTTTGAGGATACTGACGACACAGTTAATTCCGATGAATTTCTCAAAAAACTTCGTAACCATTTTGATGTTCTTCGACCAACACCCACAGCTCATCATAACAAAGGAAAAATGTTTGTTTTAAAAAATATTGACGATTGTAGTCATGTGTTCCTACGCACCGATGCAGTTCGAGAACCACTTCAAACGCCTTACACCGGCCCGTATGAGGTTATTCAACGTTTATCTGATCGTTTATACACCATTAAAATTAAAGGCAAAGATGTTAACATTAGCGTAGACCGCTTGAAGCCAGCCTTTATCATCAACGATACTCAACAGGACAATTTGCAACAACTGAATTCTCAAAACCTTCAGTCACAACAACCTATAACATCACCCCATTACGAGACTTCCACTGATTCTGGAGTTAACGCCGCTGAAAGTGGATCGTTCCAAACAGTTCCTGACTTAGTCACTGGAGAGGGAGTGGATGTGGCAGCCCCAAGACTGTCAGCTCGTGAAGGTAATGAGTCTGGCAACACATCAGAAAATAGAAGTAGAAGAAAACAGAAAATTATTCCTCGCGTTGTCTTTGCTGCTACAGCTGTAGGAAACACTTCTCACAACGTAAATTTATAATTGTTTGTTACATTAAAGTTTAATCTAAATAAAATTAGTTTTAGAAATAGTTTGTGTTAAAATAACGTGTTTTATTCCACAAGAACTATATTATGTTCTTATTCCTTTTCAAATATTTATGAAATAATTATTTTATTTCAAGAAACTAAATACAAAATTTTTATTTATTCCATTTTTTTTATCTCTTGACGGCATTGCAATTTTTACACAAAGTTGGCGTCGAATTTTAGGCAAAATACACTATGCGACAAATTATTGCGCGTGTTTGAGTTTTAAGGCTCAACTACATAGAAAACTTTCGCTTCAACTGCGACAGCTACGCAACACATAAATGATATTAACCCAGTCGTTGCATCATTTTGTTATTAAAATTTTATATAATAAAATATAAAGATGTAAAAATTCTATTATGTTCTGAGTTGAAGTAATGAATTGCAAATTGACGAAAAAATATTAAAATAAGAATAAAACAACCGACAAAATATATTTACGTACTTCGGCACTTCAAAGTGGAACATTTTTCATCTTTGAAGTACTTCACGCAGAAGTTTGGCGTACTGATTTGGTTCCGCTCAAGATAGAATTTGACATTTTTGTGTCCGCAATTGTCAAATTCTATTTCTCTCTTCAAAATGTTACGTGTGGACCAATAAGAAATCTATTGCGTAATCTATTTCGCAATAAATGTTTAAACACAAAGCTGAGCAATAATGTTTAACATAAGCTGTCAAATTTATTGTTATTTTTTAAAATTTTGATGTTTTTAACAAAACAAAGATGGAAAATGCATTAATTTTGTTTTAAAAAGTCAAATAAAAAAACAAAAATGGATAAAAAAATTAAATTTTCTTTAAAAAAGACAAATTAAAATTTAAATTTCTCATGTACGTTTTCTCCACCCCTTAACATAAAGTTGGAAATAAAAGCTTTTTCCTGTTATTCTGCCGACGTTATTTCTTGTGTTAAGAAATAAAAGTTTCTTCGTGAAGACGTAGAGTAATGAAAATAGTTAAAAAATTTATAAAAAGGGTTCAATAAAAAGGGTATGTAATTATTTTATTTCCAGAACAACTAATTTTTCTTAAGATGTATGTATTAGAGATATTACCATCATTAGGATTTTCTTACAAATATTTATTGAGAGCATCTCAATAGAATTTTTACTACAAAATTTACATAAATTTTCAAAAATTCGACTAATATATATGAGCCGATACGAGTCGCTTAGCTCGGCAGCGACTGGACTGTTTATAAATATTCGGCGGCGGCTGTTAGTCGACTTTGAGCCGATCGACTTGTTTCTCTGGTTGTGAGTCGATAAAAACGGCGACGGCGGACCAAGTGGAAAATTTTTCCACCGCTTGTTTCTCTGCAACCGCCGCCAAAAATATTATTCAAATTTTCTATTACTTTCGATTATGGCAAAGACGCAATGTGTGTGTGAATGACATAGCTTACTTTGAGTCTACATTAGAGAAATTTGTATCAAGACAAACGTCAAATTTTTGTTTGAGTTGCAGATAATTTTTTATCTCTATCAATTACGTCGAGTCTATATTAGAGAAATTTGTATCAAGACAAACGTCAAATTTTTGTTTGAGTTGCAGATAATTTTTTATCTCTGTCAATTATAGGGGAAAACGTATGTCATAATAAGCCATGCAAAAAGTACCAACAACAATCAAGATGGCGTCTTTTACTAAGCATTATCAAGACAAAGTTATCAGAGCTCGAACGCTGACAATTTTCTTTTAACGCTGCAATAACACTGACAAATTCAGTCTACATTAGACAAATCTTTATCTTGATAAAATTTTGACGTTTGTCTTGATAAAAATTTGTCTAATGTAGACTCAAAGTTATAGGGAAAAACGTATGTCATAATAAACCATATAAAAAGTACCAACAACAATCAAGATGGCATCTTTTACCAAGCATAATCAAGACAACGTTGTCAGAGCTCGAGCGTTGACAATTTTCTTTTAACACTGCAATAGTACTGACAAATTCAGTCTACATTAGACAAATCTTTATCTTGATAAAATTTTGACGTTTGTCTTAATAAAAATTTGTCTAATGTAGACTCAAAGTTAGCAATCATGATAACAGAGTCCTCATCAGAGACCTGCGCCGAACGATTTTAACGGCGGCGGCGGCTTTGCTAAAAATTGTTGGCGGCGGCTCAAAGTCGGCTGTTAGCCGGCTGAGAGGTGAACATAACAACTTTTTATTTCCTAGTTTTCGCATCGTCTTATAGAGTACATTGGTTCACAAATGTGGTTCCAAGTCTCCTTAGATGTAAGGGGATCCGAAGACCGTTTGTTTGAACATTATTTTTTATTTCCTAAAAGATTTATAAAATACATTTTTGTATTTTTGTACTTCTAGTGTCAAAACAGAAGACCGTTTCGAACATTATATTTTTAAAATTAAAAAAATCTTGACACAGCTCTTCTCTCTACACATATAAAATTGGATATTCTGATATTTTGAAACATTTTTTATTTTATCACAGATTTTAACATTCGGACATTTTAAATACGTTGATTTTGTTGAAATGAATCTAAAAATTTATCATTATTTTTATTTTTCTTGAAAAATGTAACGGAAATAATCTTAAAATATGGTCTTAAAGTAGGGTCGAACCATTATTAAAATTTTTAAAGTTTACAAGGCTTTACCAATGGTATAGTAAGCAAATCAATGTTTTTGAATACAACTTTAAGTAATTTTGATTATAAATGGTTGGTAAAGCTGTGTTAAGTTTTTTTGAATACGGCTGTAAAATTATATATTATATTCAAACTAAATTCTTTGAAAATACTGCAATTTTCACAGCTTCCGATTTCTTTATATTCTGAGTTTAATGCTAATTATCAACCTCCAAAAACTGTAATATTGAAAAATGCAGAATGGTGATGTTTATTCCAAAAAAACAAATTGACTCGTTTTTTAATATATTTCAAAGCCAGAAAACATCTCGATTTGTGTTGTTTAATAATTTAACACAATAAAAACAACTAAGAGCTCATTTACATTGGGGATTTTCCCTGGGAAAAATCGCTGCAACTTTTACGTTTGTAGGCAAGAGGTGTAGAGAAGCAAGCGGGGTAAGAAAAGTTGCACGTCGTAGCAAAGCTAAAAATTTCATGAAATTTTTTCAAATTTATTTTATATTTTTCTGATTTGTTGTTTTTTGTCAAACATTTTTTTGAAAAATTTCACAATATAAATTTATATGTGTAAATGTAGAAGGAATTTCGAAGCAACTTGAAAACAAAATATCACAAAAAAACGCTGATATAATCCCCAATGTAAATAGGCTCTAAGTTTCCATAGGAAAGAAATTTTTAATATTTTAGTACATTATCAGAACCACTTCAGATTCTTTAATAACATTCTCAGAATTAGTGGTATCACAACCAATTCTGACATTCGTCTAAATTCGTTTTGAAAATTTTTTAGAGAACTAGTGCTTAAGAACTAATTCTGTATGACTTCTACATCACTTCTGAGAACTTCCTAGAACTGTTTAAAAAACTTGTATAAAAAATTTCAAAAATTAAAAAAAATATATATTTATATATTTACAAAATTCAATTGATTTCAAAAGTGGACATTAGAAAATAGCCCATTAGAAAACAAAATAAAAATAAAAACAGATTCTAAAACCTTTCCCTAA
Source organism: Protophormia terraenovae (assembly GCA_951394005.1). NCBI lineage: Eukaryota > Metazoa > Arthropoda > Insecta > Diptera > Calliphoridae > Protophormia > Protophormia terraenovae. Next base: position 3,092,986 of record OX596074.1, on the reverse strand, counting down.
CTCTTCTATGGCACTAGTTCTGAATGTGACAATTTTGAACAAAAATTATTGATTAAGGAACTAGTTCTCGAACCGTTCCATAGAATGGGTACTGGCTAGGTAACACTTCCACAGAACTAGTTCTGGAGGTGACAATTTCAAACAAAAATCATTGGTTGTAGCCAAAGTAGAACAAATACAGGCTATTTTTATGTGTTTTAGAACTAGTTGTAGAACTAATACAATATTTCCTGGGTGAATTAAAAATTAAATTTATATTTGTTCACATTTATTATTTGTTTAAAAATTTTATTTTTAGAATTAGAAAGTATATGTGTGTAAAATTTGTATTTAAATCAACAATTTATGAAAATATTTTGGCAAAGGAAAAACATAATAAAATTATATGTGAGCAGTGATGCATAAACTTATTTACTTTTTTAAAGAACTACACCACTTTTAATGGTATTTTTTAAAAATCAATTGAAAATAAGTTTTAATTTTAAAAAAGATCATTGGAAAATTAGATTTTTCTTTTAAATTTTTGAAAATAAAAATTGAAAATTAGATTTTTCATTTAAATTTTAGAAAAGAAGTGTTCTGAAATTTTTGAAAATAAAAATTGAAAATTAGATTTTTCATTTAAATTTTAGAAAAGAACTGTTGAAATTTCTATATTTCATTAATATTTCAGAAAACAATTATTTAAAATTACAATTTCTATTTCAGAAAAGTACAATTTAAAATAAGTTTTTATATTTTAAATTCACAAAAGATCAATTTATAATTAAATTTTACGTTTTAAATTCAGAAGACTACAAATGAAATTCAGTTTTATATTTTGAATTTCAAAAACAACAATTGAAATTTAGAATAATTCATTAAAATTTAGAATATTGAATAAGAGTGATTTAAATGATGAAATAATGTTAGATCAACTTAATTTATGTGACCTTTAAGCAAATAAAATTAAGATTTGAAATTTAGAATAATTCATTAAAATTTAGAATATTGAATAAGAGTGATTTAAATGATGAAATAATGTTAGATCAACTTAATTTATGTGACCTTTAAGCAAATAAAATTAAGAAATTGTTTCAAATCCAACTGGAAAAATTATTCCTAATGCAAATTTCATTCTATATATTATTTCAGTTGAAGTTCTGAATTTAGGTAAGTTTTTTCAAAATTTCAATATTTTTCTGAATTTTAAATGGAAAAATCTTCTTATAAATTGTTTTTTTCGAAAATTTAAATAAAAATTCCAATTTAAGTTGTTATTTTCAAAATTATAAATTGAAAACCTAATTTTCAAGTAATTTTTTTTCAATTCTAAATAAAAGGTTTCACTTCTAAAATTTATATGAAAAATGTAAATTTCAATTGTTATATTCTGGAATTAAAAGAGAAATATTATTTTAATATGTTCTTTTCTGAATTATAATAAAAAAATCATAAACTAAAATGATATTTTTTTAAAATTTTGAATTGGAATATCTCATTCTCATTTGTTCTTTTCTGAAACTGAATTCATAAGCCTCATTTTAAATTGTTGTTTTCATAATATCATATAGAAAGTTTTTATTTTAACTTAAAAATAGTGTAGTAAAAAACATATGTGTCTGAACATAATATTAAATAACATATAACACAATAACTAAATATACTTTGTGAATTGGGTTTGTATGTATTTAGTTCAAAGCAAACTGTAGCTATTATTCCATAAAATCATAATTTATTCCAAATAATGTCTAAAGAAAATGCATAACGTCTATTGCCGCTGAAGCAAAATAAAAGAGAAACCACTATTTTTATTTTTTGCTTTAAAATTTTCCTTAATGATGCAAAAATAGATATATAATAAAACACTTTTCAAATAACATTTTTCTTAAATGGAACAAATTTTATGACTGTTTTTGAAATTAATGTTACTATCATTTGACTTTTGTCAATACTTTGGATGTGCGATTAATCGGTTATACAAAATTTTATTTAATCTATACACATATTAATCAGTTAATCGATTAATCAACAATTCTAATTAATAAAAATTCTGATTAATTACTTTTAATTTTGATTAATCAAATTTGAATAATATTATTCAATGTTCTCAAATTTAGTTTACAATTAAACAAATGAAACAAAAAATGCTAAATATATAATATATGTTATTTGGTGATTAAACGACCCACATTTTATATTTTCAAACGACGTTGCATGCAGTTTTTTATATTTTAATGAAAATTAAAAACATAAAAAAAAAGTCAAATAAATTTAAAATTATTTAATTATTCACGATTTTAACTATTTAAATTCCTGATTAATTGATTAATCAGAAATATATTTAATCAAATTGTTGAATAAATCAAATAATTAATTTTAAATTTGATTTTTACGTCACGTTACGGTCTTTTGCATTTTAATATGTACAATAAGAATATTTTTATCTATAAGGTAATTCATTACAATCAATCTTGGATGTTGAAATAAAAAGATACCAGTACCTATGCTACTGAATTACCTCTTATTAAAAACTATGATGAACCATATCCCATAGACGGACATCTCCTGATAACGGACAAAATCACCGCCTATGGAAGCTTTCGCTGTATATGTAATTTCCTATAGTAGCTTCTTGGCTTGAGATTAATGTTGAATTTTTATTATACAAAAAGATTGAGTGAATGCGTCCATAATATGGATGAAAAAATAATTCATATAACCATCGACGATTTATGATAAACACGCTAAAGTTGTTACTGACTCCGGAGAGAAATGAAATGTATTTTACAACGTAACGTGTGATAATCTTGAAGACATGTGTCGTTATTCCTCTTCCTTTTTAAAGTGAATAACAAATTGCAAGACTCTTGAGATTTTGCTACACACTAATATACAGTGGCTCACAGCTTAAATTATGCATTATACAATTTTATTTTTAAAGCTCCATGACAAAGTAACAGACTGGAATTAAAAATAATATTTGGTATCATAAGAAAGAAGAAGATTTCTAGTTTAATATATAACCATTATTTAGTGTTAAAGTTTACCTTTAAGCAAATTAAAGATATGAAAACAAAACATCCAATATTTTTATCTCAAAGCTTATTTTAAGCACCCACTTATGACATAAAAAAAGCATTGAAAATTACGACCGATAATTACATTCAGGTATGTGATGAAATTCGATCGATTTCAAAAGTAAATCGTTGTGATGAATTTCGATCGTTTTCATTTTCCATTTTTGTTTCTATTCAATGTGTTTCTTGTCAAATCACAACAAATTAATTTTGAAATTTGTATTATTTAAATTAAATAAATTTTATTTTAATGTTAATTTTTTAATAAAAAATTATCAAAAGTTAAGTTTTATAGATTTTGCGTGAAGCTGCCACAAAGGAGATATTCCTTGCTTCTTAATAAAAAAGAAAACATTGCCCATAAAAATAACACTTTGTGGAGGAATAATAAATTTACAATTTTGGCGATTAATTAATTAAGCCTACAAAAATAAAAATTAATGCAATATTTTAATAGGAACGCTTTTTAGCAGATGCAGTTTGGACTTTGCATTGGATTTAAATTTTTACTGGTAATTTGAAATTAGCACAATGATTATTTTGAATATTCAAAATCAGTTTTTTCCTTTGTGGTAGATATTAAACATCTGCATCAAATCATTTGCTTTTCAATTCACAGTAATGTTTTTTAATGTATGCTCTTACATTACTGCGAAAATAAAAAACAAAACAATACAAAACAAACTCTGTAAAAAAAATAATTATTTGAATTGAGTTGAATTGAAACGATAAAGCAAAAACAAAACATGTCCTGTTCTCTTTGAGAAATTACTGCTTATGAGAGATTTTTAGAAAAACAATAATGTTAAATAAAAAACATCAAAACAAAACTGTGAATTACTGTCATTCCCTTACATCTAATATGAAAAAATGCAGGGAACATAACAATTATGTATTTTTAAATAAACAACAGATAATAATTACGTTTGATTTCAATGTTTTTGCTTAGAAAATGTAATAATTTGTTATTTTAATTATATTTAATTATATCTAAAATGAAATAAAATTTATTTTATTTGTGATATTTTTATTTACTTTTAGTTATATACCTATAATATTTAAATTTTTTAATTTAATATTTCCTTCACATCAAATTTTGTAAAAAAACAAACAAATGACAGTATTGCATTTTTAGATTTAATTCAATTCAATTGAAAATGATTTGTTGTTAAAGTGTTTTTATGACTCTCTGCACAATTGATTTTGTTTATTTTTGTTTTGATATTTTTGCCTTTTTCTTACGTACCACAGTGGGGTCAAACGCAAATTTTTTGGTAATAAATCTGTATCTCCTAAACTACTGGTTAGATTAAATTGAAATGTATGGAAGAGTTGCAGAGGAGGAGCTAAGCTTTGAGAAAAACTATCTTGCAGTCACCCTGTGATAACACAAGAAAATCTACAGGGTGTCAAAATTGACTACCTCGAGTATGTAAAAGTTTAAAAAAATCGTAACTTATAAAAATGAAGTCCGATTTTAAAGATTTTTATATTTCTGTAAAGTGCTTGGCAAGATAAAGAAAAAATATGCTTACTCACCTAAATTATCTCTTACAGTTAAAAAGATATTTAGACTTGAATTTTGAATTTTTGATTTTTTTGATTTAATATAACATGCTGAAAGAATTTTTGGATTATCTCAATACGTCTAGACGTGAAAAATATTCAAAGTCAGCACTCTGAAATTGGTATGAAAAACGGCTATTTTTTACAAAAATATAGTACAATTCTTTCACTTTTTTCTCAAAGTTCCGTTAAAGAAAAAAAATTTCTTTACATATTTCAAAAGACAAGGCTTCACAAATGGCTAATGTAAAAATTTTGAACTGATTTAGGCTTGCACCCTACATCAGGCATTGGTCGAAAATGGTAAATTTTGGAAAAAGTTAGATTTTTTATCGATTAATAAAAAAAATGTCACGCTAGCTTTTTTAAATTTTTTGACGATATTTCATCAAAAAATAGATTTACATGCCTATTCATAGGAAAAGTCTTAAAAAAGTCACAATTTTATTATGACTAAAAGTTACGACTATACTTGTGACTCGGTCATAACTTCATATTCTGTTAACATAATCACAAAACATGCTTAACATTTAAAAATGTTGACTTTTCTTGTCAATTAAAAATAAAAATTAAGAATAAAATTTTTTGTAAAAAATTTGAAATTTTTAGGGAAGAATGAAAATTTGCAAAGAATACTGCAAAATTTGATGAAAATCGGCAAGAAATGTAAATAAGAGTGTGTTGTATGTATGCTTTGAGGCTTTTTGGCCCTCAATTATTTCAAATATGTATGTATGCATTGTTTTTACTACAACACATTTTTCTATATTTTCATATTTTTTATTTTCAATTAAAATGTTTTCTTATGATAGTCTCAATTCTTATGACTGCCTACATATCAGGTCTTAATTTTAAAACGAAATATTAATACATTTTTGTTTGTGAATAGAAAATTAAAGGCTATAGTCACAATTTATGTTTTATGACTATTTTTCAGTCACAATTTTTCTGTGAATAGGCATGTTAGAATGATTTGACACTAAACTGCTCCCCGCCCGGCCAAAAACGAATGCAGGAGAGCAGATTTCATGAAAAAAGTCAATTTTTTAAACGACTTTTTTTAATAGCATAAAAAAGCATATTAACATAATAAATCTTATGGAGAAACGAATAATTGTTTTTAAAGCAAAAATATTTGATTAGCAATTTTCAGTAGTGTTATTATAGAGGTATTCACCTCAGAAATTGCAACTTTGCAAGACCCTTACATAGTAAGTTGTGCAAAATTTATTATATGTGGTTGTTGTTGTGTTTACAGGAATCGATGCAAATTTTCTACTTTGCAAGGGTCAAGGCTTATTTACTATTAGGTTAGAGCAATTCTACAACAAATACAACATTAAAAAAAAGTTCTCTCATTTGTTTTCGTAAAATGTCAAATTTTGTACATTGAAACCATAGTATAATAATAAAGTACTCGCACATCTACAAAAACAACAATTGCTTGTATTTTGTTAGTGTAAAACTACTGCCCACAATGTCAAAATGCTTTGTACGGAAAAATGAGAGAATGAAGGAGAGCAAGAGAAAAAAACTCAAAAAATATTTTACATGTGAATACAAAAACAATTTGACAGTACCGCGAGGTTTGCCAATGAAAAAATTGTAAAACAGCTGGTCTTACGAGTATACTTTATTATTATACTATGATTGAAACAATAACAAAAAGGATATAAAAAATGTAAACAAAACACACATAGAAACAAACACCATATAAAAAAAAAGATTTGACAGTCATCACACATAAAGAAAAAAAAAAAAGTCAGCTGTGTTTTTAACTCTACCTAATAGTTAATTTGCGGTCCACACGAGCCTTTTTCATGCTCGCACATTGAACAAAATGTTGTGCGCACATGCATTTGGATAGTGTGGACCCAAGTTGTTCATGTTTTGTTCTTGTTCGCACACCGTTGTTCGCACAATTGTTCGAGCAACCATGTCTGCCATCAAACGTCATTTTGTATGCGGAAGAAGAGGCGCTGCATGTAAAAGCACAAAGTATACTGTGTGTAAAAGTATCGAAGCGACACTGACGGCAAACAAAAAATTATGATTTGTTCGACAAATGTTCTGGCCACTGAAAACAAAAGGAAAAAAATTATGTGTGTTGTTCTGCCGACGTTTTGTTCTTGTGCGAACAAGAAAAAGGCTAGTATAGACGGTACGTAAGGCTCAACTACATAGAATACTTTCGCTTCAACTGCGACTGACAGTTAAGTTAAATACATGCATTTATATTGAGCGGAACCAAATCAGTACGCCAAACTTCTACGTGAAGTACTTCAAAGATGAAAAATGTTTGAAGTGTCGAAGTACGTAAATATATTTTGTCGGTTGTTTTATTCTTATTTTAATATTTTTTCGTTAAGTCGGAAATTTTAATTTGCAATTCATTATTTCAACTGAGAACATAATAGAATTTTTACATCTTTATATTTTATTATATAAAATTTTAATAACAAAATAATGCAACGACTGGGTTAATATCATTTAAGCCCAAATTACAATAGCGCGTAGTCAGCAACAGTATCAGCAAAAATTATCAGCTGATCACTGTCAGCACAACATGTTGCTGCCGTTATAATTACATTTCACCGTAGGCAGCCACAATTTACAACCATTATCTTACTTTATTTTACTTGTGTGTTTTAGCCTCTCATTTATTTGCTCACTCTCTTTGTCTCGCTCTCAATCTGAAAGCAGCACAGTGAATTTAGAAACAGGGCTATTAATAATATTAATATTTTAAACTTTTACATACAAAAAAAATATTTTTTCTATATTTTGCTTCATAAATCCTAAACCAAAAGAGACTCAAAATTGAATTTTGGCTCGAGTATAGAATGGAGTTAATTTAATTTTAATATAATTTTTTAAAGAATTTTAAAATACCGTTTTTTGAGATATTCAGCTTTGATTATTATATTATATATTTTGACTTTTGAACTTTCGAAGAAAATAAGGCTAATATCTATTTCTATTAAATGAGATACAAATTAGAATTTTACAATGTATAGTTTAGAAGTTATGAGCAATGAACTATGTACACTTTTGAATAAAATTTTATAGTTTTTTCATTTTTAAAACGTCATATTTTTGGACCGGAAAGGGTCTTAAGTCTGAAAGGTAGCAATTTGAGCAACACTTGTAATAGGTAATAACTGTAGCGAATTTCATCAGAGACATGAAATCCGAAAATGACGTTCATTCCAGAAAAGAACGCCCGAAAAAGTATTTTTTACTTGATGGCTTTCAATTTCGATAAAAATTTGTGTACATAAACTCCATTAAGCCTTTTATTAATTTCAGTTTTGTGAAATTGCAAAAACTCGCGATTTAATTTTGCTTTTTAATTTTCTCAAAAACCAAAAAAATTTCAAAAGTATGTAACTTTGAATAGCAATATCTCTGGAAAGACATATTTTAATGAATTAAACGGCCTTAAAATTTCGCATATGGCGGCTTTACGACGAACGTTTTAAAAATAAGAAAGATTTTTTAAAAATGCACTTTAATGCAATTGCATTTTTCAAATGCATTTTTCTTTAAATATGCTACTCAAATTTTTTAATATTTTAACATAAATGAAAAGTGTGGAATCTTTACATTAAAATAAAAGTGTAAATCTTATATGCATAATCCAATTTCTATAAAAACATGTTTAAAATTTTTCATATAAAATTAAATTTTTTTTCTTGTTTTTGAAATTTTCTTTAAAATTTGTATAAAAGTTAACAAAATATAAAAAGTATGCAATTTTAAATATTCATATCTCTTGAAGTTATTGATGGATTTCTGTAATTTAAAAAGTATTTAAAAGGCCATTGTATATTTTTTGTGTAATTTAGTCAGCATTTAAAAAACCACGTCTTCGATCCATAATATTTTAAAAATATAAATGCAGTTTTTAGATGCATTTTTGTTAGTTGGTAATTTATTAAATTTTAATTTTTTAAAAGTGTATTTAAAAATGCTTTGTTTATTATAACTTAAAACAATAAATAGTCTGATACATAAAGTTTTAATATTTTTCAGGATTTTTTAAAAATATAACACAATAATTTTTTTTAACAAAATACGTAAAGATACTCATAATACCGGAAAAATATAATTTTTATATGAAAAAATTTAAACTAGAAGAAGAAAAGGGGAAATTATGCATAGTACATGTGTGCGTCCCAAAAATTTGAGATTTTTATTTTAATGTAAAGATTCCAAACTTTTCATTTATGTTAAAAAATTAACAAATTTGAATAGCATACTTAAAGAATAATGCATTTAAAAAATGCAAATGCATTAAAATGCATTTTTAAAAAATATTTTTTATTTATAAAATATTCATGTTTAAGCTAACAGAATTACAATTCAAACGCCGTTTAAATCACAAATTTCTGCAAAGCCTTCCCAGAAATATTTGTATTTAAAGTTGTATACTTTTGAGATTTTTTAGATTTTTTCAAAAGTGAAAAAGAGAAATAAAATCGCGAATTTTCTGAATTTAGCAAATCTGAAAACGGAAATATTTATAGACACCTATAGACCTTATACGAATAAAATTTTATAAAAATAAGAGGACACTTGGTATATTTTTGGGCGTTCTTTCATGGAATGGACGATATATACATATTTTTTTTTTTTATAATTTTTATTTTTTGAAATGTTTTTTTACGTGTGTGTTTTTTTAAAAACTAAATTCACGTAGTAATCCATGCTATTCCATATGGAACTGTGAATGTGCCTCACGAAAAATTCACTTTTTGAAAAAATGTTGCTATTGTTTTCCAAACTTTGGAACTATCTAATACGTTTCAACAACAAGTTTCAAACTTCCAACGAAATTTTGTATTCGGTTGAGAGGTGCACAGAACTCTTAAAAAAAAACGGAAAAAAAAAAAATTCGTCATAAAAATTTTACTACCATGTATTTAACAATGGTTCAGAATTAATTCACAAAGTCTGATTAGTTTATATAATATCGAATGAAATCAAAAACTTTAAATGGATGAACAAAAAGTGTAGTAGAATGGGAAACAGTTAAGTAATTTTTAGCTCTTTTTCTAACTATACGTTTCCACGCAGACATTTTTGTGTCCGCAATTGTCAAATTCTATCTCTCTCTTCAAAATTTTACGTGTGGACCAATAAGAAATCTATTGCGCAATAAATTTCGCAATAAATGTTTAAACACAAAGCTGAGCAATAATGTTTAACATAAGCTGTCAAATTTATTTTTATTTTCTAAAATTTTAATTTTTTTAACAAAGCAAAGATGGAAAATTAATTTTATTTTAAAAAGAAAAATAATGAAATTAAAAAAAGATTCGGCTGTGCCGAATTTTTTATTCCCTTCACTATACTTTCACATTTATAAATCTACATTTTTTTCCAAACTACGAAAATTTGTCTAACAAAACCTTCGAGAACGACTATCGAAGGCGTTTCGAGAATGAACTCGTAGAGTTCACCTGTCGTTCAGTTTGTGGCAGCAATCGATCGATATCGAAGGTTCGTTTATGATATCTATATCGGATAATAAGTGATATCATTAGCGAAACGGAAAAATATTCGTTTTCGATATCGAAAATTGTTCGATATCGATATTACTAGTGTTTATAAACCGGTTAACCGGTTAACCGAAAAACCGGGTTTTTCTTCAAATTTCGGTTATTTGCGAACCGGTTAATTTGAAATATTCAATTTCGGTTAACCGGTTTACCCGGTTTTTCTGTGTCGGTTAACCGGTTTCAAAAATTTGCTAAAAATATCACAAAATTTCGTCCTTTAGTTGTTTTTTTCTGAGTTTAAAATATAAGAAAATATTTTTAAACTATTAAAAATGTTTGCTGTTTGAGTTAACAAGTAGCCAGGTGATATATATTTACTTGTTTGAAGTTAAATATATTTTAAAACTGTATGTATAAATAACTCAGATATATAATTAAGCATTCCATTTACAAAAACTTAAATTTCATGCGAATGAAATTTTTCCAAAGAAGAAAATACTTATGTAACATTACACCTACTAATGTATAGCTTAAGATAAAAATAAGATTTTATATAGGATAACAAGAATAAAGACTTCAAAAGTAGAACTAAATAAGTGCAGAAAATGTACTTGATTAATAATCTTCTAAATGATTAATAATCATCTAAAAATTAAAAACAAATCTTTTTTTAGCAAAAAAAAAGTGCTATTTATTTTTCCAATTTTATGCAGATATATATATTAAATTTTTTTTCATAAAAATTATATAAACTTTTCCTTGAGAGAAAAACTTAAAATGCTATAAATCATAATATAAAGCACATTATCCTAGGTCTAAAGCTTCTTTTTTATAAAATTTCGATAATTTAATTTTAATTTTCAGCTAGAAAAATGAAAAATAAAACTGAAAAAATACTTTATAGAATAATTTTAGATCATTATTAAGCTTCAAAAGCTATGCTAAAAGATGCCATAAAAGTTGTTTTTATAAATTATATTAAATCTAGCCTAAAGGCTAAAAAAAAGGATTATAAAATTTCGATGTAAATCAATCGAAATTTATAAAGAAAACTGCAGTGCACTGTTTATTATTTGGTGCATGGTTAAACCAATAAGTTGAAAAAAACTTTTTTTAGCCAAAAATATTTTTATTAACCTTCAAATTAGAGCAATTATTTAAATGTCGGTTAACCGGTTTAACCGGTTTTTTAGTAGACGGTTAACCGAAAAACCGGTTTTTTAATTTTACCCAATTTTCGGTTAACCGTCAAACCGGTTTTTTGAAAAGTCGGTTTTTTATAAACACTAGATATTACTAATGAATCGTTGGCAATAGTTCTATTCTGTTTCATTTTCATTTTGGTTCCCATTTAAAATTAAAAGCTCTTTTAATATTTAAAGCAATTTTTTTTTTTTTTTTTTGAACTTAATAAAATAAATATTCAAAAATACATTTTAATGTCAAAATACATTTAATGTCAAGTTACGATGCTACGAACATTCACTTTTTATTTAATTTTCGATAATTTTTCGAATACATTTGTTTCGAAAATTCCTCGTTTTTGCGAACATTCACTAATTTCTTATATCAGGTCAAGCGGGAATGCTTAATATACATGTTTGTGTGTGTTATTTATATTCTTAAGAGAGTTCCCTGCAGTCAAAAGAGACTGTCCGAAACCGGTTACTTGACTGACGACATTGGGTCACCACTAGTCACTTTACCAATCACCTGACTAGTCACTTTAACATGGGGATGTCCTAGGAAGAGGTGTATTGCCACCAAAGGGCCAAAAGGTGGCGATATAGTGACTAGTACGAAAAAGTCAATCTTTAAATTAGTGATTTTCAGAATGTAAAAAAAATTAAAAGAATTTTTTTAATTTTTTTTTTGTAAATTTCTTTTTTTTTCTTTTTTATTTTTATTTATATTTTATTATTTTTTAGTGGCAGTTTATATTTTTAACACAATTTTAATCATTAAACACTCCAAGTTACTTCGAATTATAAAAGCTCTCAAATGCGCATTAACAACCAACTAATTCACGCTTAACAGGAGACGAAACTAATTGTCAAAAACCTAAGTCGGTTGTCAAAAAACTAACTCATGCAACAACAAAATACATAATCAAATACATTTTGTTGTTGCCAATAGAAAATAAAAACACATTTTTGTTTACAAAACAACAATTTTGTTTAATTGTCAATCGAGAATTTCGTCTCTATGTGTTACTCTATGGCTTTTGCTTCCACTTTATTTACCCTTTGGAAGTCGATCCTTTTACTGGTGAAATTGAGTCAGTCACCTGACAATCTTTTTAACTGGTCACTTTACTAATCACCTGACTAGTCACTTTAACATGGGGATGTCCTAGGAAGAGGTGTATTGCCACCAAAAAGTGGCGATATTGTGACTAGTACGAAAAAGTCAATAAAAAAAAACACAAATGCAGAATAATTGATTTCTTTATTAATTTGAAAATCCTAATTAGCAAGACTAGTACCGCAATTCCGTAACTTTTTTCATTTACTACCGATATTGTTAATTAACGAAAATTTTCGGTTGTTTTTGATTTTGCTATTCTCTACTATAAGATAACGCTTTTTTTCGTAAGTATATTTTAACGACAAATATCGATAGAAATGATAGAACGTCATTATTTGAAAAAAAAAATAAATAAATTTTTAATTGTCTTGAAAAAATTTGAAAAAAGTGTAAATATTATATAAATGTGTGCAGATTGTCTTCCAACAATTAACCAAAATGAGTATATGTATGGTATGTTGTTGGAAATATTTGTAAAATTAATTTAATGTTAAATGTTTCTTATATTAGGCCCGTTCATTAAAAATTTGCATTAAATTTTAAAATAACATAACTATGGAAACTTATGTTTAAAAACTCCTTAATATTTTTCGTTTAAACAAATTATTCAAATATTTTATTTCCTCTAAAAATACCAATTCTCACAAAAATTTTGATTTTTGAAGAATTTAAATTTTTTTGCAAATAAATTAAAATTTTCTAAAAAGGATAAATTTTTAATAAGAATCAAAATTTTTAAAAAATTCTGAACTTTTTCTTAAAATTTAATTTTTTATTAAAAATTTTACCAAAATTTTAACTAAAAAAAAAAAATTTCACTAAGAACTGAATGTAATTAAAACTTAATAATAACAAATCAGTTTCAAAACTCTAAAAATTCAGTTATAAACTCTCATTTTAATCTCTACATTTTTGCTAAAATTCAGTAAAAACATTTAATAAACGAAAACTTACGTAAACGAACGCACTTATTATTCATTATATTTTTTCTAATTACATTATTTATAAAATTAAAAAAATTATATTTAATAGCCAAAATCAGCTTCTTTATCGTTATGGTTTTACGACAGCTATTTTTTGCAGTTAGCTCGCCGAAGTTTATGTTAACTTCCAATGTGTTTAACGACAAAATTTGCGAAATAACGAATTTTCGATACTTAACGACAAATTTTTGTCGTTAACATAAAAATATATATATATAAAAAAAAAAAAATAATTAACATTTTTCTTACAAAATAAAATATTAACGACTCTGTTAAGCACCATGGAGTCAATAAATTGATATTTGACACTACACACGTCTAAAAAAGATGCATCAGAGCCAAATGTCCTACCATGTATTTATTGCCGTTCGTCAAGTAACCCAACCTGTACTGCCAATTCACTTTTTTGACGTTTTTGTGACTTATAAAAAAACTAATCGCCACCTCCACGTTCACCGAAGGGTCAATAAAGTATAAATCGCCACCTCCACGCTTTCAAAAAGAGTCAATAAATGGTGCTATCGCCACCTCAACGCTTTCAAAAGAGTCAATAAATAGTGCTATCGCCACCTCAACGCTTCCTAAAGGGTCAATAAAGTATAAATCGCCACCTCCACACTTTCAAAAGAGTCAATAAATGGTGCTATCGCCACCTTAACGCTTTCAAAAGAGTCAATAAAAGGTACGATAGCTTAACTATCGCTCACAATATATGCGAAGTTAGGGTGTATAAAAAAACGTACAGATTTGAACGAATTAGGTGGGTAGTTACTGTGCTAAAGCGGGTGAATTAACACCGAAAAAACTGCTGGGTTGTTTTAGTTTTTGGCCCATAACTCTGTTGATTATGGATGAGTTTGGTTTATTAAAAAAATCGAAATTTTATAAAAATATTTACGACCGATCTATATAAAAATAAAAATCTATAGCTTAAACAAGGGCTTAAAAAATCAAAAATGCGTTTTGCCCGATATCTCAGTTATTATGAACCGATTTATTTCATTTTTTTAGAAAAAAAAAAAAAGAAAAAATGTCCGAGCCTTCTTTGCAAAAACGAAGTCCCTAGTATATACAAAGGCTTTAGAAACTGGAAAACCGGTTCTAAAAACCGGTTTTTTAAGCATATCTCCGCAATGTATGAACCGATCTTGCTGAATTTCAATAGCAAAATTCTCAAGAGGATTTCCGATCGTTTGATATATATACTATATATGCCAGTTATCAGTGGGCTTCATAAACGCCATTTCAACCGACACACGGACGATCGGACGGACGGACAATGTCCTATCATCATCACTTCTTACAAGGATCCCGAAAATGTAAACTTTTTTGCTCTCCGACGAAAATTGTGGAAATTACAAACGGAATGACAAACTTATATATACCCTTTACACCTGTGGTAAAAGGTATAAAAACGGAGAAAAAAATAAAATTTTCGTTCAAAAAGACAAATTAAAATTTAAATTTCTCATGTACGTTTTCTCCTCCCCTTAACATAAAGTTGGAAATAAAAGCTTGATCCCGTTATTCTACCGACGTTAATTTCTTATGTTAGGAAAAAAAAATTTCTTCGTGGAGACGTATAGTAAGTTTTTGAATCTTGAACATCAGTCAAGATTATAAAATGACAGCAATGATGCTAAAATATTGCACTCTATTAGTTTTTAATCTTGTGAGTTCAGACCTGTTATCCATTTGCCTAAAATAGTATTACCTCAAATCTTATTAAGGATTAACTTCATTTTCAGCCAGGTTAAACAATTTTTGATAATGGGCCATATGTTGAAATTATAACGGACTTATTTATTAATATTTATTTAAAAAAAATCTTTTACATAAATTTTATAACAGTTATGTCTCTGAAAAATATGTATAAATAATTTCCAAAAATTACCAATAATCATTTTTAAAATTTTCCGAAAAAATCTAAAATTTTCAAAAAAGTACCAATTTTAAGTAATACCAAATTCAAAATATAATTTTTTAATTAATTTTTTTTTTTTTTTAATTTACCAATCTTTTAGATTTTAATTTTTTAACAATATATCAATTTGAAAAAATTATAAATTTGTGATTAAAAAATGCAATTTAAATAAAAAATAAAAAATCTTAAAAATTTTTAATTTTTCCAAAAAGTACTTAATAAAAAAATAATTTTTCCATAAATCCGTTAGTCAATTTCTAAACTCTTTCTAGATAAATCCTGAAATCTCTGAACCCATTTACAAAAAGAATAATACGAATTTTTAATTTAATTTGAAATTTTATTACACATTAATTCATAACTTGATTTTACATACATTCATACATAGATTATTAAATAAATATATTTACTTTGAGGTACAATTGTTATTTTTGTTTAATAAATAGCGAAATATATGTTTACATTTCTATAGGATGTAAGTTGCTGTTGTTTTTTTTTTTTTTAGTAACTAATTTATATTTCAAATAATTATAAATTTTCTACACGCACGACTTTTAACACATGCATGTTTTTTATACTTTTTTTTATATTAGCAACTATTAATATGTATTTTGCATATAACGTCTGTCTGCTTTTTACTCCCTAAATGATTTCATTTAGCTTACTTCAACTGATTTTGTCTCTTTAACTTCGTAAACCTAGAAATTTTGACCATTTTAAAAAAATATATCTTTGTATTTGTATATGCAAAATTAAAAATTTGTGTTGAGATTATTTTTTGGTTTAAGCACAATAATAAACAAAATTATAACTTTGTTAAGACAAAAAATACGTAATTAAATGAAGAAAAATACTTTTGTTTTTTTGCAAAAACATTCAAACATAATTAATACATATTTAGAAAATAGTCTTATGTTTTCAAACCCTTTTGATGACGTTTGACCCGAGCATAAGGTCCTACAGCAGGATCCATAATAAAATCGTACAATACACGCACCCAACTGGTGTGTTGAGGCATTGTGTCATAGAATTCAGGAGCTATCTTTTTAACTTCTGGCAAGCGAGAACCAGGAACAGCAGGGAAATCATGATGTTCATTGTGATAGCCCACATTAAAGGTAATCCAGTTGAGGGGGCCATAATAGGAATAGGTTTCAAATCCCTTGGCAAACATATAGTGTTCTGATATAAAATGACCAGCAACTGGATGTAGACCCATGGCCAAAATAGAACCTAATACCAAATAAGCCATAGCCTTCCAACCAAAGAAGTAAATAACCAAAGCGTTAAATGTTAATTGTATAATGGTATTAACAATTTCCAGACGTGTTGGTGGCTTAGGATTTATAATAAGGGGACGGAATATATAGAAGAAAGGCTGCAGACATACCCAGATAAATTTGCCAAAAGTGGAATCGAACAATTTAGCCTCCAGTAAAGTGGGTATGTCAGTGTCAATTACTTCATCTCCTTGATATCTAAAAAGATATAAAAATTAATAAAAATTAAAAACTATACACCAAAAATATATTTGTTATTAAACAAAAAATCAAAAAACCACTTGTTGTTTACTGTTAGAATAGCTAGACTCTTTTATTACGCCAAATATGATGAATCACCAGCCGCCACTAAATAAACTATATATTTTCATACATACATTATTATTATTTTTAATATTTTTGTAGACAGTAAAATACACAATTTTATTCAGAATTGTTTAAAATATTATTGACTGGTTTACGTGCCATTCTTTAAAGCTACTTGATTATCAATTAGTGACTGTATTTTATATTTATTTTTTTTGTTATACTTTAGATAAGATTACACTTTAACAACGTGATACAATGATGGGCAGACTATTTGATTGAATCCATAAAAACTAGGAATAACCTAAGAAAATCTTAAAGGGAAAAAATTAAAGGATAACAATCTTCAATAGGAAATTTAGATTAAATTCTGTAAAATATCATTGCAAATACATACATACATATAATGTTCAACAATAACTTTTTAACTCCCGTTCATTATAATAAACTTTAGTTTTTGTTTTGCAAAAATATTTTATATATATATGTATTCATATATGCAAAATATTTTTTTTAATTTTGTCATTTATTTGCATATAGACAACGCCCTCCCCACAAATAGTTTTACTATAACCCCACAAGGAATTCACATTAAAACATCCCTACCAACAACCACTTGTTTTTCTTTAAATTACCTGTGATGTTCCAAATGATATTTACGAAATGATATAGACATGGGTAAACCAATCGGTAAATTGCATATAAAACCCAGTATACGATTATGCATTGGTCGACTGTGTCCAAAGGCCAAATTATGTGATATCTCATGAACAGCCAACATTAGTGAATGATTTAGGATACCACCAAAGCAATAGGCTGCCAATATTAATAGGGGCCAAGAAAAATCTTTAACAATAAATAAGGCCAATATTTGTGTAAGCACCATGGCTCCAGCCACCCACTTAAACTTAGGATCATATCCAAAAAGTTTTTTGATTTGTGGATATTTTTCCAAAATAATTTTTCGACGCGTTGCATGCGGTTCTTCCGTGTAAACCCATTCGAAATCAGTTCTCGATACCTTCTGTCCCATTGTTAAGAGAGAGAAGAAAAACGTTTAGTTAAATAATGTCACCCGTGCACCACAAATTTAAGTATATTTTTTTCTATTCCTCAATTAATACTGTCGTCAGATAAAAAAAAAAAGAATAAATTAATATAGCCGGTGGCTATTCACTACGAAATGATAACACCGTTTTACTTCTCCAACAGGGTGGCTGCTAAAGATGATTTATTTAGCCTTGAAATCTTCAGAACTCAATTACAAATTTGGACCAGTTTGATTACAGATAAATGGAAATAAAAGGATAAAGCAAGTAATTAAAACAACGGTTTTTAAGTCTTTAAAATTTTTAACGTCTTTTGTAATTCAGAGGCGGGTCGAATAAGCCGTTTGTAACACTGATTTTTATATCATAATATGTAACAGAGAGTGTCAAATCCGCTCTCTGAGAGAATTATCTCACGTGTAGACTAAAATATTAGTATTATAAGAAATATTATGAGACTGTTGTGATAAGATTTTTCTACACAACTATCTTATAAGATTTAAGCCCAAATTACAATTACGCGTAGTCAGCAACAGTATCAGCAAAAATTATCAGCTGTTCACTGTCAGAACAACATGATGCTGCTGTTATAATTACAATTCAGCGTAGACAGCCACAATTTACAACCACCATCTTACTTTATTCTACTTGTGTATTTTAGCCTCTCATTTATTTGCTCACTCTCTTTGTCTCGCTCCCAATCTGAAAGCAGCGCAGTGAATTTAGAAACAGGGCTAAATGAAACAGCACTGCAAACTGCTACTGACCAAATGTAATCAACACCATAACAAACAGTGCTTTCTAAATTATCAGCTGATTATGTCAGCACACACTGCTGCTGACTACGCGCAATTGTAATTTGGGCTTTACTCTCAAAAACGAAAGTTTGTTTGTGTGTGTGCATATGTATTTTTAAAAGTACTTAAAAACAATGTTTTTTGTAAAATTATTTTATTTTAATGGTTGTTCTACATTCAGAAACATATTTTCATTAAAATTGTGCTAAAAAATTTTGAATTTCTTAAATAAAAAGTACATGTTTACTCTGTGACTGAATGAAAATAATGAAATATATAAATGCAAACACATACAATTAAAATTTTTCTTAATTTTCTTTTCTCTACAATATTTTGACAGTCACAAATACTCAAAGTTGGGTTGTTGTATTTGTTGCCCTAATGTCTTAACCTTGTATATGAGCCTTGCATTTACCCCTTTAGTGTGGACCCAAGTGCTTTGTTCTTGTTCGCACAATTGTTCGAGCAACCATGTCTGCCATCAAACGTCATTTTGTACGCGGAAGAAGAGGCGCTGCATGTAAAAGTATCGAAACGACACAGACGACAAACAAAAAATTATGATTTGTTCGACAAATGTTCTGCCCACTGAAAACAAAATGAACAAAATTGTGTGTGTTGCTCTGCCGACGTTTTGTTCTTGTGCGAACAAGAAAAAGGCTAGTCTGGAGACAAATTTTTATCAAGACAAACGTTAAAATTTTATCATGATAAAGATTTGTCTAATGTAGACTGAATTTGTCAGTATTATTGCAGCGTTAAAAGAAAATTGTCAGCGCTCGAACTCTGACAACTTTGTCTTGATAATGCTTAGTAAAAGTCGCCATCTTGATTGTTGTTGCTACTTTTGCATGGTTTATTATGATATACGTTTTCCCCTATAATTGATAAAGATAACAAATTATCTGCAACTCAAACAAAAATTTGACGTTTGTCTTGATACAAATTTCTCTAATGTAGACTGAAAGTCAACGTGGAGACAGTATGTAAAGATATGGAAAAATTATCATGGCCGGTGGTTATTCACTACAAAATGATAGCACTATTTTAAGCAAAAATATCGTTATCTAAAATGCAAATGGCCGTAACCACAAAATTTATAAAATTTGAAAAAAAAAATATACTCAAGAAGACACACGTAATACAATTGTTTTTAATGAAATTTTGGCGTAAATCAAGATCTTCGTCACAGTTGATTTTTAAACAATTTTGATAGTGATTCTATAGTACTTTTACTTGTGATTATAGTGCAATAAAAAATTGTGTCCGCTCTTGCTCGGTTTACGAGTTATAGGTCCTCAAAGTTTCAATATATTTTCCTGAATATCTTTATTAATAATTGTCGGATCTTAATTATATTGATGTCATTTAAAAGCACTTATAAATACCTTTTCAATGGTATATAACACTACCATATTAATTAATTATTTGGGAACAAAATTGACATTTTGTATAAAAATGGCGGAACTTAAAAAAATTTTTGATATTCGAAAAAAGCTTATTTAGCGAAGCCGGTGTTCGACATACCCAGAGGAGAAAGTCTTTAAGCCCGGCCGCAGGCCGGCTACACAGAAAAACCTTTTTTAAGTCGAAAAAAAAAATATAATAATTTCAAGTGTGCCGAAGATCTTGATGAGTGCCGTGACAAAAAAACACCAAAAGTGCGTAACATCAACTTCATAAACGAAACAGTTGTAAAATTTTTTCCATTTAAGAAAAAATTGGTTCGAGGAATGTCTAATTCTTTATCTGTACTTTTAACAAATTTTACAATTGCATAATTTTAAACCAAAAAAAAATTAAAGTTCTGGTTACGGGCTTTTGCATTTTGTAAAAAATTAGTGTGGCTACGGCCTTTGATTTTTTAATATTTTTTTAGGTTTTAGGAAAAAAAGTACTAACTTTTGGGAAAAGCTCCATTTTAAATTAAAGGCTTAAATATTATGATTCAGCTCCGCAATTCAATAGTTTGGAAGTTATAGAGCCTTGAAAATTGTACATCCCTAAGAAACTCACTCAAAAATATTTTTTGTTGTTAAAAACTTGAGAAAAAAATTTCGTTTTGGACATACCACAGAGTTAAAAACTCTTCCTTTATTAAGAAAATATTTAAAAGTTTCGCTTATGGAAGTTTTATAACACTATGCGGCAAATTGAGGATCATCGCATGGGGGCGAAATCATTCCATCTGCAATTGGAAGCTCTTGATATGTTCAATAAATCCTCCAAAGGATTTTTCGCTGGTAGGCAAAATTTTTGTTTTATGACCTTTTAAACTTTTCTATTTTTGCACCAAAGTAGTTTCAGATAAATAGAAAAAATAATATAAATATAGTTCGAAGTTCATAAATGTTTAGAGCATTTAAATTGCGATATTTCATTAGAACTTTCTATTCATTTATCTCTAACAATAAGGTGTTATTTCTAGTCCGTTTAAAAAAATTACATAAAAGTCGATTAAAACTTAAGTTTAATAGGTTAAAATGTTATACAGAAATTTTCTACGTCGAATTTCACTAGGGGTCACCAAAGGTCTTAAGTTCATATGTTGAAGCATTTATCAAAAATGAAGTTAATAAAATTATTAGTCATTTTGTTTACGATTTTTACAAAACTTTTAAGTTTATATTATGGCCCCGATTATCGTTTACAACACCTAAGTGTTGTGTTGTTAACAAAACAACACAACACCTACTTTGTTATCGATTATGGTTTACAACATCTAGGTGTTGTGTATGTCACAGGGTTGCATTTTATATTAATGCACATTATCCGTAAAATTACATCCCTGTGTATAAAAAACTGTCAAGTTGGAAAAAAAAAAGTTTCAAGAATATTTGTAACGCGCAAATAGTGTTTAAATTAAAAGTAAAATAATGGATATAAACACCGAATTATTTTTTGATGATGATGATAGTAGGAATACACATATGGCACGTATACGGAAGAGAATTCGGGACAGTTCCAACCCCATGGAGCTACCAAATGCTGAGTACGTATAATTTGTCTGAAATCATTAGCATTATTAACACATATATTTCAGTTTTATAAAATTTTTCCGCATAAATAAAGATGCTTTTTTGTATTTGCTGCCAAAATTAACCGACTTTTTAAAACCGTCAACACGCTGTTCGGCTATTCCACCGATTCTTAAATTGTGTTGTGCGCTCAGATTTTTCGCTGATGGAAGCTACCAAAGAAGCAGCGGTAACGACTTTAATATTGGAGTTTCGCAACCAACAGTCTGTATGATTTTGAAGGAAATAATAAAATTCTTTGAAAGAAAAATATGCAAAAAATGGATAAACGCCCGGATGACTGAAGAAGAAAAAAATTCCAACAAAATGTAATTTTTCTCAAAAACTCGATTTCCAGGAGTAATTGTTTTTTTTTTTTTTTTTTTTTTTTTTGTAATTGTTTTTAATCGGCGGTCCCAAGCTATTTAACTGCTCCGTAAACGTATCCCATGTGGTCTTAAGTTGCATTTTGCTAAATCAAAATGGTAGCTTGCCTCGGCCAATGCCTGGATGAATTTTCATCAGCTCAACCAGCTTCTCCATTTGTTTTTTATTTGTAATTTTGCTAAGAAATATTTATAATTAAGTATTATTTACAGTTATTTATGTTTTGCAAAGAAAATTTTATATTCATACTTACAAATTTGTCTCCATATTCGTTTTTCAACTTGTAACGTTCATAAAACAACACCAAACAAGCAGTTGTAAGTTTTTGACAGTGCTGACAACATATAAATACACATGTTGTAAATCATAATCGATGTTACAGAACACAGACAACTCTAAATACAACAGTGCCGGCAACAGTTGTAAATCATGATCGCATTTTAAAAGATACAACACTAAAATAACAACTGTTGTAAACGGTAATCGGGGCCTATATTTCATTGCCTAGTTTAAGGAGTTTATATAAGAAATGTGGGGAAATTTTGTAATTTTCTTTTTTAATAACACATCAAGAGCTATCAATTGCAGATGAAATGATTCCGCCCCAAAATACAGTTGCATAGTGTAATTCATTTTTACAAATCGTCACCGAAAATGCAAAACAACGTAACATCACTTTTCATAACTTTACAGGAGGCACAAAAAACGTTCTAAAATCTAAACAAATTGTCCTACAAACAAGATTTTTGATTTATTACTTCCTTAAATATTGCCTAATATATTGATGATGAAAATTTTTATTTTTATTAAATATTTTTTAAGTTATGTGGTTTACGTTTTTCAAGATTTCAATTTTATTATATTTTTAATAATTTGCAATCTAAATTTATTTTTTAACAAATGTGATGTTACGTTATTTTGACTTAAGAAAATCGTTGCCTTCGTTAATATAATCGGTATTTTTTGAGCTACAAGTTTGAAAAATTATGATCACACGTATTTTTGAAAAATAAACTAAATTTCATCAAAAACACAAATTTTAAAATTTTGATGTTACGTTGTTTTGCATTTTCGGTGACGAAATACACCTGCTCTTATTTGATAACTGAATCGGATAAATATCATAAGAAATATTAACGCGAGTTAAGGAGTTCAACGAGTACCAATTTAAAAAAATACCAGATTTTGAAGTCTTTAAAATTGTTTTAAAGACTATTTTACTATATACATTTGTGAGTTATATTTAAAACTGAGGATTATTACTATGTACTACAATGTAGGTATTTATATTTTGGCCTTGACGTCTTCGTACTACTATGCTGAATAAATACTTCTACCTTGTAGTTTGATATATACAATTGAACTGATAACATTCCATGTTGAATGAAAATTGAATTTAAACATTTTTTAAGAAAAAACCATTGGATTCTAATTCTTCATATCGTCACCGAAAATGCAAAACAAAGTAACATCAAAATTTTCAAATTTGTGTTTTTGATGAAATATAGTTTCTTTTTCCAAAATATGCGTGATAACAAATTTTCAGACTTATAGCTCAAAAAATAACGATTTTATTAACGAATACAATGATTTTCTTAAGTCAAAATAACGTAACATCACATTTGTTAAAAAAATATATTTTTTTTTTTTTTTTCTACGAATTTAGATTGCAAATTATTAGAAATATACAGTAGACTCGCGGAAACGTGAACTAATTTTTACCAAGGATGTTCGCGTTTTCGAGACTGTTCACGTTTTCGATTGGTAAACATAAATATTAAACTTTTTTGTTTTAACGAATAAAACCAGGTATTATATGCTTCTAGGATTAGAAATAAAAACATTTTATTCTTATTCGGGGATTTCCCAACTTATAAACACCAAAAATTAAAAAAAAAATTTTCACGTTTTTGAGCTTCATGTTTTATTCACGTTTTAGAATAGTCTGTGTAAAAAAAATTGTTCACATTCTGAGTCGTTCACCCTTTCGAGTGTTCACGTTTTCGAGGGTGCACTGTAATAGCTTTTAAAATTTTGAGGTAAAAGTTATCAGAAATATTTTTAATTATAATTTTTCTAAAATTGTTATTGATGTTACGTTTTTTTGGCTTCAAAAAATAGAAATATTGAAAAACGTAAACCACATAACTTAAGAAATATTTAGTAAAAATAAAAATTTTCATCATCAATGTATTAGGACATATTTAAGGATGTAATAACCAAAAAATCTTGTTTGTAGTACAATTTGTTTAGATTTTATAAAGTTTTTTGTCTCTCCTGTAGAGTGATGTTACGTTGTTTTGCATTTTCGGTGACGATATACATCCCAAAGTAGGTGTGACTCCAACAAATATAGAAAGGGCCAAGCAGCCACAATAAAATAGAATGAGTAACTGTTTGTAGAACTACAGCTGCCATTATTTAATAGATCTTTCATTTTGTCATTTAATCTATTATGAAACACCTTCATCGCGCACAAAGTTAGAGAATAAAATTTGATAAACAAATCCATAACTCAGATAATGTGTATAAATCATAAGTTGTATGATTATCTAAAAAAACATATGTGACTTAATAAAGATAATAGTTAAACTGCACTATCAATCGCACTTAGTTCCAGAAGCTAAATCGTTTTCATTTTTAGTTCAAATTTAGTTGATATTTACCTACGTACATATAGATTTTACTTTACGCAATATATGATGTATGTTTGTTGTTTTTGTTCCATATATAGAATGTACATATATTAATATGAATATTTCACACAGGCTATAATATTTATTAAAATTTTTAATTATATTAGTAATTCTAATATTATTTGTTAGCTTTTTTTGTTTTGTATTTATTTCTTTACAATTTTATTCCAGTTTAAAGATTTTAAAGACTGGTTTTACTTGGTATTTTATGTATTTTATTTGAAATTAATTTAGTAGTTGTTTTCTTGCTGTTGTTGTTTTTGTTGCTGCTGCTGCTGTTTCTGCTGATGACGTGCGAATGGACAAACAAAGAAAAAAATAAAATAAATATATGTTTAAATTAAATCAGCAATGTTAGCGGGCATTTCCTCGATAGTAGTGTGATAAAATTGTTCAATATCCTTTAGGATTCTGCGATCCTCTTCAGTAATAAAATTGATAGCAACACCTTTACGACCAAAACGTCCACCACGACCAATTCTATAAAGCAAAAACAAAAAAAGTTAAAACAATAAATATTACTTTCAAACAAACATTAACAACGCGCGTGCATACCTATGGATATAATTTTCTCTATTTGAAGGCAAGTCATAGTTAATAACCAACGACACTTGCTGGACATCAATACCACGGGCCAATAAATCGGTTGTTATAAGAACTCGAGACGAACCAGAACGGAACTGCTTCATGATCAATTCACGATCACGTTGTTCCATATCACCGTGCATAGCAGAAACGGTGAAATTGTGGTTGGTCATCTCTTCAGTCAATTGATCGACCTGTGAAATAATAACAAAAAACCTCAAGTTAATACTATTCAATATCAATTACTTGCATCTGCTAATATAATATTTTAACAAATTTGTTTTAGTATTTTTGTTTACCTTACGTCTGGTGTTGCAGAAAATTACTGACTGGGTAATTGATAATGTATCATACAAATCACACAAGGTACCAAGCTTCCAGTTTTCTTGTTTAACATTAACATAGAACTGCTTGATACCTTCCAAGGTAAGTTCCTCTTTCTTAACTAAAATGCTGACAGGGTCACGCATGAAGCAACGACTCACTTCCAATACATCTGGTGGCATAGTAGCCGAAAGAAGAATGACCTGCACATCAGTAGGAAGCATCTTAAAAACATCTTGGATTTGATCCTTAAAACCACGGGACAACATTTCGTCGGCTTCATCCAAAACGAACAATTTAATATTACTCGTTCTTAAAACCTTGCGGTTAATCATGTCGTATACACGACCGGGTGTGCCGACTACAACGTGACAACCAGCTTCCAAGTTGCGTGCGTCCTCACGAACATTTGTTCCGCCAATACAGGCGTGGGAATGAACTTTCATATATTCTCCAAGTGCCATAACAACACGTTGAATTTGTGTTGCCAACTCACGAGTGGGTGCCAAAATCAAAGCTTGACAGTCACGAATGGACGTATCGATTTGTTGAAGTATAGCAATCGAAAATGTTGCAGTTTTACCAGTACCTATTTTAAAGACATCACAAAACAACAAAAATGTTTACAAATGAAAAATCATTGCAAATATCTTAAGAATAGTGCAATTGATTATTACCTGACTGAGCTTGAGCAATGACATCTCTGCCTCTGACACAAGGAATGATAGCGCGTTGTTGGATAGCAGAAGGTTTCTCAAAACCATAACCATAAATACCACGCAAAAGTTCCTCACGCAAATTCATGTCATCGAAGTTATCGTAAACTTCGTGCCATGTTGACTCAATAACACCTTCGGGTTCCATACCGGTGGGTCCTTCATGTACATCACTTCGATCATCCCTAAAAAAAAACATAAAAAACAAACAAAAAATTCACTCTTATAAATTTTTGCTTTTTTCCGTTTTTGCATTTATTTTATTAATTTTTTCTAGTCTTTTCTTTACATTATGTTTGCTAAATTGTGTGTGTATATATTTTTGTACTCTATATAATAAAAAAATTTCTTTTTTTGCAAATTTATAAAAATTATTTTATATTTTTCACACGCGTGTGCACTTTTTAGCTTCTTTTTCGGAAATGTGAATAATTATTTTTTTCTTTCTCATACGCTTTCCACCATTTTAATTTACTCATTTGAGTTGAGTAGCATTCATCATACACACAAACATATACAATAGCATTTTAATCATCATCACCAACATCTACACCACCATCAAATGCTAATCACAATTCCAGTCGCATTTGCCAATTCTGTTTTCTTTTCATGGTACCTCACAACAACAACAACCATACACACAATCAACTCATTCGTACTTTTCTTTCTTCCTTTTTCTTCTATACGAGTTCAAAAAAAGGTGGTGTTTCATCGGCAACAAAAACAACAATGTCCGTTAAGAATTAAGTTGAAAAGCGAATGTGAAGAAATTATTCATAGCCGAAAAAATTTAACAAAAGAAACATGAAAAATGGCCGATTTTTCTTTATTTTCCATAATTATTTCGACCGCAAAAATTGTTCTACTCTTAATCATAATTAACAGTACTAATCATTTTTCTGTCGAATTATTTTTATGTTTTTTGACCACTCCATATTTTTTTTTGTAGTTGTAGAGGTCGTGCGAGACATTCGTATTTTACCGATTTTATATGTAGTTGCCGAAGAACCACTTATTCACGAGAAAGAAAAAAATTTCCAAAATTTTATTTCATTTTATTTCCATAATTTTCACAACACTCATGACTTTTTTATATGTATACACACAGAATTTTAACGACTATTAAGAAATAATCATTTTTATAATTTTTTCTTTAGTTTAATACTGACATTTTCTGAAAATTATTTGGCACTTTTTTTACACGTGCTGATTCTGATTTGTATAAGCAAGCGAAAGGGCATGAGAAATTGCTGTATTTTCTGACTCATTTTGCTAATCTTCTTCTTCATGACATAGCAACTGCAGCCAACTTCACTTTATATATCCGGCAAAACGATACGTAAACGTAACCCAAGTATTAATAGTTTAGCTTTTTTAATTATAGTAATAAAATTGATCAAATTAAACAAATTGTTTTTGTTTTTTAAACTATACTAATTTATTTACTTATTGTCTTTGTTCCACATTTGGTTTTATAATTTTTTTTAAACAAATTGAAATTAACAGATGTTTTACGTTTACGTAAATATTGAGGAGTAATTACCTTCGTGATAATGTACGTATAATGTTTTTCTAAAAAATATATTACAAACAAGATTTTATTTAAATAACAGAATTTTAATGTTATCAAACGTTTATAAAAAAAATGCAAAATTAATTTATTTAAAAAGATTTTAAATTATTATTAGTCTTAAAATCTTAAAATATTATAGTAATTTTTGAATCATTTTATATCAATAAAATTAGAATGATTAATTCATTACTAGAAACGTTTATAAAAAAAATTGTTAACTTTTTTTGTCACAATTATTAAAATTAATTGAAATAAGGTAAAATTTATTGTATATATAAAAAACATAATTTTTTTAAATAATATAAAAAATTATCATTTTTTTATTGTAAAGAGACGTAATTTTGCTTAAGGTATTTTAAATATTAATAAAATTAAGACATAATATATCAAATAAATAATTAATTAATTTAACAAGTTTTTGATATAATATTCAAATGTTTACTTCGTGATAATCTAATTTTTTAAGATATTAAATTTATTTGTATTTTTTTAATATAAATATGTTTTTCAGAAAATCTATTCCTGCCGCGGAAATTCATGAGACGGCAGCTCTGCTAAAAATGACGCCGACATTATAAGGAAATTTATGAAAAAATTTCTAAAAAAATAATATTGAGCCTATTTACATTGGGGATTTTCCCTGGGAAAAATCGCTGCAACTTTTTTGTTTGTAGGCAAGAGGTGTTGTGAAGCAAGCGGGGTAAGAAAAGTTGCAAGACATTGCTAAGCAGGGGATTTTTTTTCATATTTTCTTTTAATTGTATGCTAATTTTTATTTTATTTTTATTGGCATTTCAAATTTTGTCAAATAATTTAATTTTTATTAAATTCATAAAAAAATATTTCCAAAATATAAAATACGAATTTAAAATGTGGAAAAAAGAAAATGTTGAGCTTTTATTGGTCCAATACGAACAACACGAAAATTTGTATAATGTTCGACATCGTGACTATCAAGATCGCGTAAAACGTTCGAAATCTCTTTTTGAAATTTACCAGTCCTTAAAAGATGTAGATGAAAATATAACAGTGGAAGCCATAAAAACCAAAATGCACGGATTGAGGTAACAGTATTTAAAAGAAACTCGCAAAATAGCTGAAAGCAAAAGAAGTGGTATAGGCCGAGATGATATTTATGAACCTAAACTATGGTGTTATAATTTAATGGAGTTTTTAAAGCCTCATGTTATTTCAAGACCATCATCGTCAAATCTTTCCCAAGTAAAAAATGTATAATTAGTAAAAATTGTTTATAACTTTTTTTTATTTAGAAAAATGAAGATAATTATCAGGTCATAAATATAGATATTGAAACTGTTGGTGGACCATCTAATCCTCAATCCTCTATACTTCAATCATCTACGCCCATATCAACTTCACCTAAGCCGCCAATGCCTCGAATATCTTCAAATTTTAATAAAAGGGTATATGTTATACTTGATTTTCTAAAACCATAAACGTAATTTTACACAATTTTCATAATTATCTTGTAGAAACACTCATCTGTTTTAAATGAACAAATTGATGGAGTAAAAAAATTAATAAAAAAGCGTCTGGAGGAGAAAAATGATTATGAATGGCTAACAAAGCTAGTAGATTTTGAATTTAAAAAAATTAAAGACGAGAACATCAAACGTGAAACAGCCTGGAAAATTCAAAATATATTGCGAGAATCTGCCGTTGCTGATATTTCACTTGGAAATGCTATGGCTACTACATATGTCTGCACAAATGAAATGGGAGAAGATTTAATGTCTAGTAATTGCACCCGAACTGTTTCCTCAGAAGTACACGTAAAACCTACATCAACACCTGTAAATGATTCAACAATTATTGAAATTACTGAATCTGACTCAATTAAACCATCAATAAATAATTTGTATAATATAATAGAAGTACTTGATGAATGAAATAAAAATCTTCGCTCAAATTTTATTTAAAAATAATTATTAAATTGACCGGTTATAGTTTGCAAAATTTCAAAAAGATTAAAAAAAGTTAGAAATTTATAGAATGTTAATTACAATTTGTTTTCCTGCCAATCAACTTTCCCTTCATTGTTGAAATATTCTTCGAATCCCTGTCTAATGTCCTCTGCAGCACATCTTTGGTTTCTTAAAATTGCTGGTGAAGATGTTCCATTTTCGACAAAAGTTTCTGAAGATGTTGTTTGTAGATATAAAGAACCTTTTTGGGAAAGCAAATTATGTAGGACACAACAAGCTTTTGTTAGGACCTCAACATTCTCAACTGACATATTAATTCTACGTTGGAATATTCTAAATCTGTTTGATAGAATACCAAAAGATTGTTCGACAACATGCCTTGCGCGCGAGAGACGAATATTAAAAATTTGACGAGCCTTTACATTAGTACGATGGGAGTATGGCTTCATAATATGTTTCTGAAGGGGAAAAGCATCATCAGCGACAATAACAAAAGGCAAATATTGACCATTGCCAATCACTTTGTCCTCTGGTAAACGATTTCCAGCATCAAATAATTCCTCCTTTAAATCACTTTGAAAGAGACCTCCAGCATCGTGACATCGTCCATTGCAACCGACATTAATAAAAATGAAACGATAGTCTGCATCAACAAGTGCCAACAACACGATACTATTTGTTCCTTTATAATTATAATAAAAGGAACCATCTTTTTTTTTTGGTTGAAACTCGATATGTTTTCCATCTAAAGCACCTATGCAGTGCGGGAACTGCCATTTCATTGTAAATTGTTCTGCAATTGATTCCCGTTCATTTTTTGTCGATGGAAACTAAAATAGATGTCATAATGAGATACAGATATAATTATGTGAATACTAGTCAGGTTTGCAGGTTTTGCTCCAAACTTATGAGAAAACAAAATATATAAGGGTGCTTAAAAAAGAAAACACTATCCTTTAAATTAAAGCTAAATCTTGCAAGCCTGATTAGTTCTTGCACAGAGCTACAAATATTTGTTTACACACTTTTAAATATTTGTCTTTAAATTTACTCCAAATTGCTGCACAGACTTCTGGTACTGCATAGCAAAGAAACGATTCTGATAGCCTAGTTTGAAAACTCGTACTAGTATACGATTCTCCCGTTGCGAGGAAACGTAATGTGGCCGCTAGCTTTTCATCGGCAGGAATAGATTGTCTTAAGCGTGTATCTTGCTTCGTAATATCGGCTTTTATCTCAGATAAAATATATTTAAAAGTACCTTCATCCATACGAAGGTACGCAAAAAAGGAAGATACATCAACTGTAAGTTCTTTCATTAAAAATGAAAATGATCCAATTTGTTGACGCTTTTGCCTCCATGGTTTAACCCATTCATATCTTTTCCTATTGTTTGGTAAATTAATGATAGTTTTACTGCACTCTAGTAAATTGGAAACAATTTCAACATCAAGATCATTGCTAAAATCTGCATTTTCTATTGCCAAATTTGTGGCATCGATCAATTGTTGCAACAATTGTTCTTTCGATTCACTCATATTAATAATTTAAAATCACAAATGTTTTTATTAAAATAATTTTTGACATATAAAAAAGTTTCATGAACATTTTAAGTGTAAATATAAATTGTTTTACAAAGCAACTTTAAAAGAAAATATAATAAAAAAAACGCCGCAATAATCCCCAATGTAAATAGGCTCATTAAAATTTTAAATTTCAAGAATATAATGAATTTACTAAATGTTTTTTGTAAATTCAATATTTATTAAGCTTGACAAAAATCGGCGGCTGTATTTGAGTCATGTTTTAAGACGAAATTTTCACGGCGGCGGCAGTTGAAAAATCTCCGGCGGCTCGACTCAACCGGCTTAAAACCGGTCGGCGCAGATTTCTGTTGTACAACATTAAACAACATTCACTCAGGATTAATAACACTAGTTTTCTATATACTGTTCTTCTTCAACAGCTGACTCAGAAAAAAACAATAAACAAAACAGAAGAAAAAAAATATATAAACATTGAAGAAAAAACTGGAGGATGGCACAGAGCATTCCATCACCAACACAACCTACTGGAGCATACATTGAAATGGAAAACTCACAAGATGAATTACCAAATATAGACTTCAAAGCAGATCGTTATCCCTTTTGTATTGTCTGGACACCGATACCTATGCTAACATGGTTTTTTCCTTTCGTTGGCCATATGGGTATATGTATGTCGAATGGAGTGATACGAGATTTTGCTGGCCCTTACTTTGTTTCTGAAGATAATATGGGTTTTGGTAGACCAACACGTTATCTTCGCTTAAATCCTAAATACGTTGATGGAAGTACCTTGATGTGGGATGAAAATGTTTCAAAAGCTTCCGTGCTATACGGGACTCGTATGCATAATCTGTTCTGTGATAATTGCCATTCTCATGTGGCAACTGCTCTCTGTGGCATGCGTTATAAAAATCGTACCAGCTGGAATATGATAATTTTAGCATTTTGGATGTTCTGTTGTGGACGCTACGTGGGATTCAGTGGCTTTGTGAAAACTTGGTTGCCTTTCCTAATCGTACTAACCATATGTGTGGTTTTGGGAGTTTATTTCTAATATTGATGAATTTAAATAAAATTTAGTGTGTGCGGAATGTATTAGCTTTAGCATTTTTTCGTTTTAACGGTTTCCAAAGTTATTCCATAAATTACCTTTAGCCATTTTATCAAATAAAAAGTACTTTTTTATTTTAAAGAAAAACAAACAAAAGTAGATATTTTTTATTTTGTTACATTTACAAAAATATGGGACATAAATTAACAATTTTTTATTTCTAGTCGCGTTCGATGGCACGATTTATTTCATCTGCTACTTTGAGAAGTTTTTTCCATTGCTCAATCGATAACGAAATGCCTTTTTTGCCGGGTAACATTTCTCCATTTTTTTCATAGTACTCACGTATATCAATTAATTTACGGCCTCGAAATTCATTAATGCGAACCTGTCGCTGTTTCTCTAAAATCCAATGATTTGTTTCTTCACTTTCATTATTCTTGGATTTACCTTTGTCGCCAGAGACTTCCTTGGATTTCTTTGCTGGGGGATGTCTCTAAAATACCATAAAAAAATAAATTTAAATAATTTTTTTGTTTAGCCTTGAAGGCTTTGTATTACTATACTGAATAAATAAAATTATAGAAACTAAAAAATGCTGGATGCAAAAAAAGTATTTAACGAAGCCGGCTTATGATAACCTGGAAAAAAAATTGTTCTAAAGTACACAATTTATCCCCGCCCTGGAGCTAGGGAATTAAAATGGGCGCCAATTAAATAAACAATTCACCATGTAAGTTAAATATTATATGGTTATACTCTGATAATCATTTTAACAGTTTGCATTTTTTGCCGCAAACTGAGGTTACTGTAACCTTTTCTATATATTAAATATTTATGCCAACTTACATCATCTGGTCCAGAATCGCTGTCACTTGTAGATTCATCCTTCTTTGTTTTTGGCATCTTGGTCTTGTGCTATTAAATAAATACAAATCACAAAAATTATTTTTTATGAAAACGGAATTCGCAATTTTCGCAAGTAGTGACGCTAATTTCTTCTTATATTTAAACTATTCAAAGTGTAGTGACATCTCCGAAAGGCGGGCTGTATTAACATGGGTTCTACACGTATCATAATTTAATAGTTGTATTTTATTACAGAGCGTCTATAACAATCATTAGCAACATGCTAAAAATATTTATGTTTTAACTTGAGTGTCCAAACAAATATTTAGAAAACAATGTTTGATCATGATATTAGAAAAGCAAATGATGCCTAACGTCTAATTTGTATCAAGACAAACCTCATAATAATTATTTCTTATCTCCGTCAAATTATAGGGGAATACGTATGTCGTAATAATCCATGTAAAAAGTATACAAAACAATCAAGATGGCGTCTTTTACCAAACAACCTCAAGACAAAGTTGTCAGAGCTCGAAATTTTTGTCATGATAAAAATTTCACGTTTGCCTTAATAAAAATTCACTAATATAGACTCGACGTAACAATATAACTTGTGAACAAAGTACAGGTCGCAATTTTAAAGATATCTTGACGAAATTTGGCATGGACAATTATTTTACAAGGGCAAGGACGAAGCCTTTTGAAATTGGTTATGATCGGTCCTTTATTTCACCTAGTCCCCATACAAATGTCCTTCCGTAAAAACCCCTCCGGTATTGACCGACTATCTAGTGCTATAACACTAGAGGAACGTTTGACTCTTCGTTTTTTAGCCAGTGGAAACTCTTTCCAAGATCTAAAATTTGTAACGGAAAATTTTCAACGTATATCGCAAGAATAGTTTTTGAAATTTGCCAAGTCATTAATAAAAGTCTTAAAGATTGGATTAAGGTAATATTGTTAAATGTATAAACATAATGAAAAATACTAAAATAAATTTTATATTAGTTACAGGAAATGGAGCGGATAAATACCTATTGGGTATTTATCTAAGATTTTGACAAGTCGTAGTAATTTGCATAGAATCAAGCCGTATCGGCTTGACCGGCGGCTAGCCGCTAAGCCGATGAATTTGTACGAATCGCGCCGCCGCCGATATCATCGGCGTCTTTTTTCAGTCGTTTTTATCGGCTAAAGGCTCAACTACATAGAATACTTTCGCTTCAACTGCGACTGAAGGCTCAACTACATGGAATACTTTCGCTTCAACTGCGACTGACAGCTACGCAACACATAAATGATATTAACCCAGTCGTTGCATTATTTTGTTATTAAAATTTTATATAATAAAATATAAAGATGTAAAAATTCTATTATGTTCTCAGTTGAAATAATGAATTGCAAATTAAAATTTCCGACTTAACGAAAAAATATTAAAATAAGAATAAAACAACCGACAAAATATATTTACGTACTTCAACACTTCAAACATTTTTCATCTTTGAAGTACTTCACGCAGAAGTTTGGCGTACTGATTTGGTTCCGCTCAATATAAATGCATGTATTTAACTTAGCTGTCAGTCGCAGTTGAAGCGAAATTATTCTATGTAGTTGAGCCTTACGTACCGTCTATACTAGCCTTTTTCTTGTTCGCACAAGAACAAAACGTCGGCAGAGCAACACACATAATTTTGTTCCTTTTGTTTTCAATGGGCAGAACATTTGTCGAACAAATCATAATTGTCTGTTGTCTCTATTAATAAATTGAAATCTATTGTAAACAGTATTGTAAGATTTGTTTATAATATAAAACGTTGGCATCACATTTCGGTTTATGTTCATAAGTTTCTTGGATGTTCTTTTAACAATTTTATTAAATATCGTAGTTTGGTCATGTTCTACAATATAATTAGAAATGGTTTTCCATCTAAATTGTGTAATAAATTTATTTTTTTACGTTCTTCTAGAAATCCACAAATTTATATCCCGAGAATTTTCAAGCTATGTTTTGAAAGATCGTTTGTTGTGAGGATTGCTCGCTGTTGGAATTGTCTGCCTTATGAACTTCGAATTTTTTCTCATTCCAATAATGTGTTCCGTCTTAAACTTATTGCCTACTTAGCTGAAAGCATTTGATTATACTGCTTTATATATTTTATTACCGCTGCTGGACATATATTGTTCATTCTTTTTTGATTACTAATAATACATATAATTTGAATTTTTATGGCTGGGGAGCCAAATGTTTTTTTTTTTTTTTGGATATAATATGTTTGTTTTCTTTTGGATATAATTAAACATTTTTATATTGTATTAGTTTTAAGTTTTTTTTTTATATTATCTATATCTAATACTCAGGATTATTATTACTGTGTAATACATATTTATATTTTGGCCTTGAAGGCTTTGTATTACTATACTTAATAAATAAATAAATAAATAAATAAATAATTTTTTGTTTGCCGTCAGTGTCGCTTCGATACTTTTACATGCAGCGTCTCTTCTTCCGCATACAAAATGACGTTTGATGGCAGACATGGTTGCTCGAACAATTGTGCGAACAAGAACAAAACATGAACAACTTGGGTCCACACCATAGTAAAATAATAAAGTACTCGCACATCTACAAAAACAAAAATTGCTTGTATTTTGTTAGTGTAAAACTACTGCCCACAATGTCAGAATGCTTTGAACGGAAAAATGAGAGAACGAAAGAGAGCAAGAAAAAAAAACTCAAAAAATATTTTACATGTGAATACAAAAACAATTTGACAGTACCGCGAGGTTTGCCAATGAAAAAATTGTAAAACAGCTGGTCTTACGAGTATACTTTATTATTATACTATGGGTCCACACTATCCAAATGCATGTGCGCACAACATTTTGTTCAATGTGCGAGCATGAAAAAGGCTCGTGTGGACGGCAAATTATCAACGAACTTAATTTGCGGTCCACACGAGCCTTTTCATTGAAGCATTGAAGCAGCTTTGAATTCGTTCGTTAGTAAAATTCGATTTTCATTTATTATATAAGGTATTCAATAAAATTATTACTCATTCGTTAAATAGGTATGTAGGCATTTGCTATATCGAGCTATAACTTTAGATGATCATATTCGGGTATGTGAAAGAAAACGAATCGATTGCCAATTGAAAAAATGTGTGATTGTATTTGTTTTCGTTTTGGTTATTTACATAAACTATTATCAAATCAGTCACTGCATTCAAACTTCTTTAGTTAGAAATGTGGGTGTTAGGTATTTGATACATCCATGTGTAAGTTTATTAAAATTTCTGGGTTAGTGCAAATCATTTGTAAGAAAATTGCAAAATTTCAATAATTTCTTAATATTTTAAGGTAAAAAGTATTGACACAGGAAAGTAAAAATGTATTCATATTTTGAGATTGGTTTGGTCTATATTACAAATTTTAATTCATATACTAAAGCTGTTACATATTTTCTATATTTCTCTAAAATGTTATATGTATTTTTCTCTAAAAATATAATAAGGGTTTTCATCCAACCGTATAAATCTACACAACTCGTAAATTTATACGTATTAATGCATGAACGCCCCTTGTACATAATTGGTGTTCTCTTATTAATTTTTCGGAAATTTTGGCAAATAATATGTTTCCAACTTTTTTTATTTTTATGCTTTGTTTCTTTGTCCATTTGAATATAATAAATTTAAAATTAATAAAATTTTCTTTTTCAAAACTGACTTCAAATATAAAAGTTTACGAATTCGTAAACTTATAAGTTTACGAATCATCATATTTATGAGCTTTATGAGACATTTATTCGATTGAATGAAAACCCCTAATAAAAATAATTTATTTTTAACAAATGAATTCGGCTGATTCGAAAAAATCCTAGTCATCGCCGCCTATAAGATATAGTCGGCTTGATTCTGTGGCGCGCTGCCGATATGCCGCCGCCGCCGATGAAAAATACTCTTTTAACCGCCGCCGATAAAATATAGTCGGCTTGCTTTTCTGGTCATTTGTAGACAGTCGTTTGAGTAGAAAGTGAGTTTTTAATAAATTTGTATTTATCTGGATAAAAAAAAGTAATTGCGCCCGTTGAAAAAATCTTCTTTGTGGCAACAGAAAAAAAATTGTAAGAAAACGCAAAATTTAATCCCGTGCAGTGCCATTTAATCTACACAATATTAAGAAAGGAAAATTTTTTTTCGCTACATAAATGTAAGTTTTTTTTGGTGTGTAGTTAAAGAGTTATCCAGTAATTATTAAGGTTAGGTCTAGGATTTTCTTTACAAAACTGCGTAGGCGAATAAAATTATTGTACGTTTTTTTTTCATTTTGCAATTTTTTTGTATGCGCAAAGATTTGGCAACACACACACATACAAAAAATGTATGTATATGTACACAAGCGTCTGTGTCCCTCGATTTATTTGTAATATAAAAATTGTATATTAAAAAAATGTATTAATAATAGGTTTTAAAAGTAAATGTAATTGTTTAATTATGGTGGGATTTGTAATAATTGGTTTGTCCTTTCATCCCACTGAATCATCCATTCCATATTTTAAATTCTGATTCATAGTTTGTTGGAGCAGCCGTTGGCTAGTCGTATTGTGTTGAGTCACACTTAATATAGAAAGAGGCGGAGGGGGCAAATAACCGCAAAACATATAGAGAGAGAGAGAGAAGTGAGCGAATGAGTAAATAGTGGATGAAGAAGAAAGTAGAGAAAATATAATAAAAAACAAAAAGGGAGTGTGTAAAAAGCGAATAACAAAAACTCAATGTTGAACATGTCGGTTATTTATCCACATTCGTTTTAGTGTGCTTGAGTGAAACTGGTGTGCGCGGCAGCAACGAACGGCAAAAGAAAATTAAACATATTTTTCGGTACTTTTTAAAATTTTTTGCATTCTTTGTTGGCTAAACTTGTTAGACCGCGGCTGCGTTGGCATTGAGATTGTAAGAAGAAAGTAAGAAAAAATAAAATTTTTCCTAAAGAAAATTTTTTTACAAATAAATTTAAAGAAAATTGTTTCGTTATTGGGTAAGAAAATAAAATTGCAAAAAGTATTTTAATGGCAATTAAAAATATGTATATGTAAATACTTTGTGGAGCTAAAAATACCTAATTTTTTGACGTTTTGGAAATTTTTTTTTTGTCTACTAGAAAGAAATTTTAAATATTAAAAATTTTAAGTGTACAGAAGATTTTTAAGACGGGCAATTTTTTCTAGGATAAATTTTTTAAAGAAATATTTATAAATTTTAATAAATAATTATTATTTTTGTATATCTTTGCAGCAACACACTAAACTGTAGACATTTTGTTAAACAAATCATTGTTAACAAAATAAAAAGCAACAACAACTAAAACGTTTTAAATTTTGTTACTGTATCTTTGTCGTCGTAAGTTTAATAACCAACAAATAAATCATGAGCTGGCAAGATTATGTTGATAACCAATTGATGGCCTCGCAATGCGTTACCAAAGCCTGTATCGCTGGTCATGACGGTAACGTTTGGGCTTCTTCCAAAGGCTTTGAGGTAAGTGATAATGAAGATGGTACACACCATACCACACCTAGGCCGTTTTCTTCAATTTTCTAAAAAAGTTTATATTCAATGATATATTGTTGAGGACATTATTATCCTTTTTTTGTGGAGACGATTTTTGGGGCAAGTTCATGGGTGTGACCATAATTAAAAGTATAAGAAAAATGATTCATTGTATATGAGTTTGTGTGTATAGTGGAGACTTGAAAGTTAAATTATATCTTCGCTTATTATATGATTTTTTTTTTTTATTGGACTGGACATATTAACACAATTCTTTAGTTAATCCCCTACAAAAAAAGCGATATAAATTGACTTTTGTATACACAATCACTAGTAGTGTGACATGTGAAAAATAAGCAAAAAAAAAAAAAAGCGAAAAGAAAAAGCAAACGCCCTTCATACTACCACCACCACCACTACTGACAAACACCACCACCATTCAACCAACCATCAGTAGAGTAGTTAGTCGTTGTCGACAGTCGTTTAAACTTCTCACAAAACCACCACCAATAATATAACCTTCTGGATGTCGTTATTTTTTTTCTTCGTTTTTGTGTTTTATACTTTTTATTTTATATATCATTTTTCTGTCCATATTATTATCAGCTTTTGCAAGTGGCGGCGACGACAAATAATGCTCAATATATGGAGCCAATAACATACATATTTTAATACAACAAAATAGCAGAATAAGCAACAAAAAAAGACCGGTCGGTTGTTGGGTCATTCTACGTTTATGTTTCTCACCGGTTTCTTTTCATTATATGTATATTATTTTTTGTTGTTGATTGTGTCTTTTACTTCTGTTGTATTTTTACGTTTAACACAAAAACGTTTTTGTAAAAAAACTGTAAAATGTTGTCTTTGAATGAATGACTTAGGAAATAATAGTAGCTAGTTCTTGGAAATAATATTTGTAATTAACGAACAAATGATTTATGCAAATTTTGCAATTTTTAAAATATCAAAAATTTCTTTTTAAACAGCTATATAAAGTCTTGTTTGTGTATTTTTTATGTGAGTAATATGATCAAAATGTGAATAGTTTATTTTGGGATTATCTTAGGTTTTTAACTATGATTATTTTTTCTGATTTTAAGTGTCTTTGATTTGTTGGTTTTAGTCAGAAATTATAGGAGAATATTGCCACATACAAATTTTTATATATAAATTTCAAAGCAATTTTGGATTAGATCAGATCATTGCAATTTTTTTCTTAACTAATACAGGTCACAATTTATATAAAATTGTCAGAAAAAAAAAAATAAAATATTTAATTATTTTGAGTATACTGACTGAAACCTAAAAGTTTGACAAGTACTGGAACGGAGCTACAGCTGACAGATTTACTTTTATTTATCATTTGCTTTTTTTTTTTACAAAGAAAAAAATTGGTTTTCACCATATTTTTAAACTCTCATTTGAATACAAAAGACAACACAAAATCACTGTTTTAATAATATTTTTAATAAAAATAATATGATTTTATCAAATTTTATATCAAACTTGATACTCAAACTATCTTTAAACAAAGAACTAAGATTTGTTGTCATTTAAGGAGAAACCTTTAAATAATGATACATGATTTCGAGTTATTTACAATTTGTGAAAATTAGAAATTTTCTTAATACAAAGTTTATAATAATACACAATTCAAAAATATTTTGTGACCATTTTAGTTTGAAAACTCATTAAACATTTCAATATACTTCTTCAGAATTAAAAATTAGTAGTTATTCAAAGTTTTTAACAAATTTTCTTACATTTTAGTTGGAAATTATTATAAAATTAAAATTAATTTTTTTTAGTAATTATAATTTTTTTTTGTCGCAATAAAAGCATTTTTGCTGAAACTCAAGATGAAACAAAAAAAAAAAAAAAAAAAATGACTTGCCTCCAATTTTGTGTTAAGCTTTGAATTAAGGTTCTCTAAATCGAATTTCTGTTAAATAAAGTCGAAAGTTGTCGGAAAAAGTTGGAATAGTCGGAAACACTCAAAAATAGTTTGGAGAATGTCGAAAAGTCAAAAATAGTTGAATATAGTCGAATATAGAATATAGTCGAAAATAGTCAAAATTAGTTTGAAAAGTCAAAATTAGTTGGAAAAGTCAAAAATAGTCGGTAAAAGTAGAAGATAGTAGAAAGAAGTCAAAATAAGTCGAAAAGTTAAAAATAGTAGGAAAAAGTT
The DNA here is from genome assembly GCA_951394005.1 of Protophormia terraenovae. Taxonomy (NCBI): domain Eukaryota; kingdom Metazoa; phylum Arthropoda; class Insecta; order Diptera; family Calliphoridae; genus Protophormia; species Protophormia terraenovae. The sequence continues at coordinate 3,051,783 of OX596074.1, read as the reverse complement.
GGAATTAGTTGGAAACACACGAAAATAATCGGAAAAAGTCAAAATTAGTCGGAAAACGTCGAAAAGTCAAAAATAGTCGGGAAATATAGAAAATAGTCGGAAAATTTTTAATATCGGAAAAAGCTGAAAATATTCGAAAAAAGTAAAAAATAAGTCGGAAACGTCGAAAAGTCAAAAATAGTCGGAAATAGCAGTAAATTTGAATAAAAATACGGCCACCTTTAAAAATATTTGTTGATAACAATAAATTAAAATGATTATCTTTATCTTAGATAATTAAAAAATAATAAATATACTTCTCAAATTTATAATCAACATTTTAGTTTTTGCACTAGAGAATAAAAAAAAAAGAAATACACTGTCAATGTTATCAGGAACAAATAAAAATATGCAATATCATATACTCCTTGTTAGTAGGGCGATCGAAAATCGAAAAATATGTCTCTAAACAAATTTGTCTTAAAATATTTTTTTCTAGAAAAAAATTTCAATTGTCTACTATAGATGTTAAAAGTAGATTTTAATTGGCAAAATATGGTAATAAGCTCAAAATATGCTGTTAAGACTAAACTATAAAAAAATCGATGTCAAAATTCTTAAAATTATCTCAAACGGATAAAAAATAACCGTTTAGTTAATTTGAAGGCCATAATAAGTATGATTTTACATTTTCAAAATATTAAAAAATAATTGTTACATTTTAGCATATATTTTAAAACACGTTTTCGGATACTCTGTTTATTTGTATTTATTCATCTGTAAGTTAACTTTATATACTTTAACCGAAAGGTATTTTTTAAATAAACCGCAAGTAGCCTTAGATATTTATTTTAGCCGGTTGAATAATAGAGCAATACAATGATAAATTTCTTATATTCAATAAAATATATTTAATAATATTTAAATGCTTTAATTATAAATGAAATTGATATTATTTTTATTATAATATATTGAAGCATTAAATTGAGAAGATTTCTTTTGTTTTCAAAATAAAATAGAATCTTTAGAAAATTTCAATATAATTAAAACAAATCTTTTCAATTAAAAAAAAAAAAAAAATTATAAACAAAATTAATTTCCTTAGAACAAAAAAATCTTATCACTACTTTGCCTTTCTTTTTTGGAAACCAGCTTAATACTTTTCTGTTTTATTTAAGTTTGATAAAAAAAAATATTTTATTTCAAATTAAATATGAATAAAGTAAAGCGAACTTTTCTTTTTTAACAAAATTTTGTAAAATTACTTTTGTTTTAAATATTTTTTTCTTTTTTAATTTCTCAGAAAAATATTGAAAATTTTGTAAACCATAAAAATCATTATTTATATAAAATAAATATTTCTATATATAGAATTCCTTTGTCAACCTAAGAATATCTTGGCTGTTGGTATAACTTCCTATCGATTCAGATTTCATTATCTTCTCCTTTGTGTGTGTGTGTTTTTTTTTTTTTTGTTTTTTGTTCAATATTGTTGCACTTAAAAATGTCTTTTTGTTTTATTATTATCTCACACACTCAGTAAGTGGTAAAATTTAATGACAGCCTTCTCTGCCTGCCACCCTAATCTTAATTTTTTTACAAAAAAGTAATAATATACAAATGTATTTCTTTTGTTTTAAATAAACATATTTTTAAGTCTGTTTTTTTAATAATCCTCTAAAGTGTTAAATGAATATTTGTATGTGTGTTCTTGTTTGGTTGCCTTTACATCAAAAACCCCTCCAGTACCATATTTTGAACATATGTTTCAAATATTAGTGGAAATTTCTAGAAGTTCTACATATATAAAATACATATTAAATATATGTTGTTTTTTCTTTTTTTTTTTTTTGAACATATTGTAAGTAAAGTAAACTTTCCAGGGGATCGGTTATATGGGTGAATACTAATAAGGATTTTTTTAAATTTATTTAATTTTAAATGCAACAATGGATTTTGTCAATGACTTGGGTTTAACAAAAGGCGCTCGTTCACCAGCCATATTTTGTATCTATAATAAATATTTATTTTTGGTGGTTTGTTTTTTGTTTTTGTATTTTTCAAAACCTCTATGAAATGTTATCGCTCTGTAGCTGTGAGTCATTCACAACTTCGGCTACTAATGGTGGCTGGCCCTGGTGCACAAAATGTTGTTGTTGATTTTTTTGTATATATTTTAAGTTGGTTGAATGTATTTGTGTTTAGCTCGACAAATGATTTTTCTTTATTTTTATTTATACTACAATTTGGAAAATGAAATAAAAACTAAATTAATAAACAGCACACATATGACGACTACATTGATATTATTATATTTTTAGAATAATTTGTGCAAGAAGAAAGAATTTATCACGAAAAGCAAGCAAGTAACCAAACAGCCAGCTATTAGCAGCATATTTTGTGAAAAGATACACTTGACTCATTTATAACTTTTGTTAACAAAAATATTTTTGTGTCTCTGACTGCATGACTACTATCGCCAGCCACCTCCTCTGATAGTTGAAAAAAAAAATAAAATTTTCACTTACATTCTTTTATAACGTTTCTCTGTTAATAGCAATCAGCTGACGCCGTTCTTTTTTTTTTTTTGGTCTACGTATGCCTAAAAATTAACACGAATTAAGTCTTCTCGTTATCTTTTGGTATAGAAAGAAGCACACAAAAACTTTATCATACATAATTTATTTTGTGTTTTATTCTATAAGACAACTTAAGCTCTGGTTTACTTTTTCTTTTTGTGTAGAAAAAAAATAAAGAACACACATGGTAACTTTGACCTGCGTATCTTAAAGATAAGCTTTAATGAAAAAGATATTAAAAATAACCAACAATATTCTAGTTAACATAGAAATAAAAAAAGAACTGAAAATTGTTAGGGCGGGGTAAATTTTCTCCTTTATGATCAGCTTCTAATAAAAAAATAAATTAATCTTTTATAAACAAAATTTGATTTTTCACCTCAAATGTAATAAATATCTTATTTTTTTCTTAAATAACTTTGCGGCTCTACAAATACATAGAGATAGGAAAAAATTTTATATATTTTTGCATATTTACTCTCCACATGCATATCGCTCGAGAACACACTTTTTGCACACCCATATCATTATTCTATACATCCATATACACAAACCGGCGTTGTGTACTTTTGGGGTACATTTCTTTGTATTTCTTTTCTTTTTGTTTGCTGCTACTTGCCTTATCTATCTTTAGTTTCCTTTTGTACTTTACTTATTATTCATTGTTGCTTTTTGTTAAGCAGTTTCTTTTTATCCATATTTCCATATCAACTTGCTCTCTTTATTTTGCAAATCTATTTTCGTGGTACAAAAAGAAAAATGTGTATATATGGCAAATTCAAATTGAGTGTAATCCCCCATTGAATTTCATTTCTTTTATGTTATTTTCTTCATTTGTATATTTGATTTGTTATGTATATTTATACCCTTCACCACAGGTGTAAAGGGTATATATAAGTTTGTCATTCCGTTTGTAATTTCCACAATTTTCGTCGGAGAGCAAAAAAGTTTATGTTTTCGGAATCCTTGTAAGAAGCGATGACGATTGGAGCATGTCCGTCCGTCCGTCCGTCCGTCCGACCGTCCGTCCGTCCGTCCGTGTGTCGGTTGAAATGGCGTTTATGAAGCCCACCGATAACTGACATATATAATATATATGTCAAACGATCGGAAATGCTTTCGAGAATTTTGCTATTGGAATTCAGCAAGATCGGTTCATACAATGCGGAGATATGTTAAAAAAACCGGTTTTTAGAACCGGTTTTCCAGTTTCTGAAGCCTCTGTATATTCTAGAGACTTTGTTTTTACAAAGAAGTCTCGGACATTTTTTTTGAATTTTTGTTCTGAAAAAATGAAATAAATCGGTTCAATAATAACTGAGATATCGGACAAAACGCATTTTTTATAAAATTTCGGTTTTTTGAATCAGCAGGATCGGTTTATAAATGGCGGAGATATGCTTTAAAAACCGGTTTTTGGAACCGGTTTTTCAGTTTCTGAAGCCTCCACATATTCCAGGTACTTCGAATTTTTAAAGGGGGCTCGGAAATTATTTTCTGAATTTTTGTTCTGAAAAAATGAAATAAATCGGTTCAGTAGTAACTGAGATATCGGGGAAAACTATTTTTTTATTTTTGAAGCCCTTGTTCAAGCTACAAATTTTTATTTTTATATAGATTAGTCATAAATGTTTTTACAAAATTTCGTTTTTTTTAATAAACCAAATTCGTTCATAATCAACAGAGTTATGGCCTAAAAACAAATCTGTTAAGAATATAAATACACACACAAACATGTATATTAAGCATTGTAATGACTATTAGTGACGTTTTTTGTTTTTTGTATAGACAAGTAGTTTAGTTAGAAACAGCAGTCATATAATGAATAACAGTGTTGTTGTTGTTCTTTGTATATGCAGTCTGTACAAAAATAAATAGATATGGAATTGTTGCTGTTTATTTTTTAAAACTAAAACATATCTGTTAAGAATATACATAAATACATACACAAACATGTATATTAAGCATTGTAATGACTATTAGTGACGTTTTTTGTTTTTTGTATAGACAAGTAGTTTAGTTAGAAACAGCAGTCATATAATGAATAACAGTGTTGTTGTTGTTCTTTGTATATGCAGCCAGTTTGTATATACATACATAAAAAAATAAATAAATATGGAATTTTTGTTGTTGTTTATTTTTTAAAAGCAAAGCCTGCTATGATTGTTTTTTTATATATTCAAATTTTCGTAGTTTGAATAAAATTTAGATTTATATATGTGAAAATATGAAAGCATACGTTTAGGCGAAAATTTTATTATTTGTCGGTAATATGGTAATATGATGTCGATAAGATACTAAGATGGTAATATGGTAGTATGGTGAAGGGTATCAAAGATTCGGCACAGCCGAATCTTTTTTCAATTTCATTTTGTTTTATCTTTTGCAAAAAACAAAAAATAAACCGGCTGTCAGTGTATATATCAAAATGGCTGCCATTTAACAGAGAGTTTAAGAGTAGAGTTGAGAGTGAGAGTGTGCAAAATATTTGAGTATTTTACGATAACATTGAGTGTTTTTTTCTTGTATGCATTTTTAGCCAATATTTCTTTTTAACTGTTTTTCTTTTGTTTTCTAGCCATTTAACGTGAGTGACATTGAAAAATATTTTTTGATTGCTTTTTTTTTCTTTTTTTGCTAATGTTCGTGTGGTTTTTATCAGCCTTTTAAGGGCGGTAAAAGTGTATTTATGTACATGTATTGCGCTACATATTGTTTGTATGTAAATTGTGTTACTCTAGTTTTTTCGTAAGGTGGTGGTAGGTAGGTGGGTAGGTTGTTAGGTTGTTTGTTAATAAATAGATAAATGGGTAAGAGGTAAAACAAATTAAAATATACAAGTCAATGTACCCTCACGAAATGTATTTATAGGCACAAGATCATTATTAAGACCATGACATAGAATGAGAAAATTTCAACGATTGTTGAATGAAATGTTGCAGCTACAAGCTATTAAAGAATGAACACTAATTTCGGCCGTTTTCCAACAAAAGATTCTAAAATAAATTAAAATATTTCGTTAAATTTTAAACTTTTCAAAATTACTAGATATTTTAGGAGATAAAACTTATTTGTTAGAATAAAAAAATAACATTAAGACAATAGCAAAGTAAGCTACATAAATATGAATATAATTCTTTAATAACATGATATGATGCTATTAAAATAAAATTTCTGTAAAATAAAATGTTATTTATTTTGTGTTTATTCTGCCCTTTAACTTTTCCATGTTTTACAGTGTTGCCATTTTACCACTTTTATGGTTAGATTTAACATTTTAAAATGTTAAAATTCATTTAAAAATTTATTTTTAATTTAATACTTTTAGATTTAATCAAAATGTTTCTTTATAAATTTGAAATAATTCTGAAAAATATTTTGTTCATAAGATATGGTTGGAAATAATTTTTTTTAGATAATATGTGAAGGAAAATATGATTTTGCTCAAAACAATTTGCTTATAATTATTTTCTTTTTTGCATATTTTTAGCATTTGAAATTTTTCAATAACATTTTCCGGCAACACTGATATGTTAAATGTTCTAGCATAAAGTTAATTATAGTGTAATAATACTTTTTATTGACAGCAAACTTGAACATGAAAAGAATTTATATGTTTGTGCTTTAAAATTGTAAAAAAAAAAAAAATTAATTTCACCAAAAATTCTATATTTCGCCAAACAAAAATTTCACTAAAAGTTCGAAACTTCACCAAAAAAAAAAAACATAAATTTTACCAAAATCCACAAATTTCACCAAGAAACACACATTTTATCCAAAATCAAAAATTTCACCAAATTAACTAAAAAAATTTCTACTCAATAAAAATTTACAAAAATCAAAAACCCAAAAATTTTAATCTTAAAAAATAGATAATAATGTTGAATTATTTTTCTTTCTAGGTTACAAAAGAAGAATTGTCAAAATTGATCTCTGGATTTGATAATCAAGATCTTCTTACCAGCAATGGAGTTACATTGGCCGGCCAAAGATATATCTATTTGTCCGGTACAGACCGTGTTGTCCGCGCTAAGTTCGGACGCAGCGGTGTACATTGCATGAAAACCACACAAGGTAAGCAAAAAAAAAAAAAAATTATATATTAAACTTAAAATTTAATAACCTGAAGCAATAACAAAAAAACAAAAAAAAAAAAAAAGGGAAATGAAGAAAATATTTTGAATATGTACTGACATTGTTATACAATTTAAAAGGGAGGCAACTGAAAGATTATTTGTTAAATTAATTGTAGGAATTATTAAAATATTCATGTTTTTTTTTTTTTTTTGGAAGAAGCAATGACCTCTTATCGTTTTCTGAAGGAATCATTAAATGCGTTTACATTTTGTGTTATATTGTTATTCATATGTTGGACTACAGTGAAAGCTTTAAATATAACTTAATATGAAAAAAAAAAAAAAAAACATATGACAGTAAAATTTACAACAAAAGTTTGTAATTAAAAAATTTTTCCTGCTATTAGAAATTTTTTAAACTATTTTAACTTTAACCTTTAAGCAACAAAGTTTTGACCTCCAAGTCATAACCTTCTCACTCACACTTCATACATATTTCTAATAATAATTTTGTATAGTATAATAAATTAAGTAATTTTACTAAAATTTATATTTAGTTTAATTTTAAATTATTAGTTATTGTTAGCTGCAGGACTTTTTTTCTAATGTTTTGTATTAGGAGGTCATGTATATATAAATTTTTTTGTTAGAATATTTAATTACCCTTCAAAAAATAAACGTTTAATTTTTAAATCAATTTTAGGCCTAATGTTTCATATTGCCTTTGTTAGAAACTAGAGACAGATACAAATGTCTGGCTACTAGTTTTGTAAAGTGAAAATTCCTTATATGATCATTATTATTATTATTATTTTTTTTGTGACAAATATATTAAATACACTTGTAGCTAATGACTTTGAGACTTTTTTGTTTTTGCTGTAGTTTTAATGACATAACTAATGTTTTTATTTCTTTCTAATTTATTTTATTTATTTAATTTATTTTTGCAGCCGTGATTGTTTCCATTTACGAAGATCCCGTTCAGCCACAACAGGCCGCATCCGTCGTAGAGAAACTTGGAGATTATCTTATCACTTGCGGGTACTAGAAAATATAAACACACACACTATACATAATACATAAAAGTAATTATATAATAATATTAATAAACGAAAAAAAAAAAAAAACACAAAAAAAAAAAAATATATCATAAAAATAATTTTTTGCTAAAAGAAAAAAAAAAAAAAAAAAAAACTTTGGAATAATTTTCATACAAAACAAATAAAAAATAAATATAAAAACAGAAATTAAAATAGATATTCTTAAACATTTAATTTTAAACATAAACAAATATTTTTCGCTTTTTTACAACAATAACAACAAAAATATATATAAAAAATGCATATTCAAACACAGAAAATGACCAAAATATTTCAAACAAAATTTTGCTGGCAAAGCAACCAAAACCAATCATACATTTTCCTCTCTTATTCTTAAAATCTACAACACAGAAAGAAATCGACGTCGTATAAGTAAATATTTTTATAACACATGGATATATAATTTGCAGAGAGAGTGCAAAACTATCAACATTTATAAAAATCTAAATATTATTACAAAAAAAAAAATTCATTTTTATAAGACATTAAATAAACTTTTTAGTATGTAAAAAATAATGTCATTTGTTATCTTTGTAAATTTCATTTTTTTATATTTTTTCCTTAAAGGATTTTTTTCCTTTAAACACTAATATTTTTTTTGTTTAAAAAGGAAAATTTCTTTGGATTTTATTAAATTTTTAACATGAGCAATGTTTTTAATAATTTTACGGCTATGTGATGAGAATCGCTTATCGCATAAAATAGGCGATTACGATTTCAAATCGCATAATAGGTGTGATGTGGTTCACAATCACAAGAAAATATGCGATTTCAAATCGCATGGTTATACCAAAGTGAAGTTGTCTATTTTGCTTAAACATGGCTTCAAAAAACAATAAATATGGCGTACAAATAAAATTTAATACGTTTTCTTTATATTTAGGTAAAAACTAGTAATATTTTCTACCAGTTTTAAAATTATTTTTCTATTTTGCAGTATTGTCCATAAAAATTGCAACGTTTATTTACAATTTCTTGTAGCATAAACAAAATATATTCAACTCGTACATAAATTAACAGAAAAATAATACTTCGTGTTTTAGTCTGTATACATATTTTTTTTGGACACAATAGCACACGAACAATTTTTCTTTGTGTGCTGCTAAAAATTTTTAGCAAATTTTCTTTGTTTTGATTTTATTTATTTTTTTATTTATTAAATTCAAGTATAGTTTTTTTTAGTATTTTTATTTAAGCAATTTTGTTGCTACTAAAATTTCTTCTATGAAGAATAAAACACATGTATAACGGAGTATGTATGTACGTGTGCATGTATAACAACAAATACATGCCTTCCCCTTAACATACATACTTCAATTATACATGTGTTTTATTCTTCATAGAAGAAATTTTAGTAGCAACAAAATTGCTTAAATAAAAATACTAAATAAACTATAGTTGCAAAATCAAAACAAAGAAAATTTGCTAAAAAATGTTTGCAGCACACGAAGAAAAATTGTTCGTGTGCTATATGTGTCCGAAAAATTTAATATGCAAGACTAAAACTCGAAGTTTTAGTTTTTTTGATGAGCAATATTTTCTGTTTGCTGTTAAAAATTGCAAAGACGATTTACATTGTTACTAAAAATTCGAAGGTATATTTATAATCATTTTAGTTGCTGTATTAAAAATGAAACGGTTTAATATTTATTGCATAGTCATAAGGAGAAGAAATTTTGATGGCGCATAATATTTAAACGCTGCTTATTACCAAAAAGTTGTCATTAAATCGATATAAGGATCAATAAAGCATTTAAGGCTCAACTACATAGAATACTTTCGCTTCAACTGCAACTGACAGCTACGCAACACATAAATGATATTAACCCAGTCGTTGCATTATTTTGTTATTAAAATTTGATATAATAAAATATAAAAATGTAAAAATTTAATTATATTCTTAGTTGAATTAATGAATTTCAAATTAAAATTTCCAACTCAACGAAAATATATTAAAATAAGAATAAAACAACCGACAAAATGTATTTACGTACTTCGGTACTTCAAAGTTAAACATTTTTCATCTTTGAAGTACTTCACGCAGAAGTTTGGCGTATTGATTTGGCTTCGTTCCATATAAATGCATGTATTTAACTTAGCTGTCAGTCGCAGTTGAAGCGAAAGTATTCTATGTAGTTGAGCCTTTAACGATTAGCTGAAAAAGGAGTATTTAAATTGAAGAATACTTTTTGTAATATAACATGAGAATACAAAAACAAATTGACAGTTTCGCGTGGTACACACATGAAAAAATTTCAAATTAGCTGTGCTTACGCGGTCTCTTTCATATTTCACTATATTTTAAAATTTACAATAATTTACAATCTTTTTTGGTGTGTTTCATTTTGAAAAATTTTAGGAACTTTTCCCACCAATTTGTTAGATCATATTTTAAACTTTACTACATATTATTGCTATTTTTTTTTTCTAAAATATATTTTTTTTTTTTTTATATTTTAAAGCATTTTTGTTTAGACTTTAAAACGTCATATTTTGATTATTTTTTTACTTGAGTGCATATTTCTGGATATTTTTAGGTTTATCAGCATAATTTTGTATTTTTGGGGGCATTTTTCTTAGTTCCTTTTAAGAATTTTGGGCAACAATTTATTAGAGAATTGTTTTGCATATTTTAAGTTTAACGTTATATATTTGCTTATTTTTCTTCTAAAAACTTTTTTTCATATTTTTAATTTTTAAAAGCAATTTATGGACTTTAAAACGGCATACATTTGACTATTTTTAGGCTTAAGTCCATATTACTGGTTTAATAAGATTAGTTTGCACATGTTAGCCTATAAAGCATTTTGTTTAGTTTCTTACTTTTTACACCATTTTAAGAATTTTTGCCAACAATTTGTTGCATAATTTTCTTATATATTTTAATCTTAATGACATATTTTGCTTATTTTTCTTTTTCAATTATTCCAACCAAGATTTTTAGTTTTTTTTCCCTAATGACATCACATTAGGAGGCCATAATTTCTTCTAGACAGCTGTTAGTTTTATAGTTAGTGTAGATTTAAATAAATTTATAAATATATCAGTGTTTGTTTAGTTTCTTAGGTTTTTTTTTTTTTTTTTTTTAATGTTAATATAAAGCAACAATGTATTTTTATTTTATTTACAAGATTTTTGGTTCATTCCATTGTTGTTAGCTTATAAATGTCATTTAAATGTCAAAGTTGTTTTGGTTATAAACAAAAATATGGCTCATGAAAATGGTTTGTATATGAGGTGTGTAAAAATTTTGTTTTTTTCCAAATACATATTTTTCTTCTTTTTCAAATATATTTTTGCATAAAATTCTTGGCTAAAACAAAAAAACTATGTCAATTAATAATATATCTATGTGGGTATATACAAACGTAAATAATGAAAAATTTCTAAAAATACATAAATAAACATTTGTGTATATTTTGTCAACGAAATAGATGATTTGTTTTTAAAAAAATGTTTTTCTCAATTATAAAATTTATATTTTTAGCTAATAAATTCATAATGATTTCCGTTAAAAAAAATTTATCATATAAATTTTATAAAATTAGAGTTGAAGAAATTGCTTAACATAATTTATGTATTTCCAAAAATCATTTTTAATTTCGTTAAATATTAACATGATTATAAACATTTGTTCTACATGCTTTCCTTAGCAGTTTTTTGTTTATTTAAATTATAGTTAAATTGTTTACATACAAACATACATACATGTACCAAAAGTGCCAACTCAAATATGATTTTTGAGGTCAACGCTCTTCATATTTCGTTAGTAACATTGAAAACAAAAAATAAATGTAAAATTGGGTTTTTAGTTGTTGTTAATTGCAAAATATATACAAATGCAATGTTATAGACAGTTTTTATAATTTTTTTAATAATTCTTAGGAAAGATATACGTTTGGCTAATGCTATAACTTAAAATACCCTATCCTATACTTTAGTATGTAATAAAAAAATGTAAACCAATGCACAGTGTCACATTCGGCAGTTTTAGAGCTACAAAAATCCAATTTTAGAGATTTTAGTCTGAAATTGTATATTCTGTTAGTAGATAAGGCCATAAACATTCCCACTCAAAATGGGCGGGTAGAATCACTGCCACTCCCATACTGAAAAAAATTACTTAATTTTTAGGAATTTCGGGAAATTTTTTGTAAATTTTGTTAAAATAAAGAATATTTTAATAGTAGGCGTGGCAAGATCTTATCACACAAATCTTAGTGTGCCAGTTGCATAACAAATTTTCAGCCATTACCTTAAAATGTTTAAATAATTCTTAAGAAATTGCTAATGTTAGGTACCGTATATTTTTTATAATATTTTAAAAGATCGCAAAAAGTCGCAGCCAATATTTTTAAATATAATTTCATAGATGTTCTTTCACAATTAAATCGTATTTTTAAATTGGAACTCGTTGGAACTTTTTAGTTCTAGTCCATTAAAAACAGAATTTCTCAAAAAATATATATTTTAATATTATGATTTCTTTTAAATAAAAAAATATATCTTCAGTATTTATCTTTTAACTTCTCAAATAATAATAGAATAATTTAGATACATTTATTACGATATGCCAAAAAAAGTCTTATCAATATCTGCAGTATTTTCTGAGATACATGAAGTTAAATTCAACATACTTCTTTAGAAAAGTTGTAAATAAAATAAAAATATTTTTAAAAGTTGCAACTTTGAAAACCCATAATTCGCGCTATGAACACTTTCCAATACTTTAAGTATTTTTTACATAATATATGACATGTTTACTAATAAATTCGAAAAGAATAACTTCAATTAATAAGGATTTATTTTCGTATTTTTGTCGTTCTAATTTGGATAAATGTGACAATGTAGGAAGTGGTGTATGATATTTTAGTAGCACTGTGTAGGTTGAAACGAAAGACTCAAGTAGAAAAGAATTAAGGTATAAGAAGTGTATGAAAAGTGATGTTACGTTGTTTTGCATTTTCGGTGACGATATCCCACAATATCCCATGAGAAAATTTAATTTTTAATCAAGTAGCACCCAGAGAAACATGAAATCTTGACGGAATTTTTCACAATTTTTTGTACGGCTTTATCATACAAAATATTGCACTGCATTACCGAAAATAGATGGTAACAGATTCAAATTTTTTCTGCTTGTTGCATAATTTAAATTTATTTACTCGGCACATTCGAAATACAACATATCACCTAAAATGCAAAAGGCCGTAACCACTGAAAAATCATACGATATACACATTATACATCATTTTAAACAGATTTGGGGGTAGTGCACTAAATTTGCAGTTTCCACTAACACTTAGTGATAGTGCAAAATTTATAACTACAATCTTTATTTTTTTTCCACTAAAATTTATTAGTGATAGTTAAAATTTTTTCAGCTCAAGCCTATTGCAGAAATTTTTTTCTTCACTAAATACTTTAGTGCAAAAAACAGCCCTCCACTAATGATAGTGGAACTTAAAAATTGTTCACTAAATTGAAAGATAACCTAATGTTTTTTTAAACTTTCTTCACTAAATACAAAATAAAGACTAACGCCAATTTTCACAAAGCATTTTTAAACTTAAAATGTATTTTAAAACACATATTGTATACAAATATAGTCTCTTAAATATTTGAATTTTTAAAAATCCTTTCGTAATGGATATATTTTTCGGGAGACCAACATTTTATATCTCTAACTTAGGCGTTCGGTAAGTGGAATGATATATTAGTCAGTAACGTTACTCGTTTATAAAGCATGTAAACGAAATTTTTTTTTACATTTTCAATTGCATTTATTTAAGCCACAGTATATAGTATTGGAAAAAGCTAAAAGGTTTCTGATTCTGTAATGTCTTGAAAATATATATACATTTGCATTTTGAGTTTCGAGATATCATTTAACGAAATATCTTAAAAATTGCAAAACATCAGAAAAAAAATTTGGACAAATTTCTTTAAAAAAATGTGTAAACGAAAAATTTTTTACATTTTAAAACGTAAATTTTTCAGTCGCTGTAAACAATATGATATAGATCGGATACTTTTCTGAATTTGCGAAGTCCGAAGATTTTAAATATGTAATACCTTTTTATTAAATCCAAACTGTTAATTCATATTCTTAAAAATTGGAAAACAACAGAAAATTAATTTTGAGTAAATTTTTTTGAACACTGCATCAACCAACTTCAAGTCAAAAAAATCCTAGTTTAACAAAGATAATTTCGGTAAATGATACATCAAAGAAAATACAATGTCATAATCTATCAATTGAAATACTAAATAATGTGTTGATTAACACTCTGGCTAGATTTGGCATCGAAAAGTGAGTCGGGAAAAAGGTTATGATAAGAAACCGTAAAACACACTGAATATGGGTGTAATAAAAAATTAATAAGGATCAAAACCAGTTCAAAAATTTTACATCCAAGGTTGACATAGCGTCAAAAAAACATGTAAATTCTAAGAAAATTTTGAACCTTTACAAAAGTTCTTAAGAAATGGTGTAAAAAACGTGTTTGGGAATTTTTAAAATTTTTATATTTATTCAGTGACTGATAATTTTAAACAAAAATAATAAGCATATTTGTATTCTTTTGAGTCTCTAGTTTCATAAAAGTATAACACTTTTGAGATACCCTTTATAGATACTTAAATATTCACATTTGAAAATGTAAAATTTTGTTCGTTTACATGCTTTATATAAATGTCTCAATATATACAAAAACGCTTATAAGATTTCCAAAACACACTAAAAGGAAATCTAAATTATGTAGTGTTGTTCTAAAATGATTATAACTTATATGATAATTACCATCATAGCTCTCTAAAATTGGTTCAGTCAGTTGTGATTGATTGGAAAAATGTCATGTTTATGTTTAATAATTTCTTCGTTTTATGTTTTTTGAAGAAGCAAAGTACGGAATTAATTCCACTTTCGATCGGAATGATTTTCTGTGACAGGCCTGATAATATAATAAGCATGTGTTTTCTTTATCTTGTTAAGTAGAATTCAGAAATGTAAAAATAATTATAATCCATTTATATTTGTAAAAGCTACAATTCCGATATGTTTTTCACGTTTGAGGTAGTCAACTTCAGACCATTGTAAAGCCTTTTGTGCTTCAGTTACATACAACTTCTAAAAATATTCTAAAAGTCTAACTCCTCCTCCATCGATGTCCCAAGTTCAGTAGTTTAAAAGATCCAGATTTATTACCATTTTTTTTTTGCATTAAATCCCACTGCCACCTGTTTATGGTCCTTCGAGACGGATCTTGGTTGTTTAAGATACTATATAATCTGCCCTGCAAACTTTGTTAAATAAATGTATGTAGGAAAATGTACACTCCGGTAAATAATGGAGCAGAATCAAATTATTTTTTTAAATTAATTTCTAAACGAATGTTTCGATTTAAAAACGTTTTCAAACTTAAAACTTATGTTTTATGGATTGATCCCACAGGTCCCTCATAACAAGGTCCCTCATAACTATTCAAAATTTTGAAATACTAGGCATATTTTTGTTTATTAACTGATTTCAATTAGTTGGTCAGAAATGTATAATATGTATGTAATTGCATTTTGAAGATTAAAAGTAACTTATTTCAGTATTTTTAAAATTATTAAGTAATAAACAAAATTAAAGTAATTTTTAACTGCCTGACTATAAATTTTATTTATGTATTTCTTTTGATTATTTTTTCTTAAAATTCTTATTACTTCCACAACCTTCCAGTGGATTCATAAGCGGACACACACACAAAAAATGACGAATACAAGATTTTACTGATATTTGTCTTTTTTTTCATATTTTTTTCGGTTCACTAAGGAAGTGTGTATTTTTATTTTTTTTTTTATTTATTTTATTCATAATTTCCGTTTAAGTTACTTACAAAAGAATCGTATCTTCATTATGCGTCAGTTCACTTAATACATTCTATAGAAATATTGGGAATACGAATATGTACATTATTTGCCTTCATATTTTAGCTACTGATATTTATAAATAATTGATAAAAATGTCACGTATCATTTTAAAATAACCACTGTACAATGAAGTCTATCAAGTCGGCTGACTTATTACGCATGCGAGCCTGCATTTGTATTATATGTATTATTGTTCTCTATAGACAACTGACGCCTAGGATCACAAAAAAAAATAAACAATAGAATAAAACAGAAAGTAAAATGAAATAGAATAAATAATAAATAATGATGTTTATAACAACAATAAGTTATTTTTAACGGTAATTAGAAATTGATAACAAATTAAATTTGTTCTAAGTAAAACATTTGAAAGTATATGGAAAAATTTAATAGCATATTTTTAGGCGGGTTATAAATATTTATATTTTTAATAGAATAATAATTTTTTATAAAAATATTGAAAAATTTACAGTTTTTTATAAGTTTTATAGACATAAAGAAACATTTAAAATAATTTAAGCAAAATAACTAATTTTTTTATAATACAATTTTTAGGTTTATTAAAGTTTTTTTTAAGGCTTTAATAAAATTAAAATTGGTTTAAGTTAAAGGTATTAATTAATTGTAATAACCTTAAATTAGTAGTTTGTTACTACTTTATTTTTTGCACGACTGCTTGTAGGGCATTGAATTTTTTATTTTGTTTAAAATGTTAACTAATTTTTATTTTTTATTCTTTTGACCCATTTGTTATATTTTGCAATTAATTATTTTACTTTTTGCTTTTTTCGTTTAAAACCTTACATTTGTCAGCAGTTTTTTTTTTAACTTTTTAGAGCAAAGTTTCTTTTTGCTAAATTGCAAGAATAATTGACTAAACTCTTTATGGACAAATTAATAAAGCCCTCAACAAATAGTAGTATAAATACCTAGAATTTTTGTTTAAACCGACATAGTTAACAGGTTTAATTACATCCCATAACAATAATTATAACAAAATCAACATGAAATCATTTGTTTGCTTGTCTTTAATTGTCTTGGCTGCCTCAGTAGTGTCTTCAGCTTCCACCGTTTCTGGTTCCTCGAGCAGTTCTCTCAGCAGTGATAACACACAGGATGTTGAAGCCGAATTGAAATCACCTCTCTCTTCTCAACTAAACTCCGAATACAATCGTTTTAGAAAATCTGCTAGTTATGGTGGTTCCTCTGGAGGCGGTTATGGTGCTGCTAGCATTCCTGCTCCTCCCTGTCCCAAGAATTACTTGTTCAGTTGTCAACCTAATTTAGCACCAGTACCCTGTTCAGCTCCTGCTCCTGCTTATGGTTCTTCTGGTGCCTATTCAGCTCCTGTACCTACATATGTGGCTCCTCTAGGAAATAACTATGGTTTACCACAAGGTTATAGTGGTTTTGTACCTCAAACCTTCAGTCAATTCTATCAACAATATTAGAATGCTTTATAATCAGAAACAGAATGAAGAAAACACGCGCCATAAATTAAAGGAAATAAATTGTATCTAATTGTAATAACAATAAATAATATTTAATTTTGAAATAAATTTAATTGTTTATTGAAAAATCTGTATATATATATATATATATATATATATATATATATATATATATATATAGTTAGGGACAAAACTATTTGTACACCCATGCATTTCGTATATCTTCAATAATTTATAAAGAATAAAAAATTATTATATGTAGTTTTAATTCAGGTCCATTTTTATTGAATTATTTGATAAAAAATAAATTAATATATAACACATTGTTAAAAAAAAGTACAATTTAAGTAAAAATCTTTGGGACAAAAGTATTTGTACATCAGTACTTTGTACAATTATTTGTACGTTGGACTCTTGTATGATGATTTTTTTAAATACCGTTATATTTTCTTCGTTAATCGAGTTTTATTTTACAAAATAAGAAGTTGGTTTTAACGTTTTGAATAATAAGCACATCAAAAATGGGAAAGCGAAAAGAGTTGAGTTTGGATATTAAAAATTTAATTATTGATGAACATAAAAAAGGAAAATCTCTCCGGAATATAAGTAATTTAGTAAATTTGCAACATTCCACAGTACAATACATTGTAAGCAAGTATAAAAACAGCGGATCTGTTGAAAATGTGCGTAAAATGTTAACTAATTTTTATTTTTTATTCTTTTGACCCATTTGTTATATTTTGCAATTAATTATTTTACTTTTTGCTTTTTTCGTTTAAAACCTTACATTTGTCAGCAGTTTTTTTTTAACTTTTTAGAGCAAAGTTTCTTTTTGCTAAATTGCAAGAATAATTGACTAAACTCTTTATGGACAAATTAATAAAGCCCTCAACAAATAGTAGTATAAATACCTAGAATTTTTGTTTAAACCGACATAGTTAACAGGTTTAATTACATCCCATAACAATAATTATAACAAAATCAACATGAAATCATTTGTTTGCTTGTCTTTAATTGTCTTGGCTGCCTCAGTAGTGTCTTCAGCTTCCACCATTTCTGGTTCCTCGAGCAGTTCTCTCAGCAGTGATAACACACAGGATGTTGAAGCCGAATTGAAATCACCTCTCTCTTCTCAACTAAACTCCGAATACAATCGTTTTAGAAAATCTGCTAGTTATGGTGGTTCCTCTGGAGGCGGTTATGGTGCTGCTAGCATTCCTGCTCCTCCCTGTCCCAAGAATTACTTGTTCAGTTGTCAACCTAATTTAGCACCAGTACCCTGTTCAGCTCCTGCTCCTGCTTATGGTTCTTCTGGTGCCTATTCAGCTCCTGTACCTACATATGTGGCTCCTCTAGGAAATAACTATGGTTTACCACAAGGTTATAGTGGTTTTGTACCTCAAACCTTCAGTCAATTCTATCAACAATATTAGAATGCTTTATAATCAGAAACAGAATGAAGAAAACACGCGCCATAAATTAAAGGAAATAAATTGTATCTAATTGTAATAACAATAAATAATATTTAATTTTGAAATAAATTTAATTGTTTATTGAAAAATCTGTATATATATATATATATATATATATATATATATATATATATATATATATATATATATATATATAGTTAGGGACAAAACTATTTGTACACCCATGCATTTCGTATATCTTCAATAATTTATAAAGAATAAAAAATTATTATATGTAGTTTTAATTCAGGTCCATTTTTATTGAATTATTTGATAAAAAATAAATTAATATATAACACATTGTTAAAAAAAAGTACAATTTAAGTAAAAATCTTTGGGACAAAAGTATTTGTACATCAGTACTTTGTACAATTATTTGTACGTTGGACTCTTGTATGATGATTTTTTTAAATACCGTTATATTTTCTTCGTTAATCGAGTTTTATTTTACAAAATAAGAAGTTGGTTTTAACGTTTTGAATAATAAGCACATCAAAAATGGGAAAGCGAAAAGAGTTGAGTTTGGATATTAAAAATTTAATTATTGATGAACATAAAAAAGGAAAATCTCTCCGGAATATAAGTAATTTAGTAAATTTGCAACATTCCACAGTACAATACATTGTAAGCAAGTATAAAAACAGCGGATCTGTTGAAAATGTGCGTGAAGGTATACGAAATATATGAGGTGTACAAATAGTTTTGTCCCTAACTGTATATATATATATATATATATATATATATATATATATATATATATATATATATATATATATATATATATATATTAAGACTAGTGTTATGGTTCTATTTATGTACTTACATATTGATTTTTTTGTTCTTATTTTCTTTGGGCACAAAATTAAAATTAAAAAAATTAATGAACTATTTTTTTTTTGATAATAAAAAACTGTTTTTCTATAATTATTTTAATTGAACTAATTTGGTAAACAAATTTGAATTTTTTTGGTATTTTTTTTTTTTTAATTTTGAACTATTAAATTATTAAATAAAAAGAAAACTATTGAACTTTTAAATTTATTGCCAAATTTTAAATGCTGACTAATGATTAATCTATTCTATTAAATTTTGAAGAAATTACAATTTTTGGTAAATGAATTAGAAAAAAATTTAGTTTTTGGTAATTTTTTCCTTTTAATTAAAAACTAATTTCTTTTATTAAATACAAAAAAACTATTAAACATTTTAATTATTGCCAAATTTTAAATGCTGACTAAAGATTTTAAACTAATGTATATAACGTATAGACATAATTTTAGTTCACAATTGATTTATCTATTAAAAAGTTATAATGAATATTAAAGCAATTATAAAAATTTTTAATTTCTTATTAATTTTAAAATTAATTTATTGTTTTTCCTGTCAACAACATTTGATGGTACATAATTATATACAACATCCGGGATTTGTACACAATCCACGACAATATCGAGCAGAAAAACCAATGTTTTATTATAATATACAAAATGTGCATGCGAAAAAACCCTGTGGTGATTTGGTAATAAGGAAAGAGGAAAGGAAAAGACGTAATCCAAGTTTTTATTTGACAAAAGCCTCAAATTGTAAACAAAATCCTGAAATTTATCCCCAAGTGAGAAGCAGATCAAATGAATGTTTTCTAGCCGATTGCAGAACTAGATTACAAGTGAATCCTTGTTACAAATATCATCATTATAATAGGGAAACAAATATAGGATAAATGTGCTTTAAAATAAGAATTGTTATAGTTTATAATTTGAAATAAAAATATTTTATAATTATTTTAATAAAATAAGATTATCATTTAAAAATAAATTAAATAATAGCCCTGTTCTAGTATTTAAGAAATTTACACGTTTTGGTCAGAATTTGAAACAAAAGCATTCCCGTACTCAGAATTTTGTTGTTTTTCTCAGACTCTCAGAATGATATCTGTAAATCTGACGAGTACTGGAATAGAACTAATAAATTAGAAACAAAAAATAAATAACTTGTTTCATTGTCAACTTTGAATGGGTACTTGCAATGATTATCAATCTTATAACAAAAGAAATTTCAATAATTCTCAAACATTTAAAATTTCCGTTAAAATTAAAATACCAATGACTCTCAAACTTTAACGAATAATAATACAGTGTTGTCAGATGAAAGGAATTTGTTAGTCAATTTAACATAGGGTCTTCACGAGAGTTTTTTGTATCACAATATGTAACAAAGTGTCAAATTCGCCGGCAGAAGAGAGTAACCATTTTGTTTATGTTATGCTACATCTTAAACAAGGGGTAAACATATTCTAATAAATCTTATAAGATTTCATTGTTTTTACTCAGTCACAGAGTAAACATGTACTTTTTATTTAAGAAATTCGAACCATTTTAGCATGATTTTAATGAAAATATTTTTCTAAATATAGAATAACCATTAAAATAAAACAATTTTTCAAAAATACACATGCACACACACAAACTAACTTTCGTATATGTGTTTTTTTTGACAGTTAATCTTACAAGATAGTTGTGTGGAAAAATCTTATCACAACAGACTCATAATATTTCTTATAATACTAATATTTTAGTCTACACGTTCTCTGTTACATATTATAATATAAAAAAAACTCTCGTGTAGACTTGAGACAAAATTAAAAAGAATATTTTAAGCGAAATAAAAATCCTTAAATAAAAAAAAAAAAAAAAAAAAAAATTAAAAAAATAGGAAAAAAAAAAGGAAATTTGAAATACTATCTACATACACTTATTTTTGAAAGAAAATCTAGTTTTATTTTAAAAATTATATTTGATTTCAATAACAGTGAATTTGTTTATTATTGCTGTAAAATAATTTTTGAAGTTTTTTATGGTATTACATGTACTTTAATTTTAATACCAGTACCAGTACTTAAAATTTAGTACCAGTTTAGGATCGTATTATTTTATAAAAAAAATAAGAAAAAACATTTTTTTTATTATAATATATATATATATATATATATATATATATATATACACCAGTATTCACAAACAACTTTTAAATTTAAAATGAATTTTTTAATTTTGTCTCTAGTCTATTTTAAATTTCTTTGTGAATACGGGTATTTTTTAATTTTATCTGGCATCACTGTTTAACAATATCAAACAGAAAGTGGCTCTGAGACTTTAGTGTTCCCCCAAAATTTGTAGTGACTCTCAAACTTTAAAGTAATTAATTGCGGTTTTTAAAGGCCCAACCTGTCAACATTACAAAGCAACGTAGAATGAAGAAAAGTAGCGTGAAACATTTTGTTCAAACAGTCAACAAAAGTAAACGTATCACATGTTTTTGAGCATTCATTGTGTAAACAACCCTGTTTTCGGTTATTTTGTGAACAAAATAAACTACAGGATTGTTAAATACTCACGTAGCTACGTAAAAATCTATTTTCTGTAGATTTCTGCGATACACTACATAGAATTTTTGTGTCAATAGCTACATACACACATTTGCATATAGCAGGTTGAAACAGCTGATTGCGATACGATGATTTTTTGTTGAGTAATTGGGCCTTAATAATTTCTAATTTGGTATTCTGCAAAATATTAACAGCCGTATTCACAAAAATTAATGTAGGCTTGATAACGAGTTACTAACTTTTTCTTATGGAAATTTACATACAAAAAGTTAGTAACTCGTTATTAAGCATACATTATTTTTTTGTGAATACGGCTGTAAATATCTCAAATTATAATTTTTAAAATAATAGAACATTGAATTAGAAATGTCAAACTTTTCATCCCAAATATCTCACATTGGGAAAATTTCTAAACAAAATAAAAATGAGTGTGCAGCTACAATCATACAATTTTAATAAAATGCACTTAAAAATAACGGAATTGTATCTTAGTTAAAATTTTGAATTTGCAACATCTCTACTCTAACGGAAGCGAGCAAAGAAGATTCCAAAGAAAGCCATTTTTTGTATAGGCATAATTATAAAATTATTTTAATTTCTTATACATATTTAAACGGATTGAGAAGTTATTTAAATATAAGGCTAGTCTAGATCTTATGTATATAGAACTATAGGGCTATATATAACCTTATTAAAAATTAAAAGTCCCTTTGTATAAGACAATTTTTGAATCCCTCAAATTAATTTCTAATTTGTAATGTAAAAATACAGTTTGGAATTATTTTGAGAAAATATTAATTTTATAGTTTATTTTATTAGATCTTTCTTCTTTTTTAATAGTCTTACTAAAATTTATTTAGATTATTTTTTCATTATTATTTAGCATTTAAATTGATCTTTTTTTTTTGTCCATAATATAAGCATTTCAGTTTGGTCTGCTGGAAAATGTTTATGGGTTTCAATGTATTAATGTTATTTTGTATAATTAATTTAAGAAATAAATGTTTATTATCTTTTTTTTTATTAAAAATATGCATTTAAATGTATTATAAATATATTTCTTATGTTATAAAGAGCTTTAATTTGTAAAAAAAAAAAATTAAATTTGTTTTATAAATTATTTTTTAAATGATACGTATAACAATGAATTATTAAGTATTTCGAAACACAACACAATTTAAAATTAGATTTTTTGTTAGTGTATTATAATTAAAATTTTCTTTAAGAATTTGCTTTAAAAATCTTTAATAAATTTCAAATGGTATTATAAGGTTTTTCATAAATTAAAAATGTTGTCATGAATAACTGCCTGACTCAGGATATCCAAAAAAACTATAACGAAATTATTCGAAAATTATTTAATTTAGTTTGATATCGTGGTTATGCAGTAAGTTTTAATATTTTAAATCAATTTCAGTTTTCATACGCCATTCTTTAGATTAATTGCACTTGTTGTGGAGATAATACTTACAAACCTTTAAACAAAATTAATTTTAAAATGTAGGTCTCAGATATTGCATTTAGAGCTGTAATCTTCTAGGAATTATATAACGAAACAATGATTTTTTTTTAAACCCAAAAAATATTGATAAAATATAAAATTTTTTCCAAAATTTTTAAGTTTACTGTATGTTTTTTTAACCCTGTAAAGTTATATTACGCTGAATCCATAAAATAAGGAGTAATTTGTTTATATTATTTCGTTTCGTCGTGGTGTAACCTTTTAACATAAAAATGACTGTAATCTTCCAGGGTTAAATTATTAAAACCAAATAATTCATAAGTTTTATGCCTGTAATTCTTCATCAAATATCTAGCTGTTTAATGTTTATTAAAATTTATTTATAAATTTTTAAATTTTATTACCTTTAAACCTTTTAAATTAGCTTGCAAGTTGCAACAGTCGGCTTATAATTGTTTATTTCTATTATTAAAAAATTTAATTCATTAAAAATAAATGATAAAAAGCTAATAAATAATTAAATAAAAATTTCCAATAACATTAAAATAGTTTCTAAAACACTTCTCTTAGAAAAAAAGTTAAAAAGGAAAACAAAAACCCTGCTAGTAAGTGAAAAAAATTTCTCTTCTAAGCAATATACATAAATTTTCGAATACAAATAAATAAAAAGAATTGAAATATTTAAAAAATTGGAATACGAGGGATCTTAAAAAATAATGCCTGCTCCACGATGTCGAACGAAAAATTCGTTCGATAAAATGTTTGGGAAACAATAACAAAATTTGTAATTTATTTGTTGTTTTCCATATAAATTGTCGAAACGAATTTTGTTCGACATCGTGGGACAGGCCGTAAAATATACTTTCTTTTATTTTATAAGCTACATCCACACCTAGGTAGCTAACGATTTTTCTGTATACTTTGTTAACGTCTAAAAGAATAGTGTAAAATTTATTTTTTTTTATTATTTTTTATCATAATTATATAATTTAATTTAATTTAATTAAATTTTTGATCTAATTATATATATAGTTGATTGAGAGCTTTTAAAAAGTGTATAAAATTCGTTTAGTTGGTTTTTTATAATTGTTTAAATATTATTTTCATATTTTTTTTTGTTTTATTAAGTTGTCTAGTTTTAATAAATTAGATTTTTATAATTTTTTTTTTTTTAAGAAAATTATTTTTATTAAAATTATTTTGCATTTTAAAGCATTTCCAAATCGAAATGCTATAAATATTTTATTAAAACTGTTTGTTGGTATTAAATATTTTAGTTAATTGTTTTTTTAATAGTAAATTAACCCACAGTTTTATTAAAATTTAACAATTTCACAAAATTCCATTTAAAAAAATTAAATAAAATAAAAAGAACGAAAATCTAAATTTGTTTTTTTGGTTTATAGGAGAATTTTTTTGTGTTTTCCTCTTGAAATTAAAATTAAAAAAAGATAAATTAAATAAATAAATATGTAGTTATATATACAATATACATAGAGTACATATTATTATAAGATATATATTTTTCTAATATATTGTAAAATTGTATTTTAATTTTTATTTTTTTTTTTTTGCACAAAAATTTTATTTTTTTGCATTTTTTTTACAATTCTGCAGTAGAGTAAATTTGTTTTTGTTTCCTTGAATTATAATAAAATATTTTATACAATTTCACTGCAAATGCTAAAAAGAATTAAAGATTTATTATATGTAAATATGTGATGTATTATGTAAAAAAAAGAAACTTATTTGTAAGCAAACAAATGGTTTCTTTTCTTTTTTTTTGGTTTTGTAAAAATTTAAATTGTTTTTTTTTTTTAGGTTTTGTTTAAATTCGACACAAGTTTAAAAAAAATTAAATTTGTTAAGATATACAAATATTAAGTAATATCGACAATGGGATGTTAATGGACTCCTGATACCAAAAAAAAAAGAGAAAAATGTCTTCATGTTATAACATAAGCACACAGTTTAATACAATACAACTTCCTTTATATGTATTGTATGTGCTAATTAAGTACATGGAGTTTTTAATCTATTACAAAATTATATTACCTATATTGAAAACAAAAAAAAAAAAAGTGTAAAATATAATTTATAGATAAAAAATAAAATATTTATAGGTGTCTGCTGTCTCATTTAATAGTTGATGAAAAAAATTTACGCTATGTCAGCATTTTGAAAAATAATATGGCCAATATAATGTTTGCAAAAAGCACCAAGAGCACCAACTGTTGTCGTGAGAACCAATCCTGTAAAAAATTAAATAAAATTGATTATAACCTTTATTAGTTAAATCATTAAAACTTACTTTAACTTGTGGACTGACGAGATATAATAATGGATTCGCTTTGAGCTTTTCATTCATTTCAATTTGTCGTCGTACCGCTTCACGTCTAGCTGAGCCCAAAGCAGATACCTCCTCGCGGCTCATAGCCTCTGTGGCACGTGGCAGTTCTTGGAAATCGGGCAAAGATTTCTTACGCTGTAGCGTAACATTAATAGGAACGCTCTGTAATAAATTAAAAAAAAAAAAAAATAATTAGAAATAAAAAGAAAAAAGATAATTTTTTTAAGTCTTTTAGTGTTAATCTGATCAAAATAAGTTTAAATGATTGAAAAAACAATCAAAGTGTAAAAATTATTAATAGAGAGAAGATAATGTAAGTAAAAATCATTTAAAAACGTACATTAATTTTGAGGGCCTTTAAAAAATAATAAAATAGCTGAGATAAAAATTTTATTTACAACGAAATCCAAATAGAAAAAACTCATAAAAAAAGAATTCCACTCAAATGGCTTCTAATTACTGCTTATATATCATCAAATAAATGGCATAAGGGCAGTTACCCAGCAGTTTATTTGGTGGCAATTAACCAGCTTTTAGACAGTAAGATTCATTGGTGAATAATCACCTGCCGCTCTCCATCGTTTACCAATGAACGTATTGGCAATAGCCACTTTACTGACTCCATGGTAAGCGGGATGAAGACGAAAAGAAGATATCAAAAATTTTTAACTGACTCATTGTAACCAGTAAAGTGATTGTGTATGTAAAAAAAGGGCCACCTTGTAGTCGTGTAAGTGCCTATTTGTCATTTTATTGACCCTTCGGTAGCCGTGGAGGTGATTGTGTGTGCAAAAAAGTGACAGTGTAGTCGTTGAAGTGGCAATAGACTTCCTCCTAGGATAAGCCCAAAGTGATTAGTCACATAGCTAATAATGTAACTAGTGATACTCTTATGTAGTCGGTAACTTGCACGCAACTGTCACCATAGACTACAGGATATTGATTGCAAATTTGTTTTTGGTCTTTCGAACCGGATGTTGGTTAATGATGCTACAAACAGGATTCTTTAAAATTGCACCAGAGAAAATAAGTGTAATTAATCGATTGCAAACGTAGTTTATGGTCCTTTAAACCGGAAGTCGGTTGTTGACGCAACAAATATGACTCATTAAAATCGCTCTTGCCCATGGCTTTGGTCATGTTAAGGTTTCAGCGAATATCAAGTTGTAAAAGACATCAATAAAATGTGCTGCCACAAAGAAAGTACTTAGTTCAAACTACTGGTGTCTAATATTAGTCCACAAACTTAGCTTAGGTCCCGCCGAAAAACAAACATGGCAGCTGTATATTTGGTCTTTCGAACCGGTTGCTCAATCTTGACTCAATCTAGATATGATAATTTGAATACTGATAGAGTATTTTGCATCACAGAATATATGTATTTCATTATGATGGTGTCCGTTTATAGTTAACAAACAGAACTACAATAAAATTGTTTTTTTTTTTGGTATATATTTAGGCTGATAACTTTCTAGCTCTCCCTCGTATTAAGCTTTTTAAAATAATGCAAAATATAATTCTGTTTTTAATTTGAATGGAATTTCCGTTTACTCATACACAAGTATGAAGTATGATTAAGAATTAAGGGAAATTTGTATATATAACCGATTTATCAAATTTGGAACGATCTTGATAAAACTTGGAATATCAATAGCGTAAAAGTTAGATTGGACCTTAAAAAAAGCATGTAAATGTAATTTTAAAAAGCTTGCCTTACTTGTGCACTCTACAGTGGTTGAAAATAATAATGTTTTTAACAAAAATTCAACTTTTCAAGCTTCTTTAAAATTTGGATTATTGATTTTGAATTTTGTTTCGAATTATAGTAGATGCAACAATATGTTTTTAAAGCGTTGGCCAAAAATCGTTACAACCCACCGTTAAATTTAGACACTCGAACCAATTATTTGAAATAGTTCCTACTTTTAATAATACAAATTTTGAGTTTAAAAATATATTTAGTCAATTTATAAATATCTATCCGAACTTTACATTTTTGAATGCTTAATAAATTACCTTATAACGTGTACAAAAAGTTATTCGAAAATATTCGCATACAAATTCACAAATTATGTTCTTGTAAATCTGATTTGCAGTTTTTGTTCTATTTTAATAAAAGTTTGCCACAAATTTAAAAATTTCAAAATGTTTTATACATTATTTTAAAGAAAACAAAATTTCCTTTAAAATGATATATAATATGTCTACTTTAAATTTGAAACATATCGAGTAAATAAATTTCAAATAAGCAAAACGTTGCTAATCTTTATGTTTTTTCCATATTGTTTTCGAAACGGTTTTACCACATACAATAGTGTACTGTATTACTAAAAATGGAAGAGAACTTGAAGATTTTATAATTTTTCTGCGTGTTGCTTAATTAAATTTTATTTAATTGATAGATTCGAAATAAAAAATAGATATATTATATACTATTTTAAAGGAAATTGTGTCTTCTTTTAAATGATAATTCAAAATTTTCAATATTTAGAAGACTTTTGCTGAAATAAAAGAAAAAAAAATCTTATTTACATAAACATATTTCATAAATTTGAGTCTGAATATCTTGGAAATGGTCATGGATTTATAGAGAATTTCAGTATATTTAATAAAAAATTTTTGAAATTTTATTTTAAAAGTTAGGAGAAAAGCGCCAAAAAGTCAAGGTCAATGGTGAGAAATTAAATTTTTAAAATAAAATATTTTTCAATATTTCAGATACAATATAGATTAATAATCATATTTTTTCTTTATCTTGCTTAATAGAATTTATAGAAATGTAAAAATATTTAAAATTGGTTCATTTTTGTAAAAGTTACAAGTTTTGATATATTTTCGAGGTGGTCAATTTTTGCCCATTGCTGCGCCCTCTGCGTTTCCAACAATATTCTGAAAGTCTAACTACTTCTCCATCAAATGTCCCAAGTTTCATTAAGATCGAGCCAGCAGTTTAAAAGATCCAGATTTATTATCATTTATTTAGCTAAAAACCCCACCGTGGATTTATAAATTTTAATTTTGTTCTAGAATAACTTTCGGTTGGCAATACAAAGTTCATTTTATGCTGAACATGAAATCTTTAAGAATTGTTACCGTTACAATTAATTTATCTGTTAACTTTTAAATGCTTCTTGATCAATTCTCGTACATATATTTATATACAAAATAATTATTTAAAAAAACAACCTCTGTTGGTGGCTCCACAATCCAACTTTCCGAAGCTCGTCTGGCTAATAAAGCTGGTGAAAACATTAAATCTTCTTCGTCTTCATCTGGATACCACTCCATTTTGAATTAGTTGTTGTTTGCTTTTACGGATTCAATAAATTTTCGATATTATTTGCTATAGATTTGTGTATGTTTTTGTTGCAAATATAATTATTAAACTAATATAAATTGCATAACTTTCACACAAGGAACTTAATTGTTTTTAGTTGAATTTTTTGTTTAATATCGTCTATAAAACTTAAAGCTTTTTTAATTTCTTTTTCTAATTATTTAAATATTGTTTGAAAACAAATTGTTATTCATTTACTTATTTTATTCAATCTGTTTTATTTTAAATTTAAACAAGCAATTATTTCCAAGTATTTACATATATTTTTATATTAAATACATAGAGTATATTTTGCTCAAGTGTGTTTTGTTTTATTAAAAAAAAAAAAAAAAAACAAATTATTTAAATTCTTTAAGATGGCTATTCGTCTAAAGATATAAGTATTTATGTATATTTTAAAAATAGGTTCCGAACAATGTTTTTTTCCGAATTTATTTTTTTTAATATTGTTGTTGCATTTGTTGTTATTTATTTATTAGAGAAAACAAAGCCAGAAAACATATAAAAATAAAACAGCAAACCAATTCAACAAAACATTGATTGCTACAACTATATATCTATTAGATGATGACGATGTTGACGACGGATAAATGATCACGACGACGTGTTAAGGTTAATAATATTTAAAATTGTTTTTTTCCTTTTAGTCAACTTAATAAAAATGTTTAAAAAAAAAGTTAACACTTAAATAAAATTTCCAAGCACCAAGGAAAAATATGTTATTTAAATTTATTGGATGAAGCGTGTGTGGAAAAAAGAATTTCGAATTTAAACCGATCGTTTGTGCGTTGTGCTTAACAAAGCGCGAGTGTTTAAGAACTGAAATAATGTGGACACTGTTGGTGTCAGCGTTCTTGTATGTGACACTTGCAAATGTTGAAAAAATCCTTAAAATTTAGAGAGTGTTCTTGGTGTGACATTTTATTTCGAAAGAGTGTACAAACAACATTTCGAACTCTCTCATTTTCTTTTCATTTTGTTTTTCGTAGCTGAGCATTACCCACACATGCTTAAAAAAGTTTTCGAAATAGAAAAGCTACAAACACTTGTGAACGGGTTCATTTATTTGGCGTAGCATTCATTAGAAATTTTAAGCTATTTTTAGCCTACCTTGTGCTGCTCTCTATAGCTCTCTCATTTATTTGTTTCTAACATTTGTGCTCTTTTTTTTAATGGAGAGTGTGAAAATTGTTTCGAGTGCTACGTAATAATGCGTTTAGTTTATGATTAAACCCTTGACAATAGGTGTCATAAATAGCCTATAGACATGAGGGGAGGGGAAAAATTACCTACCTTTAATTTTTTATTGCCTCCACCACCTCCGGCAGCTGCTGCAGCCAGTGGTGTCGCCGGCTTAACTGGCATATACAGACTTTCTGTTCGTTTTGGCTGCAAGGGTGAGGGAACAATATCCTGACCCAGAGTACGCTGACGCAGGAGTATATCTTCAAATGGTTGATTTGGTTTCGAATACATGCCTTCTATTGTTTTGTTGGCCGAAGGAGAATTTGTATTTAAACTGGGCGTACCTGCGCGTGACAAACGTCCCGATCCCGTAGGAACTGAACCGTTACCGGTTGTGGGTGTATTGCCGGCTGAGGGAGCTGGTGTTGAGCCACGAAATACTGAGCCCGCACGAGGTCTTTGTTCTGGCAAACCACTATCATTGCCCGTTGTTGTTCCCGCACTGCCAGCCCCACGATCGACTGAAGCTTGACGTGATTGAAAACCTCCACTGAGACGACTGGCTGCTCTGGTGTAACGATCAACTGATGAGTCTCTACTAGGTGGTCGTTTGTAATGATCGAAATGATCGATGGAGGATTGTTGGCCTATTTGACCCATAGAGGGTGGTTTATTGGAACGATTCATTTGGTCCATCATTTGCTCTTGTTGCAGAAGTTGTTGTTGCTGCAGTTGGTATTGGATTTGTGAGGGTCGACGAACTTGTTGGCTGCCATACATGGGAGAGTCTAAATTTAATTGCTGTTGTTGTGGTGGTTTTTGCTGCATCTGCTGTTGTTGTTGCTGCTGCTGTTGCTGCATCTGCTGTTGGAGTTGTTGCTGCTGTAATTGATGCTGTCGTTGTTGTTGTTGCAACATTTGCTGTTGTTGTTGCTGTCTTTGCTGCATCAATTGTTGCTGATATGCTTGTTGTTGCTGCTGCTGTTGTAATTGCTGTTGCTGCTGAAAATTTTGTTGCTGTTGTTGCTGCATTTGCATTTGTTGTTGCTGTTGTTGTGGCATATTGTTGGCCGTGTGGGCAGCTTCAGTATTTTTAAAATCAATATTATCCTTTTGCATTTGAGACATTTGCGGACTTCCACTGGCACTTAAATTACTGTGCGTATAACTTGACCCCGGCGGTTGTTGCGGCTGGTACTGATATGCGGGATTCATTTGTGGATTATTTTGCTGTTGTTGCTGCTGCTGTTGTTGTTGCTGCTGCTGTTGTTGTTGTTGCTGCTGTTGCTGCTGATGGTACATCTGATTGATGTTATTTATGGCACTCATTTGTGGTTGATTTACCATATGAGACAAATCAGTTTGTGGTGAAACTGGCAATTGTTGGGAATACATAGAGCTGGGAACTGGAAACTCTGCCTCCCGCTGATTCTGAGAACCATCACGATTCTTTTGGAAACCCGTAGGTCTTTGTGCAGTCGCAGTACTAGCATAAGATTCAGCAGCTGCATTACTACTGCTAAATTGTGAAGTACCCGCAGCTGGTCCCTTGTGTCGTTCTCGGAAACGTAATTTCTCAAAGCGTTCCAGAACAGAAGGCTTAAAATCAGGAGCAAACTCTCTAGCCATTTGTACAGCTAATTCACAGTCGATGCGTGCCTGATCGGCAGCAATATCAGCACTTTGTGCCTTTGTATTGGCAGTTCCGGTACGCGATATGGCAATATCTGAACGTTGCATAGCCATTTTAAGGGCACGCTGAGCTGATGTTACCGAAGCTGAAATACGTTCTCTAAATTTGCGTGAACGGGCAATAAACAAATGCTTTTTCTTTTGACTTGTTATTAATATATTATTTTTATATTTGCCCTCTTCAAAAGAACCATCACGGAAGGTGGTTACACCATAGCCATGCTTTTTGTTATTATACCATTCACCCTCGTATTTAAGGCCATCACTACGTTCGGCCACACCAAAGCCACAGCGTTTATCCTTCTTCCATTCACCCATATAGGTTTCCACCACACTGGGATCAAGTTGTTCATCTTCCATAGTAAAGCTGGCATTGGACTCTGTGTGCATAGATCTAAAATAATAAAAAATATAAAACCATTTTAGTAATTTACTACTTTCATTGTTGGGGTTATTATTTACTTACTTTGCTGTCAAATTGGACTGTTCAGAACCGGTACTAAGCCATGAGGCTGTAGACATGGTTGAACGTATACTACCCGATGCTAAAGTTCCCCGTTTTTCCAAATCTCCCGTACTACGCTGTTTTCTCATTTTCAAACCCTGTTGTTAAATTAATATTATTTTTTAACTAATTTACATTTTACTATATTTCAGCTTCCCCTTACCGATAAGAATCCTTTTTTCGTTTTCTCCGATAAACTATTTCGTCTCACCGGTAATTTATCCGAACGAGCGGTTAGTACAAAACCTCCCCTGACTTCTTCTGTTCGAGTGGCATTTTTTGCCGCATTTGCAGCATTTTCATTACTTCTCAGCGAACTTAATGAGGCGTGAACATCTTTGCGTTTATGATGCGAGGCCAGGCCAAATGGTGCCGATGTGCGTATACCATAGCCATGACGTTTTCCCTCTTGCCACTGGCCCTGATATTTACCTGGTTTAATGGTAAAATAAAATACAAAGAAAAATGTGTTAAGAATGTAAAAGATAATAAAAGAAATGTAATAAAATAAATTTTATATGTTACTGCATTGTAAAACATACTTAGACATACACATGTACTCTAAGGTTTGTAATTTTATTGTTATGAATATTAATTAACAGAACCCTACGGTATGTTTAATAAATATATTAAAAATCTCAAAATTTTAAAAAATTCTTGTCTATAGCGACGACTATAGACTAGTTTATAGCCATGACTATAGTCTAGTTTATAGCCATGACTATAGTCGCGACTATACTTAGTCTAGTTTATAGTAACGACTATAGCCACGACTACAGTTTAGTATGTAGCCACGACTATAGTCTAGTCTCTAGTATAGTCTTTAGTCACAATTATAGCCTAGTCTATAGTATAGTCTTTAGTCACGACTATAGTCTAGTCTATAGCCACGTACATAGTCTAGTCTGTAGTCAAATCTATAGTCACGACTATAGTAGTTTATAGTGATGACTATAGTCTAGTCTATAGTCATGACTATAGTCACGACTAGCTTATAATCACGATTATAGTTTAGTCTATAGTAGTGACTATAGTCTAGTCTAGAGCCACGACTATAGTGTAGTCTATAGTCACAACTATAGTGTAGTCTATATTCACGACTAAAGTCTGCAGCCAGTACTATAGTCTAGTCTATAGTGACGTTTATAGCCAAATCAATAGCCACGACTATAGTCTAGTCTTTAGACCCGGTTATAGTCTAGTCTTTGGACAAGTCTAGTTAATAGTCACGACTATAGTTTAATCTATAATCGACTTTACAATAGTGATTTTATCAAGAAAGTATTAAAAAAATCCTAGTGTAGCGCGTTTTGCAATCATCTTAGCTTAACTAACCCTTATTTGCTTTTGTTTTAAAACTACACAACAAAAATATATCCGTATTGTAGTATATAGAAAGTAACTAGCAATCTTTTTTTTATTAGTGTATATTTCTGCATATCCGTTTTCACATACATACAAACAAATGAGTGTTTCCTTGTTGAAGGCATTTCATTGTAGTCCAAAGATTCGTACGTAGTACATACATATTCACATATGCACAAGAAAATAAGAAGTACATACAATACATTTAATGTGTCCTTGAAAACAAAAGAGCAAGCAACATTAAGAACAAAAATAACAAAACATTCTGTATATTGTTTTTATTCAATGTGCACTATTTGCATTAAATGACAATAAATGTTACTGAATCTTTTACCTCTTTTTAGGAGGGGAAAGTGATATGGTTGAGTAAGTTTATTTTCATTTACATATTATACTTAAAAATCCTTTGGGAATAGAGCTTTTAAGATAAATAAAGATAAAGCTTTTATTTTCTTTAAGTTTTTAATATATGACATTAAAGTTTTACACAGATAAAACAGTTTAGATGATTTTGGGAAGCAGGATATTTAAGGGAGCTTTTCCCAAAAATTTTAATATGGAAGATAATATTATATAGAGTTAAATAAAATCAAGGGCCAATTGAAATTATTTGGATTTTAAAAGTTTTTCAAAATTCTATCTTTTATAAATCCTTAAATACAGACTCCACATCAGCAGCATTGAAAATCTGCTATATATTAAAAAAAGGTTTTATTAATAAAAAAATCTAAAATCACTTATATGTAAATCTTTAATTTGAGGGTTAGAAAGGACAAAAGTTTGTTACTTATATTTTCCAACGAATATTGATCTTTATTTGAAAAGCTTTAATCGTTAGTATATCAATTAGTTGATTGATCACTTATCCTAAAATTTTGAAAATTTCGTGCAATTTGAGTTACCTTTTTTGATAGGTGGTCCATACTATTTCGAAATTCCTTACTTTTTTAATTTGTACTATTTACATACTACTAATTAAAAATTTGGTACTTTTTAAAAAACTAGGAAATTTTATTTGGGAAAATTAATACTTAATTAAATTGTATATTTTTTTGCTTGTCTTTTTTTCTTTTAAATTCTGGAAATTCAAATTTTTTCAATGTATAATTTTCTAATTTTTTTTTCTTTTTGTTTAAAACTTTGTACGTAGGTACTTTTCTTTACTAAATATTATAACTTTTTTGTTTTTCCTTTTTTGGAAATCACAAAATTTTTTTTTACAGAAAAAGAACTTTTTGCAAAATTTGGCTCCTTTTATTATTTAAAAAATTTGTGCTTTTTTGAAAATGATGTACGTTTTTGGAAAAAAGTACTTTTTTTTAAAATTGGTATTCTGAAAATATGTACTTCTTTGGAGAATAGGTGCTTTTTTTTGATTTTTTGGTTAATTTTTTATAATTTATTACTTCTTTTTTAATTTCTAATTTTCACGTACTATAAAAAATTAGATTTTTTTTTGAAAAATTGTTAGCCATTTTGTGACATTGATACTTTTCTGAAAATAAATTCTTTTTTGAAGTATAGGTGGTACTTTTTTGAAAATTAGTTTAGTTTTTTTACTATTTTTTTAATTCACTCTTTACGGTTTAATAAAAAATAAATAAATAAATTGATGGTATTTCTGAATATAAGAACTTTTTTAAAATTAGTACTTAAAATTAAAATTATAACATTTTCTGATTTTATTTTTCAAATTAGTATTTTTTGGAAACTTGAAGATTTTTTTCTGTAAATTGGACAAAGGATAAATTGTTTAACATACATTTTGTTTAAATTTTATTTCAAATTGATACTTTTCTGAAATTTGTATTTTATTTTTTTTTTTTTTTTGGGAAGTTAGTAAAGGGTATATAAAAGTTTGTCATTCCGTTTGTAATTTCTACAATATTCATATAAGACCCGAAAAAGTATATATATATATATATGGATTGATAGGGAAGTCGATATAAAGATGTCTGTCTGTCTGTTGAAATAAGTTTTTAGAAAGCCCCCCCTATCGAATATATATTTTGTATACATAAAATTGTAGGGAATATTCCTTAGAAGAACGCTAATAAAAATTAGCAAAATCGGTTTATAAATAACCGAGGTATCACCAAAAGAATCAAAGATACATTCATCGTTTTGTTGTCGGCTTTTCGAGTCTCTTATACAAGCTAGCAATTTCGTTTTTGTACGAAAAATTCACAATTTTATTTTTAATTTTTTGCTGAATAAATGAAAAAAAAAAAAAAAAAAAAAAAAAAAAAAATCGGTTCATTTGTATCCGAGATATGGTCCAAAACGCATTTTTAGACTTTTTGAAGCTCCTCCTATATTTCGTTCTTAAAATTTCGGTTTTTTGAATCGAACAAATTGATCCATAAACAACCAAGTTTTTGGCATTTTTTTAATTTATTTAATGGTAGCTTAGCATATTGTTGTTGTTTTTATGGATAATGAAAACTAACAACAATAGTTTACATTAAATTTGTTTTTTCACCTTTTTGAATCCTCTGTATAAGTTAGAAACTTAATTTTTTCACAGAAAATTCTATTATTTTTTTAGATTTTTTTTTTTTTGAGGGAATTAACTCAATCGGTCCATTGGTATCTGATATCTGAGATATGTGTATACATATACAGTAATATATAAATATGTATATTATTGTTGTTTTTGTTAAGGAAGCTTGGAAAAATTTTTGATTAGTAGGTATAAATGTGAAAATATGAAAGCATACTTTAGGGCGCATATTTTATTATCGGTAAAGTGGTGAAGGGTATAAAAGATTCGGCCCAACCAAATATAGAACCCGCTCTTGTTTAATATATATTTGTATATTTTTAGATTTTTTTAATTAAGATAAATTTTATTTAAAATTAGTAATTTTAAAAATAGTTTTGGTACTTATTTTTGGAAAATATATCCATTTTGGTATTATATATTTAGATTTTTGAAAGTTATTTATTTTTAAAAAAGGTATATTTTCAAAATAGGTAATTTTTTTAAATTGGTTCTTTTTGAAAAATTGGAAGTTCTTTAAAATTTATTTAAATTTGTTAATTTTTCTTAAAATAAAAAGGTACATTTTAGAAAAATTTTTTTTTTTTGGAAAATATGTCCTTTTTTTGAATACATATTTGTATATTTTGAAAATATAACATTTTTTTTTTAATGTTTACTTTTCCTATAACTAAATATTTTTTGAAAATTGAGTAATTTTTAAAAAAATGTTCTTTAACTTTGGCAATTTTTCTGAAATTTTGTACTTTTTTTGAAAATAGTTATCTTTATTAATATTGGTGTATTTTTAAATTTGTTTATGTTTAAATATGTATCGTATTTAAAAAAAATTAAGATACTTTTTCTTGAAACTTTTATTTTATTAAGTACTTTTTGTAAAATTGCACTTTTTGAAAATTCAAACTATATTTAAAAAGGTAGCTTTTCTCAAGGGCAGACAACATTATTTATTTAATAAATATTAAACAATAAATATAAAAATAATAACTATTTTTAAGCATATTAAAGAATTTCTTATCCTCGATATTTTGTAAAAACTTACAATTTAATTTCAAATTAAATTTGCTTTAATTTAAAAAAAATTGTAGATTTTAAGCCATTTTAAAAACTTTAAAATAAAATGCTTAAATAATATAATTAAATAATAAAAGTCATTAAACCTCAAATACGAATATAATACTTAGTAGTAGCACTACGGTACGTATGAATTTTAAAAAATATACACATAAATATTAAGTATACGCATACGGTAAGTAATAAAATATTTGTATGAAATAACAAAACTATAAAAGCAATAACAAAATCTATTGAATTCTTATTAATTCCACGTTGTTGGTGTTGTTGTTGTGGCTATTGTTTAGTAAGTAAGAAAGTAAACACGATATCGCAATTAAAATTCAATATGAATTAGTGGCAACAAAAAGAAAAAATATGACGTCAGTTTGTATAATTCACTTTTTTGGTATGTATTTTTCATATACAATAAATATTTATAATATATAATTTTATTATTATTATTTTTTTTTTAAATTAAAAACTAAAGATGAAAATGAACAAAATAAATAACAAATAAAATTTGTACATACATACGTACGCATACACTTACAAATACACTTAAACATATACCTACATACGTATGAATGTATGTACTTGTACATACATGCTCTTTTAAACCCCCACTACAAACAACAATGTCGTTTTGATGTTTTGAATGGGAGCCAAGAAAAAAAAAAAAAAAAAACCAAAGAAGAAAAAATGATCTCATGCACACACAATAAACATAAATATTTAAATACATACATATGTATATGTAGGTAGGTATGTATATAAAGTATGTTTAAAAAAAATTGTACTAAAAAAACATATGTATTGTACAATACCTACAACATTTCATTTGTAATACAAACATATTTACATACATCATCTTTTTTTATGTATTGTTTGTATGTAAATGTATGAATGCATACACTCTTTTATGATAAGATTTCTTTTATGCTTTTTGTATGCACTAAAAAAGGTTTGCAACAATTGCATTCACCCACCCCTTAATGGTATTGAATTCTTTGCTTAACATTCTTTCATTCACATTCACTCACTCACTCACACTGTTACAGACCACTCATTTTTACGTTTTATTATTTATAGGAAATGATAAATAAAAAAAAAAAAAACAACTTACCTCCATCAGCATATGTTTCACAACCATAACCATCTTGATAGCCCAAATTCCAAGTGCCTTCATAGCGTGCCGTTGATACTGTACTCTCTCGCACACCATAACGACCTTTGTGTCCATCCTTGGACCATTCACCACGATAGACTTGTCGTCCTATTTGTTCTACACCTAAACCGTGGCGTCGGCCATTTTGCCATTGACCCTCGTAATGGGAACCGCTGGAAATAAGGAGAAATTTATTATTTTAAGAATTAAAAAACATAAGAATAAAAATATAGGTCTAGTTCAAATTGTAAACGTAAGTTTAAGAAAATTATTAAATATTTTATTTCTTCAAATCTAAAACGTAACTATTTTGTATTAATTAAAGAAAATATGAAAATATTTTTTTCAGACTCCCTCGATTGGGCTTCAATTTCCGAAAGCAACCGATAAGAAACAACTTTGTATTGAATATACAAGTTATTGAAGATATTTCACTGTAACACATTTGAAGATATTTTTGGTATTAATACAAAGTATTATAGTGTAAAACCCCCTTTAAATTTTATTAATATATCTCCAAAATGTGACTTGCGTCTTGTTCACAAGGTTTACAGCCAGCAAGACGGACGGATGGACGGACATCGTTAAGTAGATATAGAAAGTAATTTCAAATAAAATCTTATAATAAACATTAGCACAATCTCATTATACCTCATTTAAAAAAAATATTTTAATTTTTATAAATGAAATTTTAAATTTTCTCACAAAAAAACTAAATTGCAAAAAAAAAAAAAAAAAAATCCAATTAATTTTGTTTGTAATTTTTTTTAATAGAATAAAATCATAATTTTATTATAAAATTTACACTAAAGGTTAATTGGTCAGGATTTGTTCCTTAAATACATTATCATTTCTAAAACTAAAAAATTAAAAAAAATTCACTAAGATTCGACACCGATTATATTTCAGTGATGGGCAGTGATAATGAACTTATCTTAAATATATTCCATAAATCACACAATTTTTTTTTATATTTTTATTTAGGAAGTTTTTCTGTTAATTAAATTTCATGCATTCAAAATTCAAAATTCAGTATGGCAATTCTAGCGAATTTTACACTTTTAATTTACCACTGAAAAATAACATCATTAGTTAAAGCTCATTTAAATTTGGTTGTAGATTAAGCGAACAACAAGTTAAACTAAATTTAACTAATACTTAAGTGAAAAACTAGCTCTTAAAGTATTCACTACATTTAGTTTACTTCAAGTAAAAATTTTTTTAACAAAAAGAACACAATTTAAAGAGTATTATTTTCGTATTTTTAATTTTGTGAAATATAATTTATATCATTTTAGATGGAGAACTATATTTTATTCACAAATTAAAAAAACTTAGAAGTGGTGTTCAAATTCTTCTACAGAATACATTCAAATATTTTGTATGAAAAAATATTTTTATGGAAATGGGTATTTGATGCTCCATATACCTTTGCACTTCAATTGTATATTGGATTTTAAAAATTTTATTAACTAATATCCGCGGATGTAGCCAGGGGATAACGGACGTACGGACGTACGTAATTATACCACGATAATGATTTAAAATGCCTCACGAAAAAAAGTTGTAAATGTACCCCTTTAGAAATGAAGATTAGTATGTTCTTATATGATTCCCAAAATATTACATCTCAATGTTTACATTTACGTGAGCTGGACCATTTTTAAAACACCTCTGAAATTACGTATTTATTTCAATATTATTATCAAAATTTTACTTATAAGAAAATTAACTTCAAATTATAATAGAGGCATACTACAACCATTAATATTCATTTAAATAATTATTATGTCACTTTTCAGTCGCAGAATATTAAGATTTTACTAACATTTGTTATCATATTTTCTTTTTTAAAACATGTAATTTTAAATATTTCGGACATTTTTCAAAATATATTAGGTTATAATGTACCATAGGAATGGTCTATCCTGTTACTATTGAAGATAACACGTAATTAACCCATTAAAAGCTAGAGGGTAAATTTTATGCATTTAATTCCCAAAAGGTTAAATTTGCAATTTTTGCAAATAAGTCGCATGCACTTAAATATTGATAAATTTATGAAAACTTAATAAGTTCATTAAAAACCGCAACAATAATCGAATAAAAAGGAGTTTTTTAAATTTAACCGCCTTTTACACCAATTCGCAGATTTTTTGATAAGTTTATGATTTTGAGGATATTTATGTCCTTAACTAATCATTTATTTGCCGTTAAAATTAACTTAACCAATTATGGACCGGAAATCCCAAAATATTGTTTGTGCAACTAAAGGGTTAAATGAATGTACATATCAATAGTATTTAATGAGAGCTTTCAAATGATGCGTTAAAATATAATTTACGATGAAAAATGTCCAAAATATTGAAATTTTAATAAAATACTATTTAAAATAAAATCATTGAAAAATCATTTTACTAAAATTTTAATTTCGCGAGAATGAAAACAAATTTTAAATTATTTTTTGTTCAATATATATTAGACGTCGTTTTTCTATCTTATGTTGTAACTTTTTTGACAAAAAAAAAAAAAAAAAAAACTGTGTATACTGTCGATAAATGATATAATTGATCCGAAATATTTTGGGAGTTAGTTTTAAACATTACAGTCTTTAATTTTAGGGGGTACATTTGCAACTTCTTTTGTCCCCATACAAATCAAGGCACTTTAATGTACATATATGTAATTAATTATTATAAACATAATACATCTGTAAATTTTCATGATTATTAACCATTCTAATTTTGAGTTATTAATAAAAATGGTCTGGTATCTACGCATTTTTTATACTTAATATTTTCAATTTTAATTAAAATGGAACTTATCACAAAGTTTTTATTAATATCTCAGAATCCAATTAATCCATTACAGTTAAAATTTGTATAAAGCTGTTGACGATAATACGAAATAAAACTCATTTTACTATATAATATTAATGTAATGTTGACCATATTTTGTCCGCCCGGCTGTCTTTCTGGACTATTAAACTTTAACCCCAAATATTATATTATAATCTTGGTTTTAATAAATTCAAGTACATATTTATACTAATTATTCAAACCAAGGGCTTTACTATTCCTATTATAATTTCTCTAAATGTCATAAACTTTTAATTTATCAATCAATAACTATAACTTCAAAGAGAGTTTGCCAAATAATTTGCAAATGAATTTAGTTCATATTGACTTATGGATATTATTCTCAAGATTATTGATTGATTTTTTTTGTTAATTTATTAAATAAGAAAAAGTTATAGACTTAAGTTATGTAAAATATTTAATAAAAAGAACGTAACCACTGCACAGTGTCACATTTGGCAGTTTTAGAACGACAAAAATCCAGTTTTGGAGATATTGGTGTGAAATTTTATTTTCTGTTAGTAGATAAGGCCGTAAACATTCCCACTAATAATGGGCGGGAAAAATTAATGCCACTCCCATACTGAAAATTTACTTATTTTTTTTTTAATTTCGTATAAATTTTTGTAAATTTTATTAAAATAAAATATATTTTAATAGTGGGCGTGGCAAGAACTAATCACACCAATCTTAGTGTTACATTTTCATAACAAATTTTTTGTCATTACTTTCAAATGATTAAACAATTCTTCAAAAATTATTAATATGAGGTACCGCACATTTTTTCAAATATTTTAAAAGATCGCAAAAAGTCGCAGCCAATATTCTCAAATTTAATTTTATAGATGTTCTTTTATACAACAAGCGTATCTTTAGATTGGAACTCGTTGGAATTTTTTAATTCCAGCCCATTGAAAATAGAATTTACCAAAAACTATATTTTTTAACATTATGATTTCTTTTAAATGAAAGACAATATATTCAGTACTGATTTTTTAACTTAGAAAATTATAACAGAATAATTTGTAATAATTAATTATTACATATCAAAAAAATTATATCAATATCTGCCGTATTTACAGAGATATATGAAGTTAAAGTAAACATACTTTTTTACAAAAGTTGTAAATAAAATTAAAATATTTTCAAAAGTTGCAACTTTGAAAGTCCATATTTCGCGCTATGGGCATTTTCCAATACTTTCAGTATTTTTTCCATAATATATGATATGTTAAATAATAAATGCAAAACGAATTGCTTCAATTATTATACTTTTATTTTCATATTTTTGTCGTTCTAATTTGGATAAATGTGACACTGTGCATTGTATACAAACTTTTTTAACTCTTCAATTTTATTTGGAAAATATTTTTTCTTATCATAGCTGACGCAAATTTGGTTAAATATTTGAAAAATGTGAACATATCTTTAAGAATAGAAAATAACAAAAATGTTTTCACTGTTCTTGTCACAATATCTGTTCCCATGTGAAAAACAAGTACTAAAGAGCTATACGAAAATATTTTATTACACCTTATTTTGAAGACCGAAGACTTATTTGAAAACTCGTTTTCATTTTATATAGTATGTCATTGAATGCAAAACTTTTGCCTTCTCCCTGACAAAAAAAGAGAGTAGGCAATGATTTTTTCTTAAACAGATCGCCACTCTTATGTACATTGCTTTTTTGGAAAGAGTATGCATATTAAGACTCCTTTATCGGCACTTAAAGTTTATTATTTTAAAAATTGTAACGAACGTAATAATTTTCACAGTAAATTGCAATGAATACAGTAAAATATTCTATGTACAAATTATTTAATTCTGATAAGATGTTTTTAAACTCAAACCTCAAATTTAAAAATCAGATTTTGTCATAGTTTGGCTCAGGTTTTTTTCTATAAAATTTTTTTCCAATGAAGTAATTTAAAATAGTTGCTTATAAAAACAACGAATAATCTGGTTAACATTCATTTAATTCGAGCAAGTATTTTGAAAGTAAGAATATTTCTTTCAGACAGACAAACAGACAGACATACCGAAGACGAATAAAGATAATATTGAAAATCATATGGAGCAATATTAATTGTAATTTACTGTTTTCTTAGTATAACATATGGAATGATTAACTTATATGTACCTTTTTTCACCTCTATAGGTTTTAGAAGACATGTTTTTTATAATTCATGTATTTTCAAAGGACTTATAATGAAACTAAAGATCTACAGCCTTATTCATAATAATTTTGAACAGTTTATAAAAGGTTTTATTAAAGGTTAATAAGAAATTTTGAAAATTTATTATTCATAAACACTTTTTTGTTTTATAAACATTTAATAAAACTTTATAAAATTGTAAAATTTTATTGTTGGTGAGAACTTACTTTAACAGTTTGATAAAATAAATTTTTATAACATTTTGTAAAGTTTTAAACATATTATTTTATATTTAGGTCTTATTGCACAGTTCCATAGAGTGAAATTTTTAACTGCACAAAAATCTTTTATACAGACTCCGGATAGTAATTAGAATATTAAAGGTATTCACCTCAGAAATTGCAACTTTGCAAGACCCTTGCAAAGTAAGTTGTGCAAAATTTATTCTATGTGGTTGTTGTTGTGTTTACAATAATCGATGCAAAATTTCTACTTTGCAAGGGGCTTGCAAAGTTGCAAATATTTAAGGTGAATATCTTTATTGTTTCAAATGCAACTGTTATTGCTTTCAGTTGCATAAAATAAAATTATGGACAGATATTTTGCAAACAAATTTAAAGTATTTCTGCACAATATATGTGTGAATAAAACATCAATGTTCTTTTAGCTTATTAAGAGTAAGACCAAATGGACTTGTA
Organism: Protophormia terraenovae; assembly: GCA_951394005.1. Classification (NCBI taxonomy): domain Eukaryota; kingdom Metazoa; phylum Arthropoda; class Insecta; order Diptera; family Calliphoridae; genus Protophormia; species Protophormia terraenovae. The sequence continues at coordinate 3,007,492 of OX596074.1, read as the reverse complement.
CTTTGTTTGTTTCTAAAACCAAAGAAGTTCGTATAATTTGAAACCCACCATTAACAAAAATAAAAAACGTATCAACTATCTGGCCAAATACTAAAAAAACTAGTGTCCGTTATATCTCTACTCTAGTTGAAACTTTTCCGCAGATATCTCTTAAACAAAAGCCATTGAAATTGTCTATAAATATTTTTTTTTAACAAAAATAGGTGGACTAGATGGATTTTGATGAGTTAAACAAGAATCTTTATTTTATTCGCAGCATTACTAGCTTTAAGAAAAAGAAGATAAACTGAATCATTTCTGATGTTTTCACTTAAAAAAAAAAAAAAATTTAGTAATGAAAAAGTTTTTTTCGGACACATATTTCAAAATAACTCCGAAACTATTGAGCACATAAAAAAATTAAGTTTAGGTGACTCGAACTTATGTCAATCGTAAACACCGTTCTTGAGTTATGAGGAAATATACTAAGAGTAATGGCCTTACTATGGGCGAAATATTAGACACGCCCATAAAAAAAAAAAATCCAGACCTGATGGAAAAAAACTGAAAAGAGATTCGTGTTTAGTACATCAAAATGGATCAAGTCCAAATATTCGTCTTTGGGGGAGGATTTTTTTGTTGACCAGTGTAATTCATAATATATGAAAAAATATTAATTAACAAGCGCGAATGTTATATTCGGCCCGGCTGAATCTATATACCCACCATCAACTTGTTCAAATTTTACGTTATATGGGAGCGGGCGGTAAAGTGGGCAGAGTTTACATTGGTCCTTGAGCTTTTTTAACACAATTTGACCTTATATGGGACGTGGGCCGAGTTTATATCGACCCCCATACTATGTATATGAAATTTCGTTGTCGTACATACTTTTTGATGGTGGGTATAAAAACAAAATAGGTAATTCGTGATGTACATAAAATCAAAACAAAATAATTATTCGAGTATTTAAAATAGTCCACAAATTAATATACCAAAAAGCTCATGAATCCCTTTGCTTCCATAAGCTATTAAATTGTTTAAGCATTAGACACATTTTCTAATAAAAATTAATATATTTTTTTTTTTGTAAAAAAGACATGAAATAAAATAAAAACTTAAATGTTTTTTTAAATAACGAATAAATTTTCAATATTTTATTTATCACTAATAGAAAATAAACATAGCATTGCCAGAACAAAACAAAAACTGTTTAATAGTTATTAAACTGTTTACAATACATTATGAATAATGTTTTTATTATAAGAGGTTAATAAGGAAAAACAGTTTAATATCTATTTTGTAAAATAAACCCAAAATACGAATTTATTATCAATAAGACCGCTAATTTATATACTTAAATTATAATTTTTATTTATACTTATTACACAATAACTCACCTTGGCCATATATATGCTCCCGACACCTCAAAGCCATAATTCCAGGCACCTGCATAAGCACCCTGATGTTTTGGTCCGGTACACACACCATGACCATGAGCTTTACCTTCATCCCAACCGCCACAATAAGTGCCACCATCTTCGAAATCAAATCGTCCACCACTTATTTGTGGTCTTTTGCCCGTTGAGGTAGCAAAATTACTAGTTGGACCACCCGAACCCGAACCGGCTCCATCACCTAAACTTATCATACCATTCTGTTCGACTTGCTGCATGATTTATCCAATTTGGATAAATGCTGGTTGTTAAAAATTTAAAATTCGTTTTGTTTTTTTTTGTTTTAGTTTTAGGTATTTGTTAGTGTTATTTTCTTTAGATTTCGTTAATTCTTAAGCTTTTTCGCCAATTGGGAGTTTTAGTGTTTACAGATTTATATGATCGCTGGTTTATTGTTATAGTTGTAATTGTAGTTGTCTTCCTCCTGGTCGCCTTTAATCGTTCACAATTAAAGCTAAGGTTTTTTATTATAACTGACTTTAGCCTTTTGTGTTTTCGACAATTTTTCATTGATTTAAACAATTGTTTATTTGGTAATTTGTTGTTGTGTCGACCAATACTGGTAACGGGCATTTGAGAATTAATGGATTTGATTTCGTTTTATTTTTTTCTTTCTTTCTTCTTCTGCTTTCTTTTACTTCTTCAATTTATTGTTAATGTGGTTTATATGGTAGGTGTATATGTGTATGATGGCTATATGTGTTTATGGTAGTGGTTGTGTGCGGTAATATTTCGGCTGTTTGTTGGCGTTAGGAGTGAGTAAATTTGATTTCGTCTAATATTTTTGTTATCTTTATAATTTCTAGTCATTCGTTTTTCGTTTTCATTCATTTAGTGTAAGTTTTACTTTAAATTTTGCTTTTGTTTTGTAATCACTTGTTTATTTATTTTCTTAAAACTTAATTTGTTGTGTTTTAATTATTTTTTTTAATATTACTTTTTATTATATTTATTGTAGTAATTTCTTTTGTTGTTTTATTTATTTAAATTATAAATATTTATTTATATTCGTTTAAATATTTTTTTCTTTTATTTTTGAAGATTTGATTTTTCACTAAAACGCGAACAATTTTTTTTACAAAAATTTATTTGTACGGCATACTTAAAAATTTTGTTTAAATTTGTATTTTATGCAGCCATTTAAACAAAATTATCGTAGATTTACAAATATAAACTGCTACTAGCGGCAATCATTGTTAATTTATCATCAAAGAAAATTTTTGACTAGAATTAAAATAAAAAAAAAAAAAACAAATTACAACGAATTTTTTTAGATTAAATACGTTTTGAGAAACATTTTTATTAAACTAAAGGGGCTTGGGTACACTTTTTCTATAAAAACGGACACCATTTTAAATAAAAATGCTATAAGGATTTAAAATTTAAGGATAAAAAGGATATTGACTCAAAACAAGCAGAAAAAACAGGGCTACCATTTTTCAAAATTATTTAATAACGTTGTGATCATTGCAATCAATTATATGATTATAAAAACCATGTTATGGTTATAATAAATGCAACTCACGGTTCTGCAATCATATTGTGTTTGATAGGGGACATTTTATAAGTCATGATTTAAGTGATTATAAATTATATTTTATCATATTTTAAGCGTAAAATATGATAAAATATGTTAGCTATAAATATAATATAATTACAAGTTGTTTGACAGATTACTATAACCATAATACAGTTATATTTAATATTTATTTGAAGTAGAGCAACTAATTTGCCAACTTTGAAAAATAATGCATTATACTTTCCAAATACTAATCTAAAAGCTTCAGCACATGAAAACAAAGCTAAAGGCTGCTAAAATTCATTATGTTTATAAGAACATAAACAAATTACAGTCCTTCGACCCGGATGCTGCTCTCAAAATTTTTTCTCCAACACAATTTTTTACTTCTACTATTCTATCTCTAAAAGTATCAGCTTCAAAAAAGTTATCTGGTTACTTTTTATGTTTATTTAATAATTTTTATGATACTCGGATTGATAAGCTTAAAATTTTAAAATCTCTACCTTCAGAACTGAACCTTTTCTCCTTTAAATAGTTTCTTTAAAAATGCAGTGTAGGTGAAAATAAAAAATTCATAGAATAATAAATTTTTACTCAGGGCCAACCAATTAATTATAAATAATATGAGTATTATTATTATTATTTGATATACTATCTTTCGTCAATGTTTATTTAAATATAAGTATGTATTTTCTATTAAGATTATGTTTTTTTTTAATAACTAACACAATACATACATAAATATGTAGAAAAAAAGGATAGAAAAATCCCTAGAAGCAAAACTTTGCAGAAAAAAACACTTAATAAAAATAAAGATTTCTTAGTAGAAACATAATAATTTATTTTTTAGTATCTCTTCTGTTTGAAATTCTATTAAAATATTTGTTTTTTCTTGCTATTTATTTGTTAGTATGAGTAGGGAAATAGTTTTTCTTCTTATTGTTATTTAGTGTTATTGTTTTAATACAAGCAAAATTTTTAAATGAAAAAGCTCAATGTTATGTTATAAGTGTGGGGAGGCAGCCTGAACAAGTGTATATGAGTGGGTGGTTGGTTGGTTGGTTGTTTGGTCGGGCTGACGTTTTGGTCGTTGGCTGGTCTGTTTTATTTGCCAAAGAATTCTTATTGTGCTAGGCAAAACTATATGTCTAATATAACTTAATAAAATAAAATATAAAAAAAGACAAAAACAGACATGCAAACAAGTAATGACACTCTATTCTACTGTAAATCATCATCATCATCATCATAGTATTCTTTAAATACACGCACATTTTATTTACCAAAATTTTTAAAAGGCTTTACTGCTCAATAATTATTTCTTCATTTAGTTGTAACGATAACAATTTATTTCTACTACTATCGTATTTATAATAACTATTCGTGGCAATTTGATATTTAGTTATTTTATTTACTTGAGATATTGTTGATAGTGATAATAGAAGAGTATAAAAATCAAATAGAATAATGAAAATAAACCACAAAACCAGGTTGCTAATTTTATTAAATTCATGGTCTTTTAACCGTTTTTAAAGATACAAAGAAAATTATTAGCTAAAATAAAAAATATGTAATAATTTTAATAAAATATTTGTAGCAGGGTTGGGGGGGTAATCATTGCTTTTGGTAATCTATTACATGTACAATTACAATCAACCAGTAATTTGTAATTGAAAATTTTAAATTACAATTACAGGTTAATTGTAATTGAAAATTTTAAATTACAATTACATGTAGTTGTAATTGAAAAGTTCCAATTACAATTACAAGTAATTGTAATTGAAAATTTCAATTACTAATTAACTTCGAAATGTATAAGTTTTTTAAAAAAATAATTATTGTATGGCATTAAAAATATACAAAAATACCGGAAAGAAAAATCGTATGTTGAATTTTTTTAATAGCATTTCGATAAACTTTAATTTTAAAGAATTTAGGAGTGTAATTAATTACAATTATGTTCAATTACATTGTAATTGTAATTGGAAATTGTCATTAAAAATGACAGTAATTGAAAATGTTCAAGTACAATTACTTGTAAAGTAATTTAATTGAAAATGTAATTATTAACCCCCAACCCTGATTTGTAGTTAAATAAATACAAAATATAATTAGATGTTTAAAATACTAAACTCTTGCTGAGTTTTTAAAAAAGAGTTGGAGAGAATAACAAAATTTTACCATAAAGAAAGCTACAGGGCTCTAAATTTATCCACTTCAAAAAATAATTACATTAAAATGGATCTATGCTTTCAGAGGACTAATATTTTCTTATTTTGGTATAATAAAGCAAAGCTAAAAATTAACTAGGATTATATCTTTTAAATACTAAGCTATAAGAAACTTAAACTTGTATATAGGAAATTCCATAGCAATATGCTTTTTAGGGCTCTAAATTGGACCTTAAAATATAACTAAGTTTTCAGAGGACTAATATAATTAAAATTCTAAATTACTACGATAAAAAAATATACTAGAAATTCCAAACGTAAAGTTTAAGAAATTTAAATTTGTAACTAGAAAGTGTGAACATAAGTGGAGCTAGGTGACCACTTTCAAAAGGAAAAAATTAAAAGAACCTAAGATTTAAGAAGGCTCTTTTCAACTAATTTTGAAATAAAAAAAAAAAAAAAAAATTTGATAAGTTTAGATTTTTTAAAGCCTGAATTTTGAATTTGTTTTGCAAAATTTGAAGTGGAGAATCAAAGAGTATGATCTAAGCTTTAAGAAACTTAAACTTTTAACCAGAATATTTGAACACAATGTGAGCTGCTGGCTGCTGACCACCTTAAAGAAGGTATATAATAAAATGTATCTAAACTTTCAGAAGGCTGATCTTATATTATTTTGGTAAAATAAATAAATAAAATGTAGTAATAAACTGGGATTAGATTTTAAATATCCTAAACTCTTCTTCCGTTAAAAAAGATAGAAGAGAGTCAATGAGCTAAACCAAAGCTTGAGGAAATTTGAATTTGAACATAAGTAAGCTCCTGAACAATAAATTTTACCAGCTTTAATTTTACCACCTTTAAGTTTGAATACCTTAGGATGGATACGATAATTTTTTTTTAAAGCTTGCACTTTTGATTTGTTAAAAAAAGTTGATGGGTAGAGTCAAAGAGTAAGATCTAAGCTTTAAGGAATTTTAATTTTTAACATAGAAATTTAAACATAAGGTAAGTTGGAGGCCGCTAAATATGACCACATTTAAAAAGGAATACATTAAGATGGACCTTTCAGAAGACTAATTTTAACTAATTTTAATAAATTAAATAAAAGCTCAAAATGAATTGACAATTACATCTTTAAACTCTTAAACTTTTAATTCATTTTTAAATAATTTGTTAAACATGACCAGGAGATTTAAACACTAATCAAATGAGAGGTTCAAATTAATTGAGATTAAAAATTCAAAAGAATCCTTAAAGATCAAAACCAAAGCTTTTACATATTTTGTTAAAATAAAAGAAGCAAGATACAAAGAGCTAAAAGAATTTTAAATTTATAACCAAGAAATTTGAACGCAAAGTGGAGCAAAAAGCCTCTAATTTTAATCCCATTATAAAAAATCATTAAGTTGAACCAGTGCTTCATAAACATTAATCTGAAAGACTTAAGTCTTGAACATAAGGTTTGCTAAAGGCGATCGCTTTTTAAAGTTCATAAATAACATTTTAAGTTTCCACGAAACCTAAGGGAGAAATTATCAATGAACTATTTCTTCTTCTAATTATACCCGACAAAATTAGCTTTGCTAACTTCCAAACATAGACAGCAAGAGCTCTTGCTAATTGCAATTTATTTATGGTTCCTAGAAACGGATGCTGATGGATAAAGCTGTAATCATATATAAAAACTCAGCGTTGATGACGCTTATCTAGAAGCTCAATGCTTAAACACAAAGCGAGTTAACCAACCTTATATGTGTTAAAATCTTTAACGAAAATTTATACCGAATTGGTATCAGGTTAACACCAGTTCAGTATCATAATTAAATATCTATTCTATGTATTTAAAAGTTGTAAACGAACGGTATCAAAAAGTCAACTCTGTTTATTGTCAATTTTGAATCATAATTTTTTCCTTAGTGTAAATAATTTCATTTTAAGTTTCAATGAAACTCAATGAAAAACTGTCCATTAATAATAATGAGGTGTAAAGTAACACTGAGAAAAGGTATTCCTTCTGCTGTACACAATAAGAGCTCTTGCTAATTGCTAATTATTTATGGCCCTTCGAACTTGATTCAGGATTACAAAACGGTATAAATTACTATAATCTTCACATTGATTAATCTAAAGTAAAAATATCAATACTTGAACAAAAAGCGAAGTGCTTAAGTTAACTGCCTTATAGAGACTTTTAAGATACCCATGCTTTTGATTATGTTTCAGTGAAACTCTTATGGAAAATTACCTATAATATACATATATGAATTAAAATGTTTAACAAAAAACATAAATTCCATTTTGTTATTGTTTCATTTTAGTCCACAAATTCGGCTTTTGCATCGCCAGTCAGAACACAATAACTATTTTTTTATGGCCATACGAACTGGATGTAAACAATTTCAAATTGTGAAACGTCATTGTTAAATCCAATCGTTCAACAGCCTATTAAAATTAACTGCCTTTTACAAACTTTTTATGTACTAAAATGTACTCTTTAGGTCTAAAGAAAACTCAATTGTAAAATACTAAATGTTGGTAATGATTATTGCAGCTATTTCATGCTACTGATATTTTATTACAGTCCAGAAACTTTGGTAACCCCTAACATAGACAAAAAGGGCAATTACTGATAGAAACTCATGTATGATCCTTCGAGCCGAATGTTATTAACAAATCTAACAGGTTTATTTCCTATTTTTTTAAAAGCTCTTAAAGTTTGACAAGATCTTTAATTACCTTTAATTATAGTGCCAAACTTTAACTGACTAAAATAATTTAAATCTGAGTACTTTCATATTTTTTTCTTTTTTGCTCTTAAACTAATGAATGAATATTACACATATTGCACTATGGTACTTTTGCGTTTATTTAGTATATTAAAAGAAAATTATAAATATTTATTATTATTTAAAATGATTTGATTGTGTCGAACTAACAAGTAGCCGAGAAAATTTTTTGTATAATTTTTTTGTTACGATTTAGATTTTTTTCTCGATATTGTAAAAGTGTAAAACATGAAATACATCTAAACACATATTGAAATAAACAGAAAATATATTTTATATTTAGAGCAGCAATACTAAAAGTTGAGATGGTAGCAATGCAAAAATTTAAATAAAAATTTTGTGTAAACGCCATAAAATACAAAAAAAAAAAAAAAATATATATATATATATATATATATATATATTTTCAAATTTTGCTTAAATGAATTAAATTGAATTGTGTATGAATAATATAACAAGATAAAACTTAAAGGAAATTTAAATAATATAAAATTGATTTGAAAAAGAAAACAAGAAAAACCTAAAGGAAAAAAAAAAAAGAATTAAAGATAACAGCAGCTGTATGAGTGTGGGAATATAAAGAGCTAAATTAAAATTTCGAAAATTTTCGAAATTTTCAAATATATGTATATTGAACATAAAAAAGAAAAGAGCTAATAGGAAAAGAGCATTAGAATATTTAGAAAAATTACAAAAACAAATACACTCTATTAGTATAATGAAAATTGCTGCTGATCAGCTACAAATTTAATAACAGATACATACAAATACGTTTTTGGGGGTCTGTGTTTAAAAGTAAAAATTTTCTTTTGCTAATGTTCGAAAAAAAAAAAAATAAAATTTAAGTAAATTATGTCACAGATAAACAGGGATTTTTTTAAAGCAAAAAATATATAAATATATATGTAAATATGTAGAGATTTTCGTAAGCATTATTTTTTTATCTTTGGCAAAATTAATTGATTTTTTCTGGTTCAAATTTGAGGCTGTTAAACCCTTTTCTTGAAAATTCTTTAATTTTTTTATAAACACTTTTGGTTTTGGTTTTTTATAAATTTTTGTTGTTTAGATTTTTTCTTTAATTTAAAATTCACTATTTTTTTTAATTTTTTTTTCTTGTTCTATTTTATTTTATTCAAGCACACGCGTTATATTTTTAGATATTTTTTCAACATAATATACAGCAAGAATAAAAGATAAAAAAAAAAAAAAATCGTAGAAAAGAAAATTATTTTTAGGTTCACAGAAATCAAGTATTAATTCAAATATAAAATGAATTTAGTTCAATAATTTTTCAACACTGCACTTAAAACTTTGTTTTAATTTCTTAATTTCTCTTTTAAAATTCATTTCTTTTTTTATAATTTTGCAATTTGTTATAATTTTTTTAAGATTTCTGTTGATTAAATATAATAAATTAAAGCTCGTTGGACATGCCTTAAAAAAATTGCTTTAGAATAATTTCCAAACAGTATAGACTGGCACTTGTAGTAGCTGGGACGAACAATGTGGGCTAAGATTTTATGACTGATGGCCACAAAAGTAATAGTGAGCTTATACCAAAAAAAAAAAAAAAAATTAAATAAATAAAAAAAAAAAAAAAAAATAGAATCGAAATGAAATAAACGAAAGTACGAACGAACGAGCGAACAAACCGTGCCACTAAATTGCGTACCGCACGCCTTACGCTGTTAAACGAAATGAGAAATTGAAAAATTAATAGCAACAGCAAAAAATAACAAAAACAAAAAATATAATAATCTAAGCGACTATACACACTCCACAACCACCCCACCGATGGTGATCAGTACGTAAAGAATGAAAAAAACCTAGTTATTTGACGATCTCAACCGTTCAACTTACCCACCGAAAACAACAAATAGTGACTGCACGATACACGTTCAAAATTCGAAAAGAACAAAATTTCTTTCGAAGAGCATTAAAAGGCAACATCTATGTATTTATATATCTCTTCTTGGGTGAGTTCACTAAACAGGAGCAAACAAAAATTCACCTGCATTCGAAAGCTACAAATGAACTTCTACACATATTTAAATTTATTCTCTCTTTCGAAAAAAGTTGCTCTCAATTAGAAACAGCTGATAATTTTCTATATATTAAAAATATTTTTTCGATATTCAGTTAAGATCTCTATCAGCTTTTAAGTTAATTTTCGATATACTTTACATTAGGGCGTTTGTAATATATACATATTAGCCGACTGTCAGTCGTTTAGTTGGTCTTTCGTTTTGGCAATTGACCTCCACATGAAAACATCAATCAATACATCTGGAAAATTTGTGTGTGCTTGCGTGTGTATGTGTGTATTTGTGCATGTTTTCAGGGAATCATACGTAAGAGGGCTAATATTATTTTAATTAAAAAAAAAAAAAAACACACAAAAATTTTAAAAGTAAACAATTTTAAAATAAAATTCCGGAAATTATTTTAAATTTATCTACTAAAAGTAATGAATGAATACATTCGAAAGATATTCAGATATTTTTTATTGTCACAGTGCATCAGTCAAAATGGGCATAATATTTCCATCGTTCTGATGATATAGTTAATTAAACTGTTTGATGATTTAGAGTGGAATTGATGTTATTGCTATAAAAATTAAATATTATAAAAAAAAGATTTTTGATCATAAAGTTTACAAATTAAATTGTTACTCTTTTTTGAAGTAAAATTCTCATGTTTTGATATCAATGGATAATTTTTCATATACATTTGGAGAGTTTAATTTGACTTCGAAGTGGAAATAATACCTTTTTAAAATTAATCTCATGCTAAGTACATATTTTAGAAACAAACCTGAACCTTAACTATCTCTAAGTGAATTGTAATATATAAACACAATTTGTATTCTTTCAATCCATGAAATCTTCCTATACATTTGTTATATTATTTTCCACTAGTCTCCGTATTGATTGATACTAAAATTTTTTATGACAAAAAAAAAAGTTCTAGAAATCTGTAGATCTATCAGAAATAATTTTGAAATATATTAATAATATTTGTGTTATAAATCGGAATAGGCCTTATATGATAGCTATGATCAATTATCGAACGATTATACTAAAATTTGATTAGATATTATCATAATAAAATAATACTTTCCGTCGAATAAATAGCTGACTACTGAAAATTTTTTAAACATTTTAAACGATATTACACAGAAAAAATAAAAAAATCAAATCAATCACCAAATATGTTAGTAATTCATTCAATTAAGAGAATTTTATAATTTGCACCTCCCACCAAAATGATTATATCAATTACAAAAACTGTAAAAAATTTAAAAACAGAATAAATTCCAATTGAAAAATTAATTAAATCTATTTTAATCTATTTTTTTATTCTTATTTTAGTTTTATTGAATATATTTATTAAATTTTGATGCTAAATTAAACAGTTGTGTTAATTGAAAAATTTATGGTAATAATTTTTTTTAGTGTATATTTTTATAACATATTTTTGATAATTTCTCTTTTAAATATTTCTATTTTGATAAAGGGAATTATTTTTATTAAATATTACATGGTCTTTTTAACCATTTCCATACACTCTATTACGAATTTTAATGAAGATGTTCCATTTTAAATTTTTATCATAATCTCAACTTAACACTGAAAGGTTTTTTCATAATTTTTACCAATATCTTTATATTTTGCGACTTATTAAAATTGAGATTTTGCAACATCTTTGGCAATGTTAAGTGTCAATAATTTATTTTTCAAGCTGTGTAAATTATTTTTAGAGTTGGGGAAGTGCAGTTTCCACTAAAACTTAGTGAAAGTGCATTTTACATTTTTAACTACAATCTTTACTTCTTAGTGGTGAGATGAAAAATATCAGCCTAACTAAGTATGGTGGTAGTGCAACATTTTTTTCTTCACTAAATACTTTAGTGCAAAAAACAACCTCCACTAATGTTAGTGGAACTTAGAAATTGTTCACTAAATTGAAAGATGAGCTAATGTTTTTTTAGACTTTATTCTCTGAATACAAAAATCACCTTAATTTATACCTATTGGTTTAGAATTTATTCTGAGTCTATCTACTACCTTCTAATCAAACTACAGCTTGATTTTTAAATACAATTTAATAAAATGTTTTACTCAGATTTTTTATAGTCCAAGGACAAAGTCTATTGAAATTAGTTTCGATCGATCCATTATTTCACCTAGCCCCCATACAAATGATCTACGGGATACAAATGTACTCCCTTACACTACGTACAGACTAGCCTTTTTCTTGTTCGCACAAGAACTAAACGTCGGCAGAGCAACACACACAATTTTTTTTCATTTTTATTTCAGTGGGCAGAACATTTGTCGAACAAATCATAATGTTTTGGTTGCCGCTAGTGTCACTTCGATACTTTTACGTGCAGAGCCTCTTCTTCCACAAACAAAATGACGTTTGATGGCAGACATGCGAACAACGGTGTGCGAACAAGAACAAAACATGAACAACTTGGGTCCACACTAACCAAATGCATGTGCGCACAGCATTTAATTCAATGTGCGAACAAGAAAACGATTCGTGAAGGCCGCATATTACGTTAGGTTATAATGGTCGCCCACTATTGCGAGTTTACTCGGAGGTACTTAGGACCATTATGATGTCCTGTAAGGGAAGAAAGCTCCTCTCCCTTTCTATAAACAAAAACTAACGTTCCGTTTGTTCACATTGAAACCAATCCGTACTCCTAACAAACCTAATCAAGTTTGACAGTGGCATGTCATTGCGACAATCTAGATCGTAGAAGAGTTGTCTACCGAGGTGTCCAAGTCTACGCCCTTTTAGTGATGGACATTCGCATAACAAGTGTTGTACGGATTCTTCCTCATCTAAACAACTATTTTCTGGGTAACCCATAAGTTCTGACATACGCCTGATCATACAGTGTCCTGTGATAATATCTACAAGAAGCCTTGTCGATGACCTGTCAAGAGATAGTAATGCTCTAGTTCTACTTCGAGATCGAATGGCCAGAGAGTCCTTGACAGTCTACAAGTGGTTATTAAGGACCACCTGAGTTCCATTTCATTTACCGCCCATTTATCAAGAGTATTGGATATTGCAACGAATGGGGTGAGAATGTCTTAGCAAGCGAATCCAAAGACGATGCATTTACTGCGCATTCATCCGCCATTACGATACCTCGTATACCTGTATGGCCCGGAACTCATATCAACACCACCAGAAGGTATCTTAGCTAAGTTAAGGAGCGTATACAGTTGTCAACACATCTCGATCTTATAATCAGGGAATTCAGAGTCTTGATTGCTGCAAGGTTGCCTACATATACATATATCAATGTTCGAAGCGCAGAAATGAAATTTCTACATTGATGGCATATACTTAGGCCTGGAAGACTGCACAGTGTACACGAGTTGAGTAATCTGAGAGACATCGAAATGTCTAAGTCATCAGAGAAAATACCCGAGCCAGAGGTAATATCCGTCTTCAATCCATCAGTGAATATGGAGATTGCATATTCCTTAAAAACGGAATTTGTTTGCCCACTCTTCTCTATATGGGATTCTAGTGTCGAAATTGTACTCCCTTAAATATAGAACTATTTTAATGAAATTTGGCATGAATAAGTTTTATATAAAGCGTTATGCACCAAATTTCATGAATATCGATCCACAATTAGCCATAGCTCTCATAAGAAAGCGATTTTCTTATGAGAGCTATGGCTAAAACGTGCATAAATGTCATACAGACGATAGATCAGGGTAATATTTGACACAAATCAGTTTTATATAAGTAAATAGAAACCGTAGTGTAAAATTTTATGAGGATCGGCTCATAATTGACCAAAGCTCACATATAAGACCCACTTCGGGGAATAACCCTAAGGTGCATAAATAACATAATATTATTCAAACGTATGTTTCATAAAAATATGCACTGCGCTTAAATAAATAAAACAGGTATTGGCCACGATTACCCTATACACAATGTTGTAGGGCATCATATGGTCGGGTTTGACAGACTATATAATTCATACTTGTTTTTAAATTGTATTTTTATTTCAGGTTATTATTACTTTTTGGAAATTTTTTTCTTCGAAGAAATAATACTTTTGTAAAATATTATGCCGATAAATTAACTCAACAGACTTCTGTTAGTTGTACAAACTATGAAAAGGCAATAAAACAATGTTGAAGGATATCTTCTTCAAAATATTAAAAGAATTTCTGATATACATATGTAAATACGTGAAGGAGAAAGTTCATATCTTATCTCAAAGTTTCAAAAAGTAGATTTTTTTTTTTTTTTTTTAACAAATTCAATTTTGTTTATAGCCATTTATCAACCGATTTTCATAATATTCATTAGCAATATTCTCCATTAAATTCCTTATAATTTAATACAACTGTCCCTTATACATCGGGGCCTTTAGGAAAACTTATTTCAACATACATAAATAAAAAAAGGAAACGTTATTTAGATTCCTTAGAGAGGTGAATATTGCTTACACAGGGTATTAAAAACATTTCTTAGCATATCTGGTATCTCAACTACAATGAATACAACATTATTTGTGGTGAGTAACAATAAGTTTTTTTCCTGAACCGGTCTAATAAGTTTATAATTTATTGACTCCATATTACTCAACCTAACTAAAAACAAAATGATTTATTTTATTTCATTATTTAATTAAATCTTTCAAACAATAAAATAATTAACAAATAAGAAATGAAATTATACATTTTTATAATTCGCCGAAATTCTAGAAGCTAATTTTTTTTATTTCAAATAAACTTTTATATAAAAAAGTACCTATTGTTTATTAAAATAACAACAGTTCAAAAGATATGATTTGAAGGTGAGAAAATTATTATTGAATTAGTTTGATTTGAATAAAGAAAAAATAAATTTATCATATTATGTTTATATAAAAAGTTAAGTGTTTATTTACCTATAAATTTTTCTAACTAATTAACAAACAATAAATGATTAATTATTTAATTTATCGATAGGAAAATAATCAACCAACCACACCCTTAATGTTCAGGGGAGGGAAATAAATTAAAAAAAGTTATAATGAAACTATAAAGAGTTAAAAATTCGAATGCAAAAGATTTTAGGGCATTTTAGGATTTTAGGTTTAAATGAAGTTTAAATAAAAGAAGTTAAGTGTTTTTAAGTTTGAAAAAAAAAACTTTTGGTTTAAAACTATTACACTAAAAGATGAGAGGAAGCTGTTGGTAGAAATATATGGAGTTAAGTTGAGTAGTTTTTGACCTACATTTAACAAGTTTTTTTTATCTAAGATTTTATGTTAAAGGATTTGTTTTTGAAAAAAATATTGCATCATAGTTGTGTTTATTTAAACTAAATGTTATTTTTCTTTAAACTAACTAAAATAAAGTGTCATTTTATATTATGATTCACTAAGATTTGTAAGTTATGTTTTGGTATTTTAATTTAAATTAACTAATTTGTAGATAATTAAATTATTTTTATTACAGGTGTGTTTTTCCAAGGACTTTTTTTAAGTTTTGGTGTTATAAGATATAGGTGAACACGTGAACTAAGTTTTTCATTTTTTTAAGCAACAGTAGTTTTAATGGCTTTAAGTTTCCTAGAGTGTTATATGAAACTTTAAGCACGTACATTAATCTTGTTGTTATGGTTGTTTATTCAACATTCTAATTTAATTATGTATTTCAACAAATAGACCAAAAAGATTCACATTTCGTCATAATGTCATCAAGCAAAAACAAAAAAAAAAAAAAAAAAAAAAACAAAAAAAAAAAAAAAAAGTGATTGCTCGCCATTGTATTTTAATTATTATTATTATTTTTTTTTTTTTTGGGCATTTTTCGCAGGAAATTTATGATTCACTCAGCAGCGGAATAAAACAGTGACACAAGTGTTTTTCTTTAATTTTTTTTTTTTTTTGTTTCATATACATTTTTGTTTTCTTTTAAATGGTTTTGAAATTATTTAAATAAACAATGTAAAAAGTAAAAAAAAAAGAAAATTCCCACCAACCATTGTATATTTTCTAGCTACGTATATATAAATATATAATATACAAAAACAAATTTATATATTTATATATAAAATGTTGTATATGTATGTAATTTATATATGTGTGTGTATATTTCTTAATACTTGTGTAAATGAAGATGTACTTGAATAAATATAATCAAAGTTTGTTGAATTTTCATATATTTAAACTGCACTAGTATGAGTTTCCTACAAAGTCCTTTATTATCCTTGTTTGTTAGAAAAAAAACTGACTTAAAAGACTTTATGAATTTTAAATGCTTTTAAATAAAACAAAAACAACACTTAAACATAATTTTTTTTTTTTTTTTAAATAAACAAATTTTAAATTAAAATTTTAAACTTTTAAACTTTGTTGTAGATTTTTAAAAGCACCTTGTAATATTTCTTTTTTAATTTTTAATTAATATTTTTGTTATTTATTACAAATTTTAAAATATTTATTTAATATTTTTTATAATTATTAATAATAAATATTTCTTTTCTTTAAAATATTTTGTTTTAATTATTATAAATATATCTATCGCGCGTGATGATTTCGAAAAAGTGGTTCGTTTTACACTGACTTCCTTTTTTTATTTTTGTTGCTTGCTTGCTTGCATTCATTCTTTTTTCCAAACGAGTACAAGAGTCAAAAAAGCAAAAGACATTGAATTTTTTAAATTCATAAATGTAGCCAGAAAGCTTTTCCTTTTACTAGTACATTTGTTTGTTTAAAAAAGCTTTTATTTTATTTATTTGTGTTATTATTGTTTTCTTGTCTTTCTTGAAATTGTTTTCATTACCTATTTTTTTTTCTTTTTTGTTTGTTTTGCATTTCTCAGGTATTTCGGTTTTGTTTTTCTTTGTTTTAGTTTGATTTTGATTGAGAGGTGGGCATTTATTTCACCTTTCAGGTGTTTGTATATATTTTTGTGTGTATTTTTTTTTTGGTCTAAATTCATTTATAGGCAAACAAGTGAGAGTGCCTTCAAAAATATCAAAGGCGATAGTTAAAATACCCTTCTTTTGGCCTAAATTAAAAATTCATCAATATTAACAATAATTTGTCTAGAGAAAATGAAGAAAATGTTCTAATTACGCTTAAAAGTAATTGGACACATGTATAAATTAATACTGAATACCACTAAGCTTTTAAAAAACTTATTTATAGTTTTCTTAGCCTAGTAATACTGGGACGCGATTCTTATATGAACCGAAATAAGTTGTTATACTAACGCAAAAATATATTTGCATTTGTCTTTTCTGCCGACTGAACTTGATTCCAGTTTTCCACGTTCCAGAATTTATAGCATTTCTGCGAATATATAAAGTACACTAAACTTTATCTGATGACTAGTTCAGTTTTCTGTTTTTTTTTTTTTTTTTTTTGTCGCAATAACGCTATTTTTCTGAAGATATCGGGATCGCGTCGAAACACTAGCATTTCAATTATTCGTTTGAATAAGATTTGTGGGGGAATTAATTTTTCCTAATGTCAGCAATTTAAAAAAAATTTGTTCAGCATTTCTGAACGTTTCTTTATTTTTATTATACTCTTAATCGTTCTTTCTTCAAAAATTCCTAATATTTTTCACGTTTCTTTATTTTTATTATCAACGTTTGAGATAATTTCGTGTCCTTGCAAATTTTTCTGGAGGAAATCTATCTTGAAATATATTTTTAATTTTTTTTCGATTTCTGAACTTAATCAGGCTATTTCGTATTTAAAAATTTATAACAGAATCCTAGGAAGTTTAGTTTTACACTAGACGATTTTAGCTGAATTATATAGTTTCATGTTATTTCATTCGCAAAATTTAAAACAGAGATAGACGTGGTTATTAACAAAAAATTGTAAGTAGTGCAAAAGTGAGCCCATTCATAACAAAAATAGGTGGACTATATGGACTTTGACGAGTTAAACAATAATCTGCATTCATTTCTTTTCTATCACGTACAGATTTTTTTTTTTTTTTTTGGGCATGACTAATATCAAAAGACGCATACGAAAATTGTCTTCAAGTTATGGACCAAAATTTCCACGATTTTATAAATTTTTTTGCTTTTAATTACCAAATTACTACGGAGATGTTAACTGAACAAATTAATTCAGCTTAATGACAATTTAAGTTGCTGCATAAAGTCATGCTCATAAAAACATCGATACGTTATAGAAAAAAAGTAAAAGCTGATTCTTATTTAGCACGTTAAATTCCATCTAATCTACCTATTTTTTTTTTTTTTAAGACGAAAATATTTTTTTTTTTCCACATGGGTAGTCCTAACTTAACTGTAAATGCAATCATGATTTGTGCATAAATTTTTATAATACGTAGCTTAATTTACTCGTAGTTTTGCCAGCTTTGAGATAAAGATGATAAACTGAAACATTTTTGATGTTTTCACTTTTAAAAAGAAGTTATAGTAAAAAAAAAGAAAATAATTTTTTCGGACACTTATTTCGAAATATCTCCAAAACAATCATGTTAGTAGAACGACTTAAAGTCAGTTTTATTCCACATATTTTGGTGTATTATTTATATAAATCTCGATTTTTAGTGAAATATATTCGAGTAATCGGCTTATTTAGGGCGCAATATTAGACACGCCCATAAAAAAAATCTCGACCTCGATGAAAACTGAAAGCAGATTCGAGTTTAGCATGCGGAAATCCATCTAGTCCACATATTTTTTTTTTGAAGGAGCTCGAAAAATTATTTTTTTGTCGACCAGTGCTATTTATTAATTTATTTATAATTTTATTTTTCTATTATCTCATATTATATTTAAATTTAAACACTGTCTTTAAAATTATGTAGAGTACTGTAAAAAAAGCTACTTTTAGGGTTTAATTAAAATTCCAAACTATAACAAAATTTATTACGCAGTTATAATCGTCATTGAAGAAAAATTTAAAAATGTATGTTTTAAATTAAATTTACTCTCATCCTTTTAACTCTTTCATCCAAAAAAAATTTTCGAATTATTAAACAAGGTAAAAAATACAAAAAGGGTAAGACACAATATTGTCATTTTGTTATTAGTACAGGTGAAAAACTATGAAAACAAAAAACAAACAACTAAAACATGTGTTAGAAAAATAAATATGTCATAAGGAAAATTTTAGGCCCGATAATCAAAACCAATGATTAATGATTAATAACAAGATTTTCTGTGCGTTTGTCACAAACAAAGTGTGATAACAAAGGAAGAAGTCGGGAAGAAGGAAGGAAGGACGGACGGACGG
The DNA here is from genome assembly GCA_951394005.1 of Protophormia terraenovae. Lineage (NCBI taxonomy): Eukaryota > Metazoa > Arthropoda > Insecta > Diptera > Calliphoridae > Protophormia > Protophormia terraenovae. The sequence continues at coordinate 2,988,305 of OX596074.1, read as the reverse complement.
ATGGACAGACGGAAGGAAAAAGTAAAATGAAAGAAACAAGAAACATTAACTTTTGTTGTGGCTTATTAAATATGTCTTTATTTAATTGACTTTGAAAAACGTGTCGTTCGTTGTTCTTTACAATCATTTATAACAAGGACTACATGGACTATATATTTCTTTAAATACTCTTAAACATAAACACACACACTAACACAACAAATACATGGTCATACATACAAACTTATGTTTATAAGAAAAAAAAAAACATAAAATTTTGTAAGGATGTGTATGATTACTACATTGTAAATATGTTTGTTGGAAAGTTTTGTATATAATGCGTATTGTTTATATTACATACAAATGTATGTATTTGTATATCTACAGGTAGCTACATAAATTTTTTTTATTTTATAATTTATTTTCTTGGGATTTCTTACTGTATCTACACAATGCAATCATCGATTTTTTACCAAAAACAAATATTGTATTTTATTTAACACTTTTTGTATTTAATTTTTATTTTCTTTTAATTATTTTTGGTTTTAGTTATTTAGTAAAGTGTTTTTACCCGATTTATTATGAATAAATATTTTATTTAAATTTAACTTTAGGCCGTTTTATACACACACTCAAACGTTTCATTTTCTTTAAATGCACCACAACCGTCGTCGTCGTCTATCTTCATAACGCTCTACACAACAACTGAACTTAATTCGTGTGTTTTTTTATATATTTTTTTTTTCAGTTTTCAATTGTTGTTGTTTTGTTTGTTGCTTGTCACGAGTCCTTTCTTTGTCTTAGAAAGAAAAATATAGGACACTATATTTTTTCGTGTTCTGTTTTGTTATAAAAATGCAGTTGTATTGAGTAATAAATACATAAACATGATTACATATGTATTTAACAAAAAGCTTTTATGAGAATTTGTTAGTGTTTGTGTATGTTCAAAAGCTTTTGGGGGGTTTCCTAATATTGGTCCACATTAATATTAAAATCATTCACAATAATAAGTTAAATCACATAAGTATTAGTACACTTATGGAACGTCAGAGATGTTAAATTTGTAAATATTTTAGAGAAACCATGTTTCCCTACCATAAGAAGAGCTTTGATTGGTTTTTAATTTCTGTAAAATTTCTTGAGTATGATATTGTTTTGCGACTCAAACTATAAAGAATACAATTCCTAAAGGATTTCAAGCTATTTAGGAAATATAACTAGATAACTCACAATAAATTTTAAACATCAGTGCATCGCGTTTTCCCTTAACTACCAGTATATTTTTTCCTATCATTAAAGCCAAATAAAATTAACACTGGTCGTGCTTCTTAAAAAAAAAAAAAAAATATGTGGACAAGATGGAATTCCGCATGCTAATATCGAATCTGCTTTCAGTTTTTCCCATCAGGTGGAGATTTTTTTATGGGCGTGCCTAATATTGCGCCCTAAATAAGCCGATTACTCGAGTATATTTCACTATAACTCGAGAACGGTATGAACTATTTATATAAATAATACACCAAAATATGCGGAATTAAATTGGCTTTAAATTGTCTTTGAGCTGAATTTACATAATTTTTTTATCCAGTTAATATTTCCTTAGTTATTCGTTAATTAGTAGCGAACAATTATTATTATTATTTTTTTTTTTTAAATTGTGAAAATTTTGATCCATAACTAAAATTCTTGACCGAATAAAAAATATTGTCGACATATCTTGAAGACAATTTTCGTATGCAACTTTTGATTTATCATTTATCAAAATCGTGTAAACGGTTCTTGAGTTATAATCTAAATTTGACAAATCATTCTCGAGTTTTAAAGTCTGACCGCTGAATAAGGTGATGACATTAGTCATGCCCATAAAAAAAAAAAAAAATCAGTACGTAATAGAAAACGAGAGAAAAAGATATAGTCGATCAAGCTCGACCATATGATACCATACACCATTGTGTACATTTTAATTCGGGGAGGGGTCTTTTATTAGACTTGGAGTCAAATGTGGACCGATATTCATAAGTGTAAAATAAAACATGCGAATACGTTTATGCTGACATTTATATGAATTTATTCACTTTTGGGTGATTCCCGAAAGAGGGACTTATATGGGAGCTATGGTAAATTATGGACCGATTTTTGTAAAATTTGGCACTATCATTTATGTTCATATAAAACTTATTTGTGTCGAATATTAACTTTATACTAACATTTTAATGGGATTTATGCCCGTTAAAGTGATTTTCTGAAAAGGGGTTTATATGGGAGCTATGGTTAATTATGGACCGATCTTTTTATCAGCACACTTATTGAGACTTATATGAAACTTATATGTGGCAAATTTCATTCAAATATTGCTATATTTAAGGGATTTATGATCGTTAAACCTTTTTCCGGGAGGACATTTGTATGGGGGCTAGGTGAAATAATGGACCGATCATAACCAATTTCAATAGGCTTCGTCGTTCAATAGGCTTCGTCGTTGGTATATAAGAAAACTTTGTACCAAATTTCATTAATTTTGGTTCAAAATTGCGACCTGTAGTTTGATTACAAGGTTTACATGGACGGACAGACGGACGGACGGATATCGTTAAATCGACTCAGAAAGTGATTCTAAGCTGATTGGTATAAATTAAGGTGGGTCTTAGACCAATATTTTTGGGTGATACAAACATCACCACAAACGCATAATACCCTCCCCACCTATGGTGTTGTAGGGTATAAAAAGTGAATACAAATTCTTGTTTAACTCGTCAAAATCCACCTTGTCCACCTATTTTTGTTTCAAGAAAAAATATTTTTTTTTTTTTTTTGCCCACCACTGTATTTCTACGCAATTGTATGTAAAATGGGTATTTTTACTTAATTGTGAATAAAATCACGAAGATACATACCTTATTTTATTAGCAGCATTACCAGCTTTAAGATAAAGAAGATAAACTGTAACATTTTTGATGTTTTCATTTATTAAAAGAAATTTTAGTAACAAAAAAATCTAAAATTTAATATGAAAATGATTTTTTTTGGGCAATTATTTCAAAATAACTTCGAAACTATTGAACACATAAAAAAATTATATTGAGGTGATTTGAAGATATTTTTAGTATGCTGATGTATCACTTATGTCAATCGTACACACCGTTCTTGAGTTATTATTAATATTAGACCTGATGGAAAAAAACTGAAAGCAGATTCGTGTTTAGCACATCAAAATGCATCAAGTTCAACTATTCGTCTTTGGAGGAGGATTTTTTGTCGACCAGTGTTATAAAGAATGCTTCCGGTCCCGACCATTACGGATAATTGAGGTCTCACTCTACAATTAATGAAATAAAAAAGAAGATCTCATATTAAAGTTAAATCTTTCCATTTTGAGTAATAAAAAGTATAACATACGTCTTTTTATTCCCTAAAAATTTAGAATTTAAATGATTTTAAATTTCTATGCTCAATTTTAATTACTATTTCAAAATAATTTCTAAAGAAATCCAAAAACTGTCTGAAGGACTTTTATTTCAAAATGTTATTATACATATATTTTTTTCTTGAGCTTTGATAAATAAAAATGGCGTAGATAGTAGGCTAATAAAATGCCAGGTTCATAAGAAACCTCTTCACCAATATTAATCTGAGTTTTATATGGTAGTTTCTCAACCCAGATATGCTTTATGAATATTATATTAATAAGCTAAATGTTATAACTGTACTAAATTAATCACTGGAGTACTTCTGTAATTTTGAAGAGAAAATTGTACTGAAAAAAGTGCAAGTGTACTGAATTTATCATCCCTGCATCTGACCCATTTTTTAACCCCTAGTCTCTACGCAGACATTTTTGTGTCCGCAATTGTCAAATTCTATCTCTCTCTTCAAAATGTTACGTGTGGACCAATAAGAAATCTATTGCGCAATCTATTTCGCAATAAATGTTTAAACACAAAGCTGAGCAATAATGTTTAACATAAGCTGTCAAATTTATTGTTCTTTTTTAAAATTTGAATTTTCTTAACAAAACAAAGATGGAAAATTAATTAATTTTGTTTTAAAAATACAAATTAAAAATAAAAACGGAGAAAAACTAAAATTTTCGTTAAAAAAAACAAATTAAAATTTAAATTTCTCATGTAAGTTTTCTCCACCCTTTAACATAAAGTTGGAAATAAAAGCTTGTTCCCGTTATTCTGCCGACGTTATTTCTTATGTTAGGAAATAAAAATGTCTGCGTGGAGACGTAGAGTTACATAGACCCAAAAGTGGTGACGGGCAAAAAAAACCCACTTAGACAAAAAGCAACCAATATTAATTTCCTTATCATTCATTCATCTTTTCTATCCCACTGTAACACTCTCAAACCGGAAATAAAGCGACATCTTTAAAAATATTTCATTCCATTATAATTCCTAAAAACTTAAGTTCATTATGTACAGTTAAACACATAATCTTAACTAAAGAAAAAGCTTTTCCTTTAGAAAAGCTTTTGAACATACATAATTTTTATTTTGTAAACAAATGACGAAAATATGAAAATAAACATATCATATCATACTCATACAACAAGATATACCTCAATCCCAATTCAATTATCAACCAAATAGAAAAACATTAGAGAAAAAAACAAAAAAAGCTTTTTTGAAAAAGTGTTGCTTCACTGATAACAAATAAACACATTGTGCTGCTGCTGTTTCTGTCATTGGAATTTGTTGTTGTTATTGTTGTTGGTGTAATAAGGTTAGGGTGGTGGGGAGGTATTAAGAAAAAGTCGTGTTGTTTGTTTTATGTGAGCTTACAGAGTGTGCGAGTGTTGTTTTTGTTGAAATTTACCGATAACACAAATTGTTCGCTGAAAGTTGCTCGTGTCGTATATGTGTGTGATAAATACAAAAACAAAATACATATGTACATACAAAAATATCAACGACATATTTACATACATACAGACAAACACACGTTATTTTGAAGAAGAAAAAAAAGTAGCAGAGAGTATTTAGTAAGTGAGTGTAGTGTAGTGTAGTGCTTCGATATACATATGTGAGTTTTCATGTGTGTTTGTGTGTTAGTATGTTTGTTTTTAAATGTCTGTATGTATAGTTGTTGTTGTTATATTAAACGAGAGTGTATTATTGTTGTTACGTTTAGTACAATGAGGAGGTGCTGTGCTGTGCTGTTTGTGTTCTGTGCTTTGTATGTTTTGTTTAGTTGCTTAGGTTGCCTGATACGGAAAACATTTGTTTTAAAGCGACGACGAGAACTGAAACTAACTACAACGTACAACAACTTTGCTTTAGCCAACAATTTTATATATTTTTTTCATTTGAGGAACATTTATATACACACACTCAGATACTCTAACTCAAACAACAAACAAACAACCATTCATACATTCAAATACATACATAAATACAAATAATTGTGTTAAATAAACAAAGATTTTTTCGTGTGTTAAATGAATAAAATTTTGAAAAATAACTAAATGAAACTAAAGTGAAAAAAAATTTATAACAAGAAATAAAACTAAATTAGTGAAATACAGAAGAAATATTTAGAAAATGTGTTATTTGTTATAAAGTTGTAATAAAAACAAAAAGTTTTAAAAAGTATCTTTTTAAAACATTAAGATTTTAAAATCTCAATATTCAAATGTAACGTAGAAAGTGAAAAAATATAAAAAATTAAAAACCATCCAAAGAAAGATAAAGATAAGGCAAAAAATCTAACCAAAAGGTAAACACACATTTTTTTGGGGGATTTAAAAAAAACTAAAACTTTGCGTTATAGTTTTATTTTTTCTTAATCACATGTATTAAAAAAAAAATCTAAATTATTTAAATAAAAACGTATTAAAGATTCAAAAAACATTTTAGAAAATTAAAAAACAACAAATTATATACACAATAAAAAATGTTCTTTATGGAAATGATAAAAAAAGTAGTAACGAAATATGTATTTTATTTTTCCTAGTGTTATGTTCTTTTTTACAAAAGTATAGATAGATAACTTAAATATTAAACAAATAACAAAACCAACAGCAGCAACAACAACAATAAGAACAATAAAAAAAAGTATATTCAGCATAAGCACCACAAAAGCAACAACAACAACAATAGCAAACAGTAATAATTACAATAACAATATTGGTGACTATTCTGACAACAGATACAGATATTTGTACTTTGTTATTGTTGTTCTTGTTTGGTATCGCTTATATTATTATTGCTACTGTAGTTGTTGTTTTTATATTATATGTTAATAGTTCGTATAACAACAACAATAATAATAATAAAAACAAAAACAAAGAAAACTCTGCTGCTCCTCACATCTGAAAACAAAACAAAACCAACAAAAACAAAAAAATAAATAAATAAAATAAATAAAAAAAAAACAACGTAGAGATAAACAGAACTAAAAACAGTGAAACAAAAACAACAACGACAATAACAACAGCACAAGTTACATACAAAATACTATATAATTCTAAAGAATCTACCAGTCGTCACACAACCAACCCGCCAAACCAACAAAACAACGTACGAAACCTAAACCATCAAAAACAGAAACAGCATATAATACCACAACATTTCCCCACCACCTAACCCCCATTCTCTTCTCCCCACTTCCCCCACAACAACAACAACATTACCCCACATTCACAGATCATTCTTCACCGTTCGCGCCTTTATATTTTATAACACAAAAATGAAATACAAAAACAAATAATAAAAATAAAATAATAAAAAAAAAAAAACAACAATACAATCCAACATTCGAATTGTTTGTCATTTGTGAGTTGAGTTGTCTGACGAGCCAAAACTACGACTGTGTGTTGTATTGTTGTTTTGTTTTTGAGGAAGAGCTTTTTTTGTCAACACTTTTTTCTTCTTCTTCTACTACTACTATAGTGTTAACGAGAAAAGCTCTGACCCACTGTATGTATAGGTATTAGAATAGTGTGGAGAAATAGACGTATGGACAGATGGACGGACGGACAGAAAGTGGGAGAAAGAGAGCTGAGAGTGTGTGAAAGATTTTCAAAACAACACTTTTTAATCTATTGTAAATGAAAAGAGTTGCCAAAATTTAAATGTTTAGGATAATAGTGCATCACATTGGAAATACACACCGAGAAAAAAGGAAATCAATATCTGGTTGAAATTGAGAATAACGAGAACTAATTAAAATTAATTAAAAAAAAAAAAAAATAGAAAAAACTCCTTCCCTCAAAAATCTCTTAAATTTTTAAATGTTAATTCGCTTGAATCGGATTGAAATGGATGGTAAAGTTGTAGAGGAGGAGTCACCTGTAAACGTAAAAAAGTCGTGGCAATAATCAAAATTCAAAAGAAAATATCTTTTTATCTGTAATAGATAACTGATGTTCCCATGTTTTTCCTTTATCATTACACTTTACAGAAATATAAAAATATTTGAAATCAGACTTGATTTGTAGGAGTTTCGATTTTGTGAAATTTTACCATACACGAGGTGGTCAACTTTGACACCCTGAGCTTATCTCAGGATAATCTTTCTGAAAGCTTAGGTCCTCCTCTACAACTTTCATATACAATTCAATATGATCCGACAAGTAGTTTAGGAGATACAGTTACAAATATTACAAACAATTTTGCGATTAGCCCCACTGTGTTGCGATATAAAATTTGGCACACATAAGTTTCATTTAAGTCATACGGCTCGTTTCCAAATTGACCATAAATAGTTTCAATATATGTAAATATGTATAATCATTTTTATGGTAATTTCATTGTTAATGAGCTTCTCGATTTCTAAAGCCTTTTATGCAATACCCATCTACCCGAATCTGTAAAGTTGAGACAAATAATAAATACATTTGATTTGGAAATAATATGTAGAATCGGCATGATTTTATTCTGTTAGAACTACTTGTAAGGAATAGTTCTGTTAGTTAAATAAAGTTCTAAATAGTACTGAGATTCTAAATAGAACCTAAATAGGTTCAGTATAGAAACGGTCAGACTAGTCAAGTTTTTTGACAAAGAAGAAGAACAATTTGTTTTTGTAAAACAAGTTTGACCCAAGTTTGATCTTAAGTCTAGTGGTTGTTGTCTCTGAAAGGTTGTCTAATTTCATTTCATTTTGGTCAAGCACCTCGCCATTTAACTTAAGAGTTCAAAAAAAGCTTAGAATTGACTTTCCGTTACATTTTAAAAATTACATATAGTTTGTTTGGTGATTGTCCATATGTTTGTTTTACTCCTTTTGAATTTTAAATATTAAAAATGCAAAATGTGTTTCGGAAAAGTAAAAACTTAAGGTATGTTCAGACTAGTCAAATATTTGTCTAAAATGATGTTACCACTACATAAAATAGTTTCTAATTTTTTCATTTCAATGAGAAAATATTTTTTGCTTATCATTAGTCATAGCTGAAATTTTACCGAATCTTGTTTGACGCACTTTTCTCTTATAAATCATTTGCAAAATCAAACAACGGCAAACAATTTTTTTTTGTAGAAATTTGGTCAAATATTTGAAAATGTGAACATAGCTTTAGAGCAAAACATCAAAAATGGAGTTGAAAAAGCTATGATTGTAAACCATTAAATCTTATTTGAAGAATATCCTTTAGTTATGATTATTAATAATATAAAAGTAACGTTTTTAGAGTACACAGCAACATATTGATGAAAACGTTTTTTATGTTCGTCATTCACTAAACTCATATTTTCAAGTCGTGTGCGAAGTAAATGCAATTTTAGTGACATATTGTTAAGAGTAGATGTAAAAGCTGAATGGTCTTGCTTTTTCAGCATTTTTGCTTAAGCGTTTTGCAAAATTGTTTAATCGTTCTATAGTTATATTCTCTTTATAGCTTATACGCAACATATATAGTACCCCATATTAATGATATTATACATGATAAACTTGGTAACTCTATTAAAAAGTCTAAGAGAAAAGTTCAAAGCTTTTGAGCGTAAGAAACAAGTGTATCTATGTACGTAATTCGTATAATGTATCTATGTACGAATGGATGGATTTATTTACATGCAGGTATCGCATAAATACGAGTTATTTAGTAGCAGTGTTACCGTAAATAAGTTTATATTAATTTTTGGTGAAAAAAGTTGTAAAAAAATGTTTACTAAATAAATTTTATTAGTAATAGTAATTTGTTTTATAAATAATAAATCCATAAGTTGGCTAGTTTGCTAAAAAATATACAAAAGTAACACAAAAAGATACATTTTTAAGTTTATTTTAAAAGAATGAGCAAAAACTAACTGCAACACTGTTTAGTTGATAACAAAAATATGTAATAAAAAAGAAAAACAAAATAGATAAAATGAAAAAATAAAAAAAGCAAATTGTAAGTTCACAAAAAGCGCGCCCAATTTTAATAGAATAAATTGGGGGATGAGTTAAAGGGAAGAATCCTCATTGATTTTTAAAGATATTTTAAAAAATTAACGTTTTACTTCAAATTTAATTTATTGATTCATTATTATTATTTTTTTTTAATCTTAATTTCAGGTTAAAGTTCCAGAACAGCAGCCAAAAAAAAAAAAAAGGAAGTTAAGTTTTTTTTCCAACAATGACCACAACAACATCGGTTCCTACAGATACCAATAGTAAACAGGATCCTAATATAAATAACAATAATTCCAATACAACACCAAATAATAACATTACAACAACCACCGTCGTTACTGATAATACACCGATTACCAACGGAACAAAAAATAATATGGAACCAGCAACGAATTGTGCTGCTGCTGTGCCTGGAGCTGCAACTTCCACATCTAGTTCAACAACAGTAAGCACTATACCAACAACAACAAATACACAACGAGCTGTAACTATAACACCCATTTTCAACTCTCTGTCCACACTAAACAATTCACAAAATTTTTCTCGCACTATGCAGACCGATGAAGACTTTAACATACGCTTTGTGAATCTGGTAAGGAATCACAAGTGTTTATATGACAAAAAGGTGCCAGAATATCGAAATCGTGATAATCAGGAAAAGGCCTGGTTGCAAATATCCATAGAAACAAAAGAAAGTGGTAAGTGGAAGGATAATATTGCTAAGGATTTTATGTTACGCTTAATAATAATTGTAATGATCTTTTTTCAGTCATACATTGTAAGGAACGCTGGCGTAATTTAAGAGCTTGTTTATCACGCTATATTAAACAGCAAAGTGGTTCAGATCCTCAACACAAACCCTATTACCTTACCGAACATATGGCATTCTTATTACCTTTTCTCAAATCCACAAGGAATTCTTTGGATGGCAATAATAGCTTAGCTACTTTATTCCAATATTCCCAACAACAACAGCAACAGCTAAATCAACAAACGAATTCAAATCCAGCTTCTTTACAAGTCATGGTACAGCCTCATTTTAAACTTAACCAAGAACATCAACATTTGGAGGTTAAACATTCACTTTCTGACAATGATGATGAGGAGACCATAGATGCTTTTGATCCCGCCATAACGGCCAGTTTACAAGTACAACATCAACAAAATCGTTCGTCCCCCGCTCTAAGCGATACGGCCAGTGCAAATACTTTGCAAAACTTTATACCCGATGTACAATTGTCTGAACTGAGAACGCCTGATGGTGTTCAAGATATTTCCTACCAAAACTCCAATATGCGTCGAGATTCTCATGACTTTGGTCATGAACCGAAACGCATTAAAACTGAGTGCCATGCCAGCGAAGCAACAACCACAGGACAACTGCATATGTATGCCGGTGAACAAGCGGATATGGAATTTTTCCGCAGTATATTACCGGATATAGCCGGTCTAACACCGCAACAGAAACGTAAACTAAAAATAGGTATACTAGAATTAATTGATGATGTGGTCGAGCGTTTTCCGCTCGAAAGAAGTACAAATGCTAACGCAACTAGTCAAAACTTAAATACACCGAAAACCCGACGAACTTCCTCTAGAGATTGGCGCAAGTAAATTTTATTTTTTGTTTTCTTAGATTTAATGTGGGTATTTAGCAAAAATTTGTATAAAGCAGAGCTGTGTTCAAGTTTCTATAGTTTTATTTTTTATTTTTAAAAAATTATAAATTTTATGCTAAAAATAAAAATCCTGAAAATATAAATTGTTGATTGGCGTAAATTTCGTTGTAACTATAAAATATAGGAAAATCCTATTCAAATCGCATGCCATAAGATTAAACAATTTGTTTATATTCCAAAATTTGTAAGGATTATTTCTATCTTTGCTAATTTTAATCTTTATGCTGGATTTATAAAAAAATTTTGATTTCTAACGATCTTGTCGCAAATGTGCAAAATACACAATAAACTTTTCAATAATTCTTTTATTGAAACAGCTCTGCATCATATTATATATGTTGCTCAAGAAATAGTGTATGTAGTTGTATTCAATAATGTTGTTTTTCTTTATTATTTTTTTAATAATTTAGTCAAAATAATGTAAATAAAATAATGTAAAATGTTTTAAAATAATTCATTAAAACAATAATTTATTTTAAAAGAAATGTTCAAATGTTCCTTTAATGAGAAGGAATTGAAATTGAATATTGGTGTAAGTAAATTTGAGTGTTATTAAATTTCTTTCTGATATTTCATAAAACTTTTGATCAACTCTTTCTTTCCTAACAGATTTTTCCCTTGACTTTTTAAAAAAAATTTAAAAGAAATAAAACCACTTTGTATTATAGTTTAAAAAATTAGGATTTTGATTATATTTTCATAATAAACTTAAATAAGTCTAGTTGCAATAGATGTTTTGAAAAAATGTGTAGTTTAAATGCAGTTAAACTGTCGTATTTCATTCGTTTACAAAACAAAAATTATTAAAAAAATAAAAAATTTATAAATTACTTTTAAGGAGTGGGAGTGTTACACACTTGCGGCGACTTTTATAACTTATACTAGGGTGATTAAAACAGTTTACAATTTAGAACTGGAGGCACCAGTATTTTTAGGATAGAATTTCTTCGATGTGTCTTTGGCCATATCGACTAAAGTTTGGGCAGGCTTGAAGGGTGCACCATAAAGGTCAGCATATGAGTACATTTTGTCTACCAATTTAGCGGCTGTGAAGTGATCAACCCAACGGAAGGGACCGCCGGAGAATGGTGGGAAACCCAAACCGAATACAGCACCAACATCACCTTCCAGGGGGTTGTGTAAGATTTTCTCTTCCAAACATAAAACAGCCTCATTTACAAAGCGGGATACCATACGCAGGGTCATATCTTCGGGTGTATTAGCTCCCTTGGAGACTAAAGCATACTTTTGTTTAAGGATTTCAACAGCTTCCATGTTGACGGGACGGCTGCCTTTAGTTTGGCTATCGTACATAAAGATACCTTTACCGGATTTGCGACCCAAGAAGCCAGCCATTACCATGTCTTGCATGACTTGTAAGTTACCGCCACTAAAACGTTCGCCAAAGGATTTCGACAAATCGACAGCAATGTGAGAGCCTACATCAATGCCAACCTCATCGGCCAAGGTAGCAGCACCGACAGGGAAACCGAATTTCTTAGACAAAGAGTCAAGTTCCTTGGGATCAACACCTTCTTGGAGAAGGCTGTTTAAGTGGTTTAAGAATAATAAAAAAATTATTAATTTATGTTTTCACACAATCTAAATATATATTTTTTATGAGTTTTTTTAATATTAAAAAATTGGTACTTTTTATAAAATTGGTACTGTATTGAAAATTAGTACTTTTTGACAATAAGAATTTTTTTGTTTTTGAAATTAGGATTTTTTAATTAATCCGTTTTCAACACTTAGTACCAATTCTCAAAAAGCTTAAAAATTTCGGTACATTACCGAACTACAGATTTGTTTGGTAAATTGGTACTTTTTTCCCCAAAATTTTTATCTTAAAATTTTCATTGAATCAAAAATGTAACCCTTTTATTGAAAATTTTTGTTTTCCAAAAATTGGTACAATTAGTACTAATATAAAATTTGGTACTTTTTTTGCTATTTTTTTTTTGGAAAATTGTTTTTTTTTTTTTTGTTAAACTGTAATTTTAAATAAAAATGTTTACTTTTTTTTTGGAAAATTGGTAAGTGCTTTAAATACATTTTACATTTTTAATAAATTTAAAAAATTTCTTTTTAATTAAAATTATTATTTTTTTTAAATGGTATCTTTTTGCAAATTGTTGCTTTTTTTAATTTTTGTTGAAACTTACAATTAGTATTTTTTTTTTTTTTATTAAATTTGTATTATTTTGAAATTTTTTTCCATTTTTAATTTTTTTTTAATTGGTAATTTTTGGAAAATTTTGTTCCAAAATTGGTACTTTTTTGAAAAATAGTACTTTTTGAAAATTATTACTTTTTTTATTGGTATACTTTTAGAACTGTTTACTACTTTTTTTTTGTTGTTTTGAAGACTGAAATTTTTTCCTTTTTAAAAATAAATATTTCTATTTTTTTTGGAACCTTTTCCGAAATTTTGTTTTTTCTTATATTTGGTCCCATTTTTATTTAAACTGTTGCCTATTTTTTTTTTTAAATGCTAAAAAAAAATTTACTTACCGTATGGCTTCCGACAACATGGTGGCCAAAATACGTGTGGTGTAGAAGCCGGGACCATCACCTACAGTAATTACAACTTTGCCTTGTTTCAAACCCATAGCTACAGCGGAGGCAATAGTATCTTTCGAGGTGCCAGGATGAGTAATGATTTCCAACAATTGCATTTTATCTACAGGCGAGAAGTAATGCATGCCTACAACATTCTCAGGACGAGAGCTACCGGCAGCAATTTTTGTTATGGGAATAGCACTAGTATTAGTGGCAATAACACAGTGTTGGGGAACAACAGTTTCGAGTTCTTTGATAACACGGTGCTTAACTTTAATATCTTCAAATACAGCCTCAATAACCATATCGGCATTTTTGAATTCTTTGTAGTCTAGAGTGGGCACCAGATTCGAAAGAATTTGATCACGTTCCAAGGCAGAAATACGTTTACGTTTGACAGCTGTCTCTAAGCCCTTTTGAACTTGACCAATACCGCGTGACAGACCAGCATCGGAGGCATCTTTCATAACAGTTTTGATACCTTTGTCTACGGTGACTTGTACAATACCGGCTCCCATAAGACCAGCACCCAAAACTCCTAATGTTTTTACTTCACGTTGTGGCTTGCCAAAACGATTTTTCTTGCATTCAGTTTGGCCACGGAATAAGGCAATCAAACCCTTGGATTCAGGAGTGGCAGATAAGTAACCAAAACCTTCACTTTCAGCAGCATAACCAGCTACGGGTCCCTTATCTACGCCAGTACGTATGACTTCGAGAATTTTCAAGGGGGCAGGATAAAGACCATTGGTCATTTTCATAACTTGTTTGCGGGCGGTGTCAAAAATTTTGTTTTTCACAAAATCTGTTTCCATGGCTAAAGCAGTCAGTTTGTTTACCAAACCAGACTTTTCGCGGTTAACCTTTTTTTTTAGAATTTAAATAAATTTATAACAATTTAGTTTTGAAGTTATGAATTAAAACTTACCTTTATCTTACCGCTAACAATATCATTGGCCACCTGAACAGCTACCTTTTCCAAATACTCAATGGTCATTTGATCAGCAGGAGCTAGACCAGGGCCCAAAGGACTGACTACTAAATCTACTATACCAGCACGCTTAGCACGATCGGCAGGCAATTGCTTACCAGTCAATTCCATGTCGAGTGCTGTGGGTAGGCCGGCCAACTTAGGCAAACGTACGGTACCACCACCACCGGGCAAAAGACCCAACATTACTTCGGGCAAACCCAATTTGGTCTTCTTATCCTTGGTGGCAATGCGATAGTGACAGGCTAAAGCCAATTCCAGGCCACCGCCTAAACAAACACCATTAATAGCGGCCACAATGGGTTTACGGCTGCGTTCCATGCGCTCAAACATATATTGGGCATCTCTGGAAATACGAGTGGCTTCAGCAGCTGTCTGGCACTTTTCCAACATGCCAATATCAGCACCGGCCACAAAGCAGCCTGGTTTAGCTGAAATCAAAACAGCGGAATTGACTTGAGCATTGGTTTCCAATTCCTTAAGAACTTGCTCGAATTCTTCGGTAACAGCTTCGCCCAAAGAATTAACCTTAACACCAGGAGAATCCAAAGTTATAATCAAGACATTATCTACTACCTTGGTGTGTATATGCTTTTGGGTTGCAGCTGCTGCCGACATCAGTCTTACATTTTGAGCAATCACTGAAAGAAAATAAAAAATCCCAAGAAAATATTCCCATTTAAAAAGTGTTATAAAACAATTATATTTAATAAAAAAATAACGAAAATTTAGCTAAACAGTTATCGCAATCATCAAAACAAACAACAGCAAACACAAAAAAAACACAGACACATACTGACGCACACTGAATACATAGTACAAAGTTCAAAGTCCGGTCTCTTTAGCCACAAACAATATCTCTTATACAAAAACACTTGAAACTTGTCTAATTTAGGTCATATTTTAAGCCGGATTTAAGTATTTTGTTTATAGATATATATTTATTATTAATTAATTATCTACTTACCACGATTGCATTTATTTTGCATTAATTGTCTCCTGGATAATTGGCCAACAACACTGAAAATACGTGTAGCCGACATTTTTCTGCTCTAGTTCGTTTTCTTTCACTCAATAAACGAATAAAATATTTGGGTAAATTTTCTATTCACTCTCTCTTTTTTAAGATTTTATTCGTTAAAATATTTATAGTATTAACAAAAATATATATAAAACTTGTAATTAGTTTAATTAAATAACAAAAACTAAAAATTGACCGAACTAGAGAAATTAAAAAGTAGAGTAAGAAAAAATTCAACTTGTTGCCTGCAACACCACTGTTAAATAATTGTAAAAACTAAACAGTGATGTTAAGTGAAATATTTTCTTAACTATTCAGCGATTTTTTAAAAGTTTTGTTGACTGAAAAGTGTTTGAGAAGTTAAAAAGATATGAAGCGATTTTTAAAAGAAATTAATTAATGTGAAAATCGAAATAATTTAATTATTTTAAAATATAAGGAATCGGGGCTTTCAGAGAAATTATGAATTGTATCTGAAAATGTTTTCTTTTTTAAAGTGGTTCTTTAAAATTGTTGTCTTTTTTCAATTTAGCAAAAAGATATCAAAAAAATCAGTTGCAAATTGAATATTCCTTTTTTTTTTTTAATAAAAATGAGTACCTACACATATATGATATTTTCTAATGCTCTGATTTTATAGTAAACCTATTAATTTTAATAGAAATTCAATTACGTGGCGAAATTTCGAATTTTTGCAAATTTTACAGTGATTTTATTTATTTATTATTGTCAATATTTATTATTATTATATTTTTTTTTTTGGAAATTGAGGATATCCGTTTAAAAGTTTTAATTATTTATTAAGTTTTTGTAAAATATTCACTTTTAAATTTTAATTTTGTAGTTTTTGGCCTAAGTAGCAATTAACTTTAAATTATATATTTTGATAAAATAAGTAGTTTATATTTTTTGTCAAAATTATTTTTACTATCTGAAATTTTATAAAATTATGCAGTGAATTTTATTAGAATTTTTTATAGAATTTACATTTTGTAAATATCGATTTAAAAGTTAAAATTCATGCTCCCCTTCTTTTCACAATAGTGTACAGAAATGTTATGCTAAAAACATTTATTTTGGTTGTCTTGAATTTTTTCGTAAAATTATTTTAAAATGTTCTCAATGTTGTTTTAAAAAATTAGGTTTAAGTTAATTTTTTGTTAATTTTTTTAGGGAAGGGAAAAATGTATATAGAAATTTTTTTACAAATTCGATAAAGATCGAATTCGAAAAATATGTATCTTTTTGTACCGGGTTTTAACCTTTGGCGGTCTTTACAAAATGGCTGCAACAAACAAATGGGCACATATTGGACCGTGTATATATTTACATTGTAAGGTCCTAGATGAATTACATATTAACTTGTTTATACGCATAGTATAAAAATTGTTTTATGATTATCTAATTTTTTAGCGGTTTTCGAGTCTATAAACTTATCAACACTGACGACAAGTAATAACATAATACACAGTCAGTGCTTTCATTGACGGCGTTAGAAATGTTTACCGGCTTAATATGAACGGTAGAGGGCGCTATCAATATTAAACATTGGTTATAAAGCTGCCATATTTTCATATTAATGCAGTTAATAGTAAATGTTTAGAAATAACAGTAGTTCCTACAAAAATACGATTATTTCAAGATGATTGAATTATTTAAACACAATATAAGTAAATAGTTATTGTAAATTAAAAATTTCTTGAATTTTGTTTAAAAGCAATGTTTTTTTTTTTTTAATTTTTGAATTTTATGATTTGAAAGCTTTTATCCGTTAAGAAAGTTTAAATGGCAAACAATGTTACCAGAATAGGGGGAAGAATATAAAAGGAAATTAAAAAACAAATAAATATTCTATTTATTCTTTTATTTTTTAACTATAAAATATAATTTTTCGAAATAAAATTATTTAAATACCAAAAAAATTATGATATCTTTTTATTGTCTTATTTTAATTAATCGCTTGCCCCCAAAGTGGGGAGATCTCTTCAAATTCTAAAAAATTAAATAAAATCGTTTTGAAAATTGTGTTTTTATATTCCTATAGCCACAATTTTCACATATAACATCTGGCCACTTGGTTCTAGCACAAAAGCTTTCTTTTTATCCATCAACTGATGCTGGGTACACTTGCTGCTGTTTTTTTTATTCATTTAGTCTCTGGATGGTGCTTAACTCGAAGAAAACCTTTTTTGTATTGAAAACGGAAAAAATTACTGTTATTTAAAGTAAAAAAAGAAAAATTCTAACATACCAAAAGAAAAAAAGACAAACAGTTTATTTAACTAAATAAAAAAAAAAAAAAATGAAAAATTATAAATGAGATAAATTAAGTGTTAAAAAAAGTAAAAAAAAATATTCAACTTTAAAAAATATACATATAAAAAAATAAAATAATATTTAAAATTCTTATTAATAGATAAATAAAACCTTAACATACATTTTTAATGTCTCTAACATATTTTTAATGTTATTTTCAATTTTCACTTCATTTTGTTCGTTTTTGCTATTTTGCAGCAGCAAACATACATTAAGATGTATGTGTATGTATACATACTTTGAGGAGAATTAATAGTACGTTAAATGTTTGTTGAGTAAGTGTGTGTGTATATTGTTCGCCAGCATATCCGGAAAGTGAATGTGATTTAAGAAAAAAAAAGTAAGAAAAAGAAGTAAGCAGCACGCACCACAAACAAGCAGAAAAAGTGTCGTATTTAAGCCACATGATAACAAAAAAAAAAATGATTAAAATAACGAAAGGATAAGGATAATAAGAAATAAAAAAAAACTTTTAATGATATAAAAAACTCACATTTTAATATATATTTGCATTAATAAGATAATACAAACATATAAACATACATCAATAATTACATACATATAGATATAAAGAAGAGCTGGTTAGTGTTAATCCTTTGGTAACATCTACACATACCATTCAAAATAAACACCAAACATCTGTATTTTACGTTTCTAAACATTCTTTTTTGTTTTAGATTTGTTTTGGCAGTGACAATTTTTTGTTATTGTGTTTTTGCTTTGTTTTTATTATCCAGAGATTTTATTAACATGTTGCTAACCAATTAACAGTTATCCTATACATAATCATATACATACAAACACACAACATTCTACAAGAGAGATAAATACTCAACCACAGACAAACTTAAATAAACAAAAATGTTTACATAAAATGAAAACACACACAGTAATAGAAAAAAAAAACACACTTTCTTTTATACACCCAAAATATATACATGTTTGTATGAGTGTATTCTAATTTCCCGGAAATGAGTACAAAATCCCAGTTGTATGTAAGAGTAATATAAGATTTTGATTATTTGTTTAAATGTGTATTTGTGTACTAGGGGATGTTGTAGGAGATTGTGATGAGGGAAAAGTTTTGGATTTTTTTAAATATTAAAATTTTTAGGAAGCAAAATTTTATATTTATTTGAAATTAATGAAACTAAAAATCCCAGTTGTATGTAAGAGTAATATAAGATTTTGATTATTTGTTTAAATGTGTATTTGTGTACTAGGGGATGTTGTAGGAGATTGTGAAATATTAAAATTTTTAAGAAGCAAAATTTTATATTTATTTTAATATTTTTAAATTCTGAGAACAATTTAAGAAATTTAAATTTTTATTTTAGAATTATTTATAACAATCTTCCAACAACCCTCGTTAACAAATGCATATTAGAAGACATCTAGTAGTTTATGGTATATATTAGCATCCTTACAGTGGTTGATTTGAAGAAAGAAATATCTAAAGAAAATATAACATCTTATTTCAAATGAATTTAAGACATTTTTTCTTTTTTTCAATTTAAAATTCACCAAAACTTTTTCCATTAAAAAGCTATTACTAAAGTTATAATAAAAATTTTCTTTTTATATAGACTTTTTGGTTTCTATAGGTAGCGAACTGAAATTATCGATGTCTGTCCTTCTGTCTGTCTATTGTAATGAGCTGTCTTAAGGCTCTTTATAACTTAGGGATTTGTTTTATCCCTTAATATAAAGGGTATGATCGTAGAAAGATTGCTTTTGGAAATAATTAAAATCGCTTTATAAAAAGGGAAAATGTCACAGATATTTTATCTATAATTTTTGTCATTGAAGAAATCGATTAATTGGGTTCTTAACAAGATATTGTTGTTGATTTCTTTTTTTTTATTATTGGTTAATGAAAAACAAAAAAAATTATAACTTTTTTGAATTAAATGTGCCGATGACTAAAACCATCAGCTTTGGGCTGGCCTCAACATATTTAAAAAGTACCAGTTTGAAAAAAACACTTACAAATTTGAAAGTAAAAAAAATAATTATATAAAAAGTACTAACCTATCGAAGTAAATTGTATGTTGGGTTAAATTTGACAATTATTGGTGAAACTTAAAATTTTAAGTGAAATTTTGCGTTTTCTAATGAAATTTTCAGATTTTTTGTGAAATTTAAATCTTTTTTGAACTGGATTTTTTCTGAAACATCACTACTATTATTATAAAAAAATTCTGTGAAAATTTTTTCAGGGTAAAACATGTAACATATTTTTTAAATTTAAAGGGAATTATATTTTTTCACAATACAATAAATAAACCTTACATGAGTGGAATATTTAAGCAAAATCCTGCTTTCAACAGATGGACGGACATAGTAAGTTCGGCTCAGAATATTATGAGGGCATAGAATACATATACTTAATGAGGTCTTAGACTAATATGTTACACACAGAATGACAAACATAATAATATGTAATATAAAGTACTCAATTTAAAAAAAAGTAAAATTTTTTTAAAGCACACATTTCTAAAAGAAAACGATAAAAAAGATATAGTCGGTCTAGCTCGACCATATGAAACCCTACGCCATTTTATATGTGCATCAAAACTCGGGTGGTCAATTGTGGACCGATACTTTTACTAAGTGTAAAATAAAATATACGAATGCATAATATTACGTTAATACTAATACATATTTATATGATTTTATGCATTTTTGGGCGATTTCCGAAGTGGGCCTTATATATGTGCTATGGTAAATTACTTATCTTTATAAAATTTGGTACAAAGATTTATACTCACAACTGTGTGCAATATAATAGTAGAGCCATATGTAACATTTTTACATTCAATAGAATGAAGATGTTTTGCTTATTTCAAAAAATGTTTGTTCTTGGATTTATTATAAATCTTAAAATTAAACATTGTAATTCAAATAAAATACTTAAAAAGATTGAATACACAAGAAATTAGCTGTGAAAAATAATAGTAGCATCGTTAAAAAACACCTGTACAGACAAAACAACGTAATTAGGTTTTTCTTTTTTTGACATATTTTGTTTACACACATTAATACTTTGTGAACTAGCCGTTCACAATTCCCGAAAACCATTTCTTTTTTGTCAATTTTCTTAGGAACAATTTCCTGATAAAATACCTATTTGAGTGGCATTCTTCTCTGAATAAGACAATGTGACTGTTATTACCAGGGCAAGTTTTTATATGCACAGAAAAAAATTAAATATGCGCTTGAAAAGGCACGAAAAAATTGTATAATATGCACAGAAATATGCAAAAATAGCATGAATATGTATATAAAAACCAACGAATTTATGAATTCTTATATATTAATTTGTAGAAAATATGCATTTTTTAACTTTTAATCTCAAATAGATTTCGATGTTTATAAAAATATAACTATTTTAATTTAAAGTATCGTATTTGACTAGGGTTACCAGTTGGACTGGATTCAGCTGGATTTGGCTGGATTTTCCAGCTTTTTTGACGATTGTCCAGTTTCCAGAAAATAAAATTTGTCCAGCTAAATATATTACTTTGGAAAAACAAAACCAAATCAATAAAGAAGCTCTAAAAATAATAATATGCAAAAAAACGACAATATAGTTATCTTCGTAGCTAAGTTTTGAACTTTTAAACTATTGAGGAGTGCCAGAACAAACAACACTCATTCATATTGTTTAGCCCATAATTTTTAACATCGTAAATATTTCTTCTACTATTTATCCAATTGTAAAGATTATGATATCAATTGAAAGCTCTTAATGGTGCATTTATAAAAATAAAATTATAAAAGGTTCATTAACACACAACTTTTTTAAATATTTTGTAATTTTCACTGCATAACAAACATTTTTTGGGGACATTTTTTTAATATCCGGTCTTCGGCGGTACGATTTTCAAAGGCATATTACTTTCAAACAATGAAATTGCACTCAAAAATTGTTCTTCAATATTTTCATCGTTAAAAGTACTATCAATGCTGAAATATCAGAATAATCGTAGCTGAATCAGAACATTTAATTTAAACAATATTTTTCATTCCTTTAACCAAAACGTACTTTTTTCAAAGTTCCAAAAAATGGAATTGAAAAATATAATTAAATCTCAATAACCTCAAACACATATTTTTAGTTAAATGTGTGCAGAAGTGATTTCAATAAAAAAGTTTCTTATGTCCAGCTTTTTTTTCCTAAATCCAGCTTTTTTACCCCGAATGTCCAGATTTTTGTAAATCTGGATCTGGCAACTCTATATTTGACGCTTCCGAATTTTTTTTCTGTACAATATTTACAATGTACTCAAAATACTCACACAAAATTTTTAGAAATCATTTGTTTGAACCCCAAAAAGTCACAAAAAATTGTGTTTTTGTTAAGAAAACTAACTTTTGTATCCAATATATGCAAATTTATGCAAAGATTTAAAATATAAGCATTTTTTGTGAAATTCTTTTGAAATATGCAAATGCTTACTTTCCAAGCGAAAAGCTTGAAAAACTTGCCCTAGTTATTACTATTTCCACATACATTGGGGCATCTATGTTACCACTTATCGAAAATATGGACAATGATATGAAAAACATCTCAAAATGTTGATTTTCTCACGGACTTGAACAAATTTCATTGAAATATCTTCAAAATTGCGACCTGTACTTTGTGCACAAGATTTACATGGACAGCCAGACGGATGGACGGACATCGTAAGATCGATTTAAAAAGTGATTTTGAGTCGATTGGTATTAAGGTGTGTGTTGGATAACTTTTTCTATGCGTTACAAACATCAGCACAAACGCATAATACCCCAACCATCTATGGTGGGGAAGGGCAAAAATATTAACAAAAAGTATTGTTAAGCTAAATTCTTTAAAACTGTATGCAAAAACGTTTATTAACTTAAATATAACAAATGTAATCTAAATATTTTAAAGTAGGTATGAAGTTACATTTAACTTTTAACTACAAGTGACATTATGATTAAATTCCTTTTTTTCTTGATGTTTTTCAAAAAATACTCGCTTGTTTCCCCTGTTCTAGTCGTATAATATCTTCCTTCTTTTTTAGACCGTTATATTTATTCATTATAGATCCAATTTGTTTATCCCAGACAAATATTTAGAGAAAAAATCTAAAAAATTCACATAACATCACATAAAAAATAATAAAAATGTAAAAAATGTTTTAGTGATGTACATTCAATCAAAACAAATAAAATAAACTCGTTTTTCGAATACTTATTTTATCCGTTCCAAAAAATTTGTCATATTTTTTCTTTTTAACTTCTATTATTTCTTTTATTTTTTGTATTTCTACTAAGTTATAATAAAAATAGAAACAATATTTGAAAAAGAATCAATTTAATGTTTAAATAATGAAAAGCTTTTTTAAAAATTTAAATAACCGAATGTATTCATTTTCGGTAGTGTACAACTTTAACTACAAAGAGGGGAAATAATACTAGTGTTGCCGTTACCAACGTTAAATAAACTATGTGTTTTAAAACAATGTTTTTGCATACGTTTTTTTTAACAAACGTTTGTTAGCCTTTAAGTATTGGGTAACAAAAGTGTACTTGAACGCAAAGTTAATAATATTTTTTGCATACGGCTGTAAACTTTTTTTCTTAAGTTTTAAAATCCGGTTTCTGAAAATATATATATATTTTTTTTTAATTTTACAGTTGCTGCTCTTTGGGGCAAAAAAGTTGTTCCACGAAAAATCGAATACGGTTTACAATATTCGTTTCATTAAAAACAAAAATAATAAATCTTGTTATATTTACAATAAAAATATGTTACAAAATTCTTGCAACGTTTTAAACTTTAAAAATGTTTTGCCCTTATTTTATAAATCATCATCATTTAAACTTCAAATTCAACACTTACAATTTTTAGGTGTTGGTGTGCAAAATCACGTGAGTTGAAGTTGTAACACGGTAAAATATATATAAAAAATTATTCTTCAATTTTTAAATTAACTTAAAATAAAAAAACAGACACTTTTAATAAATATTTTTTTAAAAATATAATAAAATTTTTATTTTGTCAATTTATTTTTTTATTTGTTTTGGTTTTTCTTTTTTCAAATTTGATCAGGATTGCCAAGTATATAAATTTGGGTCTAATAAGAAAATTAATTTTTATAATATCATATACGTATTGATGTTGGAAATCCTGGAATTATTTTTATTTGTCATATCTCGGTGATAACGTAAAATTTCAACGCAAAGTCGTAGTTATTTATAAAATTACAATTTTTGAGTCAAGCGTTGGTGATTGAAAGTGAAGTGTATGGAAAGCGTTCAACGCAGGTGATTTATGAAATTAGGGCTTTAGTAAAATTAAATTTTTTTAAAAAGTCTAAAAATTTGATGTTTCTATTTGACCAAAACCTTAAAACATTTATACGTTTGAAAAGTCTGTTTTTTCTAATTCCAAAATGATGGCTATTAAAGAAGATAATATCTTTGCTTTAATAACATCCTTGTTTAATACAATTACATGTTTTTTAGAAGAGTACAAATTTTAAATAAAAATAGGTATAATTTTTTAAAATAAGCAAAATTACTCCTGTGGTGCTCTATAGCATTGAAATAAAAGAGTTTAGCGTTAATAAAATTTATTTTTGGTATTTTGCAGAAAAACCAACCTATTTATTAAGCATTTTTTGTCAGTTTTTTTACCAGTTTAAAAATGTTATAATTTAAAATCTTAAAAATACCTGCAAAATGAAACAACAAACGCAAAAATCAAAGCAAAATTAAAATACAGAATACACCAGAGTTTAATAATTAAATTTTATTTTCTCTCCCCTGAGTAATTGTAGTAATCCTGTTCCGTTTTGGCGATTTTTTCATGACGGCTATTTGTTTTATTTTGATATTTTTTTTCGTTATGGCGATTTTTTTGTTGTGGGTGTTTTTTCCATTTTAGTGATTTTTTTTTAATTTTGACTATTTGTTTTTGTTGTCGACATTTTTTTATTTTGTTGATTTTTTTTTTCGTTTTGGGGATATTTTTTGGTTTGGTGATTTTTTTGTTTTTGTTTTGGTTTTTTTTTTTTTTTTTTTTTTTTTTAATTTTGAAGTGTTTTTTCGTTTTGGTACTTTTCCCTTATTTTGGCGATTTTTTTTTCATTTTGTCGAATTTTTAATTTAAAAACGAACTTGTACACATTTTATTGATTGTTAATTTGGAGGAGAACAGGTCCCCAGCGGGTCACGTGGGTAGAGGGTAAACATACAAAGTAGGTTATTTTTTAAACTCTAAAAATTCATTTATGACTTGAATGTAATAAATTTTCATTTAGGTAGTCCTTGTAAATCCTTACATGCGTAGGTTATCTCTTTTTATTTAACATTACATATTTTGGTCGAAGCTAATTTTTCCTCATTTTTGGCACCTTTTTTTAAATTATTTTATACTTGGAGCGGGGGGAAGTTGTCCTTAATTTATGTCCTACTTTTTTTTTTAATATCCACTAGATTTCTTACAAAATTATAAATAATATTACTACAAGAATCGTATAAATATATTATCCTATAAAAAGTTGAAACTTTAAAAAATTCCACATTTTTGGGTTTATTTTCCAAAAAGGTGGTAATATTCTTTGTGTTCTAAATTTATTTTTTTGTTCCGGACTACAACATTTTTTTTTTAAGATTTTAAAAAAAATCTTAACGTAAATTTAGACGCATTTGGGACAATAGTCTCCCCTCAAGCTCTATAAAAACTTTGTCATTTTTGAAAATTTGTTTTTATTTATTTTTTTAATTCTCAAGTCAAAGTTGAAATCACCAAAAAAAATATATTTGCTATATACTCCCATACATTCATTAAACAAACAAAAAATATTTTCTAAGCTACGCCTTTTATAACGGCTGGGTAATTATTTTATTGAAAAAAAAGTAAATTTTTAAATCAAGTTTTCCCCGGACTAGGATTTGGGTACTTTGGTACAAAAAACTAAGAATTTTTTTTTAATTCCAAAAAAAATCTTAATGTAAATGCATGCAAAGTATATTCGGAGGCATTTGGGGCAACAGTCTCTCCACTACCTCTATCCAAACTTTGTCAATTTTGGAAAAAATTTTAAATTTTTTGGAAAATTTATTAAAAACCAAAGCCGAGTTCAATAAATAATATGTTGGATATATACCGCCATATGTTGGTTAAACATAAAAAAATCTGAATTAAACCTATTAAAACAGCTAGTTGCTAGATTTTAATGAAAAGTAAATTTTTGAAACAAGGTTTTCCCGGATTACGAATTTGGATATTTTTGAACAAAAAAAGTGGGAGTTTTTTAGTCCTTGATTTTTGGGCAAGTCTATCTAATATCTGTCTTCGTTTAAACTTTATTAAAATTTTTAATATGTTACAATCTTTTTTAATGATTTTTTTAATTGAAAATACCACTGTGCATTAGTTGTACAAGAATTAAGTGAATAATGAAATTATTTTTGTTATTATGTATTTATGGGTGTGTAAGAGTGTGTCTGCTTATTATTACGACTTTGACTAAAAGCATTTTTTTTCGTAAGAAGAAGAAGAAGTAAGAATGAAATGCTACTTAGTATGCGTTTGTTTGTGTGCATGTATTTGTATGTATATGCACGAGTAGTAAGAGTAACAAATTAAAAGTCCTTCCATTATTAAAAACGTGTTTTTTTATTTCATTCTTTTTATTTTTGCTTCAAGAATATAAAATTGCTTTCTTCTATTATAAATGTTACTTATACTACTGCAAATATATAATCAGACACATACAAACAATTGTTTGTAAACATATTAACACACACTAATAAAAGTAGAGAAGGAAGTCAAATTGTTGTTGCGGTTGTGGGTGGCGGTAAAAGTATAAATTTCTTCTTACAATTTGTTTGTATATGTTTAACTAATTAATGTCATTCATGGCGGAAACTTAAGTGCAATTAAACCATTTAACAAGGCAACATGAAAAAATAGAAAAAAAAAATAAAAATAAAATACTTGCTTGGTTTTAAATAATGTTGACAAATATTATTGAATAAATAATAAATAAGGTTTTGGTGGTAAAATAAAGTATTTGCTATATAAAATAGAAGAAGAAAATAGAAACTAATACAAATAAATAAAGGCTCAAATACATACATATACACATGGCTAAAATTATAAAAAAATGAAAAACTTAATTTGAAAACACAAGGCCACATATGTGTTCTTGTTAGCACATCAATACACACAAACATTTATACTTAAAAAAAAAGATATTAGATATGTATATAAATAAAAATATGTATGTATGTATGTATGTTTGTATATATAAACATATCATCATTATTAGCATCCTAATTTCACAAACAGTTTTAGTAAAAACTTTGTCAAATATAAATAAAGACAAAATATAAAAATAAACAACAAAAACAAAGGGAGAAAAAATAAAAAAAAGCAACAAAATAATATAATTTATCCTGCCAAATAAACTCTTGAAGGCTTAAAGCTTTCTTGGTCCTTCTATTGGAATGATATATTGTAGATTTCCGTTTGTATATCATCAACATCAAATACAACAACAACAAAAGCAGCAACAAAAACAACAACAACATTATCTAAAACAGCAGCAGCAGCAACCACAGAAACAACAAAATATTCATATAGAACAAAAACAACAACAACTAAAACTACAAAAAAATTTAAAGCAGCAGGAAAATGGATGGCGAAAATCGTATAATCCTAAATGTTGGTGGTATAAGGTGAGTTTAACTAAATATCTTCACATAACAACATACCAATACACACACATACATATTATACATACCAAATTCCAAACACACACACACCTATAAACTATACACACAAATATTTTCCCTCTCATATTTAAATGTTCACGTACATATGTATGTCTGGGTATATGTGTACGTATTTAAGTTGTAAATAATATGCCTGTTGAGTTTAGCTTAATGTTTACTAATACAACACACACAAACACACATACATATGTATATACATATGTTTGTGTATTTGTTAATAAACACAAATGTTTATAGTGTTTGTTTTTTAGTTTATGATTTATTAAATTTCGTTGAAAACATTAAATACATACATGCGAAAATTGTTATTGTAGCCAGGCCATCATCTAATTTAGTATGAAACATCACCCATCATCATCACTTTCCCCCTGTCTGCCTCTACCTCTCATATTCCTTTTAATTTCCAATATGATGTTAAATTCATATAATGAAAACCAACAACAATAGCAATACAAAAAATGAAAAAAAAAGGACGAAAATGAAATGAATTTTATGAGTCTTTAGGGATCATCTAATACTTAATGTATGGGTATGAATTTTTGTAAATTAAGTAGGGTTTTATTTTCATTCATACGTTTGTTCGTTTGTTGGTTTGTCTGTTTGTGTTCTATTTTTATGTGATATAAATACAAATTGGGAAAAATCATTAAATGATTATTTTTGTTTTTGACGTAATTGTAATATTTTTTTTTGTAAGACTTTAATACTTTTTTATTGAATTTTAAAATGGTAGATATTTGAAGTTATTTATGTAGAAAATTTATTAAGTAGAATCAGAGATGTTAATAAAAAAGTAAATAAAATTTAGTAATTTCTATATTTAAAATGTATTTTATTTAAAAATTGTTTTATTATGTAAAAAATACTTTTTTTTATAATACTTTTTTTTTTTTTTTTTTTTTTTTTTTTTTGCAAGGAAATAATACTTTTAAACTATTTTTATAAAAATTGTTTTTATAACAAAAATAGTGGTTTTACTTTTTCTATACAAAATTTGTTCTATAGGAAAAAATAATGTTTTTAATTTTTATAGTAAAATATATACTTTGAATTTTCCACAAAAAAAACTAATTGTATACTGTATAACAAAATACTGGTTCATTTATTTAAGAGAAATATATTTCGTTTTTAAAGAAAAGTTTTAGATTTTGAACAATTCTAATGACATTTATTTTATACAAGGAAACGTTCTTTTCTATAGAAAAGTAGTATTTTCTCTTTAAAAATTTATAGTTTATCTGCAAACTTAACAAATCAAAATATATTTTTCCTAAAAAATACCTACTTCAAAAAAAAGTAATAATAATGACTAAAAAAAAACAAACACCGAAATTGGAAAGAAATATCTATTGTTTTCAAAAAAGTACCATATAAAAAAATATCATAATCAAAAAGTTCTATTTGAAGAATATAATGTGCTTGAACTATAAGAAACGTGTGTGCCAAATTTCATAAATTTATGTTCAAAATTGTGGCCTGTAGTTTGATTACAAAGTTTACATGGACGGACACACGGTCAGACGGACGGACGCACATCATTAAATCGACTCAGAAAGTGATTTTAATCTGATTGGTATAAATTAAGGTGGGTCTAAAAACAATATTTTTGGGTTTAACAAACATCAGCACAAACGCATAATACACTCCCCACCTATGGAGGTGTAGGGTATAAAAATACATACTTATTTAAAATAAATTAAAACGAGAGAAGAAGATATAGTCGGTCAAGCTCGATATGATACCCTACACCATTTCGATCCACATAATTTTGTTTTTACTTATATACAAGTTATTTGCGTTAAATATTAACGTAATACTAATATTTGTAAGGGATTTATGCACGTTAAAGTGATTTTCGGGAGAGGGGTTTATATGGGAGCTATGGTCAGTTATTTTCATAACCAAATTCAATAGGCTTCGTCCTTGTGTTGAGAAAAGCTTATGAACCAAATTTCATAAAATTATCTTCAAAATTGCGATCTGTACTTTACATGGACAGCCAACCAGCCGACCAGACGGAGGGACGGACATCGTTAAATTGACTCAGAAAGTGAGTCGAATGGTATACTTTAAGGTGAGGGTTCGAAATTTTTTTATCTGCGTTACAATTTATGTACAAACACATAATACCCCAACCACCTTTGGTGGTGTAGGGTATAAAAATACTGATATCTAGAAACATATTATTCTTAACACAAAACCATATATCGTGTACTAAAATGCAAAAGGCAGTAACTACTGAATTACGATTTATCTATATTAGCAATAAGGGAACGCACGTTGGAAAAAAATGTGTCAAAAGTGGCACTTAATTGAATTTTAAAATTTAAATTGTTGTACTAAAGTTGGGTACCGAATAAAAATGGACAAAATTATGTATCAATATTAAATAAAATCTTTAAGCTAGGTTGTGTTGTTTTTTTGTAAGAAGCAGTCAAAGTAAAACATATTTTTTTACGTTTTTGAAAAATAGTAAAAAATACAATTTTCATCAGCTTTCAGTGTATTTATTTTAAATACACTGAAAGCTGTATATATCAACTTCAAATATTAAAGTGTACTTTTTTTCAAATATTTGTAAATTATATTTTGTCCTAATATTTTTGTTGTTTTTTTGAAAATTTTCCTAAATGCAACTTAAAATGTTACAGTATGTTTGTTCTAAAAATTGTCTGAATAATATATATTGTCCACTTTAATATTGTCAAAAAAATCGTGGGCATATATAGGCCGATTTGAGAAAATATATATATTTTTTTTTTTTTCAAAGAAACTACAGTAGATTTCATACAAAAAGCAGCAAGTGCAGACATTTTCTTTGCTTTATTAAACATTAAATAGTGGGGCAGAATGGAAATAAATCTGTAACTTCTAATCGGCTGGTTAGATTTACATGAAATTTCACATAGACATAGAAGAGGACATCGTCATTTAAGTTCTTGATAAATCCTTAAAAAATTAACAAACAGACGTACGGATGGACGGACATTAGAATTCTGAAAATAATACCTTAAAATTCGAACAATATTTTTTTCCACCTCTCGATTAATATGAAATTCAAAAGTAAGTATTACATTTTTTATATCACCTTTCCCAGAATTAAGTGTGATTTTCGACCCATTTAACCCAAATGTATAGACAGACGGACGGACGTTTCCATGTTGCCAAAAAAATATTTGAGAATTTAAAAAGTGCATTTTTTTACTAACTAATAAATAGAAAAAATAGAACGTGATCATACAAATTTGGATATCACCTTTTCCTGAATTAAGCGTCATTTTCGTTCCATTTAACCCAAATGTAAAGACGGACGGACATTACCATTCAGCCAAAACAACATCTTATAATTCTAAGAATGAATTTTTTTACTTACTAATAAATGAATAAATAAAACGTGATCATTAAAGTGTTGATACCACCCTTCTCTGAATTATGCATAATTACATTACATTACAGTTCTGCTAAAAAAAAAATAAAATTTGTTTACCTAACAATCAACAAAAAAAAAAAAAAAAAAAAAATAAAAATAAAATAAAATTTATCATTAAAATATTGATATCACTTTCCATCGCCAAGCCAAGTTATGGCTTTCTTTCAATGTTGCTGATTACAGTTCGCTTCTCTGCGTTTTCATTCCGCTTTCTTAAAATTACTTTTTATATTTAGTTATTTTTCTTTTAACAATATTTTTACTAACAATTTCCCCAGGAAATTTTAAAAATAAAAAGCATGCTGAGAACAAGTTTGGCAATAAGGTCAGCTACATATACTGGCATGTTGCTTCATTTAAAAACGACAGGATTAACTTGAGAAAATAATGTTGATGGCCTGGCCTCGATCCTTAGCAGCACCCAACTACTTTTTTATATGACTAATGAAAATGACTGCTTGTTGTGCAGAATTTCTATGCTCTTTGTTTAAAACAGTTGTCAAAATTTGTAAGGATCTGTTGCCATTATGATGTACAGCACCTATTATCGAGACTGTCTTCAGGAGGTAGATAATTGTTGATTTTTAGGGTCAAGAAAATATTTAAATATTTAAATAAAAAATCATATAAATTGTTAATTCTTTTGCCTCTTCTCTTGTATTTTAATAATTTTTTATTTTATTTTTTTGTTAAAGTGTTTTAATTTATAACGAACTTTTCTGCACTTTTTGTAATACAATGCTTATGAGTGATATTTTAAATTAATATAAATCATACGCATGCAGTTAATTAAAAGCTAAACAAGTACATTTTAAATGTTTTTATTTATTTAGAACTTTTAAATAAAAAATAAAATTTCTATAAAAAATTTAGTAAAATTATTTTAATTCAAGATCTTGAGCTCTTTAAAAAAAAAAAAAACATTTTTAATTGATTTTTATCCATTCAACCAAAAAAACCATTAATATGTCTCCATTAATCAAACTATCAATATACATGTATAACGATTTTTATTAGTTCTTGAGATATCTATTGGAAGAACAACAACCTTAATAAATTAAAAAAACAAGGTCATTTATCATTGACATTTAATATTAGTTAAAATACTTTTAACGGAATTTTCCAAAATGCACTTTATTGAAATATGTCAAGTCAGTGTTTAACAAATTTTCCAGAAGATTTGAAGTACATGCATATTTTAAATTTATTTATTTTGCAGTAATAACAAAGAGGCTATGTACGCGATATAATGAAATAAAAATAATAAAAAAATATAAAAAAAGGAAAATTGTCATTTAGAACAATTTCAAATTTTGAAGCATTTACTTGTTTTTTACATTTGGCAATGGCAAGCAAGATTCTTTTTTATGACACATTTGGGAATTCAAATGAGTTTTAGGGGTTTCAGCGATTTAATAAAATTTTAAGTAGAAAGAAGGGTTTCTTTTTTGAAAGGAAGGGAAATTAAATTGTTGAAAGAGAAAATTAATTGTAAGGAAGATTTGACAAGATTATCCTTAATGGGTTCAAGAAAGCTAGAAAATAAGATCATATTATGACTTCTTTTTTAATAAAATGATATGAAGAGGTGTTAATAATACGAGTCGAATATTATTTAAAAGTTTACATTATTGTAGAGGAGTTAGAAATTTTAATATAATTTAATATAAAATAACTCAGAATTAATATTAATCATACGTCACCATAAACAAATATTTAATTGTTTAAAATTCCTTATAATAACCGGCAAATAAAACAATTTTCCTTTTGGTTTTATATTTAAGTGATTTTCAAGATTTATTTGGTTTATATTTCAAGAAGATTTTTTAAAAAAGTTACCTAAAAATTAAAAAAAATTTTAATCATTTTTTTATTACAATTTTTTATATTTCAAAGAGTTTGTGGATTTATAGTTTAAAAGCTTATATTAAAAGAGCTGGTAAAATTGTTAGCTTTTTTGGTGTAAATTTTATAGAAATTAGTTCTGGAGCTAATTTTTGTTTGCTTTTTGTTATTAAATTGTTTTGTTCAAATATATTTTTTTAAAAGAAGCCGTAATTAAATGTAATTTTATAAAGTTTAGGAATTTTAAATATCTATTGAAAATAAAAAAATTATAATTTAATGTTTATTTTTGAAATGGATTTTTATTAAAATTTATTTTATTTTTTGTTTTTTTTATTATTCAAAAATACTTCTATTATAAAGCTTAAGTTCTTGGGTTTTGAAATATTTCAAAATTTTTTAAAATCGTATGAAAATTGAAAGAGTTATAATGAAAATTTTAAATAACTCATAATTAATATTAATCATACGTCACCCTAAACAAATTTTTATTTTTTAAAATTCCTCATAATAAGCGAAAAATAAAAAAAATTTTCTTTATGTTTATTTAATCAAAAGGAACTAAAGTTTTATTTGGTTTATATTTCAAGAAGATTTTTTAAAAAAGGAACCTAAAAATTTAAAAGTTTTTTAATATTTTTTTTTATTAGAATTTTCTACATTTCAAAGAAAATTCGAATAATTTAATAGCTTATATAAAGAAGCTGGTAAAAGTTTCAGTGTTCTTTATGTTAGCCTGAAGTGCTTAATTTTATAAAGTTTAGGAATTTGAAAAATCTTTTGAAAATTAAAAAATTGTAATTTTCTGTTTATTTTTGAAATGGATTTTTATAAAAATTTATTTAAAGCTTATTTTTTTGTTTTTTATTACTTTTTAACTCTACAAAATATTTATATTATAAAGCTTAAGTTGTTGGGTTTTAAAATATTTCAAAATTTTTTAAAATCGTATGAAAATTGAAAGAGTTATGATGATAATTATAAAATAACTCATAATTAATATTAATCATACGTCACCCTAAAAAATTTTGTATTTTTTAAAATTTTGTATAATAACTGGCAAATAAAAATTTGTTTTTATATTTAAATTGATTTAAAGATTTATTTGGTTTACACTTAAAGAAGATTTTTTAAAAAGTTACCTAAAATTTTTTTAAGAAATTATTTGAATTTTTTATTCGATATTTTTTATATAATAAAAGTTGATTTTTTGGTGTAAATTTTATAGAAAAGACTGAACTGTTTCATTTTATAATGTATAATTGAATTTTAAAAATCTATTGAAAATTAAAAAAATTGTAGTTTATTTTTGTAATGGATTTTGAATAAAATTTATTTTAAAGCTTAATTTCTTGTTTTTAATTATTTTTTAGCTTTCCAAAATATTTCTATTATAAAGATTAAGTTGTTGGAATTTAAAATATTTAAAATCTTTTAAAATCGTAAGAAAAATTAAGGAATTATAATGAAAATTATAAAATAACTCAGAATTAATAAAAATCATACGTCACCCTAAGCAACATTTTTTATTTATTAAAATTCCTTATAAAAACCCGAAAATAAAAAATGCTATTTAAGCTTATTTAATAAAAAGAAACTAAACATTTATTTGGTTTATATTTCAACAAGATTTTATAAGATATATTTGTTTTATTATAAAATTAAATATATTTTACCTTTTTTCTTTAATTATATTTAATCTTTTCTCTCATTTTGTTTAAATGTTTCCTCTTAATGTCATTTATACCCTTTGATTTGTAAAAAATTCATATAAAATGATTTTTTAAGCAAATACTTGATGCTAATGTAAAATACTTTTATTTACTTTGTGATATGCGATTTAATTAGTTTTCAAGGATTTTCACTAGATTGGAAATAAAAGTACAAACATAAGTATTTAATTTACTAAAAATGTCATGGATAATTAGTTTGTTTAAATAACTATTAACCTGATTAATGTGAGAAATAAAAATAAATACTATTTAATATGAAAATAATGCATAAAAGGATAAAGAGTTGGTTAAAATAATAATAAATTTGATAATTGAAAAATGAGAGCTTCATTTTAAAGTTTGTGCAAAGTTCTAAACCGTTTTGAAAATTATGAGAATTTAAAGTCAAGGAGAAGCTATTAAATTTTTGGAACAGTTATTATATTTATGATAAATTTAAGGTCAAAAGTTACCTAAATTTAACCTATTTTAAGCAGTTTTTTTGAGAGATTAGTAATTAAAGAGTTATAACCCTAAATCTGCTTTTAAAAACCCTATTCAGGCCTTTATATATTATGCTTTTTTATTTAGAAAATTGTTAACTTTTTAATAAAAAAATGTATTACTATTGTCTCTCTATTCATTTTCTTTTTTTTTTCTTTTTCTATTGTTATTCAAAACTTTAATTTGGATCTCTGATGTTTAACAATATGACCATTTAATTTCATTTAAACATTTTTAAATTCCTTTTCTATTACTTTCTACATATATAAATACAAAGTTAAACGAACTTTATATTTAGTTTTTATTATTTTTTATATTTTTTTTCTTAAAATTAATATTGTATACTATACACAAAGGCAAACACAAGTTTGCTTACTTAATATTATCTTCCACAGCTAATAAAAAATAAAAAAAATAAAAAAATATGACATGAAAATAGAACTTAAATACCCCCATTTTATTTTATTTCTTTTCCCTTTTTTTGTTTGTTATAATAAAAAACAATCAGTTAATTTTTGTTTTCATATTTTGCGGTTACTAAACCTCAAAAAGAAAAAAGTATACAAAACTGTCATCTTCACAGTTCATCTTCACATTCTAGGCTGATGATTATGAAGATGACTATAACTATCATGACGATGATGATGTTATTGTGGATGTCTGTAAATGAAATAATATTCACACAAACCCATAAAATATTCATCATCATTCATTCATTTGTTCATACCAAATAAAAAGTAAAAAAAAATAAAAAATAAGTTGACGCAAAAAAACAAGACAAAAAAACATGTACGAAAACTAGGCAAATATTGACTCTGAGTTAATAGCTTGAAGCAAACTAAGAAAACCCAACTGTGTCTGCTCCTTTTGTAGCTTTAGGACTTTAGTACAAAATAAAGGATTTATTCAAGTATTCTTACTTTTGTAGTGCAAGTAGTAGTTTTTCTCTCTCTTCACTTGTAAATACTGTTGTTGTAAAAGGCTTATATTTGAAAAAAAAAAAAATATGGACCAAAAAAATAAAATACAATACGTGTATAAATGTTCTGGCAAATACAATAAGGAATTTTAATACATTTCCATATACACACTCTTATAACAAAAACCTACACTTGGAAATTATTAAAAAGTTTGCATTTCACTCACTTTAAGCTGACTTATGTATATGTATGTATATTACACTTATTTATGTATTTATATATGTTTGTAGGCATAACATGAGTGCCGTTTTGTATGAATATTCAAAACATCATTTTACTTACTTTTGCACATGCTTAGGTACATACATATGTATGGTATGGTATGTATACACAATAACGCGATATGTTTATAAACATTTGGGAGGTCAGTTTCATAATTATGTTTATAAAATGTAATATAAAAATAACTACAATAAAGTATTTGTTTATTTTTTTAAATTAATTATTGGCACCTTTTACAGTAAAACGCTAGTTATTTCGTAATTTCTAGTACTAATTATATGCCTGGTTTTGAAAATAAGATTGAGTGCTATATTCTGTTTTGAAGAAACTTAAACTTTGGAATTTTATAAAAATTTAATATAGTTTTGGAAATCTATTACTTTTTTTGAAATTAGTGCTTTTTTTTTAAATTTTCCTTTCTTTTTATAAAAATTTTTCTATTTTGAAGTCCATTTTTAATTTCCTTTTGTAAATGTTACATACCTATTTTTAAAATTTGTATTTTTTGTAGAATTAGTACTTTTTTTGTATTTTTTTAATAAGTACTTTTACTACATTCGTTAAAATTATCTATTTAAAGGAACTTTTTTTTTTTTTTTTTTTTTAAATTAGTACTTTTTGTCAGAATTAAAAACTATGTTTTGAAACAACTACAAGAAACAACTTTTTGTTTTTATTTCTATCGAAAAATAATCATTAATATTCTAAAAATAATAAAAATCCGTCATATTTTTTTTTTTTTCATTATGATCGAAACAAAAAATATAAATATCATTATCCAGGAAAAATTTTAGAACACGTTCTAAAATCATTAGTTATAGAACTGGTGTAATCACAACCACTTCATCTTTAGAACTAGTGGTTTTACAACTACTTAACTCTGGAACTCGTTGAGTAGAACCTTATTAGTTGATTCTCAATTCGTTTTAGAAAACTAATGCTAAAGAACTAATTCTGTATGACTTCTACATCACTTCTCTGAACAAATTAGTAAAAAATTTCAAAAACTTATTAAAAAAACAAGCGCGAATGTTATATTCGGCCCGGCCGAATCTATATACCCACCATCAACTTTTTTACGTTATATGGGAGGGGGCGGGAAAGTGGGCAGTAAAGTGGGCGGACCACTCCCATTTTTGGTTTCCGCGTTTACATTGGTCCTTGAACTATTTGAACACAATTTCGTTGATTCTCACCTTATATGGGAGGTGGGCGGTAAAGTGGGCGGACCACTCCCATTTTTGGTTTCCGCGTTTACATTGATCCCCGAACTATACGTACAAAATTTCGTTTTCGTACATGCTTTTGTTGGAAAAATATCAGCAGAAAAGTATAAAATGGACACCCTGTGTTTCTATTTTTTAGCCCATAACTTTTTTGTTTATTAACCGATTTTGTCCATTTTCAATCCCAAACAAACCTTATATAAGACAAACATTTGTGCCAAATTTCGTCCCCCTACGTTTTTCCGTTCGAGCCCTATTCTGCTTTCAACAGAAGGACAGACGGACGGACATAGCTAGATCGACTCAGAATCTAACCAGGACCCAGAAAATATATACTTTGTGGGGTCTTAGATGATTCCTTCGACATGTTACACACGGAATGACAAAATCAATATACCCCCCATCTTTTTGATGGTGGGTATAAAAAACCAAAAGAATTTAACAAAATTATATTGATTTAAAAAGTGGTCTCTAAGGAATGGCTCATTGGAATAAAAAAAACAGGTTCTGAAACCATACCCAAATGCTTCTATGGCATGAGTTCTGAATGTGACAATTTCGAACAAAAATTATTGACTAAAGAACTGGTTCGAGAACCGTTACATAGAATGTGTACTGGCTAGATAACGCTTCTATAATACTAGTTTTGAAGGTGTCAATTTCAAACAAAAATTATTGGTCGCAACGCAAAAGTAGAACAAGTACAGGCTATTTTCATGTGTTCTGGATCTAATTGTAGAACGAATACAATCATTTAAAATTTTTTCTATGTTGATATTTATTTTTTTAATTATGATGGGTATTTATATTAAAAAAATTAAAATTCCTCACATATTTTTTTTTAAATTAGTATTTTTTGACACTAGTACGTATTTCAAAAAGTAGTACAGTTTATGATTATTATTAATTTTTTTTCAAATTAGTACTTTTTTCGAAAATCTTTAATTTTTTTTGAAAAATTTCCAATTGGTACATAATATTTTTTGAAAATAGGTAAATTTTTTTAATTACACCTTTGAGAATTAGTACTTTTTTGCAAAATGGATTTTTATTTTTTAATTTATAATTTTTTCTATATTTAAGACATTTCGTTACAAATTGGTAATTTTTCATTAAATTTGTTTCTTTTATTAAATTGATGAATAAATTTGTCATGTGTATTTTTTAAATTAGTACATTTTAAAAAAATTGTTTACTTATCTGAAAAATTGTTTTTTTTCCCCTTTTTTTGAAGTACTTTTAGTACTTTTTTTTGATTTGAAAATTGGTTTGTGTTTTAAAAATTAATACTTTTTGTGATTTTTATTTTTTTAGAAATTGGAATGTTTCTAATTTTTATTTTAGAAATTGGGTTTACTGTTAAAATAAAAAATATATATATATATTTTTTTGTATTTCTTTTTTTAAAATTAGTACTTTTTACTAAATTATTTCTAATTTTTACTAAATTCCCAAGAAGAAAGAGAACCGGTTCAAAACTAGTCACGTGACAGGTTCTAGTTCTGGAACTTTATATGGGAGGAACCTATCACTTTTACATGGGGTTGTTATTGGAGGTCCAGGACTGGTCCAAGAGGACATGTTCAGAGTCGATTAATTTTTTAGAAACTGACTCTCAACTGATATTTAGTGTGTGGTGGTGTCAACTGGTACTCAACTGGTACTGAGGAACCGGTCCAAAATTGTGGAAAAGAACCTAATCTTTTAGAGAAATAATCTCATAATCACCCTGTTCTGATAAGGAATAAAGTACAGGGTGTCAAAATTGACCAATTCGGGCTTGAAAATAATTTTCGAGTTCATAACGTTGGGAAATAATGGACGATTTCAATGAAATTTTTCTGTAGACTTCCATTTATAAAAAAAATCTTTCAATAATATGATTTTGGAATCACCCTGTTATAATACGTGCTAAAGGGTGTCAAAGTTTAACACCTCAAGCATGAAAAAGTTGTCAGAGCTCATAACTTTTAGAAATATAAATATAAATTCGTGATAAAATTATAGAAAAATTTATTGAGAAGGACCTTAGCTTTTAAAAAAATTTTATAATAATCAACCTGTTATAATACGAGATAAGCTACAGGGTGTAAAAGTTGACAACGTCGAAAAATATACAAGCTCGTAAGTTCTATAAATAAAGTTAGAGTTTGATGAGGTTTGAGAGATTTTAATGGATAAGAAAATTATAAATAGGAATGAGCTATAGGTTATCAATGTTGTCCAATTTTTAGCTTAAAAATTATTAAAGAACTCGTAACTTTAACAAATAAACAACAATTCCGATGATTAACAATTTTTGTACTTAATGTTGGATAAATATAACAAATGGATGAATAAATTTCTTTCCTCCTAAAAGAAAGTATGACACTACTTAATATTAAAGTTACTGATCAATTAACCCTGTTAGTTTTAAAAACAATTGTATGTACAATAAATGTAGACATATCTATATATAAAGACTTTTAAGTAACAATAAAGAAACATAAAATGAATGACATGGAAATGAACAAAACACAGTGTATAAGTATTAGCACATATATACAAATACATAAGTAAGTGTTTACATATAGAAATGTATATGTGTTAATATATGTGTTTTTGAGATGAATTTAAGTCTAAATGCTTTTAAACATTTTTTAAACGCAGGAAATGAAGTACAACTAGTTATAAGAGTTTATGTATGGACTTGTATACATGCATACATATATTATAATAAATGTATTATAATGTGTACATTATTATAAATGAAAAAATAACCTCCCATAGGCTTAATTATCAGGGTGTAACAAAGATTAACTCCACCTCTTGGGTTGATCCCTAAAAACAAACATTATTTTGAAAAATAAAATAATAACAAGGTTTTCTCATCTTGTTGTTTTGGTGAGTGAGAATTTTTTAAGTATTTGGATAAATAAATAAGCTCAAGCAAGGGGGAAATAAAATTTGATATTAAACTTCCATTCCCCCTTTTAATTTTTAACTTTAACAGACGCCAGTGTTTTATAACCTTTGTATAGTTATGCGAATAAGTACCTACTTGTGCTTGAATTTAACAACATGTTTATGTATTGAGTAAGGATGGTGTGTAGTATGTGGTATGGTGTGTTGTGTTTGCATATTTGTATGTGTAAGTGGGGTAGAAGAAATTGTTATAGTATGTGCATTAAATACATTAATATGTATGAGATTTTGAACAAGTGAGTACAAGTATGTTGTTTGGTCTTTGGCATTATTTAGTTAGAAAAACAACTCTTCATTTAAATCACAGTTTAACAATTTTTCAAAATTGTTTTTTTTTTTTCTTTCCTTTTTTAATCGTCAAATTAGTAAGAGGAAAATCAAAAATGTTTTCCCTTCCTTACGCTGTTGTTCATCTCATGGCAACAAAACATGATTTGCATTATTTATTTATTATGAGTGTTCTTTTCTGCTTTTTTTTTTCTTTTAATTTTGCAAAAAGTAAGAGGGTATGTAGGCATGACATTTAAATGCATGTATGTGCATTTGAAAATTTAATTATAAAATCGATTTATAGTCTCTATAACTTACATATGGAAATCAGATTTTATTATGCCAAAATATAAATGTATGGTTCTTTTTTTCGCTATATTTTTGTTTTTGAAAATTTTTAAAAATAAACTTTTTTTTCTGGGAAAATGTGTGATATGCATCCGTTGTTTTCTTAATGGTTTTACTTGTATCTAAGATAAAAGACATATATATATAGTCTTATATATAAGCAATATACAGGGTAATTAAAGTTTGTAGAAAAATAAAAACTTTTTTTGCAACTTTCCAAATCAGCATGTTAGTTTTCCTTAGCAATTAAAGTGTTAGAAATGTGAGAAACAAATTAAAATTGATGGACAGTTTTTCGGTGTTCAATTAAACTTTGATAAACTATTATTATTGGAGGAGATTTAATTGCTTTTAGAAGTTTTAGGCAGCTAAACTGTGGCCAAATTGGTTAGATAATGTTAAAAACATAAAAAAACCTAAGAAAAATATTACAGTGAACTGGCGGTTGGACAGACTGACATACGGCGGACAGTTTACATTTGTAATATCTACAATAAGTTTTTCGGTGTCATTATTAAATTTTGACAAACCATAGTTTGTAGGGAAGCTTAAA
The DNA here is from genome assembly GCA_951394005.1 of Protophormia terraenovae. Lineage (NCBI taxonomy): Eukaryota > Metazoa > Arthropoda > Insecta > Diptera > Calliphoridae > Protophormia > Protophormia terraenovae. The sequence goes on along the minus strand of OX596074.1, from coordinate 2,946,581 downwards.
TTGGGTTTAGTAGTTTAAGACAGCTTAACTTGGGCACAATTGGTCAGGTAATGTTGACACTTCGTCTGCTAAAAAAACTTTATTGCAATTGCTTTAAGGATGGACGGACTGACAGACGGCGGACAGATTACATTTGTAATTTCCACAATAAGTTTTACGGTGTCATATTAACTTTTGATAAACAATAATTTGTAGGAATGCTTAAATTGCTTTCAGAAGTTTAAGACAACTAAATTGGTCAGGTAATGTAAAAAACATAAAAAAATAAAAAATAAAAATACTGTAATTGGCTGAAGGATAGACAGACTGACAGACGGCGGACAGATTACATTTATAGCTTCCACAATAAGTTTTTAGGTGCCGTATAAAACCTTGACACTGTTTAATTTTCAGAGAAGCTTAAATTCCTTTTTAGAAGTTTAAAATAGATAATTTTTGGCTACATTCTTAATGTAGTTTTGAGGTAAAAAATATTAATATGTTTAGAGTAATTAGCCGAGAGACACACGGAATGACAGACAGGCAGACAGATTAATGGGTGAACAGATGGATATTATAAAATCGAAGTTATAGTTTGTTATTCCACTTGTAATTTTTGCACCCGTTGTTTATTTTCTAACATCTTTTTTTTTTTTTGTGTATATTTTTGGAGGAATTTTTCAAAACTTTTTTTTAAATTGTTAACTGTTTGATTAAATATTCTGATCTTAAATCCATTAAAGTTTTAAACTAATTATATTTTAATTGTATTAAGATCTGTTAATTTATTTCCTACTATTTTGCTCTGACCGATAAATGGTTAAGATCCCACAAAGATATATTATTATAGATATGAAAATTTATTTAACAATATTTATCTGTATGTTGAAATTTTGTTTTCTAAGACACCAGTTATCTTACAAACTTGTATAGAATATCAGTGTGCCTTACATATTTTCGAAATTGTTAAAATTCTTTAAATTGGCCTAAAAATAGCTGACATAATCCAGAAATCAATCAACCAACAAAATCCAGAAAATAATTTTTGAAACTCATTTTAATCCAATTAGCTGGACAGATGGACGGACAATCTGACATTACTAAATCACTATTAAAGTTTGTCACTCCTTTTGTATTCTTCCCATTAAATGATTGGAATATTTGTCTGGGTATTAAAATTGTGTGCTTTAAGCTCTCATATATTCCATAGACTTATATAAGACATCAGTATATCGTATGTATATTATTTAGAGAATTTTGCTATTAAAAATCTTCGGAATCGCACTAAAAATTGTTAAGCAATAGATTTTTTAAACGATTTAAAGAAGCCAGCACATAGGTTATCTCTTTAATAGATATCTTTTAAATGATTCCCAGCAGACGAAGTGTCATAATTAAATTACAAATAATGTTTGTTATTCCTTTTGTATTTTCCAAATTAAATATTTGGAATATTTGACTGTGTGTTGAAATTGCCTTTTTGAAACTCCCAAAAATTTTACAGACTTAAATAATACATTAGTATATCGTATATTATTCATAGAATTTTTTTATCAAAAATCTTCGAAATCGTACGAAAAATTGCTGAGTTATAGATATTTAAATCGACATGTAGAAGGCAGCAAATAGTTTATAGATTTATCTATTCTAAATCCCAGCAAAAACTTAGCTTCTATTTTGAAAAGCAACAGCTTCTTGTATGCATTACAATGTAGCCTTATTCGCCACTCGTAGCATTACCTAATAGTACTTCGATAACTAGTATTTAGTAAATATGAAAGTAATTTGCTTTTTACGTGGCTCAGTTGTCTAGAGCGCCTAACTATAAAAACGTGTACTTATATTAGGTTTCAACTCCCACTTGAGGCAAATATTTATTTATTGTTTTTTTTATATATAAATTAAGTTTATTTATTTCCCTATATGAAAACCACTTTTTAGCACAAAAAAAATATAAGTCGATTGTGGTGTAGCGAGTAAGAGGGCAGACTAACAAACACAACCAGTATTCTGATGCGTGGGTTCAAATCTCACCCGAGCCAAATGTTTTTTCTTGTGCGTAAAAAAGTCAGCATCCAAAACAACTCTTTTGGAACCCAAATAAAAACTTATGAAATTTTGGACATCCCGAACAAAATTCATCGTTATAGCACTAAAAGTGAAGGTGTTTTTCATACTGATTTCGCTTACAAACCACGTTATTTAGTAGGCGAAGTTTTTGCTGGGACACTCGTAAATCATTAAATCAATGTTAAAATTTATTATTTTTTATATTTGCACATGAATTGTTTAGGATTTTTGTATGTTGAAATTGTGTTTTCAAAGCTTCTAAATATCTTATAGATTTGTATAAGGCATCAATAAATTGTAAAAAGTTTCAAGAATTTTGCTATTTAAAATCATTGAAATCTGCCAAAAAATAAATTAAATTTAAATTAAACTGTACAAGTCTGTAGATTACTTATGGATGTGTCATTGTTATACCAGCAGGATGATGGACAGATATTCGAATATCTATACACCGATGCTAAAGTTCGTTATTCCATTTGTATTTTCAAAATGAATTGTTTGGAATGTTTGCCTGTATGTTGAAACTATATTTTCAAAGACACCAAATATCTTACAGACTTGTGAGAGACAACAATATATCAGATATTGTTGTGACATTTTTTTTTAGTTAAAATTTTCAAAATCGTTTCAGAAATGTCTGAGTTATAGGTTTTCAAATTGTCCCTAGAAACTCTTAAAAACTTATTTTATTTTTCAAAGCTCTTTGTATGATTCCCTATCTGCCTTTTGAATCTTATTCCCAGGACTTTCGATATAAATTTAACAAATTTAAAATAATAATTTTTTATTAATAACGTTTTCTATGATTTCGCAATTAAAAAATTATAAAAATCATTTAGCTTGTCCAAGCAATATATATATATATATATATATATATATATATATATATATATATATATATATATGTATATTTTTTTTTCAAAGCACTTAAGTACTCATGCGTTATAATTTTAACGTTATATAAAAGAGGAAAAAAAAAAATAATCATTATATGATTTAATTTTATCTAAAACAAACTTGTATAATTTCTTTCAAAGTAAAGTGCAAAAAAGAAATAAAGAATAATATAATTTTTGCTTTCATTATAAGGCGAAACATTTTAAAACATAATAAACAAACAGTAAAGAGCAAAACAAAAGCAACATTTTTTTTCATATCAATAAATTTAAATTAATATTTTTTTAAATTCAATACCTACATCCTAAAAAATAAATTTTATTGTACTTAAAATTATTTTTTTTTTTATCACTTTCTTTGATTTATAATTTTTATTATTTGTTAGCCTTTGTTCTCTACTGTTTCAATTGTGCATAACCATATTTTATATGTTTCCATAGATCTTTGTATACATCTGGATGTGTTTATATGCCCACATACTAAAATATTTTCTAATTCATACTGATGGCAAACTAAAATTTCCGCTTCATTTTATAAATTAAAAAAAAAAAAAAAATACAAAAATATTTTTTGTTATAAATCAAACAAAAATTTTTAAAATAAACAAGTTTCATAAATAAGATATAAATATGTACAATGTACTAAACAAAAATAAATAAATAAATAAATAAATAAATAAAAAAAATCAACAACAAAAAATATGTATATATTGTCTCAATTTTATGGCTTTTTAAAGTAAACTTTAGTAAAAATAAATGGTATGGAAACTAAATGAGGACTTGACATTTGGGGATATAATGGTAAAGAAAATATTTCAAAATAAACATTAATTGTTGATAGATGGGTAAATTGTATTGTTATTATTTGGACTTAAATGGTCTAAGGGAAATAGATGACCAACATTTTGTATTAACTTAAAAATTATAATAAAAGAAAAATATATTTTAGTGTTAATTTTAATATTCATAACTATAAGCAAAACTCTCTTATTATTACTTCCCTTTTATTTGCAGAGGAATTTGTAAGAGAAATATTTAGTGGTTTTTAATTTAAAAATTACTATTTTAGAAAAATATTTTTTTTTTTTGTTAATTTTAATTTTCAGGACTATAAGCAAAAAAATATTAAAAAAAATATATATTTTTTTTTAATGTTAAAGAAATTTATAAGAGAAATATTTGGGGGATTCACAAAGTGTACTATCATGTCGTATTGTCATAATGTCATTAAATTTTACAAAGAAAAAGCAATAACAATATTTTTTATACATTGAAATATTTTAGGACATATGACAATACGACATGATAGCACACTTTGTGAATCCCCCAATTATATAATTTTTATTATAACAATTGCTCTTTAAGAGTATAATTTTGTTATCTTTTAATAGTGCCTTATAAAAAAATTTAATTTCATTATTATTTTATTTAAAAATATTTAAATTAATTAAAATTATTTTAATTTTCTTTTTAGATATGAAACCTATAAAGCTACACTTAAAAAAATACCCGCCACAAGATTATCACGTTTAACTGAGGCCTTAGCCAATTATGATCCCGTACTGAATGAATATTTCTTTGATCGTCATCCGGGAGTTTTTACACAAATTCTTAACTATTATAGGTATTTTTTCTTTTTTTCTTTCAAATAAATTAAGAAAAATTATTTAAAATGAATAATATGATTTTAGAACTGGTAAACTTCATTATCCTACCGATGTTTGTGGTCCGCTATTCGAAGAAGAATTAGAATTTTGGGGTTTAGATTCGAATCAAGTGGAGCCATGTTGTTGGTCCACCTATAGTATACACCGAGATACACAGGTAAACAAAATTAATATAAACAGGATTTAATTACAATATTCTTTAACAACGGCATTTCTCAATTGAGATACAAGTGATCTTGAAGTTCAATAAATCATTAAAAATCAAAAAAGGTCATAAATAAAATTTTTGCTATTTCATCAAAATGCAGAATATGTTACAAATAAAACAGATTATGTTTCTTTAAGATCAGATTTTATTAAAAAAATTTTATTGCGTTTTATATTTTATTTTCAACCTAACCTCAATTTAATTTTTAAAAATTGTGTATTTTCTCTCAAAATGTTTAAAGTAATTTATTTATAGAATCAGAAAACAAATAAATTTTTTCAAAATTTTAATTTTAAAAATTGTTCTTAAACATAATTGAAATCAAAGACGAACGTGTGATTTTTTTTTTTTTTTTTGTAAAATTTCATGTCTAGTTAATAATCTATGATTTTAATTGTTCATTTTTCTTAAATGTAATTCTAAGCACCTTAAAAAGTTATTAAATATTTATTAATTTTCTTAATTAATAAAATTTCAGAATACCTTAGCTATATTGGATAAATTAGATATTGATAATGAAAAACCTTCAGAGGAGCAAGTTGCCCGATTATTTGGTTTTGAGGATTCAATAAATAAGGGACAATTAAATTGTTGGCAACGTTTAAAACCAAAAGTATGGGCTCTATTTGATGAGCCCTCTAGTTCAACGGGTGCTAAGGTAGGTACAATTTAATTTTCTTCTATTTAAATAATTCTTAAATGTTCCTTCATCTCACAGGTCGTTGCCAGCATGTCTGTATTTTTCATATTCGTTTCTGTGATATCTTTCTGCCTAAAAACCCATCCGGGTTTTCGTGTAGACTTTACACCCACCAATAGCCAACAAACATCAACAGCAAATTTACCGACCATCATACCTCAACATCAAAACATGCCGCCCACTCTAAATACAACGTCCTCGAAACGAGAGTTTAATGATAGTAGTGGCCTGTTGCCGCTACTACAGCCCATGTTTAAGGTTATTAATTATACTAGTCCCTTAGGGGCTAATTATAGCTCAGCGTTGGCCACACCCATAGCTAAATTTAGTTTGGAAAAATCTCGCAGATCAAATGAACGCACTAGACGTCAGTCAATGGAAGAAAATGATGCTCGTCATGCTCATGGTTGGCATCAGTCATTTGGCCAACCGCATGAGGCTTTTTTCTATGTGGAATTGGTGTGTAATGTTTGGTTTTTCTTTGAGGTCATCATACGTTTTATAGTAAGTTCGAAAGAAATATCTTTTTTCGGCAAGAATTTTATATTTATTGTTTTTGTTTTCTTTCTAGGTTTCTCCTAATTTATGGCAATTTGTTAAATCGCCGGTTAATATTATAGATTTTGTGGCCACTTTAAGTTTTTATACAGACGTTATGCAAAGGATGGGTGAATATACGGGATTATGGGAGGCATTTTCCATTGTCCGGATAATGCGTTTATTTAAATTGACACGTCATTCGCCTGGTCTGCGCATATTGATCCATACCTTTAAAGCTTCTGCAAAAGAACTTACTTTGTTGGTTTTCTTCCTAGTGCTGGGTATTGTGTTCTTTGCTAGTTTAGCTTATTATGCTGAAAAGTTACAGGTTGGTATTTGTATAGAATTTAAATTACACATTATTTTTAATAATTTAAATTAACAATGGTTTATTATTTATTGTTTAGGATAACCCGGAAAATCAATTCAAAAGTATACCCTTGGGTCTTTGGTGGGCCATTGTAACAATGACCACTGTGGGTTATGGCGATGTGGCACCTAAAACATATCCTGGCATGTTTGTTGGCGCATTGTGTGCATTGGCTGGTGTTTTAACAATAGCACTTCCGGTTCCTGTAATTGTTAGCAACTTTTCTATGTTCTACTCACACACACAGGTAAGTTGTATGAACAATAATAAAATAGCAGCGGGAAAAGAACGAGAGAAAAATAATCGATTTATTTTTTTATAAAATGTTGCAATTATTCTCATGAGCGGAAACTGAGTTGAAGGAGACATATTTATTAAGTTAGAAATTTAATTTAAGGGAATTTAAGTTATTTTGTTTAAATATTAACTTAACTGAGAATTAAACAAAAGAATTTTATATTTCCTTTTATTTGGAAGTAGTTTTGTAATCTGTAAAAAAGAAATTTTAGTCCCCAGCAATATCGTTGATGTCCCAGGTTTTATATAAGTATATCGTAGCTCTTTTTTCGTTAATAACTTTGCTTTTATTTATCCGTTTTTTTATGCAATAATTCATGAAATATTCTGAGAAAATTTAGTTAGTATTTTACTAATTTCCAAAAAAAAAAAAAAAAATCTAAAGAAAATAATGAAATTTTGTAATAAATAAGAAAAACATGGCAGCACTTAATATTTTTTAACAGATATTTCTTTAAATTTTACTTACAATTAAAATTTTATTGAACATTTTTCTTTTATTTTATTTCTTAAATAAAAGTCTTTATTATAAAATTTTGATGGATATTCATTAATTATTTTCACAGAATTGTTTTACAATTAAAATTTTCATAAAATATTCAATATTTAAATTTTTTTCAAAAAAATATTTTTTTTTTTAATATTGGTATTTATTAAAACATTTTAACTGCGATATGACATTAATTGGCATAAAATTAAATTTTAAATTTTTGTGAAAAATTTGTTATTTAACATTTTTTTCAACCTAACCTTAAAATTTTATTTCTTAAATAAAAGTCTTTATTATAAAATTTTAATGGCTTTTCATTAAATATTTTTACAGAATTGTTTTACAATAAAATTTTTCATAAAACGTTCAATATTTAAAAAATTTTCAACCTAACCTCAATTTTATTTTATTAAATTATGTGCTTTGAACATTTTCAAAGTAATTTATTAGTAGTTTTTATAATATCAAGAAATTTAAATTTTCGAAAATTTTTTCAAACTAACCTCAAAATATTTTTTTTTTTAATTTCTGCTTTTATTGCTAAAAAATACTCTATTTTACAATTTATTGCTTTAAAATAATTTTGCAGTTTAAATTAGTTTGAAATTTTGATTATTTAAATTTTTTTTCAACTTAACCTCAATTTATTTAATTTTTATTTTTCTAAATTGACAGTTTTCTTATAAAAATTTAAAGAAATTTGGGCCAAAAAAACATTAAACGAAAAATGGTCCCAATTCTGGGGCAATTTTTCATAATGAATTATTTCTCCAAAGTTTTTGGAAATATAACCCCAAAAAACTTACAATATTACCCCAAACTTAAAATGAAAAATTGGCCCAATTATTGAGACACATTTTCATAACAATAAGTTACCCCAAACAAAAATGAAATATTACCCTAAAATGAAACTAGAAATGACACAAATAAGGGGACATTTTTCATAACGAAATCAAAATTAATACTAAAAATTCCCAAAAAAATATAAATCGAGGGCTTATATTCAAATTGGGCCTCAAGCAGATTTACAATTTTTTTTTGCGTCAGACTCTTGAGTTTTCTATTTTTTATATATGGTGTTAATTTTCGAGCCAAAAGTTAATTCTAACACTATGTTTTCCACTTTTTCTTTTTGGGCTATCTACAAACAGTATATATTTTTTTAAGGAAAAACGAGCTATCTGCAAGTTTTTGTTTGATTTTCAAAGAAATGTAAAAATAAAAATTGATAAACAATGAGAATTTTCTTTGCGTTTTGAATTTTTTTTAAACGTTTTGAATTAGAGCCATAATATATTTCACAAACATTTTGTTATCTCAATGCTGTCTGAAGAAAAAAGCCATTAAAGTTAGATTTTTAACCTTTTTTAGATGCTTATAGATCATATGCGGGTACACCTATCAACATTTTATGAAGCTAAGTGGGAGCACTATACCCTAGATTTAAAGACAGGAATAACAAAATTTTAATAAAATTCGTGATTATAAGCAAAATATCTTAGATACCAAGAGCAGTTTCTTAAAAAAATTATAATTAAATAAAAAGTGCAATAAACATCATCTTTAAAAGTTTTAATCACATTTGAGTTGTTGATATGCAATTTCATAAAATTTTAATTGGTTCAAAATTTGTTTGCAAAAGTTTTTTTTGCATGCAATTTTTTTTCCAAAATTTAATTTATAATTGTAATTTTGAATACATTTCCGTTCTTTTAGTAAACATACCTGTTATTTGAAATTTCTAACGATTAAAAATGGTCCAGAAACCACAAAATTTCGCTTTTTTTATCTCCTGATTGGTATGATATCATAAATTTAACATATTGTCAATTTTTTTTTCCAAAAATATTATATTTTACTTCTCTAATTTCCTATAAACAAAACGGGCTATATGAACATTTTATAACATACATTAAAAATAATTAATTTAAAACGCGTTATCTACCATAACTTCGCAAATAATGGAGTTAAAAGATTTATAGCAATATAAAAAATAATAATGTAGGTTTGATAACGAGTTACTAACTTTTTTGTATGTAAATTTCCATAAGAAAAAGTTAGTAACTCCTTATCAAACATACATTATTTTTTTTTTTTTTAATACGGCTGTTATTTTTCAGTGTGAGGTTTAGTAGACGTAATATAAATAACTCGTAGAAGAACGGATTGCAAAATGTTGAAAAATGAGGGAAATAAACAGTTTTTATGTTCTCCTGAACAATTGGTGCTTTGCATGAGGACCGTTTTGAATATAAGTACTCGATATATTTTGAATTTGTTTAACAATAAAAATATATGTACGTCAAATAGTAAAAAACTGCGGGATTTTTTAATTGTGATATTAAAAATTTTGTGATTTAAATAACCAATATATTTCTATAAATCCGTTTCTATCCGATTTAAGTTGGAAGAAATTATAATTTGTATTAAAAAGATGGAACTTTAAACATATTTTTACATTCGAAAAAAACTTATTAAGCGAAGGCGGTATTTAACATACCGAAAAAAATATTTTATAACGCTTCCTGCAAAATTTGATTTTTAGAGTTGAGGAGTATTATTTAAAAATAATATTCTTCAAATTTTGCGAAGTTATTGGCTTTTTAAATGAAAAGAAAATATTATTTCATAAAGTCTTGTATTTAAAAATTATATAATGAAATAAATTCCTATAAAAATAAAATAATTTCTTAATTCTTTAAAAAATGAAATAAATTCCAAAACAAATTTAAAAACAGACTTGTTTCATTATTATTTTTGAAACAATCTCAAAACAAAACGAGAGAGAAGCTATAGTCGGTCAAGACCGATCATATGATACCCTACACCATTGTATATGAGCTAAAAATTAGACCTGTGGCTAATTGTAGACCAACACTTTTACTAAATGTAAAATAAATAATAAAAATACAGAACAATGCATTGATACTAAGAGCTATATGATTTTATGCCCTTTAGGGCGATTCCCGGAAGTGGGTTTATATGGGAGCTATGGTAAATTATGGACCGACTCTCATACATTTTGGCTTTTTATTTATATAAAACTTATTTGTGTTGAATATTACCTTGATACTATCATTAGTATGAGATTTATGCACGTTAATGGGATTTATATGGGAGCTATGGTCAATTATGAACCGATCTTGATGAAATTTGACACAAAGATTGACACTTATACATAACTCCTTTGTAGCTATTTTTATTGAAATATTGCTATATTTAAGGCATTTATGATCGTTAAACCAATATTCCGGGAGGACATTTGTATGGGAGTTAGGTGAAATAATGGACCGCTCATAACCAATTTCAATAGGCTTCGTCCTTATGTCATAATAATAATTCGTGCCAAATTTCATCAAGATATTTTTAAAATTGCGACTTGTACTTTATTCACAAGGTTTACATGGACAGACAGCCAACCGACCAGACGGACGGACATCTTTAAATCGACTCAGAAAGTGATTCTGAGTCGAACGGTATACTTTAAGGTGGGAGTCTGATAATTTTTTCTGTGCGTCACAAACATCAGCACAAACGCATAATACCCCAACCACCTATGGTGGTGTAGGGTATAATGAAGGTCAAAATATTTTCCTTAATTATTAAATTTTTTTTAAGATAAAAAAAAAAAAAATACAATACAATAAGAAAACTTTTCTTCGCTAATACAAGCCGTACGGAAAGTTCTTTGACCGTCGTTATCTTTCGAAATATGAAACTTCTCCCACACGTATTGTGAAATTTAATTTTTCAAAATATCGTTAAATGAAAAATAGCCCTTAAGTACAAATAAAACTTTTTTATGGGGCTTTTTTTCATTTAACGATATTTTGAAAAATTTAATTTCACAATACGTGTGGGAGAAGTTTCATATTTCGAAGGATAACGACGGTCAAAGTTTAGGGCATTTTTTCATTCCAATTTGGTGCAAATTCACCCCAAATAATCAGGTCATAAAATGCCTCAAAAACTATGAAATTTTGCCCCAAAATTGCTTGTTGTTGTACCCCATATCATTTTTGGGGACATTTTTCGTTTAGTGTTTGGGGCCATATTTCCTGAGGCCACAGTTCGCAGAGCCTATTTTAAGCTTTATTTTTAGGAAAGCAAGTGTTAGTTAATATTTCTTTGAAAAAAAAGAAAAAAAAAAAATTATTCAATTTAACCTCAAATTTAATTGTTTGAAAAATTTAGCTTTTATTAACAAAATTTTAAGCGTGTTGCATTTGTAGTTTTTGGAAAAATAATTGTTAGCTATTTTTTTTTTTTTTTTTTAATATTTTGCATTCAACAAGATTTTATTCAACCTAACCTTAAATTTATTTTTCCAATTTTAAATTATTCTTTTAAATTTAATTCTTCTGAGGTTGGCTCAAAATTTTGCTTTGTAACTTTTTTATACCGGCTGGACTTAGGCGATTTTCCATAGCAAAAAATAGCAAACAGTCTGTGCTAAATTTAATTTAATCCGGGTTATTAATTTGGTATTGAGAATGTTTCATTTAAACAGACGGATTGACAGAAAGCTAAAATAGCTCAGAATTTTTTAAGAACCCAGAATATAAATAGTTTGTGTGCATTAAAAACTTACTTAGATATTTATGTATAAAATGCTCTTTTTCCTAAAGTTTCTTTTAAATATTTTCTTTCTTTCCTCAGGCTCGTTCAAAACTGCCAAAACAACGAAGACGAGTTTTACCTGTAGAACAACCTAGACGCAAACGTGAACCTGGTCCTCAGCCTCGTGGTAGAACACATGCCTTCAAACATGCCTCTCTCACCCAGGGATCTGTAACTGGAGGGATGCCACACCATTCACATCATACACCTCTATTCAAGGAAACTTTTGCTACAGCAAAAATCGGTAAATTTTAGTTTTTATAATACATAAAGAAAAATTACTAAAAACAACCTGCTTTTTGCAACTAGTTGTTGATAATACATATTTATTGCTGCAAATATGTATGTATATGTAAATGTTATATAATCATTAAAAAAACCATAATTGTTTAAATTGTTTCATGCATAATTTTAACACATAAATATCATTTTAAAAATAATAATTAAAACATATTTAGTAGTTATTAAAACAGCTGTACAGCTTTTTTTGAACAATATTATTTTAATTAAAATTTTGTTCAGTTATACAATTTTCTTTCAATTAAAATTTTTGTTTAATTAAATTTTTCTTATTCAATTAAAATTTTTGTTTGATATGATTTTGAATTGATTATTTATTTTTGTAAAATTTTTAAATTCTTTTGTTTTTGTTTTAAAAGAAAAATAAGAGAGAGTGAGAAAAAAAGAGAAAAGAGAGAGAAGATTTGTTTGTGTTTCGTTTGTTCATTTAATTGTGTTTTCTGTTTCTTAATTTTCAATGGTTAGAAACACAAACAGACAGCATGAATGGTGTAAATGTTAATGGTGTTAGTATTATAGAACGACCACAAGTACCCCTAACCGGAATAGGTTGGAATATCACTAGATCCTCTGAAACATCTATACAAACATCACCTTTAAATATGAGAACTGGTCCTTCGGTCATCAGCTGTAAGTAAACTCCACTTAAACAGAAACTGAAATGTGTGTGTTATATATTGATTGTGTTTTTATTTTTTTCTTTGGGTTGGTTTTTTTGAATAATTGCGTAGCCCTTGTTTTTCTTTTTCTTTTTTAATCCAAAATGTAGCCCTTAGTTAAATTCACCCATAATCCCATTAGTTACAAATGAAATGCTTTTATTAGTTGAAAGAAAGAAAAAGTAGTAGCAAAAAATTCAAACTAAATAATTTACTTAAGAAACTTAAATGCTGTTTTTAAAAAATTATTAATTAATAAAAATTAAATATTTATTTTCTGTACAGCTGACTTTTTAAGCGTGCCACCGGTACAAAGTCTACAGCCTAGAGCAGCCACCACTGGCAATGATTACTTAATGCCCTTGCAACCCAAGCTTTTAGCTAACTTAGGTAAGAGTTTTATTTTTTAAGAAAACAAATTTATTATCTTTCTTTTCTTTTGGTAAAACAGAACAAAAAGATTCACATAATACTTTGAATCAGCCCAAATTTGATGCCCATAATGGTCATCATGACAAAGAGAATTATGAACATCAACAACATAATTTACATCAATTACACCATGGCCTACGTCATCGTTCTAATATAAGATCCATGTTAAATGTACCACCTACTTTAAGTGTGATTAATACCCAAATGCCCCCGGGTAGCCAAAATAATGACAACAATTTCTCTGCTGAAACTGATCTTAAGGCCAAATACTATAATAATCTTAATGCTGAAAATTTGACTGATGAAACCAAGAGTTCTAGTAAAGAGAATTCTTTTACAGCAGCAGCTACACCAGCACAACAGTCAACACTGCCCACCACACATCACCCGCCTCCAGCTAACGAACACCTACATCAACAGCACCACCATCATTTACAAAGTCTACAGCCAAAAGTAACGCTCCTAGATGATGGTAGTGATCAGTGTGACGAGTGTGATGCATATCAAGAGAGTAGCCATCATGATAGTGATAGTGAAAATAATATGGCATTTATAACGAATGCTTCAACACCGGCTTTACATGAAGATCAATTGAATGATGCCCAGGGCAATGAAGAAAATTTATTTACATTTTCAATGGACTTAATTGGGGAAGATTAATTAAAATTAATGGTTAAAAACTAAAATAAAAAAACCAAAAAAGTTAGAACATTTTTAAAATTAGTACAATTTTAAGTAAAATAAAAAAAAGAAATGTTAAAATATTTACAAAAATAAAAAAACTTACACTTTCACACACACACATGTACACAAAATGAAAAAATTTATGGAAATGCTGAAATGTAGAATTTATTTATTTTATTATTAAAAACAAAAAATAAACCTTCCTTAAATTATTATAAATTCAAGAACTCTGAAAAACTGTCTAGTGTGAACACACTATAAAAATTGATAAAATGCTATAATATTTATGTAGACTGCGTTCACACTAGATAATTTTTCCTCTATTTTAATTTTGAAGTCTTTTTATTATTTTAATTCGAACATAGAATATCGAAAAAAGAAAAATAGCCTAGTGTGAATAGAATTTAATTAAAAATCCCAGTTAAACAAACAAACACACTAAAAAACTATTTTATATCAATAAATTTTCCCAAAAATCTCTAAACATCTTGACTTATTAAATGGCTCTGCATTTCAGCTATTCAAAATTCCAATGAACAAAAATAAAAAAAGAAAATGCTGACGAAAATTTTATCAGGTCATTATTATTAATTAGATATTTTAGATGTTGAAATAAATACGATTTATTTAGTTATGGTTTCAGTTTTAAAATTTATGTTATTTTTCTCATTAAAAAAAAACATAATAATTAAACGAAACAAATAAATAAAAATAAATTTTGGACAATTATATTTTTCGTTACGGAAGATCAAAAATATTTTTGTTTATTTATTTAATTTTTTTTTAATAAGAACAGAAAGGTAGCAAACATCTGGAAATAAATTTTGTATATGATGTGTATTAAATAATTTCTTTTAAAAAATAATTATTAAATTTATTTATTTTATAACATGTTGTGTGAATAGAATGAAAAAAAGCTTTTTAAATGTTAAGAACAAAATATTTAAAAAAAATTAAAAAAAGTATTTTATTATTTTGTTAAAGATAAAATAAGTAAGTATGAATAAGGAAACATAAACAAATTAAACTTTTTTAACAATAAATAATAAAAAATAAATAAAGATACAACTGACAAATGTGGGATTGGAGCCTAGTCGCGTCACCAGATCTGGCAGACGTTGGTAACGAAGGGGTTAATATTACTAACGGACAGAATATTCTAGAATAGGATAGTAACTAGTCACGTAGGCTACAGACAAAATATGTACGAGACATTTTTTTAACGAAAGACGAACATTCTGGATGGGGACTTGCATTTTGATAAACGGACTTTTAATGGACGAGACAAGGATAGTTATAGGGTTAACTTGCTGGGAACTTTCTGGTACTTTGAAATGTAGCGAGTAGTGTAGGAGAATAATATAAAAGGTAGTGTTGAAAGATTGAGAGTTTAGTTTTGAGTTAAATTCAAGTTGTGAAAGTTGAAATGTTGAAAAGTTAGAATTATCAGTTTGAAAAGTTGTCTAAAACGTTGTGCAAAGAAGTTATGAGTAAATAATTAAAGTTGACCAGCGACATCCACTATATTAAAGTGTAAAATAATTTTAAGTTTTTTAATTAATAAAATATACACAATTTATTATTAAAAATAATATAATTTGTGTTTAATTGATTAAAGCCATCAAGCTTAAATCACAGGGATTTAATAAAAAAAAATCCTACAAATTGGGGGCTCAACCGGGATTGAAGTGTGGAAAATTCAGTGAAAAGTGTTGAAAGAGAAAAACGAAGTAAAAGTTGTTGCGGCAAAAAATTTAAAAAGCAGAAAATTACGTGAAAAGTTGAGAAAAGTGAAAACTGTTTCCTAAAGTGGAAAAATTCCCATAAAAATTTGTCGAAATTAAAGTCGAAAAATTATTAAAAAAAAAAACTAAAGTGTATAAATAGTTGTTTAAAGTATTAAAAGAAAACAACATATTTGAAATAGTTGTGAAAATTAAAGTTATAAATAAAAAAAAAGGTATTGTGACTTTAAAAAAACAAAGAGCGCCTAAGCTTAAGAGACCGAAAAATATTTAAAAACTATAAAAGTTGAAAGAGAAATTTCAAAGTGAGAAACAACAACGAAGTTATAAAAAAGAAAAAACAAGAAAAGAAAAAATTTATAAAAAACAAGAGAGTAAAACGAGAATGTAAAATAAGGGTTGTTAAATATGTTGTTGTTGTGAAAAAAAAAAAAAAAAATTAAAAAAAAAAAAAACACATAAAAAGAACAATAAAGTTAAAGAGAACTAAAGTGATAAAAAACAGTGTAGTTTAAGAGAAAAGAAACATAAACAAACTAGAAGAAATATAATTGTATGTTGGTGTGTGTGCATGAGTTGTAAAAAAAAAAAAAAAAAAAATAAAATAACGAGCAACAATTCGTTAGTGAACTTTAAAATGTAAGAAAGACTGAAATAGAAAGACTGAAATAAAAAGAGTGAAAATAAATAGTTAAATAAAAAAAAAAAAAAAAAAGATCGAAAGTTGCAACGAATATTAAAAGCTTACAAAAAAAAAACAAGGAGTAAAAGTTGAGAAGAAAGATCGAGAGTGTGACGTATTAGTTGGAAAGCGACAAATATATGTTGGTGATTCAAATGCATTGCCGTTAAGCAAAGCAGACGAGTCAAGTAGATGTGAGCTGTGGAAATCCAGTTGGAGTGCTAAACGAGCTTTTCAATTCTAATAAGATAAGTTGTTTATTTTTTATTTACGTAAAAGTTGTAAAATATTTTGAAATTTAACTGATTTTAAGATTGTTTACTGTAGAGTTAAAGTTCTTTTATGTTAAAAAAAAAAAGATAGTTTCTGTTATTTAACATTTTATTTTTGCTGATGTTAATGTTAATTTAAGGAACAGATATTTTATTTGTTTTTTTAAGAAGTCGTGTAGTTGCCATTAAATTTTTTATACAATTTAATTGAATTTAAATAATTTTAATTGATTATCGGAATATTTAATTTTAATTTACATTTTTGATTTTTAAATTATTTTAATTTTGAATTGAATTTTATTTTGTTTAATATTATTTTATAGAATTTAGTTGTAAATATTATTTTGTAAGGTTGTTGCTGGTTTTTTATTTATTTTAGTAGAAGATGGAGATTGAAAGTATAATGTCCATGAATTGCGAATCTTTGCGCAATAAGTTGAGGGAATTAGGGTTGGACACATCTGGGTTGAAGCCAGTACTAAGAGACAGGCTCCTACGACATTTCGGTCATCAAACTGATGGGGACGACGGGGAATCGACAAATTCTGAGTACCAAGATGTGGGTGCTAGTGCGTCTACAGGGGTCCGTCTGAATGGTCCTGTCTTCACTCTAAGAGACATTGTTGATAGTTTGTCTACCTTTAGTGGCACTGACTCTTTAGATATTAGGCATTGGGTCGAAGATTTTGAGGAGAATGCTGAAACGGTTGGGTGGAATGATATTCAAAAATTCATCTATGGGAAACAACTTTTAACGGGTGCGGCCAAATCATTTGTTAGGAGTCAGTCCGGTTTGAAAAATTGGGAGTCATTGAAAAACGATTTGATTGATGAATTTGGTGAGACGTTATCTACTTCAGAAATTCACAAAATGTTGGGAAAACGTCGCAAGAATCAAAATGAGACCTATCGCGAATACTTGTATGCACTTATGGAGATCGGTAAGCCAATTAATCTAGATGTCCCAAGTCTCTTGGATTATTTTGTTGAGGGTATACCTGATTCTCGGTTCAATAAAGCCATATTATATCAGGCGAAGACAGTAGAACAGATGAAGGAACAGATAAAAATATATGAAAAAATTCGAACCTCATCGAATAAAGACAGTAAGAAGACTAATGCACCTAACAACGTGGAACTTAAGGAAGAAAAAAGCGGTAGTGCAAGAAAGAAGAATTGTTTTAAATGCGGAAGTCCCAATCATCTTGCGAAGGACTGCGGGGAAACACAATTTAAATGTTTTAAATGCAATGGTGTGGGGCATCGCGCAGCTGATTGTAAGGTCAATAAACCTGAAGTCAAACAGGAGCGGAGTAATGTCAACACGTTCGGTTACGACAAGGAACCTTTTGAGCCAGGTATGAAGTTTAAAAAGGTCACGTTGGGGAATATTGATTTTTATGGTCTCATCGATACCGGCTGCAACATTTGCACCATAAGATGTGATGTTTATGACAGGGTACGTAACGAGTTCCAGTTGATAGTAGAGCAACGACGCTTGAAGGGTGCAGGTGCAGGCGTATTTTATACCCAGGGTTACTTCGTCGCACCAGTTGTAATTGATGGTATTCCGCTAAAGATCAAGTTTTATGTTGTGCGCGCAGAGGATATAGATTATCCGGCTGTTTTAGGCAGTAACCTATTGCAGTTTGTGGATTTCATTGTAACAGAGGAAGGGGTTGAATTTGTTCCCAGAACCGGTAGTGGCGTTAGGAAAGATGAAGTCAATGAGCAGGGTATCGTAAAGCCAAGTACTTCCGAATATTCGTCTCCGATTGTATTAGTGCCCAAGAAAGATGGTACTAAAAGGCTATGTTGTGACTATAGAAAACTAAATGAGAAAATCATACGCGATAATTTTCCGATGGTACTTATAGATGATGTACTGGAAAGATTACAACAAGGAAATGTGTTTACTACACTTGATCTTAAGGATGGATTCTTTCATGTGCCCATAGATCCCGAATCCACAAAATATACTGCATTCGTTACCAGAAACGGACAGTACGAGTTCAAATTTGTACCTTTTGGGATATCAAATTCTCCTGCGGTATTTTGTAGATTTATTAATGCTATTTTTAGGGACTTAATGGTAAAAGGTGTAGCCGTAATTTACATGGATGATGTAATTATTCCGTCAAAGGACGAAGAAGAGGGCGTGGAAAAGTTAAAGCTAGTACTACAAGTGGCTGCAGAAAACGGGTTACACATACGATGGAAAAAGTGTCAATTCCTGCAGAGAAAGGTAAATTTTCTGGAGTACATTATTGAAAAGGGAACGATTCGCCCTTCAAGGGAGAAAACATTGGCTATAGAGAATTTTCCACTACCCCATGATAGGAAAAGTTTGCAACGATTTTTAGGTTTAACTTCATATTTTCGTAGGTTTGTGGATGGGTATGCAACGTTGGCTAAACCTATGTCTGATTTGTTACGTAAGGGGTCTGAGTTCAGAATTAGTGACGAGGTAATTTCTTCATTCAGACAATTGAAACTAGCTTTGGCGAAGGACCCAGTGCTGAAAATTTATAACCCCAAGGCGTGGACAGAAGTTCATACTGATGCTAGTAAATTTGGTTACGGTGCAGTTCTCTTACAGAAGGATTCAGAGGATCAATGTCTTCATCCGGTTCAATACATGAGTAGGAAAACATCATCCGCGGAGGAAAAATACCATTCATATGAGTTGGAAGTATTGGCAATAATAGAGGCACTCAAGAAATGGAGAGTATATCTATTAGGTATTAAATTCAAGATTGTGACCGACTGTAACGCTTTCGCAATGACTATGAAAAAAGCTGAAGTTCCTCTTCGTGTTTCTAGATGGGCAATGTTTTTACAGGATTTTGATTACGATATTGAACATCGATCTGGCGCAAAGATGAGGCACGTCGATGCATTAAGCAGAATAACTTGTCTCTTAATTGAGGATTCGTTACGACACAAATTAAAGGAAGCCCAGATGGAGGATATATGGATAAGTGCTGTTAGGAAAATTTTAGAACATGAAAGTTATGAGGACTATTATATCTACCATGACATATTATACAAGGATTCTACCAAGGAGTTGATAGTAGTTCCATCTCAAATGGAAGACGAGATTATAACCATAGCTCATCGGAAGGGTCACTTCGGTAATAAGAAGACACAAGAGTACGTGGAAAAATACTTTTACATTCCAAATCTCAGTTCAAAGGTTGGTAAGATAGTTATGGGCTGCGTTGAATGTCTGATGATAAATGCGAAATCCGGAAAGAAAGAAGGTATGTTGACACCAATCGATAAGGAAGATCGACCGTTGGGTACCTATCACGTAGATCATGTTGGACCAATGACATTGACGAATAAGCAATATAACCACATATTAGTAGTTGTCGATGGTTTTTCCAAATTTGTTTGGTTATATCCCACCAAAGATACGGGAACGGATTCGGTCATTGATAGATTGGAGCGTCAGGCTGCAGTATTCGGCAACCCAAAGAGAATCGTTTCAGATAGAGGGACTGCATTTACATCTAATGCCTTTAGAGAATATTGTGAAGCCAAAAATATTCAGCATCTACTGATAGCAACCGGAGTACCGAGGGGAAATGGACAAGTTGAAAGAATACATCGAATTGTCGTGTCAATGCTGGCGAAATTGTGCCGCGATAATCCCAACCAGTGGTACAAATTTGTGAACAAGGTTCAACAGTATATTAATAGCACCCCACCCCGATCAACTAGATGCTCACCTTTTAAAATTTTAACCGGGTGTGAAATGCGACTCGAAGAATTTCCAGACGTCAAGGAAATTATGAATGATCTAGTTTTGGAGGAATTGCACGCTGAACGAGATAGGGAACGAGAAGCCGTTAAAGAGCATATAGCCCAGATACAAGAAGAAAACCGAAGGAGTTTTAACAAAAATCGCAGAATGGAGGAAAACTATGAACTGAATGAATTGGTGGCTATCAAACGCACCCAATATGGAGTTTGCACGAAGCTCAGGCAGAAGTATTTTGGCCCATACAAAGTGATTCGTAAAATGAATCATGGTCGCTATGAGGTTGAGAAAGTTACTGAGGGAGAAGGACCAAGAAGGACGGTCACCGTAGCGGAGAATATGAAAAGATGGGCACCAGTATTCGAGTCGAATACCCCGTCAGGAGGGCCGAATGTGGGATTGGAGCCTAGTCGCGTCACCAGATCTGGCAGACGTTGGTAACGAAGAAGTTAATATTACTAACGGACAGAATATTCTAGAATAGGATAGTAACTAGTCACGTAGGCTACAGACAAAATATGTACGAGACATTTTTTTAACGAAAGACGAACATTCTGGATGGGGACTTGCATTTTGATAAACGGACTTTTAATGGACGAGACAAGGATAGTTATAGGGTTAACTCGCTGGGAACTTTCTGGTACTTTGAAATGTAGCGAGTAGTGTAGGAGAATAATATAAAAGGTAGTGTTGAAAGATTGAGAGTTTAGTTTTGAGTTAAATTCAAGTTGTGAAAGTTGAAATGTTGAAAAGTTAGAATTATCAGTTTGAAAAGTTGTCTAAAACGTTGTGCAAAGAAGTTATGAGTAAATAATTAAAGTTGACCAGCGACATCCACTATATTAAAGTGTAAAATAATTTTAAGTTTTTTAATTAATAAAATATACACAATTTATTATTAAAAATAATATAATTTGTGTTTAATTGATTAAAGCCATCAAGCTTAAATCACAGGGATTTAATAAAAAAAAATCCTACACAAATAATTCATGATCACTTTAACTTTTTCTCAAAATATTGATTTTTTATATAAAATTATGAGAAAACTAAAATGTTGCTGTAGTTCCTTTAAAAGGGCTCTAATTGACTAAATAGTCACAATCAGTGATCACTTTTATTTTTCCTCAAAATATAGATTTTTCTTATGAATTGATAAGATAATTTGCTGTAGTTTCTTTAAAAAAAACTCCAATCGACAAAATACCGATAAACTGTGATCACTTTTATTTTTCAAAATATCGATTTTTCATATAAATTGATAAGAAACTTAAAATTGGCTGTAGTTTCTTTAAAAAGGCTCCAATCGACAAAATAATGATAATCTGTGATCACTTTTAATTTTCTTTAAGATTTCGTCCTTTTTGGTTTGTTTTAAATAAATGAATCCATTTTTTAATATTTATTTTATTTATTTTTATTTAATAATAAATTTTATTTTGTTTTGTATTGCATTTTCTTCTTATAAATACAATTAGAGAGTTTGAAATTATGAGTTATCGCATTAATTTATATATATAATATTTGTATGTATATTTAAATTAAAAGTTATAATAAAAAAAAAACAATTTCTATATAACTAGTCTTTTGAGTTATGGTACAAAAACATATGCTAACAATATTTATTAAATTAAATTTTATTTCTTTTTTTGTAAATTGAAACTATTTTCATAAATGAAGAAGATTTATTCTTTTATTTTTTTTTTAAAGAGAGTTTAAAGATTTTTTAATGTGTTTTGTTTTCGTTAATGTTTTATAATTAAATTTTAAAAATTTAAAAAATTATAATAAAATACCTATAAATTAAACAATACGAACTAGAAGCACATGCACTCTTATATAAAAAAAGAAATTATTAAATATTTACGAGTATAATTAAAGAAAATATTTTAAATGTTTGTTTTAATTAAAAAAAGCTTAAATTTGTTGGTTAATTTATATTGCCTTTTTGTTGTTTTTGTATTTTGTTTGGGTTTTGTCTTTTTCGAAATATGATTTATGTTTTTAGCTTTTTAAAAGCTTTACATTAAGCTGAGTAATTTTTTTTACTTAATTTTACTTAATTATAAAAAAATTAAAATAATAATAAAAAAAAAATAAAAAAAATAAAGCAGATTAAAACAAAAAAAGAAAAATTATAGAAATTAGTAAAAAGAGTAGATAATTTTACATTTTCCAATGAATATTTTTATACACAAAATTACAGCAAATCAATATAAAGCTTTTATCAAATTTCTTTAATTTTTTTCTTTTGTTTGTATATACATGCTGAAAGCTTTTACAAGCTTTTGCACAGGTGGCTGGTAGTAATGAAATTAATTTTTAAAAATTCCCCAAAGTATTGTTATATCCTTTTTCCTTTATACATTTCTCCAGCCTTTTTGTTAAAATATCGTGTTTATTGAACTTCACTATCACTATCACTCTTTTCTGTAAAAGATTAAAAAATAGAGAGAGAGAAAATTAAAGCATAATTTTAGGCTTTATATTATTAAATAATTTAAGCTACCTTTTTTGCCTGTATAGGCATGTCGTTTTAATCGATCATATAAATCATCCTTGGTGCCATATAAAGAAGCATTCGATCTAGCCAAGGTACTCATTTTACCGCCTCCATGCAAACCTTTTGAAATTTAAGAAAATAATTATTTTATTAATTTTTTTTTATTATTTTTTATTTTTTATTTTTTTATTTACCATCCTTCATATAGGTTTCATTGTAAAAGTTAGGCATTTCCCAACCATCTTCCTCATCATCATAGTAGTGAGCATAAGTGCTGTGATGTGAAGGAGCTATAGATTCTGCATAAGGTGTATGAGCTCCATAATAGAAGTTTACTTGAGAACCTGTTTGATCAATGGCGGGAGAAAGCATTTTCTTGGGATCTCTTCTCTTCGTTGAACGTACACAAATCATCCAAATCAATAATACAATAACTATAATAAAGATAACAGCTCCTGCAATGCCTCCGGCTATATAAGCAAATTCAGAACGTTCAGCACAATGAGGACCAGTAAATGAACCCACACAGCGGCATGAAGGTGTACCCTTCAAATCCTTAACACAATTGCCTTGATTTTCACAATAACCATCACAGACATCAGTACATTCCATGCCAGTACCATTGAATCCCGGTTTACATTCACATTTGAAGTCATTGGTTTCTCGCACCAATATACAATAAGCATTAGGATCACAATGAGGTCTACCTTCAGCAATTTGTTCACAAGGATTAGTACATTCTGAGGCTGAGGTAGCACCTGTGATCTTAGTGCTATGATTGGGAGGACAATGTATGCAAGTAGTTTGTTGTGACTCAGGTTGATAGAAGCCTTTGGGACATTCTTCACACATATTAAGGGTACCATTGAGATAAGTTCCTGGCGAGCATACTGGCAAAGTGCATTCTTCCACTGATTTCGAGCCCACTTTGGGAGTAGTGCGTCCCAAAGGACAGGCCGCACAAGAAGGTTGAACACCTTGAGAACGATAAGTACCACGAGGACAAGGTTCACAACGACCATCAACACCCAATTGCATACCAGAAGAACATTCATCACGACATTCTTTACGTGAGGTAGCCTCGGCCGAGCGTGTAGTCTGACCCAAACCACATAATTCACAGCTAAAGGATCCTTCATTAGGTTGATAGAAACCATGACCACAAGGTCTACATAAACCAGTTTCAGAATCGAAATATTTGCCAGCAGGACAACGTTCTTTACAATTGGCTGCCGAACGAGCTCCAGGACCAGCAGTAACACCAGGGCGTCCCGCAATAACAGGACATTTGCTACATTGTAATTGGCCAGCTTCAGATTGATAAGTGCCACGTTCACAGGGAACACAAGTCTTATTGGTGGTATCATAGAAAGTGCCTATAGCACAAGGAACACAATCGGGTATCATGACAACTTGACCCACAGGACAAGCATATTCAGAGCCCAATTCTAAAGAACCAGGATCGGGTACAGTATTGGGTAAGATATCCTGGACAGCGAATTGATCATCTTCCAAAATTAATTTCTCCAATAAAGCCTTAACAGTAGAACGTTCTCCCGAGGAGGTGTGTACAACAGGATCGCTAAATTTAATAAAAAAATTATTATTAAAATTTTAAAAAGTAATGAAAATTTAAATTTGTAAAGCTTTGTTAGGCACTGTAATGAAATGATTTTGTTCCCAAAAAAGTTAGTAAGTATTTTTTCAACCAATCAACCTCCACCCTTTAAAATTTTGTTTCTAAATAAAATGATTTTAATGAAATGCTTAATTTTAAAGGTTTCAAAATCAAAAGGCAGTGTAAAGGAGCAGATATTCTAAAAAAAGCAGCAGCAATTTAGTTTTTAAGCTTTTATTAATGTTTAAACATACTTCACTGCCGGGAAAGAAATTTCCAGCGTGTATGTATCGCCGCCAGTTTGTTGGCGTCCTTGACGACCACGTGTATCAGGCTCTTCGGTTTCACTATAAGTTTTGGAATATTAACATAAATTTTAAAAAACACTTAGCATGCTTTTACATATAAAAAGGGATTAAAAAAAATCCCCCAAATATTTTAACAACATAAATACAACTTGTCATTATATTAACCCACAAATAGTTTTAAACGAAATGAACATTTAAAACACTTAAACACAAAGTGATTTGTCTTTATAATTATTCCCTAAATGAACTTACTTTAAGACAGGAATTTCTGCCTCCAAAACATAGACACCACCATCCTTGACTTGACGTTTAGCACGATTATTTTGACCGCCGCGATAATGATCACATTTGACATCGATTTGTATATCTTTACATTCTCGGGTGCCTTCCACAGAGTATGAGCAGAAGTTCCAATCACGATTAAGAGAATTAACGGAATTGGTAACCTTTTGTCTAAGGACACCTTGGCCAGCCTTGTTGCAAAGAACATCCGAGGGGAAAAGCATTTTAAT
Source organism: Protophormia terraenovae (assembly GCA_951394005.1). Classification (NCBI taxonomy): domain Eukaryota; kingdom Metazoa; phylum Arthropoda; class Insecta; order Diptera; family Calliphoridae; genus Protophormia; species Protophormia terraenovae. The sequence continues at coordinate 2,921,266 of OX596074.1, read as the reverse complement.
GCGGAATACACGTTGGGCAGGTTTGGAGGCTAAATGAAGTATAAAGGCAAACAAATGTTAATAAGTTTTTGAAATTTTAACATTGATAAAAAAAACTTACGGGAACATGAGGGGTAAACCAAAGGCATGGAAGGATCTTTAGTTGGTCTCCAGAAACCTTCAGCACCGCAGGTATAGAATTCAGGAACTTCTTCGGAGAATCTCAAGCCAGGATTACAGGCAATTTCACAGACCTTAAATTGACCACCAGCACCCCAATCTTTGCAAACTTGGACACCACCCACAGGATCAGCCAAAGGAGGACAGAATTCAGCTAAAACAAAATAAAATTATTAGTAAAGAAAATCTTTTAAATTTAAATTTTCATTTAAACTTACTCAACAAGGAAACCTTGAAACTGCAAGAAGCTGTATTGCCTGCAGCATCTGAGGCAATATAGGTAATATCGTAAGAGCCCCATAGTAAAGTGGTACCAGGACGATGACCATTACGTTCAACAATTTTCGTCACACCAATATTATCGCTAAAGTGAGGCTCATCCCAAGTAACTACAGCTGAACCATTTTTGGCTATAACCCATAAATCTCCAGGACAATGTTCTACCACTGGAGGTTCCTTATCCACTTGCAATTGTTGACAATTAGGACCAGTATAACCATTAGGACATCTACGTTGACCACACATGGAGGGTACGGTACGTTCAACTCCTCCCGAAGTTAGCTCATAACCAGACCAATTCAATATAAGACCATTATAGAGTACAGGTTCGGAACGACAATCACGTACTTGTTTCTGAATTTCTGAAGTAATATCCAAAGCACGAGCCCATACTTGAGCCTTAGTAATGGTTCCTTGGAAGCCGGAATCCGAATAGGAAACAGCATATTTAGAATCATCAGGTTGAGGACGACCCAAAACAGACCATAGGAATTGGGGTAAAACTTTGCCTTGAGCATATTCTACTTTGCTGGCAATAAGACCTTCTGTTATCAATTGTAATTGGCCGGTGGCACCATCCCAAACAATGGCCACATGATGCCATTGACCATCATTGACGGAGGTATATTCACCAAAGGATAAGAAAACATCGGGGAAATCAGCAAACAATGAAACTTGTACGCCACTAGAATGAGCTTGCAACATAAGACGGCGATTGCTGGCCATGTTGGGTGACTCCACACCATATAAAGTAAAGAATATGCCAGTATCATCCTTTTGGGCAAATTGCACCCACATGGCTATAGTCAGGCTAGAAGATTCTCCAGTAAAGAAGGGTACCACCTGAGCAGCAGTAGAACGTGAAGCATCACTAAAGTAAAGATCATAATCCACTTGTATGGTCTTGCGGCAATCATCACCAGTCATATTGAAAGGACATTGACAATAGAAACCATTAGTCAAATCAACACAGGTGGCTCCAGGAGGACAAGAATTATCCTTGCAGTCTATAATATCTTCTTCACAATTCTTGCCTGTGAAGCCCTTAGGGCAAGCGCAGGTATAACCTTCTCCTATATCAATACAAGTGGCTCCATTTTGGCACACATGAGCATCGCAGGCATCAAATTCATATTGACAACCAATACCTGAATAATCCATGGGACAGGTACAGTTTAAGCCCGAACCGAAGTCTTGACATTTACCACCATGCATACATGGATTACCAATGCAACGTTCAGGAGCAGTTTCACAATTCTTGCCATCTGTGCCACTGGGGCAAACACAGAAATAGTCTTGGAACAAATCAATACAATTGGCATTATTTTGACAAGGTAACATGGTATTGCAGGTGGTGATTTGGGTTTCACAATGCAAGCCACTCCAGCCTTCTTGGCATACACAGTCAAATCCTCCCACACGATCACGGCATTGAGCATTATTCAAACAAGGATTGCTAGCACAATCATCTATGTCCGTTTCACACAATTCACCAGTGAAACCGTCACGGCACACACATTCAAATTTATTGTCCAAATCCAAACAGCGTTCGGTTCCCACAGGATTGCAAGGATCACTTAAGCATTCATCAATTTCAGCTTCACAGCTTAGGCCCACAAAACCAGGACGGCACTTGCAAGTAAAACCATCTAATTGATCCACACAAGTAGCTCCATTTTGACAGGGGTTGGACTCACAATCATCTATAGTATGTTGGCAATTCTTGCCCGTATAGCCAGGTTCACAAGTACAACTATAACCATTAACCAAATCGACACAAGTTCCATCATTAGCACAAGGTCTATTAGCACAATCATCAATGTTAACATCGCAAGCTGGACCAGTCCATCCAGGATGACAAACACATTCATGATCGAACAGACGATCTACACAAGTACCATGTTTACAGGGTTCTGAAAGACACAAATCAATCTTTTCTTCACATCGCTTGCCGGTAAAGCCAGGAGGACAGGAACATTGGAAATCATTTACTAAATCTGTACAGTTGGCTCCCAATAGACAAGGATTTTCGGCACAATCATCAATATTGGTTTCACAGTTAATACCTTCCCAGCCTGGTAAACATTCACATTTATAGCGGCCTTGTTGTAAAGCCTTACAACTGGCACCATTTGAGCAAGGATTGCCATTGGCTGTGCAAGGATCTATGGTAATATCACAATCTTCTCCCGTATAACCACTGCGGCAGAGACAAGTAAAGTTTTTATAGCCAGGTTCATTCTTGCACATAGCTCTGGCAGGACAGGTATTTTCCGAACAGTCACTTACTTCCTCTTGACAATTGATACCCGAATAACCGGGAGGACATTCACAACGATAACCCTGAGGTAAATCAGTACATGAACCACCATTGTAGCAGGGCTGTGAGGCACATTCATCAATATCAATTTCGCAACGTTTACCCGAAAAGCCAGCAGGACAGAAACATTGTACACCATGACCCATAGGAACACAGAGGCCGCCATGTTGACAGGCACCTTCTCCACAAATTACAGGCTTACATTCTTCACGACCTTTAGTACCAGGACCATCGGTACGCATATTCGAAGGACATTCATTACAAGTTTGTGAGCCTACGTTACTTTGATAGAAGTTAACTGGACAAGGAGAACAAGGAGCTAAGCCGGTTGAAGAATAAGTTCCAGGTGGACATTTTTGTCTACATAAGTCCTTGGTGGAAGCAGCAGGTTGGAAGGTGAAAGTATTTTGAGGACAAGCTTGACAATCCTTAAAGCCTCCTACGGGGGGATCAGTAGTAAATGAATTACGAGGACATTCCAAACAGGGTACCAAACCAGTGGGTGAATAAGTACCATAACCGCAAACAGGAACACAATCATTCAATGATTTCGAACCCTCCTCCTTAGTATAAGTGCCAGCTGGGCAACGTAGACAGGTACCCTGACGATCACGGTTTTGATAGTAACCACGTGGGCAGTTGGTGCAAATATTTTGTCCAACAGCTACATAAGTACCAGCAGGACAATGCAAACATCTAGGAACATCACTGGTATCCATATTCAAAACTTCTCCCACACTACAAGTGAAGCCACGTGAGATATTACTCTTCAAGGCACGGAGAGGAGGACATTGATTGCCTATATTGGAGATGTTCAAAAGAGAATCAATCACAGCACTGGCATAGGGAACACTTAAATCGAAAATCAAATTCAAAGTAGAACCACAAAGAGCATACAATTGTGGTTGTCTAATGGCAGGTAAAATAGACAAAATAAAGTCCATGTTGACAACATTCTCCTCCAATAAACTGGGCACCGACTTAAGGAAAGTAACATTCATATTAACATTAACAGCTGAACAACGTTGTGAAAGCAATTGATTCAGACCAGCATAATGTTGAGCCAAGACATCCTGGTATTTACCCAAACAGGAAGGAGCCACAGCACCATTTGCACGATATGTAACGGAGGCAGTAACTTGGTAATCAGCTTGTTCGGTATTTTCCGAAACACAATCGGGAACAACAGAGGTGGGTTTCCATAGGCGAGAAGTTTCACAAGAGAAGGTTTTGATAGGTTTTCCATCCGTGAAACGGAAGCCAGATTTACAAGTTGCTATACATTCTATACCATTGTCGCCTGGTAAACAATTAATGGCACCATTTGCTGGTGGCTGTAGTTCCCAATCAACACAAGGAGAAGCTTGTACAGATACTTGGAAGTTGCAGAAGGCTTTGTTGTTGAACTTATCAGTAGCAGTAACGGTAACATTTTCAAAAGCTCCTATGGGGATTCTAGCACGTTCGGGGGTGAAAGTCAAGCGCACTTCACCAGATTCATCTGAGGTCTTAATGCGTTTGCGTGTATCATTGAAGTTGACATCATAGCTTTCTTGGCGATCCACCAATTCAATAACATAACTTTGAGGACATTGCAATAGTGGAGGCGTAACATCAGGTATGGTAATATTAATTTCACATATGGCCACATTACCATCATAATCAAAGGCCACATATTTCACTACAGTATCCTTGAAAATATAAGAAGGAGTTTTGAAATTCTGAGGCTTCACTTCCAAACGAGCAATGGATCCTGAATTATCAACAGCTGTAGGTTCGGTAAAGTTAACAGGTAAAACAGCTCCATTTTCATCACGTCTCACAATAATGGGTTGTTGAGGACAATTTTGGAAGATGGGAGGTTCATTGTCCACACAGGGTGAGTAGCCATAATCATAACCTAGCAAAGGTTCCTTTTTGGGTTCTTCACAGCCCATCAATTCGAATTTCAAACAAGCGTTATCCATATAACTGACAATACCCAGAATAACAAAACGAGCTTGAACATATTTGGGCAGAGTAATCATGGCAAGTTCACCATAATTACCAGGATCACGCATAGTTAAATTAAAGTTGGGGAAGTAGACAACATAATTTTCATTTTCAGCTTGTTTATAGAAGAACCTAATTTCCGTGGGACGGCCAACAATATCATTAGTTACCACACCTTTGACCAAGATGGCTTTAACACGATAAATTTGGCCCAAATCCACACTAACATAAGTGAAAGCTTCTTGTTTGCCACACCAACCAGTTGCAGAGTTGAGACGTATATTCTTGGCTTCATAATTAGGACGTTCAGAGGTAGCATTAATGGCAGAATCTGGTATCTTACCGGAAGTCAAACCCAAAGGTTTAATCACCTTACACTCAGGCTCTCTAATACAGGTAATGGGTCGGGGATTAATAAGTATATAACCAGGACGATTGCAGCCAAAGTAAACTTCAGAACCTTGTTCATAACTCTTGGCTATTTGGCGACCATCACTAGGACGTCCAGGATCATCACATACAGGACCCTCACAACGTAAGTCACCAAAGTCCCAAATACCATCAGCTTGACAGCGTACAACATTGTCATGATGAGAAGTTTGACCGGCTAATTTGAAAGTGTTTTGACAACCAAAGAAGAAATTACTCTGGAAACGGGTATCAACATATTGGCCATATTCAGCTCCAGGTGTAGGCATGGGTTCATAACAATCCACACGAGGACAGGAAGGTTGAGAACCGGATAACCAATAATCAGGCAAACCAGGTTTGGGATCATAAACACATTGACGGAAACCAGATGAAGCCGTTGATCTTAATTGACGACCAGGAGAGTTACAGGTAATGGTAACATTATCACGGAAGGGTACCAAAACAGATTCAGGATCTGGACGTACTACAGATAAACCTTCCAATTTATCATCAGGCAAGGAAACACATTTGGCATCTGTAAGAATAAAAAGAATAAAATGAGTTTATATTTTAAAGTTTGAAGTCAAATTTTTGACTTACAATTACACTCTGGTACCGTGCCATTCCATTGACCACTGGACAAACATAGCAATGAAGAACTGCCCGACATTATATAACCAAAATTACATTGGAACTTGACAATATCACCAAAATGATGATCATTTTTATCTGTTAACAATTTGCCATTTTCGGGTTCCAATAAAGAAGGACACATTACAGGAACACAAGTCTTGTTTCTTTGATAAATATCACCATCACGTTCACCAGTTTCAGTTCTCTCAATAGGGAAACCTGCAGTACCATTGGCAGTATAAAGTTGATAACCAGTATTACAAGCACAGGAGAAACTACCAGGAGAATTAACACATTTTTGATCACAACCACCATTATTCTTGGAACATTCATTAATGTCCACACAATCCAAACGAGTACAACCCATAGCTTCCATACGTATGCAAGGAGCACCTACATAATCTTGTATACGGAAACGTACATAGCGGGCCTCAATGGGCATGGGTAGGTTAAGAATTGATAGAGTAGGTTCAAGTATTCTAAACTCTACTGCAGTGCCATCGGGATTTGTATAATCTTTGAAAACATCAGTTAAATCATCAGTATATTGTAATCTTACAGCTGAAGTAAAAGCAATATTGCCATCAATACGTTGTACAGAAGTGGTACGGAAACCACGCAAAATAGTAGGTGCTTTAAGATCAATTAAAATCCAATTGGCACCAGGTTCAGCGGAAGCACCACACCAACCTCCTGAAGTCAAACGAACCATACCCTTAGTAAAACCTTCTTCACTGGGTGAAGTCATAATACTCTCATCGGGAATACCACCATTGCTAAGACCTAAATCACCTACTGGACGACATTCAGTGGTGGCAGCAAAACCCGAACGACATTTACAATGGAAAGAACCAGCTGTATTAACACATTCTGTGGTGGCTAAATCACATTGTGTGGAAGTACATTCATTAATGTCCTCACAAGTAGGAGGATTTTCAAATACTTGTTCCGTGTTGCAACGTATAATATTACTGCCAATTAGCTTATAACCCTTAAAGCATTGAACACGAGCATCATCTGAATAATAGTAAGGACGATCAGAATCCACCACAAAACCATTTTCTATTTTGGGGAATTCGAAACAACGTTTGCGGGTACATTTTGGTACTTCACCACTCCAGGTACCATTTGACATACAAATCAAAACAGGATGACCATTACGTTCATAACCAGGCTCACATTCATATTGAACAATGGTACCATAACTACGACCACCACCATTCAAAAGAGTAACATTGGCATGAGGTACCTCAGGCAAAGGAGGACATTGAGAAGCCATACAAGTAGGTTTACGTTCCCAGCGACCATCAGGTAAACAAGAAATCTTTTCAATAGGAGCTCCTGTGCTGAAAGTAAAACCAGCATAACATTGATACATGGCTACACCACGATAGGTGACATTAGAGGAGCCTATGGAGAAACCATTATCGATTTGGGGTACAGGACCACAATATACCTCTGTGGAAGAAATAAATTTTATATGAATTATTTTATTTTATTGACTAGAAATGTCTGGTAATTTACCTTGACATTTGGGTATATAAGACACACTCCAATTACCGCCCTTCATACATTCAGTAACAATTTTACTTTTACCGGTGGCAAATTCCTGACCTATGGGACAAGTAAAGGTAACCACAGTGCCAAAAGCAGTATCACGACTAGAAGCCAAGGCACCAATACCAGGTTTCAATTCAGGACAATCAGCTGAGAAAGTGGCGGACCATCTAAAGAAAGAAATTATGTTAATAAATTATATGGTCTATTAAACAATTTATCGAAGATAAAAAACAATTCCAATTACTTATTTAATTGTAACAATTATTCAATTATTGAAATTCAAATATCTACTATTTTTACATGGAAAGAAAAAAAATCAATTAAATTATTAATCAGAATTATAAAATAATTTAAAATTCAATTGTTTAAATTACCATTTATTTTATTTATTATTTTAATTAATTTATTAATTTAAACAATAAGAAAAATGATTGAAAGCCTTCCAATTGTTTTATTTTAAATAAAAAATATTATAAAATTTGAATTTTGATAAATTGAATAATTGATACCATTAAAAAAGTAATTGGACTAGTTTTTGTGTACTGAAACTAAAACAATTTTTTGATTATTTTTCTTATTGTATCAATTAATAAAAGAATCAATTATAAATGAAAATAAGTGATAATTTTTTCATACGTTGAATTTTAATTAAAAAAATAACTAATTAATAATTTAATTTATTTTGTTAGTAAACTTTTATTTTTAGTAATTTATTTAAGTAATTATAAAAATATTTGAAATCATTTTAAAATTTTAATTAATAATTTAATTGAAATTATTTTCGAAAATATTTTTTTTCTATTTACAAATAAAACACTTACCCAGCTGCATTATGTAAAGCATCGGAAGTAAATTTAATAAGCATTTCTCCTGAAGAGGCCGTCAAAGTAAGTTTGGGTGCCGTAGTGCCAGTAAAACCATTGCCGGAATGCAAACGTAATCCCGAAGTAGAAGAACCATCAAATACTTGAACATTATCACTCTTGTGTACAATAAATTTATCAAATTTCAAAGACAAAGGAGAACCCATACTATTGCGAATGGTAAAGAAACATTCCTGATTCTTAGGATAATCAGCCAAGCCAAAAGCGGGTGAAGTAACAGTACCATTACGGGCCGTAATAGTAGCCTTGCAACCTTGTATATAACGCAAGCTAAAGCCCTTGCCGGAATCTCCTAAGCTGGATTTGAAATACAAATACAAAGCATTGCCTGTGGAGATAATAACCTTATCATTGTCTTTAGTTTTGCCGGTAAGTTTGGCTATGGGACGACTCATGGGTGAGTCACCATCACGTATAAGCATATAATCACGTCCTTCATTAATATCCAAATCATCAACTTCAATAGAGATAATACGTCCCGCTTGGGCTTTTATAATATAAAGACATTCCAAACCGCCCGGATATTGCTTGGGATAATTGGGACTGGTTAACGTTTGGCGTTGCAAAGTAGCCTTTAAAGTGCCACCACAGCTTTTAGCTTCAGTTTTCCAGGTAGCACGGAAACCTTTACGTTCCACACTGCCATCAGTGGTAAATTTAACAATCATAAAATTGGAAGCGGAGACTAGAGGTTGAGTAGTTAAGTCTTGCTTACCACTCAAAGTGGCCAATGAAACTGATTTATCTTCTGTACGACCACCCACCAAGATTTGTACAGTATCGAAAGTTTTTTCTGTTTCAAAATCTTGAAATTGTAAAATAATATTACTGCCCAAAGGACCTTCCAAAGTCCATTTACACTTAGAGAGAGCACCATATTTATGAGGATAATTAGGACTCTCAATAACATCACCTCCCGATTGCATATGATAATGACATTGATTGGGACAATCCAATTCATCAGAACCATCACCACAATCATCGGAACCATCACATTTGAAACTTTGATTAATACATTTGCCATTGGAACAGTGTACAGAATTTTGGGGACAAGCCGAAGAACGACACATGAAGGGTAATAAACTTTCACATGTACCCAAATCCCATGATTGGAACGTGGAAGCGAAAGTGGCTGCTACACATTCGCCAGATCTAGGATCAGGTTGATGTAAAGACCAAAAACCTGAATATTGGGAAATTAAAGCTCCTGAGGCCGATTCCAAGGTATTGGTTCTTAATTCATCTAAAGAAGCCAAACCCAACCAATATTTATCCGAAGCACGATGATTGGGATCATTGGAACGTGCTATCGTTAAGGTGTCATTATTTTCAGCAAATGTGTCAATGGCCACCAACTCAGCGCCATACCTTAATTAAAGAAAAGAAAGTGAAAAAAAAAAAAAGAAATAGAAAAGGGAAATTAATAAAAATACTTTTTTGTTTTTTTTTTTTTTTTTTTTGTTAATTTAGGTTCTAACACATTAACACTTTAAGCTAATCATTCAATTGTTTTAATTACCAAAAAAACAAAAATGTGTGTGTTTTTATCTTAATTTTCGAAAGAAATTGAACTAATAACACAAATAAATTTTAACTACTTTCTATTTCGGTTTAAGTGATTTGTTGTTTGTATGAGTATAGACATCAAACTTACTTATACTCAAACAAAAAATAATAATAATTGTTGGCCCAAATATAGAAAAAAACAGTGGTATCGTCAGCCAAAAAAATATAAATTTTTATTTCTTCTTTATTTTAAACAGACAAACATATGAGTACAATCATTTATTACTATTTTTATGAGGTTTTTTTGTAGAAAAAAATTACTTGAACATTTTACAAAGTAAATAAACTTTCATTTCCATTGATGATGATGTTGAGTTGAATATAATAACAACTCTATTGAAACTAACTAGAAGTATAACATTAAAACGTGATTTTGTTCATTAATTTAAGATTATTTGAGTTTTGTTAGAAAATATTTAATTGATTATTTTTTTTAACAATTTTTCACTGAAAGAAGTTATTATTTTTATTATAAATTTCTTTACAGGCAGACAGACGGAAAGACATTAAGAATCAAATTGGAATGAAGTAGTGGAAGTTTTTAAAACTAAAATACATACTAAACGACTTTATAATTTTGGGTGCTAAAAGTTATAAAAGCAAAAATCTATTTTTAACAAGAATTCCTATTTTATAATTTATATTTAAAAATGTTGAATACCTACAGCCAGACGGACATTTAAAAATTGGTTTGGTATTAAAATATATTTTTTCATAAACTTTTAGATGATTTTTGTAATTGTAACACATTTTATGATAAACTTATATGTATCATATTTTACTAGGACAGGTCTTGGAAGTTACAAAAACAAAAAACATATTTGAAAAAGATAGTTGTTCATATTAAATAAATTTTTTAACATTCATAATTCCTACATTTAGACGGAATGACGGACATTTTCAAATCGATTATATATAGAAATATATTTAAATTATACATTTAAATGATTTTTATTATTATTACACACTCATGATAAACTATATAGTGACCCATTTTACCAGCACAGGCCTTAGAGGTTATAGAAACAAAAACATATTTTTAATAGGAATTTATTTTTCCTTTTTTTAATTCAAATTCTTATAGGCAGACGGAATGACAGACATTCTCATATCGGTTTGGTATTAAAATATATTTTTCATAAACTTTTAAATTATTTTTATTTTTGTTGCACACTCCATGATACATTTTTATGTAACTTATATTATCAGAACAAGTGTTATGAAAAGAAATACATAACTTTTAACAAGAATTGCTTTTCATATTCAATTCATTTTAAAAATTCAAAATTCCTGCAGGCGGACAGATGGACAGACATTCACAAATTGATTTTAAATTAAATTATATTTTTTTTTGTTGTATTTTAAATGATTTTTGTTATTGTTACATACTCCATAATAAATGGACGTTATATAAACAATTAGATATTTTCAGCAGGAATTCCTATTCATATCACATTAATTAAAAAAAAAAATAAATAAAATTTCTACAGGCAGACAGAATGACAGACATCCACATATTGGTTTAGAATTAAATATTTTTATGTAAACTTTTAAAACACTTCTATTATTATTACAAAATCCACGATAAATTTGTATATACCTTATTTTAACTGCTCATGTATTAAAGGTTATAAAAACAAATTCATATTTTTTAACAAAATTTTAATTAAGTTATTTTTGTTTTTTGTACAACCAGACAGAATGACAGACATTCACAAATCCGTTTGGAATTAAAATATATCTTTTATAAACTTAAAAATTATTTTCAATAGTATTACTTACTCCATGATAAATTTATATGTATCCTATTTTATCTGTAGTGATATTTTTTTTAAACAAGAATTCCTATTTATATTGAATTAATTTCTCAAAATTAATTTGGACAGACAAACTGACGGACATTCACAAATCTGTTTAGAATTAAAATATATTATCTGAAACATATTTTTTAACAAAAATTCCTATTCATATTAACTTCCTATGATAATACTGATAAGTACTTATAAATATTTGCTCGTACATAAAGAATGTCTTTAATGATTTATGAATGAAAGCTACTTGTTTTTTTTTTCTCATTATGTATTTTTCATTTTCTACTTTATAGTCATATCCCAAAAAAAGATCTTATTACAAAAATATTATTACTACCTGTTGTATTATTTTAATGAGTTTATCTCGTATTTTTTAATAAACAAATCTTTAAGCCCTTTTTCTCACAATTAATTGTTATCAGCTCTTTCGATATTTTCTCTCTAGCTTGTTTTCGTTTTTCAGATATTCATTCATTAACATTATTTAGAATTCTTTTTTTGAATTTAGGTTAACAACAGGTTAAACAAAATATTTTTTGACCGAAAAAAATAAGAAGACAAAAAAATAAAAATACACCAGCTTACATATACTTTCTTTAAAGCTTGTTAATAAAAAAAAAAAAAACTTGTCTGAAAGTTTTCAATAAACACAAAAATATTTTAACCACATATAAATACATTTATACATATGATCAAAGTATCAAATGTATTTGTTAGTACACAAGTGTATGACAATGTATAGTACAAGAGATAAGATTAAAAGCACTAAAAATTAATATTAAAAGAAATTTAAGGAAAAAATTAACTCTAAGGATGAAGAAATAAGAAGAAATATTATTACAACGAAAAGGAATTTAAGAAAAGAAATGTCCTAATTTAGATAAATCTATTGCAGGCTTAGGTCATAAGAAATTAGAATTGAAAAAAATATTGAAATTGTTCAGAGTTTAATAATTAATTTTTTTTATCATAATTTTTTGTGAAACATATAAATTAGTATTTTTTTTTTTTTTAATAAAAATTTTTTATTATTATTTTTTTTTTTCAATTTATGCTTTTAACTTTTTCTTCTGCACTATAATTTTTTACATACAGGTTTTTTTTTTGTGAAACCATAATGTGGTTTAATATTAAAAACAAATATATAAATTACAAATAATTGGTTATGTACTAGTACATCAAAGCATTTTCAAAGTTTTTTTTTAATAAAAAATGTTTTAAATCAATATTCAAATATTTAAGAAATAAATTTATTTGCATACCACGACAAATATATATGAAATGTAAATAAAAAAGAAAGTTCAATAAACTTTAACTAAATATTTATTTCAGACAAATGCCAAAAAAGTAAAATATATTACCTACTTAGTAATAAAGTGATGTCATTAAAAAAAGAGTGATTTTCTAAGAAATTAAAAATTAAAATGAAATTATTTGACAGACAATTTTTGATACATTTTTTATTTAAAGAAAATCTCGGATAAAATTTATGCATAAAGAAAATTTCGAAAAAAATTCTTTATAGAAAATTTTGGATAAATTATCTTTTTAAAGAAAATTTTGGATATATTTTTTATTTAAAGAAAATTTCGGATAAACTTTTTTGATAAATTTTCCTTTAATAGAAAATTTTGAATAAATTTTTCTTTAATTTCAGATAAAATTTCTGTAATGGAAATTTCTGATCAAATTTTTCTATTAAAAATTTTGGATAAAACTTAATTTTCTTTAAGAAAATTTCGGATAAAATTTCATTTTCTATAAATATTTAGGATAAAATGTTTCATTTTCTATAAAAGTTTCGGATAAAATGTCTTAATATGAAAATTTCTTTTTATATAAAATTTCGGATAAAATTTCTTTTTATATAAAAATTTCGAATAAAACTTTTTTATGAAAATTTCGGATAAATTTTCTTTTTATAGAAAGTTTTTCTTTAATAGAAAATTTCTCTTCATATGAAGATTTCGAATAAAATTTCTTTATAGAGCATTTTTTGTTAAATTTTCTTATAGAAATTTTTTGTTAAATTTTCCTACAAAAAATTTTCGTTAAATTTTCTTATAAAAAATGTTCATTACCCTCAGGTCCATAGGTAGCAAACCGTTCAAATTTTAAGGAAACAATTAAGTACAAAAATGTACCTAAGATCTCAATAAACAACTTTCTAGAGCATATGAACTTCCTAGGAATGAATCTTAACACCGTTTAGGTAGCACAAAAGTGAAAATTTTCCCGAAAACTTGTATAGAATTTTTTTAAATTGGTTTATGAAAAAATTACCCTCTTATTTTGTAAATCCTTTCTCCTAAATTTGAAAAATTTTCCATACTAATTTCTTAAAAACAATAAGAATTAATGCGAAAAAAATTTTAAAGTTTGGTGAAGTGTTTTACAAAATAAGGCCCTAATTTCAATTTCTTTTTATAAAAAGATCTTGTTAAATTTTCTTTGATAACAAACTTTTGAATATTTTTCTTTTTTAATATATAATTTTTATTATTTCTTTTAATTAAAAATGTCTATTAATTTAATTTTTTGTAAAACATTTATCGATTTAAAATTCCTAAAATAGTAATTTGTTTAATTTTAAATTGAATGATTAACTTAGTCTTGGAATACTTTGTCTGATTTTTATATAGAAAGACATTAGGCAATCGTTAGGAATTTAAATAATTTTTTTCTTTATACTAATTTTTATTAAAAACTAGTTTTATGGTTAAACAAATAACTCACCTTCTACATAATTCAGCACTTTTCTCCCAAGAATGTTTTATATTAAAATATTTATAACAATGAAGACCGCGTAATTCCCAACCTGAAAATATACAAGAAAAAAATTAATAAAAAACTGTAATTTATAACAACAAAAAGTTATAGAGAAAAATAATTTTAATTACATAAAACAAATTATAAATATGTAATACTATAAATTTATTAAAAAATGTTTCTGAAATTAACTATTTACACTTGTCATTTAAGTTGTTTATGTTATTTTTATAATAAAATTTATAAAAATAATAATTCCAATTATTTAAATAAATTATAAACGATTATAAGCTAAGTAAAATTAGTTAAAACATCAATAAATAAATATTTATAAAAATTATAAACTATTTTAAAAATAAGCTATTTACACTTGATGCTTCAACTGTTTTTTTTTTTTTTTATTTAAAATTTTTTTATGGTCTGGGCTTTCTTTTGACCAGTTTAACCAAAGGAAAACGAAAATGAAAATATAAACAACATACAAATTGAAGATCATATAAACAAAAAAGAAAATTTATGTTGTATAAATATATTTGTATTATACATTATACATTATTATACGTACATCATGTTACATTATAAAATAAGACGCGATTACTACAAGAATTTCACCTTAAACACTTTCACGAAAACTTAAATACCAACAAAAACAAAAAAGGCCTAAACTCATATACACACACATAAAGTTAAATACGAACGTTTACAAAATTATTTATTATAAACGCATAATTGACTTAAAACACTAAAGACCACAAAAACAACAAAAACATAATAACTACACCAATCAATAAACGATTGGAAACGTATGCAGTTAATAAAGGGAGGGGACCCAGAAAAAAATAACTTTCTTTTACTTTAACAACAATGACGAAAAAAAATTAAATTAATATTTCCCTTTTTTTTAGAGATTTTTAAACACTTTTATTTTCTATTTGGTGATTTAATTTTAAAAGAAATTTTTTTTTTAAATGAGTCATGGTTATGAATTGGTCATGTCTATTTGTTTTTTCAATACGCGCCCAATTTTTTCAAACAATATAAAACGTAAGAAATAAAAAAAAAAAAAAAAAATGTGTAATTATTATAAGACATAATTTATTTGTTTGTTTATTTATTTATTATTTTTACTTTCATTGTAATTTTGTAATGAAAGCTGTCAATCAAGGCTTCAATTCAAATATGTATGTATGACAATTCATTGCAATCTTGCCTTTTATTAAATAAAAATTTTAAAAACTTTCCTTGGCTTAAACGTCTGAAAAAAAACTTGTATTTGCTAAAATGTAAGAAAAACAACAACTACAACAACAGAAAATTAAATACCAAAATGAAAACGAAACCAAACCAAACCAAAAACTCAATGCAACAAAATTAAAAGTCAAGTTTATTTTGTTGGCTTAAAAAAGATTTTCCAGTGATTTTATTTTATTTATTTTGGTTTTTGTATTTTTATTATTTTAGTATGTAACATTGTTGAAACTTGAATTATTACCAAATTAAGATTAAACGTTTCAAGTGAATTAAACAAATTTGGTAAAGTGAAACAAATTGTTTTAAGATTTGAAAAAATATTCATTGTTCAAGGCAAACTAAATAAAGATATGAAGGATATTTAAGGCAAGAAGGAAAGAAATACTTGAAAAACAAATAACACTAAAATAGCTATAACAAATAAACTGGGCTAAACATATACAAAAATACTAAAAGAAAGCTTTATAAATAAACCTAAAATTTCAATATTTTATTTGTATTATAGCAAAATTTTAATAGAGGTTTCCTTATTTTAGTTAATTTATTTAATTTTTCCCTTTTATTGGTTTCCATTTATATTGACTATACTTTCATATACATAAGTACTTTTAAATTCTTTTATTTTTATTTTATTTATCTATAAAATTTTATTTACCTTCCCTTTCTAATTTTGTTAATAATGAGATGCATGTTTTGTCCCCTTAAAAATGCCGCCTGTCTGTCAACGCTTTATACATTTTTAAAATTTCTAAATAAATATTTTAAGAAAACTATTATTTACTATTACTTGTGTAGTTATTTTAACCGGAAGTTAAAATTTCATTTAAACTTGTTTCAATAAATTGACTCATTTGTGAAAAAGAAGCCAGAGAAGTATTTGTACTAAAACATGTTGTAGTTAAACTGGACTACGAAGGTTGTGTGGGAAGGTCTTGCTAAAATTGTATTGTAATTTTTAAAAGGAAATTGAAATATTTAAATATATTTTCGTTGTGATGATTTTAAGAGTATCTACAAACTATGAACATAAATATTGCTAATTAAAATTTAATTAAACAAATTAAAATTGAATAATTAAGGAATAATTTTGATTTTAAAAGTTTTAACACTTAAAAGAACATTATTTATTTATATAATCTTTGAGAATTCTTAATGTAATAAATTTAATATAATTTTGAAAAGGGAAATTATTATTTAAATATAATATTTAAAGTATTTTTTTATTTTTCTCATAGAAACTTTATTTAAACAGTTTTGTAGTAACTTACTTTATTTTAAAAGCTTTTTCAGTGCCATTAAAAAAAGAACCAGGAAAAATTATAAAAAGTGACCATTAAGAACTTAACGATAGAAGTTAAGAATGGAATAAAGAAGTAAACAACACCCTGGGGGAAATTTGTGGCAATTGCAGTAAAGGACCGGTCCCTCAGTACCAGTTGAGTACCAATTGACACCTAACTCGTCACCAAAGTTTCAATTGAGAACCAGTTAACTCAAACACACTCACTATTTAACAGTTGAGAGTCAATATATAACAATCTTGTTAAGTGCGCAATTAGCAACTCGCGCGCAATAACAATCAGTGACTGAGTGGTTAGCGTTGAAGACTATAAAACATGACATACGTTAGACGAACACGGGTTCTATTCGGGGTGCCGCCATCGACATTAACGAAAAATTATAAAATAAAAATAAACATAATTTAAATAAAAATAATAGCAAAAAAATGTTTAAAAAGTATTTTAATTTTTTATCAAATTTGTATTATATTAATCGACACTGAGCCTGTTCTCTAGAACCAGTCCTGTGACCTATCATGTGACCTGACCCAAGGGACAAATTATTCACCTCCAATGAAAACCCCATGTAAAAGTGACAGGTTCCCCTCATATAAAGTTCCCTAAACTAGGACCGGTCACTAGCCCTAAGAACCTGTCACGTGATTAGTTTTGAAACGGTTCACTTTACTCTAGGGCAATTTTATATTTTCAACTAAAAAATTTATAAGTTCCTATTTTTATTATTCTTTTCAAATAAAAACTCTTTTTTTCCTTATCCAGCTTGAAAGAACAAATATAGAGTTAAACAAAATCAGTCACATACACAACATATTTTTAACAGTCAAGTTTGAAGGACCTAATAATAGATGTTTTTTAACTATTTTAAATAGTTATGATATTTGTATTAAATACTATTAAAACTTTACGTTCGAACGACCAAATAGTAGTTATTTGTTATATATTGAATAGTATATTGGAATTTGACAGATATATACATAAATAAGAAAAAAAAAATATATATTTTTAAAACTTTTTAGAGATTTATTTATTATTCAATTATTTGATTTTTTTTTTAAATTTTAAATATTTTTTAATATACTCGTATTTTGAAAAAATAAAAAATTTGTCGTTTGTTTTACAAAATTAAGGCTTAAATTTTTGTAGAAAAATTTAAAAATGTGTAATGCTTTTCTAGTAAAAAAAAAAATAAGAAAAAATTTGTTGAAACCATTGTCTTCAAGTCCTTTATAAAAAAAAAAAATTAAATATGATTTACTTTTTTAATAACTTAACCTTTGCAATCAAGTACAATTCATTTTCATTTATGGTTATTATAGCCACGTCTTCTTTCTGTGTTTTTATAAAAAATAAAGTTATTTAAGCTTTTGTATGTTGAAATTACCTTTTAGAAGGTCCCAAAAAACTTTAGAACATATGTGATATATCAATATATAATAAATGTTGTCGAAAATTTTCGTATTTAAAATCAGCACAATCCTTCCTTAAATTACAGAATTATTGTTTTTATCAAAAAACCTAAATTTTCATCAAAAATTTTGAACTTTACTAAATAAAAACCAATTGTTATAAAAATATTTTGACCAAAAAGGAATCAGGGTTACAACAAAAAATTTAAATTTCATCGAAAATTTTACAAAAAAAATTTAAATAAATTAAATTAATAAGAAAGGTTTTGCCAATAACTTATTATTAAATGGAATTACGATTGTTCGATATACATAATATATATGAAGGACAGAAGGACGGACTGACAGACGGACATCGTCCTTTCAAAATTGATTCTTATAATGATCTAGAAAAAATCAAAAATACATAAACCCTTTACAACTGTATTTAGGTGTATAAAAATATAATTTTTCAAAAACACAAAACTAATAATACTGATGGACAAAAAATTCTTTCCCGAAGACGAGTAGTTAGACTTAATGAATTGTGATGTGCTAAACAAGAATCTGGTAGGGTAGTCATGTCCATTAAAGAACAATGCGTGATAGAAAAAAGTGAAAGCAGATTCGTGTCAAGGTAAATTAAATTTTAACTTTAATTTAGTTTTTCACCAAATATATAAATTTTGAAAAAAATTATTACAAAAAAGAAAAATCTTGTATTGTCAAATTAAAATTTATAAAAAAGAAAATATATTTTATTTAATATGAAACATAATCTAACTTTACATTATATATAAATCTTCCAAGAAGCCAATTTATAACCAGAAAAGTTAAGTATTCCCTCTAACATAAACGTTATATAATATGAACATTTTTATCCGAAGCAATTTTTTTATTTTTGAAAATTTGTATTAAAATGACAACATGTTTAATAGATTTTTTTATTGTTGATTTTTAAACTGTAAATTTAACTATTTAAAGCCCCCTCAACAATTTCCGCTATTCTTAAAGATCAAATCATCAAAGAAACATAATTAACCTTAAGAGGTTTTCATTTCAATGCACTCTACTCATTTTTATTTTTCTAAAATGTCTTTTTTTTCACAAAAACCTAATTAATTATGGTAGATAAATTTTTGTTAATAGCTGGCCCCTGGGAAAATTAAAATAAATCTTTATGGCTACAAGTTTTAACTTATTTCCCTCTTTTTCAAATTAACCTTGGTAGTGACTATTTGAAATGTTAGCTCAGATTTATTTCACAAGAATTTTTGAAAAAAAAAAGATTCTTGACGAAAATAACAAACTAATAATTAGAACGGTTGTGTTAAATTTTAAAATAAATTAATCATTTTGAAAAAATCTTCTTTTAGCCGTAAGTAAACATGAAGAATAAAAAGAATGTATTGAATATTAACAGTTATTTAAAATAAAATTATTACAAATACATAAGAGAACATACATATGTATGTGAGTATGTATTTACAAATAACTAGTGCCAAATATAGACAAAATGATTTAGAATGAATGAGTTGTTGGTTGGTCTGGTTGGTCAAGAATAAAAATATTTTAACGTTAAATGGAATGTAGTTATAATATAGTAGTTAGAAAAAAATAAATAAGAACACTTGTTAATAGCACAAAATTAACACGATTATAAAAAAGAAAAAGGCTTTACATATTTTGTGTCTTATAAAAAGTATTTTTTTTTTTTTTTTTGTTTTTTTTTTTGCATTTTTCAAAAGTGTGTTAAATGAGGGTGGGGTGTTGTTATCTTTCGACTTTCTGTTTGCTAAAATTGAATTTAGGTTTGGTGTTAAACGTTTTGTAACTCATTTATTTTATTTAATAATTTGTATGTCGAGCGTTTTGCTAAAGAGTTGAAGTATTTTTTTTTTTTTTTTAACAAACTTTAATGTTAAAGGAGAGTTGTTGTTTTGGTTTTTTGTATGCTGGTCAGAATATTAATTTGATTTTTTTTATTTAGTTTACCATTAAATAAAATATAACGCAATACACCTTTTTATTTATTTAGTTTTAAACCAACACATTTATTTTGTGACAATTTTTTATTTTTTTGTTATTACAAACTTTTAAAGTGTGTGTTTGTGTGTCTTATAGAAATTTCCAAGTTACTTTTTTTGGTTATTTTTATTATTTTTTGGTTTTGGTGTTGCTGGCCATTAACGGTTGAATAAGTTGCGTGTGAAATTTTAAGTCAAATTTAAAAAAAAGTTCACTGAACTAAAGGGTTTTTTTTTAGCAAATAGTTGTATAATCAAAGAAAATAATTTTTTGATTTCTAATTATTTTTAATAACTTAAAAAAAGTATTAAAGCAAATTTTTATTTTCTTTATTTACTTCAATAATTACAAATTGCGGGCTTGATAAATATAAAAAAAAAACGAATGTATGTATTTATATACCAGTATAAGTAGTAGTGTTAGTAATCTAATAGTTTTAAAACAGTTAATTTCCTCCTCTACACAAAAATTGCATGGTTGACTAAACAAACAAGAATGTTGTGCTGTCTACAATGATTATTTTTTTTAGTTTTTCATATTTATTTGCTATTTAACCTACAATAAGAAAAAAAACTATAGATATTTAACAGTTATTTGTACAATTTTTTTATTTAATACCATTATATATGTTATAGATATTTTTTAAAAAAGCTGTTAAATATTTCTTTCTTTTCCTTTTTCTTTTTTAAATTAAAACCCGTTGATCCTGTTGATTTTCCTTAAATAATTATTGCTTTAAAAAAATCTATTTACTAGCTAGAAAAAATAAAGTAAATGCTTAAGTATATATACAAAAAACCTAGTTATTTTATTGAACTAACCTATTTTTTAAAACCTCTTTTCTTTATACAACAAAAAAAAAGAATTGTTAAACATATATAACACACACATTTTTCTTTATAAAAAAATACAATGATTACAAAAAAAAAAAAAAGAAAAAAACTTTATAAAGAACGGAATTTAATGCAAGAAGTAAAAACAGCAACCGCAACAATAACAATAATTATCATGTTTATAACAACAGCAACCAACCAACAAAGAAACTTATAAGACAAATCAAAAGACTTAAGCAACGAACCTGTTTACTTTACTCACGTAATTCAGCTGCTGCTTTTATTTGTTTGTATGTGTTTAAATATGTATGTGTAAGCCTAGAATTCTTTTTAGCTTTATTAAATTTTTTTTTAGGGTTTCTCTTTAGTTTTCGCTTTTAATAGTTTTATTTATTTAAAGAATTTTTATTATTTTATTTTTTTCTTCTCAATTCTGTAATTATTTATTTATAAAAATTGGCTTGAAATTGTTTTTACAGACCCTCCTTAAATTCGTTTAGAAAAAAATTTAGAATTTATGTTAATTTTTTTTGTATTAGTTAAATTATTAGAAATTGCAAATAAATATTTTTTTGGGCTAATATTTATTAATGGAAATTTAGTTTTTTATATAACCGTGTATTTAATGGGTTATAAAACGGTAAATGTTTAAATTAGAAAACGGTAAATTTCAATTGCTTATTATTAAGTACTTTTGATATTTTTGAAAAGAAATTAAACTTTTTAAAATTGTGTTAAGTATTAATGGAATTTATTTTCTACAATAAATATTATTAGCTAGATTTTTTATTTTTTTGGCAAAACTTGCGACTCGAATTCGAAATATCATACAATTCTTTTTTAATACATAATATATTTAAAAAAACGGAATTTATTTCTAGATTTATATTTTTAATTTTTTTTTTTTAAACATGAATTTTGATAAACAAACTTTTTTCTTAAATCAATTTAGTTTTAAAAAATCCTAATTCTTGAATACACTATAGGGACAATATTTAACAGTTATTGATTTTTTTAAATTAATAACTTTTCTTGATGACTCCTTATTAGTTTTAAAAATTGGCACATTTTTATCGCACTTTTTGTGGATTTTTTTTTTCTAATTGAAAAAGAGTTAATTTTTTATTTATATTTTCTAAATAATTTTTAAATTTTTTGCTATTCTCCTGTATATTTTTTAAATTTAATACTTTTTGTTAAAAATCAATACAGTTATAGAATTGTACGTTTTTTTGGTGCTATTTATACTATTTTTATAGACTACACCACCATAGCTGGTTATATTATGAATTTCTGCTGATGTTTGTAACACATAGAAGCAGTTATTCAACACCCAGCTTAAAGTGTAACAATTGACTCAGAATCACTTTTTAAATCGGTATAACGATGTCCGTCCGTCTGACTGGCTGTGCACAATACAGGTTACAATTTTAAAGATAATTCAATGAAATATGGCATGTGGTACTTTTATGATACAAGGACGAAGCCTATTGAAACTATTGGTGATCGGTCCATTATTTCACCTAGCCACCATACAAATGTCCCCCTGGAATATAAATTCAACACTCAATTATGCCTTAAAAATATAAATATTTTAATGAAATTCGGTGCATACGAATGTTAGTATCAGCAAAAGTTCGACACAAACAAATTTTATATAAGTAGAAATAACATTGCTAAATTTTATTAGAATCAGCCCATAATTTACTATAGCTCCCATATAAACCCTGTGCCTAGTTTTTGTAACTTGTGAAAAGTGTTCGAATCGAAAAATAATTTATTATTATACTAATCACTTATATTCTCCCAGGATGATTTGATAATATTCAAACTGAATACTTACGATGTAAACAAAAAATAATACTGGTCCTGTTGTTATACAAGATGATTATTATTTTTTTCGAATAAAAAATTTCTCACATAGTTACAGAAATGAGGTACTGATCTACGATTACCTACAGTTCTAATATAAATCTCTTTCCCGAATTTTTATGCACATTCATAATGGTGTAGATATCATATAGTCGGTCTTGACCAACTATACCTTTTTTCTTGTTTTATTTGTTTGCACTATTTGGAAATTAGTACTTTTTAAATTGATATTTTTTAACATAGTACCTTTTGTTTAAAATCGGAACGGTTGTGGAAATTTATGTTTATTTAACTGTTGATATTTTATTTGTTTCAGTTTTTAATTTTGTACTTTGAACTTTTTTCAAAAATTATACTTTTTGAAAATTTTGTACTATTTGGAAATTAGTACTTTTTTCAAAACTGGTTTTATTGGACCTTTTAGTACTTGGTTTAAAACTTTCTTTTTTTTTAATTTTATATTTTTTATAAAAATTGTTGCTTTTGTAGTAAATTAGTACTTTTTTTAAAAAATAGTACTTTTAAATAGTACTTTAAATTTTAAATAATTTCAATACTTTTAACTTTTGGAAATTAGTACATTTTTTAAAAAATGGTATTAGAGATTTTGGTGCTTTTTTTAATTTTATATTTTTAAAAAATAGTACTCTTGAAAACTAGCACTTTTTTAAATTAGTACTTTTTAAATAATTGCATCACTTTTAACTTTTTCCAAAATTTTTATTTTTCGAAAAATTTGTACCTTTTGGTAATTATTATTTTTTTTTTTTTGTTAATTTTTTTAATTTTATATTTTTATGAAAATTGGTACTTTTGTTAAATTATTATTTTTTTTTTTTTTTAGAAATTAGTACTTTTTTAAATTAGTGCACTTTTTTTAAATGGGTATTAAGTTTTAATTTATACTTTTTTTCTTTGAAAGTATGTACCTCTTTAGATTTTTTTATTTATCCCTTTTAATACTTTCTTACTTTCGAAACTAATACCTTTTTAAAAACAGGTATTTTGAAAATCTGGTACTTATTTAAGTAATACTTTTTTTAAGCTTTAAATTTGTTTTATATGTTTTAGAAAATTGGTCCTGTTATTTAAGTTGATACTTTTTTAATTAGTATCAATATTGAAAATAAAATTAGCATTTTCTTTAAATTGTACCTTTTGGTACTTACTACTTTATGAAAGTTGGTATCTTTAGGGAATTGTTATTTTTGATTTTTTTTTTTTTTTTTTTTTTGCTGTTTAGAAACATGCTATTTTTTAAAATGTTATGTTTTCATAAAAATTGATACTTCTGTTTAAAACTAGTACTTTTTAAGTTAGTGCAATATCTTAAAATGGTACTTTTATGATATTTATAATGCTATAATGTTTTAATTAAGTTTTAATTTATATGTTTTTCCTTTGAAATTTCGTACCTCTTTAGATTATTTTAGTACTTATTTATTTTTGAAATTTATACCTTTTTGAAAACTGGTATTTTAGAGATTTGGTATTTATATCCATAATTGATTCCTTAGGTTTCATTAAAAGTTGGTTTGTTACATTTTTGAAAATTAGTGCTGTAATTTAAATTGATACTTTTTAAATTAGTATCAATATTTAAAATAAAATTAGTAGTATTATTATTTTTTTAATTATACCTTTTGGTACTTTTGTATCTATGAAAGTTTGCTTCTTTTAGATATTTTCTTCAATTTTGATATTTTTATAAAATTTGCTACTTTTACCAGTTCAGGAGATATAGATATAAAAACTAGTAAGTACTTTTTTAGAAAAATCAATGCAGTATTTTAAAATTGTACTTTTATTTAAAATAATTTTGAAAATTAGTACTTTTTGCTAATAGATACTTTTTTTTAAAAAAATTAATGCATTTTGTTAAAATAATACTTTTATTTAAAAAATGTTGAAAATTAGTACTTTTTTAATTTTTATCTTCTGGTAACTTTTTTTGTTTGGAGTTAGTGCCTTTTTTTATTTTTTTATTTTATGTTTTTTAGTACTTTTTTTATTTCAGAATTTAACTCTGATTAGTGATTTTTTTTTTTTAATTTTTAATTTCATTTAAAATTTTGGTACTTTATTTTTTTTAAAAGTTAATTAATTTTTAAAACTGCTTCTTTTTTAAATTTTTTACTATTTAACTAGAAAAATGTTGTTGGTTTTTTAATATTTGGTACTTTTTATAAAGATTGTTTTTTTTTTCAAAAATTAGATCTTTTATTAAATTATTACTGTTTAAATTTGTAATTTTATTTAAAGATTTTTGAGAAATGGTATTAGATATTTTTTTGTTTTTATTATTTAGTACTTTTTAAGTTTGCAGGTTAATACCTTTTGGAAAATAGCATTTTTTAAAATCGGTAATCTTTTCGAAATAATTTAAATTTTTTAAATAGCTACTTCCATTAAAAAGTATCAGATTATACTTTAAGTTTACATTTTGGTACCTTTTTCTTAAAAACATTTAATTTTTTATATTCTTACTTTTTTAAAAACAAAGTACCTTTTAAATAGTGAAAAGTTTTAATTTTTGGGTCTCTTAAAAAAATATTGTAAAGAAAAGTTGTAGAAGAGAGCCATTGACACCCTGTTAAAATATAGGATGATCAACAGGGCGTTAAATAAGACCACCATGAAATGTTAAAAGAAGTTCTTACCAAAAGTTGTAAGAATAAATCCTAGTTTTTAAGAAACATTCTGTTATAGTCACCCTGTTATAGTATAGAATTATTTACTGGTATCAATTTTGTACACCGCAAGTTTGAAAGAGATTTGGAAGCCATACAAGTGCAGAATTTAATGATTTATTTTCCTTGTGTAGAGTAATATCGATAGTAATTAGTAATTATTTTATATCTCCTAAACTGATGGACTAATTGAAAAGAAATGTAAACAAAAGTTATAGAGTTAGACTTAAGGTTTAAGAAAAATGATATCTTAATCGATCATCTCAAGCTTGAAATATTAAAACATTCTTAAATATTTAGAATGTGAAATATTAAACAAATAAAGAAAAATTTCAATAGATTTTACCGGCTTTCTAAGAATATTTATTCCATTTATTTAAATCCCATTTTATTCCTTTTTATTAAAAGAAGAGAAACTCTTGTTCAAACCACACACCATATATACTAACTGATAAATAAATTCATACATTATTAAAGAGAAAAATTATGGAAAAAAAATCATACAAACATACAACTAGTTTGTTAGTAGAGTTTCATTGCATGTTGTTTTTTATTTAAACACTTTTACACAAATATTTATACACAAAAACAAAACTTACATATTTACACACTTACTTTACTTGATTATTTACTTACATATGTAAGTAGTAAAATAAACATATATATTTACTAAAAAAAAAGATACGCCAACAATAAAAACTACATATATTTAAACAACTACAACAAGTGTTGCAAGTGGTTAGCATTAAAAAAAAAAAAAAAAACAAGAAGTAGTAGCAGTAGAAAAAAAACCGTTAAAAAAATCTAGTTGGTAATATTTGTATTTGTATCTGGTTTAAATTAAAATTAAACTCGCGTAGAATTTAAAAATTATAATAATCATACTTGAATAGCAAATAAATAATGAAATAAAATAAAATGAAAGAAGAAAAAAACAAACGAGATTATGTTTATATGTATGTATGTTTGAATGTTTAAGGAAAATCAAATAGACTTGATCCCCTTGGAATAGCAGGTTGTAAAATTACTTGATTTTTTAACTGTTTTCTTTATTCAGTTGAAAAAAATCTCATTGCAATATCATAAAATTTCATTAAATTAAGATATAAGATGAAGCTTAATGGAGGGTGTAAGCAATATGAAAATAAATATATACATACACACACCTGTTTTTTTCTTTGTTGGTTTTTTCAGTTATCTACTTATGTATTTTTTATACAAATTTTATATAATCAAAGTAAGAGTAAATGTTTGCTTTTGATTGATTTGTAATACAATATGTTTTACACTCATTTCGAGACAGTTAGCATACTATTTATTAAAAAATTAAATGAATTTTGATTTTAACAAAAATCTTGGAGAGTTATAGGTAAGACGATTTTTGTGAAGGCTTTTACTCCTGGAGTATAGGAAAGATTTTAAAGGAAAATATTTTATTTGAAAGTTCTATATCTACGGAGTAAACGGTGTAAAATTAAAAAAATCGTTCAAGTATTTAAGGAGTTATAGGTATAATTAAAAAAGGCAAGCTGTTTGTTTGTAACCATTATGACGTTCATGTTGTATATTTAATTTTGAAAGAAAATATATCATTTGAATGTTATTTGTGTCCCAAATTGCAAAATATATATTTAATTGAAATCTTAAGTATTTTGAAAGTTATGTATGTAGATTTTGAAAAGCGTTTTGATGAACACTTTAGGGTTTTGTGACTTCCCTCTGTCACACTCTAACTCCTCTATTTTAAATTATATAAACAATTTCATATTTACATTTATTTACATTATTATTTACAAAACTCAAAAATAGCCTAGCATTAACACAAAACTCCTTTTGTGTTAATGCTACTTCAACTCAGCTTGACTCACACTGAGTAACTCTCCCCGTTTGTCCAAAATGTCGGTCTTTTATACCCACGTTCCCATTCCGTCTTATCCCGTCCTGCTTAAGCCCAACCCTTAAAACTCTAAACTAACGTCTCCGTCCAGCAAAACCTCGGTAATCCTCCCATTTTCTCCTCCAGTTCCTACATTCGGCCCTCCTGACAGCACATTCGACCCCGAATGTAGTAACTCACGGATTCACGTCCTCTGTGACGTTGATACATCCACCAGAATCTCCGAATTAACCGATAATCTCCAACCCGTAACGACCATGTTCACCACATCCAACATAAAAGCTAAAACAATGGCTACAGCTTCAGCCTATCATCAAGCTGTCTACACTCTACGTACACCATGCTTCTCTAAGGCAAGATCTTTAACGAAATCCTGTCCATTAGGGTTATGCATCTTCCGAATACTTTCTCACTAGGCCTTGGGTTGGATATCTTCGCTATGAATTCTACACCATCACCGTTTTGCTTCCGTCAAACGTCAATAACTCCATAAGTACCATCTCGTACAAACATAAAAAAAAAAAACAAAATATCAAAAATAAGCAATTACTCCAAAAATCAAAAGACAAAAATAAAAAACAAGATAAAAACTATTACGCACAATATCACCCAAACAATATTCACTACGTAATTACAAAAATAAACCAAAAAAAATGTAACCCAAAATAAAAACAATATCCCAACAACCCAAAAACGATCACAAAAAAAATATGATCCCTCCATCAAATTACAAAAACAAATACACGGACAAAATTAAAAACATCAAAACAAAAAGCACTTTCCCAAACACGTGTGCTTTGTACACAAACAACAAAAAATCACCCATAAAAAAAAACTCAAAATAACAAACCCTTTTACAAAAAATAATAATGACCTAACGGACCACGGACACTAAAATTGCATTGCGCAGCTGCAAATACTAAAAATAACAAATCCCAAAAAAAAAAAAACACAAACAACACAATACTGCGCACCCAAAAATTCACCTAACGGACACTCAACTAAAAAAAAATCAACACACAAAAAACAAACCAAATGCGTAAACAAATTGCACGTGCACACCAATACCCATACACGCACAATTCTCCTTAGAACGACTTGGAATCGAACAACAATCACAGAATTTCTCCTCTGGGCGGTAACTCACACTCTGTCGTCGTTCTGTTATCGCACAACGATCAACCTTCTCCTTTGCTGCCTGTTGTATTGCCGCATGCTTCTAACACCTTAGTAAATCTCTGCTATTTACTACTCACTCTACAGGTTATGCGCCTCTGCAGATACTCTATATCCTTTCTCTCTCCCATGCTCAGCGTTCATAGGCGATATAGGGTAACTGTCTCTATCACACTCCTGCATACACATGTCTTCTCGCTTCATACGGTCAATTTACAACAGCGCCATCTATCAACAAGTATATTTCACCTCAGAAACTCATCGCGCCATCTATCAGTGAGTAAATACCACCGCAGCAACTCATCGCGTCACCTGTTAACGAGCACATTTCACTCAAATACACTCGTAAACACTCTATCCGCCATCTACGAAGGATTTTTTTATACGAACGCCCACATCTGCTGCAATTCATCTGCTCAGTTGTTGTTTTGTCTCATCTGTACTGGTACTGCTCTGTCGATTGTTATTGTTTTCTACTAACAAATAACTTTCCATACGTCTCATTCTCGCACACTGTACTTAATATTTTAACGAATATTGTTGTACGTTTTTTTCTCATTGGCTCATGAGAACATCCCGGTTGAGCCCCCAATTGTAGATTTTGAAAAGCGTTTTGATGAACACTTTAGGGTTTTGTGACTTCCCTCTGTCACACTCTAACTCCTCTATTTTAAATTATATACACAATTTCATATTTACATTTATTTACATTATTATTTACAAAACTCAAAAATAGCCTAGCATTAACACAAAACTCCTTTTGTGTTAATGCTACTTCAACTCAGCTTGACTCACACTGAGTAACTCTCCCCGTTTGTCCAAAATGTCGGTCTTTTATACCCACGTTCCCATTCCGTCTTATCCCGTCCTGCTTAAGCCCAACCCTTAAAACTCTAAACTAACGTCTCCGTCCAGCAAAACCTCGGTAATCCTCCCATTTTCTCCTCCAGTTCCTACATGTAAATAATAAAAGAAATGTATTTTTTATGATTTTTTTTGTATGCTTGCAAAATACGCAAGCGAAGCATACCTGTTTAAATTAATATATATTATTCCATGAGGATGAAAACCAGTTAAATTAGTATTAATATAAAATTGAATGCAAGATTTAAAATTGTAACAAAATAAAGTTTTATTAAGAAAACTTTTTTAGAAATTATTACTAATAAATTTTGGTATTAAATGAAGATTTATATTAATATTCATATATTCAAACCCTTTAGTTTAAGACTATTAAATTGAGTTAAAAACTCTACTTCTTTTTAGCTCTTAACAAGCTCTTTTTATACCTCAAATATCAACTTTAAAGTAAAATAAAAATAAAATTTATTATGATTTTTTTAACTATAATTTTACTCATCTCTGTGCTTTTATTATAAAATATAAGCCAATCTCTGTATTTAATTGTATATTCATATAACTATGAGTGCATTTTATGAAAGTACTGTTGCTTACTTCTTCAATTTTCAAATACTTTTTATATTTATTATTTCTTTACATTTAATTTCCCTGTATTAGTTAAAAAGTTAATTTAATATTTTTTTTATCTTTAATACATTTTTGTTAAGTAAAAGATAAAAAAAATAAAATACTAAACACAAAAACCACTTACCATTTGGACATGAAAATACATCATCAGCAGCTTTTACTTTGCAGGCGTGTAATAAAAACAAACATATGAAAGCGGACAGCCATTTTAAACTGGCCGCCGTCAAGCCTCCCATGATCACAGCTTCTTTAAATTGGAAACCTTTTTCTTTTAAATGTTTACTATTTGCAATTGTATGAATTGTAATATAACTGAAAATAGATAAGAAAAAATAAAATAAAAATGAATAAAGAATTTTATTACATTAAATTTTTATTAAATTAGAATTCAAATTTAATTAAAAATCTAAACATTTCAAGCAATTTATATATATTTTACAAATTTAAATAATTTTGTTTTGTAAATTGATATGTTTATATACATATTTTTATATGTTAACAAAATCATTCAGTGTGTGCTCACAAAAAAATCTAAATCTAAATTGTTTAAGGAACTTAAATTTCTCATCTAAATCTAAGTCAAACGCGAAGGCTAAACAACAGTTAACAATAGAATTTTTTTTATATTTGTAATACATTTTATTTTTTTCTCGTTTTTGCTTTTTTTAGACAATTTTATTCACAAAAAAGCTAACATGTTAATAAACACATTAAACTTGTATTTATAAAAACAATATGTGTATATTAATATGTGTATTTATTTCGTTTATGAGAAGTTTTTTTAATTTTAAGTATCATATTTCTAAAACAATAGAAATTTAATTCTTTATTAAATTGTAGTTTTTAATTTGAATTTTAGTTTAGCATTTTTGTTTAATATGTTTAGGTTTAATATTCATGAGATTGAGGCAGGTTTAAGAATAAATTTTGTTAAGTAATTTTGACCAAAAAGTTTAATTAGTTAAAAAAATTTTAATCATTTTTTTTTTAACGACCCTTTAAATAGTTTTTTAAAGACCCTTTTTAACTTAAAAACCTGTATGAGGCATTGAAATTTCGGAAATATTGTATGCAAATGGCTGCCTTTCTGGACATAGAAGGCGCCTTTAACAATGTCACAACTATGTCAACTGCTCTGACCACACTCAGCAACTGGGCCAAAAAATGTGGACTAGGAGTGAATCCGGGCAAAACAGAGCTGGTACTTTTCACCACAAAGATCAAGATTCCGAGCTTCAGACTACCACGGTTAGAAAACTGTGAACTCACCTTGTCGGACAATGCAAAGTACTTGGACATTATTTTAGACTCCAAGCTTTCATGGAAGCTAAACATTCAACATAGGGTTAGTAAGGCAACGGTAGCATACTACACCTGTAGAAAGATATTTAGTGTGAAATGGAGTTTGAACACTATATTGCACCTAACACCCATAGACCTTGACATTATTGAATCATCAGTTAATAGTGCGTTAAGATATTAAGTTTAATACACCCGCAAGCCAATCAATCTACCGACTATATGATTCACCAGATGGACTTCAGGAATACTATTAAGGTCCTATTCCCCACCAGGAGCGAATGGAGAAAGCAAAATCTTCTTGAACAATATGGAACTAAAATATACACTGACGGCTCAAAGATGAACTGCGGTGTCGGCTCTGGTGTCTTCTCCGAGGACCATGGAATTAGATACTCATATAGACTCTCTGATGAGGCAAGCGTATTCCAGGCGGAAATACTATCGGTCAGAGAAGCATGTAAACTAATTTGCGATAGAAAGGGAATATTGGTTTATTTATCGACAGCCAAGCGGCAATTCTATCGCTCAAATCACCCAAAACTACCTCTATTCTAGTCAGACAGTGTAAAGAGGAAATTGCTAGGACTAAGTCGACTTTATGACATTACTATAGTCTGGGTTCCTGCGCATAGGGATTACTATGGTAATGAACAGGCAGACGAATTAGCCCGGGCAGGCTCTGCTATAAATGCCTCCTTATCGGTTTCTGTCGCAATCCCGTTAGGATCAGTCAAAAGCAGAATCCAAAAACACTATCTTGAAAAGGAGAAAAATAAATGACGAAATCTGGACAAATGTAGAGTAGCAAAGGAAACGTGGCCTACATACAATGAGAAACGCTCAATGCAACTCATTGGCTACAAACGCAAAGGCATCTCGAAACTAACAGCATTGTTTACAGGTCACTGGACGATCGGAAAACATGCAAGCAGACTTGGTCTTCCTTACAATGAATAGATGCCGACCAAAATGGTCAACTATAAATAATGTTACATAAATTGTTAGAGGAAATCAAAACGATGAGCACTTTGCTTCAAGTGGTCTGAAGTCGTTCAGCACTAAAATAACCATATGTACAATCCAAAGAAGAGCAGGTAGGACTGTTTTAGCATTTTACATGTCTGTAAAAAGCCGTTTAATTCCAAGAAAAATAAAAAAGCACAACTGAATTTGAGCGGGAGTAACTCCACTTTACTCGAAATCAATGAAACAGATTTTTTTTCTCAGACAAATCGAAGTTAATATGAACACTTTGGATGAAATGAGAAGTGTTAGTCAGCTCCTTTAGTAAAAAATAAACCTAAAAATTTATTAAAAATTAGTTACCTCAGCAAGTGATAAACGTCATGAACAAGATCACACAGTTTTATGATCTTAATACTATTTAAAACTTATGAAAAATTGTAAATCAAATGAGCAATGGGGAGAAGGGCAGTGGAGGCTCAGACAGACTCCCCTGTGGCATCTTGGAAGCTAGGACAGCAATACCAATGCTATTAATTTACAAGCCTATTTTTTTAATACCCCATATAAGCCTAAAAGATTTTTTTAAGCGGTCAAAAAAAAAGTGATTGTCACAAAATATTTGGCTCAACGTTTGTTCAATTAGTTTTGTGGCGAAAATTTTTGACTTTTGAGTTTATTTAATAATGTCATGAATTTTATGCAAGAGATACGAAAAATATTTTTTTGTTATTATGTTAACTGGTGTTCAATCTTTTAATACAAAACAAAATTTTGCGTTATACCAAAATTAACAAGAATGTAATTTTCTTTCAGTTAGTTTTGGCCGACATTGTGTATATAAATGATTACACTGGCCGACAAAAAAATCCTCCCCCAAAGTCGAATAGTTAAACTTGATGCATTTTGATGTGCAAAAAAAATTTTTTATGCAAAATTTTAGATTTTTTTGTTACTAAAATTTCTTTTAATGAATGAAAGCATTAAAAATGTTTCAGTTTATCATCTTTATTTTAAAGCTGCGAATAAAATAAGGCATGTATCTTCAAAATTGATGCACAAATCTTGATTTTATTCACAGTTAAGTAAAAATACCCATGTTACATACAATTGAGTAAAAATACAGTCATGGGCAAACAAATTTTTTGTTTTATTTTTTATTGAAACAAAAATAGATGGATTAGGTGGATTTTGACGAGTTAAACAAGAATCTGCATTCACTTTTTTTCTAACACGTACTGATTTTTTTTTTATGGACATGACTAATATCATCACCTTATTCAGTGGTCATACTATAAAATTCGAGAATGGTTTGTCAAATTTAGACTATAACTCACTATTACTCGATTTTGATAAATGATACACCAAAAGATGCATACATATGTCAACAATACTTTTTATTCTTTCAAGAATTTCAGAGTTATGGATCAAAATTTTCACCATTAAAAAAAAAAAAAAAAAAAAAAAAATATTTTTTTCGCTATTAATTACCGAATAACTACGGAAATATTAACTGAACAAAAAATAATGTAAATTCAGCTTAAATACAATTTAAGTCGCCATATAATGGTGTTTAATTTATCTTAATATAATAAACCGTTCTCGAGTTATACAAGTGTGACTGCCTAAAGGCGGGGTCATAGTAGTTATGCGCATAAAAAAAAATCAATACGTGATATAAAAAAGTAAAAGCTGATTATTATTTAGCGCGTTAAATTTCATCTAATCCACCCTTTTTTTTTTATTTAAGACGAAAAAAAAATAAATTTTGTTAGCCCATTTAACTGTAGGTATGCATGGGTATCCTAACTTAACTGTGAATGCAATAATAATTTGTGCATCAATTTTTATGATACATAGTTTTATTTACTCGTAGTTTTCCCAGCTTTGAGATAAAGATGATAAACTGAAACATTTTTTATGTTTTCACTTTTAAAAAGTAGTTTTAGTAAGAAAAATAAATCTTGAATTTAGCATGAACAAAAAAGTAGTTTTAGTAAGAAAAATAAATCTTGAATTTAGCATGAACACTTATTCGGACACTTATTTCGCAATATATCCTAAACTGTTGAGGGGATACAAATTTTATATAGAACGACTTAAAGCTAATTTTATTCCGCATAATTTGGTGTATTATTTATACAAGAAAAAATTTTTTTTTTGTTGACCAGTGTTATCTACAAAATAATATAACTTCTAAAAAATGTTTATGTTTTACTAAATATATTAAAACTTTATTTTTATCATCAATATAATACTTTGTATATTGAATTGTCTATTACTTGTTTTTTTACTGACTCTCTATTTTTCCTTATATTTCGCTGTTATTTTAAACTTTTTTGCTAGAACTCTAAGAAAAAGACATTAGCAAATAATTTTTAACATTAACTTATAACAAAATATAAAACCTTTAATGCGTTTAATATTTATTTTTATTTTATATGTAGGTATATAAATAATAAAAAAATTATGGTTTTTTCAAAAGCTTAACCAATATTTAGCTACATTTAATTGTTGTTTTCTTTGTAAACGTGGGAATTAAATGTCGCACCTTAGTTTAACGAAAAAACACCTAACAATTGTAACACAATCTTTAAGCATATATGCACCTATGTATTACCAGCATAAATGTTATAAAGTCTTCATAATTTGTTAAAATATCTAAACATTTGAATATCAACATTAAAGTCTTTCTAATTTATAAGAAACAATGATGATGTTCAACGTTAATTTTCATGATGACGTTGATGTTCATAATGAAGTTAGAAACAATGTTGATGTGGCTGCCTTTGGTATGGTAAATTTAAATTCAAACTCAAACATTTGTAAGAGTATTTCTTTATGTTGAAAAAAAAGTCTGAGTAATATTTTTTTCTCGATGTTGTTTTTGTTGTTGTTGTATTTTCTCTGTCAATAAATGTTTATACATACATACACTTTCATATGAACTTTCACTTTAGCACTATGTGTTTGATCATCATTAACATTAACATCGTCATTATTATTATTATCATTAAGTACCTGTATTCCAAACATGTGTTTGAATTTTTTTTTTTTTCTTCCATTTTTGTATATGTGTAATTTTGTTTTTTTTTTTTATTTGTCTGCTTTAATGTAAACTTAGGTTTTGGTGATTATGTTGAGCTTTTCTTTTTTATTTGCTGGAGGTTTTTTTTTGGACATTATCTGTAGACAAATGTGCATTCAGTAAATAAGTTTCTTTACTTAAGTTGGTTTTTTTCAGAGTTTTATAAAAAAATGGCATTTTTTTATTGTATGTATGTCTCTTTTTTTAAGAAATGCCAAACATTTTTGCTGTCAATTTTTTTTCTCTTTATTATTGTTGTTTTTTTCTATAATTTGGTTTGTAGCCGAAATTGTTGTTGAAAAAAATTGTTGGTGTTCAAACTGGTTTGTGGTTGATTGTAGTTTCATTTTAGTTTTTTTTAGGATTTTTTATATATATTTTTTTTTGGTATTTTTGGGATTTCAAGATGAAGGTAGTAATATGGATTTTACTTTAGGGAGGTGACTTTGAAAAATATTTATTTTTTTTTAATGTGGATTAGAAATGAAAACTATATTTTTAATAATTCTGCTAAATTTTAAATAAATTTCTTCTTAATCAAATTAAAAACTACAGCTATAGAAAAATCGACCACATACGTGTTGAAAACAATACAATTCAGTGTCAATAGTGAATCTATTGAAGAATTTGTTCAAAATCAATACTGTGTATTAAAAGAATTAACGAAAATGTATACCATTTAACATCAAGTTGACACCGGTTCAGTATCAAAGTATTAAATTGCATTAAAATTTGTAAACAAACGACACCAAAAAGACAATATCATAAATTGTCAATGTGACTACAGCCGTGGTCGATTTTGAATCGAATTTTTTACTAAGTGTATTTAAATTTAAAAAATTTTAACTTAGTTTTACAAAATAGCTCCGTTTAAAACGCTAAATAATTTTGAAATTTATTTTAATAATATCTAGTTTATAATTTTAATTTTTTAAAAGAAAATTTTTTTAATCTGTTTAAATAGTTTTAGATTTCATTAAGAAGTGACGGATTTAAACTGTTTCAAAACTATTCAAAATTTGGATTCGATTTTATTCACTACTGGTTTCAATTTCAATTATAAAATTATGTTAAATTCTTTTATATCTAAAAATTTTTATTAGAAGAATTATTTTTTGGTTAATTGCTTATATTTTATTTAAAGGGTGTTTTAGATTCGTTGTAGCTTTTAAAGATATTTTTTTATGTTGAATTTTTTGTATTGTTTTCATGTTTTTATATGCCATAAATATAAATTGACTATTTTTTTGTAATAATTTAAAAGGAAATTATAAGTTTATAAAGATACATATGAATGTATATGAGTCTATAGCTAAACTTTAATTTAAACCAAAGTTTTTTTTTTTGTTTTCAATCTCAAAACAATGTTGAATCATCTATGAAGGCCACACGAGATCATCATCATTAATATTATGATTGTTTTAAAAATAAACAACGTCCAAATAAAAAAACTTAACAAAAAAAAAAAAAATTGGGTTAATAATATTTTAATATAAAGTGAACTTTTTACACCTCTTTTTTTGAAATTAAAACACGAAATACTTGAAATAGTTTTTTAACACTTAAAAAAAGTGTGATAATATAAATTAAATTAAAACTAGGAGGCTGGGGTAATTATTTCCTAATATTAAACTAATAAAAATATAAATTTTGACACCTTCATTTATGTTTAACAAACAAAAGACTTAAGACCCAGACTTTATTTATAATAACATTTTATTCCATTTATATTTCTAATGCTAATTTTAATTTAATTCCATAAAATCTTATATTTTATATTTCAAAAAATGACTAAGAGTCTGCTATTTAGCTGGAACAACTGGTTTTCTTAATATTTCAATTCGTCAAAAAAAATATGTCTTTTTAAACTTGTCTTAACAAAAACTGTTGAAACTGTTGACTAAAAACCCAACCACAGCTGCTTTTTTTCTAAACTAAACAACACTTGTGCTGACATTTTGCTGAAATCATTGTTAAATTATTTCATTTATTAACTATTTTATTATTTCTCTTAACTTGCTTAAAGTAAACGTTTAAGAAAAAAAAAACAACTAAAATTGAAATCATAAACTGGTATTTCTTTTATTTTATTTATTTTTTATTATTGATTGTATAGCTAAAGCGTTTTTGGAAGGGTGTTATAAAGCTTAAAACTAGTAATTTTTAAATTCAAACAAAAACTAGTTTTATAAATTTAAAATTATTTCATTCTGCATCATAAAAATTTGTTTTATTAAAATTTCTTATAAAGCTTAAGATTGTTTTATGATTTTAACTCAAATCTATCAAAATTAAAGCATTATTATTAAGAAAAAAACTAATAATAAGCGGATATACGACCTAGACTGCAAATTCGTAAAATTAAATGATAAAAAGATACTTTGAAATGCAAAAAAAAAAAAAAGTTATTAAAAAAATTTGAGAACTTTTAATAAGGTTTAATAATTCTAAAAATCTATTAAAAGAAAAAACTTTACATTGACCTACTAAGGTTAACAAATAAAAGAATATTGAAAGAGATTTATGAAAAAATAATAAAAAAAATTATGTTCAAAAAATATCAAATAAATTCTTTAACAAATAAAATTTTAAACAAAATATTTTTTAAATCAAGGCTTAAATTTAAACATTTTTTAAAACTTCACAATGAGAAAAATATTTAATATTTTTTAAATAGATTGCTTAAGTTTTCATTGACATTTTATAACTGTCATTATTAGCATGACATAATTAAGCTTGTCATGCAAATGATTACAGTTACAAAATATCAATGAAAACTTAAGCAATTTATTACAAAAGTATTATATATATATTTCTCAATATCTAGTAATTTTTTCACAATATAAATATTTTTATAAAGCCAAATAAAAACCTACTAAAAACTATTAGTTCTAACTTTAAATAATAAAATTTATTAAACATCGACAACCCTTTAAATAAAATTTTTAACGAAAAATATAAAAAGAATATTAATTATTTTTGTTTAACCTCAACTTATGTAGTTTTTTTTTTATCATAAAGAAATTGTGAAATCATCTATAGATAAATAAATTTAATAAATTAAATATTTAAATATTTAGTTTCTCTATAATAACATTAAAAAATCTTGTTTTACAAGAAATAAATTTCATACAAATCTTTACAAAAAAAACCTTAAAATTTAACCTCAAACTATGAGTCATTTTGACAAGAATTTAAATAATAAATGCAAGAAATTGTTAATAAATTAACCAAGTTATTTTATAAACAAAATACAAACACAAAGTCCTAAATATAAAAATTATTCCAATCTCTTGTTATCTATAAAAATATGTAAAAGTTTTGAAATCATTTAAGAATAAATAAATTATAATTGAGAAATCATAATGTATAGTTAAATAAATAAAAAATTTAAAAGAAATTTTATAAAAATCTAAATAAAAAAACCTCAAAGTATGGGTCATTTTGAAGAAGAAATTTATAACAAATTAACAAATTTATTAAAAAAAAAGATCTCAAAATAAAAATTAATTCTAAAGTAAAAAAATTCTACAATTTAAATAAAAAAGTTCTAGATTTGAACAATAAATTCAAGAAATTAAAATAAAAATTCAAGAATTTATATAATAAATTTTAAGAATTCAAATGATAAATTGAGGAATTTAAAATAAAAGAATTCAATAATTTTAAATAAAATACTCAGGAATTCAAATAATAGTGAATTCAAGAATCTAAAACCAAAAGTTGTAGATTCAAATAAATAATTCAAGAATTTAAAATAAAAATTCAAGAACTTAAAATAAAAAATTCGAAAATTTAGAATAATAAATTAAAGAATTTAAATAAAAAAGTTGAAGAAATTAAAATAAAAGATTAAAAAATTTAAAAATAAAAAAAAAATCAGAATTTCAAATAATAATTTCAAGAATCTAAAATCAAAAGTTCTACATAATTAATTCAAGAAATTAAAATAAAAATTCAAGAATTTAAAATAAAAATGAATTCGAGAATTTAGAATAATAAATTCAAGAACTTAAATAAAAAAATTTAAGAATTTAATATGATAAATTTAAGAATTTAAAATGAAGAATTTATGAATTTAAAATAATAAATTTAAAAATGAAAAAATAATCAAATAATAATGAATTCAAGAATTTAAAATAAAAAGTTCGAAATTAAAATAATAAATTGAAGAATTTAAAGTAATAAAGCAGAATTTAAATAATATAAAATAACAAAAATTAAAAATTAAAGAATTTAAGTAAAATATTCACGAATTTAAAATAAAAAATTCACGAATTTAAAATAAAAAATTCACGAATTTTAAATAAAAAGTTCACGAATTTAAAATAAAAAATTCATTAAAATAAAAAAATCATGAATTTAGAATAATAAAAACAAGAATTTGAATAAAAAAGTTGAAGAATTCAAAATGATAAATTGAGGAATATAAAATAAAAGATTCAAGAATTTAAAATGAGAAATTCAAAATAAAAAATTTAAGAATTTAAAACAATAAATTCAAGAATTTAAGTAAAAAAGTCGAAGAATTTAAAATGATAAATTACACAATTTCAAAAATTAAAAATAATAAAAAAATCAAGTTTAAACAAAAAGTAATACTCCGGAATTCTAATTAGAGTAAACTCAAGAATTTAAAATATAAAGTTCAAAATTATAATTTAGAGTAATAAAAAAGAATAATGAACGAATTTAATGTAATAAATAAAATAAAATAACAATAATTAAAAATAAAAATTCAAGAATTTATATAAAAAATTCAAGAATTTAAAATAATAAGTCTATCTATAAAATAAAAAATTCAAAAACTCAAACATTTAAAAAATAAATTTAAAAACTTTATACAATAAATTCAAGAATTTAAAATAATAAATTCAAATTTATTACAAAATTCCAACACTTAATAACTAAATTTACAAACAAAATTAATATCAAGAAACAAAAGATCTACTGAATTTATTTAACACCAAAAGTGACCATTTTAAATATAAAAATTAGTTCTGCTGAGATTTCTATTTATTAAGAAATAAAAAAATTCCATTTTGTGATTAGTGAACACATCATACAATAGCGGGTGTGTAACACTTTTACTCTTTTGTCTTTTAAAGACAAAACAAAATATATTTATTATAAATCAGCATTTAAAAATAAACCATAAATAAAGGTTTTATTAAATAAATTATAAACTGAATAATAAGAAAAAAACTTTACAAACAAAGTAATTGAAAAATTTATTTATTGAATTATGATTTCTCTTTAAAAACCCATTATTTACTCTTGCTACATGTTTTATTCCTATAATTGAAAGGGAGAATTTATTAAAGCTCTTTATATAGTAAGAGTATATAGTAGTTAATAAAAGTTTTAAAGTAAATAATGAATAGGGCGTTATGATTTGAAATTATATTGCAATTTCTATAACTGAAGAATAATTTTTTTGGTAATTTTTGTTAATTAATTTTTCGAAGATGAACTTTTTTAAACAGTATTAAAAGATTTATTTAAATTAACAGTTTTTGTAAAATTCTTTAAAATTATTGATTTTTCTTGATTTTCTAGAAAAATATTCTTTTATTTAAGTTTCACTTTTACCTCCCACTGTGTTTATTTGTTTTTCTTTTTTTTTTTCTCATGTATCTAATCGCTTGGAAATAAAATTAAATATTTTGTTTGACGTTTTTTTTTTTAGAAATTTGTTAAGTTTAAATATAAACTTAACTTTCATCGCTAGCATATTTTTATTGTTGAAGTGATAAATCTTTTTTAATGGAGAGACAGAGAGAAAAATTCCCATAAGAAAATAAAATTAGATATTTGTTTAATTACAAATAACTTTCTAATAATTATAACAATAAAAAGAATAAATTGTTAAAAGTACTTGTATTAAAAAAATACATTAAGGGACTAAAGAATAATTTGAAGATTTTAAAGATTAAATAAAATTGTAATTCATAATAATATTTTTAAATTTATAAAAGTTTTATCATTGAAATTTGTATGAAAAACTTCTAAATTATAAATGTGATAAATTAAAATTTTTTATGAATAGTTGGTTAATATTTAAAGGAATTTAAATTATTTGAAAATATTGCAAACATTATGAAAATCTTTCTTAGAAAATTGTTATAATTTTAATTAAAATTTTAATTGTTTTCTAAGAAAATTGAAACTTGAGGAAACTAAATAAACAACAAATGATTTTTGTTTGTAACCATTCTATAGAACGGTTCAAGAACTAGTTCTTTAATCAATGACATTTGTTTGAAATTTTCACATTTAGAACTATATCTAAAGAAGCGTTAGAGAACGGTTTCAGAACCTGTTTTTTTATTATAATGACTGTGATATAAAAGTAATACAGAAATAGTTTAAACAATTTAAGGAAAAATGTGAAAATTGTATTTGTTTTGTTAAGTAATTAAATCAACAAACAATTTTAATTAAATGATTCTTCAATTGAAAATTTAATATATGAAAATAAGTTGTTTTTATAAAAAATAAATTCTGTATTTTTTAATATTTTTATCAAAATTTTATACCCATTTTTAATTTTTGAAATTTTAAAATATTTTTTTTCTTAATAATTATTCAATAAAGGTTTTTTAAAAGAAAAGAAAAAAATTTGTATAAAAAAAATAAAATAAAATATTTAAAAACTTAAATAAAAAATTCAATAATTTAAAATATTAAGCTCAAGAATATAAAATTCAAGAATTTAAAGAAAAAAATTTTCGTTATTAACTGTCTTTTCAATTAAATTTATATTTAATTAAAAAAATTATATTTTGTTAATAACATCAAAATATTTAAAAGCTTGTTGTAATATTTGAAATCTAAAGATAATGTTTTATTATTCAATTAAAAATAAAGTTTTTGTTTAAATTTGTAACTAATTGTTTCCTTATTAACTGTTTCTCTAATTAAACATTTCATTAATATAAATATGTTTTTAATTAGAATATAAATTCTCTATTTGGCAAAATTTTAAAATTTTTTCTTCTTTTATATTAATTTAATAATTATTACAACTGAATTTTATATTTTTCAATAAAGAATTAAGTTTGCAATTGTTTTGTAATTAAATAGGCGTTCATACACATAAATTTTTCTTGCCGCAATTCTGACTTCGTAGGCGAGAGAGGTAAATAGAATGCAAAAGTTAAGTATTCTGTTCTCCTCTCTCTCCTATAAACTCAGAATAGCGGCAAGTAAAATTGCTGTGTTTGAAGCCCGTCTAACTGTTTTCTAAATTAAAAGTTTAATTAACAAATGTTGTTTTTAATATAAATTTAAATTCTGTTTTTTAAGCAATTTTTTATAGTTATTTACTATTTATACCGT
The DNA here is from genome assembly GCA_951394005.1 of Protophormia terraenovae. Taxonomy (NCBI): domain Eukaryota; kingdom Metazoa; phylum Arthropoda; class Insecta; order Diptera; family Calliphoridae; genus Protophormia; species Protophormia terraenovae. The sequence continues at coordinate 2,878,267 of OX596074.1, read as the reverse complement.
ACATCACCATAGGTGGTTGGGGTATTATGCGTTTGTGCTGATGTTTGTAATGCACAGAAAAAATTATCAAACCTCTACTTTAAAGTATACCGTTCTACTCAGAACCACTTTCTGAGTCGATTTAACGATGTCCGTCTGGCTGTCCGCCCATGTTAACCTTGTGAACAAAGTACAGGTCGCAATTTTAAAGATATCTTGATGAAATTTGGCACGAATAATTATTTTGACACAAGGACGAAGCCTATTGAAATTGGTTATGATAGGTCCATTTTTTCACCTAGCCCCCATACAAATGTCCTCCTATAATGGTGTTTAACAATCATAAATGCCTTAAATATAGCAATATTTCAATGAAAGGAGTTTTGTATAAGTGTCAATCTTTGTGCCAAATTTCATCAAGATCGGTCCATAATTGACCATAGCTCCCATATAAATCACATTAACGTGCATAAATCCCATACGAATGAAAGTATCAAATTAATATTCAACTCAAATAAGTTTTATATAAGTAGAAACAACATTGCCAAAATTTATGAGAATCGGTCCATAATTTACCATAGCTCCCATATAAACCCACTTCCGGGAGTATCAATGCATTGTTCTGTATTTGTATAATTTATTTTACATTTAGTAAAAGTGTTGATCTACAATTGGCCACAAGTCTAATTTGTAGCTCATACACAATGGTGTAGGGTCTTGACTGACTATAGTTTCTCTCTCGTTTTATATTAATTTAATAATTATTACCATAGAAATATTGAAATCATAAAATATTATTTTACTTTTCTAAAAAAGAATTAAATTTTTTATTAATTTAGTAATTGTTTCAATTACGAATATTTTGTTTATTTATTTAAGAAAATTTCTTAAAATATTAATCTATTTTTCAATAAAGAATTAATCATTTCACTCAATTTGTATTTATAACTACTTTATTAACAATTTCTTCAATTAATAGTTTAATTAACAAATACTAATTAAAATATAAATTCTGAATCAAAATTGTATAACATTTTTTTCTCCATTTTTATTAAATTAATAATTATTAGAATAGAATTATTGAAATCTTAAAATATTCTTTTATTTTTCAATAAACAAATAATAGAGAATTAATTAATTTAGTAATTATTTCAATTACAAAATGATAATAATTATTATTGTTATTATCATTAGTTCATTTCAATGAAACTCGATTTTCTATAATTTATTTTGGAAAAATAGTTATAAATTTTGGTGATTTTAAGTTTTTAAATAAATTACCTACCTTCAAGGTATTTTGTTTTATAATAAATTATAATATTCCATTAAGTGTTGTAAAGATGAAAAAGATGCAATTTATATAATACTGATACACGTTATCCTTGTGTAGTTCATGTAATTTTTTTTTTTTATGAGGTTTATGGCAACGTTTTATTTTATAAAACAAGTTTCGTTAAAATTTTCTTTTTTTAATATTTTTAAAATTATTTTATATTTCGTTATAAGCTAAATAGATTTTAGAAAGAGATATTTTTTATTAAACCTTAAAATTTTCTTATTAAGTTTCTTTAAGTTTTTGCTTAAAATTTTGATTAAAAGTTAGGTTTTAGAAATTCCAGAAATTTGTTAAGAAATCTTTAAAATTCATGTTAAATATTTCAAAAAAAGATTTATCTAAGCCACTCCCTTTAACAAAAAAAAAAAAAAAAAAAGAAGAGCTATTGAATGATGTCAAATATAGAATAAAGAATTTTTAACACGAACAAAATTTAAACTTCAAAAATATACAAAATTATGCTAATTAATTAATTTTTGAAAAAGAAACATTGATAGTTAATTTTTGAAAAAATAAAAACTGAAAATATTTTGTTGTTGTGTTAAGGCAGAGGGGCAAAAGAGAGAATTTTATTTTATATTAGCTGTTTAAACGAAAGACTTAAGCAACAAACTTGTTCTTTAACTATTTTAGTTGAAAATTTTGATTTCTTTTTTGTTATTGTTAATATAGCTATTGTTGTTGTTGTATTTGAAATTTTTAGAAACTTTTTTCTAATATTTAGTTATGCCTGGTTTATAGAAGCTGCATTTTTTTCTTGTTGCTGTTATTGTGCTGCATTTTTTGTGTTGTTTTTAGTGTTGGTGTGTTGTATGTTAAATAAATATTGCCGTTTTATATATTTTTTTAGATTTTACTATTCCTTTTCTTGTTTCTTGTAATATTTTCTTTCTGTTTTTCTTATGTTCTCTTTACCTGGGCTTAAAAGAAGTAGAAGCCAAAAAGATACAGACAAAGTAAGAAAGAAAAAAAAAAAACATAAATTCCAAGCAACACTTGTTGAATTTACATTACAATTGTTGTTGTTGTTGTTGCTATTGTTGTTGATTTTTGCTATTGGTTGTGGCTTTTAAAAAATATTTGCAAAATGGAGTTGCACATTTAATGCATATTTCTTTTTTTAATATAATTTCTTAAGTTTTCGTTCAGAGTTTAAGCAATAATTTTAATTTCTTAAAGAAACTAAGAAACTTGTGTTTAATAAATTATAATTATAAAAAAGAAAATTTAAAATTATACAAAATGTTGACACAATTTTGATTTTTTAAACGTTTTTAATAAATGACTTGTTGGCATATGACATATTTTAAGTTTTTTTTTTTTTTTTTTCAATTCTTTTAATTTTTTTTATAAAGGCACTGTTTTATTTAAAGGTTTTTAAATTTCTTTTAAAAAATTCTTTTAAATTTTTATATTATTCTTTTATATTTTTTTGTGATCCTTTTTTCTTAATATGTATGTAAGTCTTTACTTTTACACTTGTTGTTGTTATTTTTTTAACACTCACTATATATTTATTTTTAAAAAACACTCTTTTTTTAAAACTCTCTCTTCGTTTTCTTTTAAATCTAATAAATATTTTTTCTTTGTAATTTTCTTTAGAAAAATTACAATAGTTTATTTTCTTATCCGTTTACTGTACCGTACCACACGAAGGCCAAACACTCACTAAAACTAGCTTTAATAAAAATCTTTCAAGCTACACTTCAAAGCCGTGTGGTTTTCTTTAAAAGTGGTATGGACAACTTTACAGATATAGAAATACAAAAACAAAATGCCAAAAAGTCGTCGTTGAAGAAAAAATACAACAATAACAACAGCAGCAACTTTTAAGTTTAAATATCAGTACCAGTAGATACAGTAAGAAATAGAAGAAGAAAAAAATAATAAGCACAAACACTCAATCAAACATACACACACACATACACCAACACTCTCTCATTGAACATGCATTATTTACATACATAGATAAAGTTTTTTCTTAGCTGCTTTAGGAATGTCTTAGTTTTTTTCTTAACGTTTCTTCTTTAACCAACCGGCTGTTGTACACAACGTATTAAGTACCTTAAGTTGAGGGGTTTTTGTCTTTACTTTAAACCACGTTCACATAAAATACGTGCATCTCTGGCAACAGGTAAACAACGACTAAAGGTGTATTGTTTCTTATAATAACAGCGATCAGTTTTGTTTTGAAAAAAACTCTCATAGAGCGGGAATATAAAATGGTACTTTTTTGGTAGATACTTTTAAGAAAATGTTCAAAATATTTAACTACCAATCTATAATAGTTCACCCCATAAATAAAATATTTAGCATAACAATTGTCTAGAAAGATCACAGTCTCCTAAGACTTATATATAATTTATTTTAATAAATCTAAGAAAATCTTTTAAACAATTTTTTTTTATTTGTGCCCTAAAATACTTTTACAACTTAAAATACCTCTTTTTTGCAACACTAATTTAAAATCTCTATTAAATCTTAAACTCAAACAATACTCTTCACCTTAAAAGATTACAGCGAAATTCTCTCTCTCAACAAAACAGGTAAATAAAACATACTAACTCAACGAAAAAAAGATCAAACGTTAGAATACCAATAGTTACAATAACAATAACAACAATAACTAACTATGACTATAAACACAGATTCTATTAATGTTATTGTTATATTTATTATTCTCATTTCAAAAGGGACGTGTGAATTCATTTTCCCAATTTTTTTCATTTACAAAAACCCCAGTAAATTTTGGAAAAACACAACCTTTTTGTTTTTATTCATTTAATATTTAAGAGTTACATGTTGATTTCCAACTGTTTGTATATGTTGTTACATTTTCTTCTTTTTGGGATTAACTGGCTTAAGCATGTACTGCCAGTGTAAGAGGTAATATGTAAGGTGCCTTTTAGGCGATATATAGATTACTAGGAAATTTATTTATTTTTTTGGTAAATTCCCAAATAGTTTTACTGTATAAATGTTTTAAATGCCTATCACACTAATTGCACAATAAAAAAATAAATAAAAGAAAGTATAAAGAAACCAAAATGCCGGCTTTTATAGTTATGATGACAGACGTCAAAAGAAAGAGAAGGATTTTTTGAAATAAACTAGTAAATCATAAAAAAAATCATAACATTTGATATTATCTAATTTCTTAAGAAATTAAATATTTGAAATGATTTTGAAACAAATAAGTCTAAGAATAGAATATAAAATAAACTAGAATATTTGAAGAAAATATTACATATTAGACCATAAAATATACTACAGATTAAATTAAAGGCGAGAATATAGAATAGACTAGTCGATAAAATACACTAGACTCTAGACTAGACTATAGACTAGGCTATAGACTAGACTATAGACTAGACTGTAGACCAGACTATAGACTAGACTATAGACTAGACTATAAACTAGACTATAGACTAGACTATAGACTAGACTTTAGACTAGACTATAGACTAGACTATAGACTAGACTTTAGACTAGACTATAGAATAGACTATAGACTAGACTATAGAATAGACTATTGACTAGACTATGGAATAGACAATAGACTAGACTATGGACTAGACAATAGACTAGACTATAGACAAGAGTCTGGACTAGATTATAGACTAGACTATAGAAAAGATAATAAATTTAACTATGTTCTCGACTATAACTTGATTATAGTATCGACTATAGACTCGACTATAAATTTGACTATAGTCTCGACTATAATGATATAGTGTCGACTATAGTCTCGACTATAGTGCTATAGTTTGGACTATAGATCTATAGTGTCGACTATAGTGCTATAGTGTCGACTATAAACTCAACTTTAGCGCATTGTATCGACTATAGTCTCGAGTATAGTGCAATAGTGTAGTCTATATTCTAGACTAAAAATTCGACTATAGTGTCGACTATAGTCTTTACTATAAACTCGACTATAATGTCGACTATAGTGCTATAGTGTCGACTATAGTGCAAAATATAGTATCGACTATAAACTCGACTATAGTGCTATAGTGTCCATTATAGTATTAACTATAAACTCGATCATAGACTCTATTACAAAATCGACTATAGTCTCAACTCTAAACTCGACTATAGTGTCGACTATAGTGCCGTCTATAGTCTGGGTTATACAGACTCGACTTTAGACTCGACTATAGTCTCGACTATTGTCACGACTGTAGTATCAAATATAGTCTCGACTATTGACACGACTATTGTGTCGAATATAGTCTTTGCTATTAACTCGACTATAGTGTCCGCTATAAACTCGACAATAATCTGAACTATAAACTCGACTGTATTGTCGACTATGTCGACTTTGGACTCGACTATAGTATCAACCATAGTCTCGACTATTGACACGACTATAGTGTTGAATATAGTCTCTGCTCTTAACTCGACTATAGTCTCGACTATACTCTCGACTTTAGATTCGACTACTGTCTCGACTTTAGACTCGACTGTATTATCGACTATAGTCTCGACTACACTGTCGACTATAGTCTCGACTGCAGTGTCGAATATAGTCTTGGCTATAAACTCGACCATAATCTTGACTTTAAACTCGACTGTAGTATCTACCATAGCGTCGACAATAAACTCGACTATAGTCTAGTCTATAGACTTTTAGTAACAAAAGCAAAAAGTTTTTTTTATATCACTGTGAAAAATTAAATTTAGCAAATTATTATAAATTCTAACAGTTTATTTTTTTCATCATCAATTTAATTTATTTCTAGGAAGTAAATTTTAAATAAATTCTCTTTAAATATTCCGCAATTTTAATACAAAATAAAATAAAAAACCTAACGTCACCTGCATAATTATCCTCTACTCTACACATGTCAAATTTATTTGTCCACACCATTAAAGCAACAACATGCTGGCATTAAAAGTCTGCAAAAAAAGTTTGAAAAGAAAACAAAAGAAATAAAAATAAAAAACAATAGTTTAAGAAACAAAAGTTCTTAACGGAAATGTCCTCTTAATATAGAAATGGAAAAAGTGACACATCCGTTGTTTATAATTTTTTCGTTCAAATGAAAACCTTATGACTCGGCTGTATAAACTTAAACATAAGTTTTTAACTAAACCAATGACTGACCTATTTGGCCTTAAATAGGCAACAAAATAAAGCTTAAATACGCCAAATATGCAAAATAAACCGTTTTAAATAAAATACTTATTTTCTTCATTTTACGAAAGAAATAAACTAATTGTTAATTCTAAACACACAAAAGACAAAATTTAAACAAATATCAATAGCAACAAACAGTCTTTCTTTTTTATATAACTAAATTTTTGTTGAGTGAATTTATTAAAATACTTTTGCATGTAACAAGAATATTTATAACTTTACCTAAATGTAGGTTAAAATATATAGAAGATACAAGAATGTGGAATGAGAATTAATAATTACAACACCTAGAACAACAAAATTATACAAAAAGAAAACAGTGGCAAATAGTGCAACAAGTTTTTTTATTTGCTTCTTGTTCTTGTTTAATTCTTGCCTCAAATGCAAAATATGTGTTGAGCTGAGAAAGCAGCCAACAACAACTTGGAGTGTATCCTTTTAATTTGAATACCAAGAACAGGAATATCCAGTCAGTCTGTCATTTATTGCATATCATCATCAATTTGTTTATAACATGCCACACTGCCACTAGTAAAAAATAGAACTCTTAGGCACTTGCTTAAGAGACGTGGGCACTTTCATGCAACATTTATAAGCACAAACATTCACTAGATCGTTCACTCGTCCAAATTCTACAAGTAGGAACCGATTGTTTATTGAGGTCAGTAGGTAAACGTAAGACTTAAAACAACAATAAAAACATATAAAAATTACAATAACAAAAAAAGATAATGAAATAGTAAAAACAACAAAAAGAAAATAACTGAAATTCATTCTTTAATACAAAACAAAAGCAGAAATTGGGCGTTAACGCTTAAAGACTGAAAATGAATAAAAAAAAAACTCTGGGCAATTGTTTGTACTTAACGTGCAGCCATAAAATTTACTTCAAAAATAAAAAAAATAAAAACGAATAAAATATTTAATTGGAAATAAAACTGAAGTAAACAGCAACAAGTGCATGATTGTAAGAAAACTAATGTCTGCTGTGTTATGTTGCATTTGATTAATCACAGCACTATATGATTAGGGAATGATTCATTCATCCATTCAATCACTCACTCACTCAATCAGTCACTCAGTTATACAATTATATGATTTTTGTTAAGAACCTATTGCTGATGCTTGTTATGATTGTTAATGGATAAAGTGGATACGTTACACATAATTAATTGTGTTGAGTCTCTGCTCGTACTTGATTTTGAAGAAAAACGAAACTTGGCTTAAGAGACAACCTGTAATGGGCGTATTGAAAAGAATTTTTGCGCTAAAATTAAAATTTCATGTTCAACGGTTTATATGCATAAATGGGTAAATTGGCCAATGGATAATGAGGTTTTAATACAAATTGTATTATTACTTATTGATTGGAAAATATATTTCGAAGAAATTCATATAGTAGTTATGTGAATAAAGTTCAAGGAGAAATTTAAATTGTGATTATAGTATTGGTTGCTCGAATTATAAACATAAGCTTTAAACTACAAGCTAAACATTTGAAGACTAATCTTACGTGCTATGATTGAAGATAGGACATATTTTAGGTATTTTACTATAATATATATTTAATTGTCGTCATTTATCGACTGCTAGGAAACTGAAGAAATGTATTTTTTTTCTCCATAACCACCTTTACAAAAGGAAACAAAAATTATATTTATAAATACGCTAGATTTTTAATTGATTTTGATCCAATCTCCAAAATAATATTAATGAACTGAGAATAATTGATTTAAATTTCAATTAATTAAAAAATATTTATAGTTAAAATTATTATTGAATATTTGTCTAAAATCAATTATTATTAATTCAATTCTACAGTTACCCAGTTTTTTCTACAGTTTTACAGTTTTTATTGTGCACATAGTTTTAAGAGAAGTGCTTCAAAATCAATGAACAAGAAGTATAAAAGAAGAACAACCTACCAATGACAATCATGGGTTAAATAAAGAACTACTGCAGCTCTTTTTCACCACTAAGTACTTCCTTCCAATGACATGTTGCAACACAATCTTAAAATCATGACTTTTTCAGTTCTTTTTTTTTGCTGGGTAATTAAATCTCTCCATCAATAAAAACGCATGAATTTTATAATAGTTATTTATTAAATTATTGAACAACTTTTTAATCATGAAAAACTTTTGTTTCTATGTTGAATAAAAGTTTTGTTCTAAAACTATTTTTTAGATTTTGTTTTATTTTTTTTTAGAAAAAATAGTTTTTGTGGTAAATAAAAATTTTTGGGGTGAAAAAAAATGATTGTGGTGAAAATGTATTTCCGTGGTGAAAAATTATTCTTGTAGTGAAAAACTAATTCTGTCGTGAAATAAATATTATATTTGTAATAAAAAACTATTTTTGTGGTGAAAAAATATTTTCGTTATGAAATATTTTTAAGGTGAATAAACTGTTTTTGTGTTGAAAATGTGTTTCCGTGGTGAAAAACTACTTCTGTAGCAAAAAATTTTTTATTTTTTAATTTCCCACAAATATATATATTTATATATTTTCTGGATCCTGGTTAGATTCTGAGTCGATCTAGCTATGTCCGTCCGTCTGTCCGTCTTTTGAAAGCAGGATAGGGCTCGAACTGAGCAACGTAGGGAGACGAAATTTGGCACAAATATTTATCTTATTTAAGGTTTGGGATTGAAAATGGGCAAAATTGGTTAATAACAAAAGCATGTACGACAATGAAAACTTTTTAAAAGATGAAAAAATAATTTTATGGTGAAAATGAATTTTGAGGTAAAAAACTTAAAACGTATGGTGAAAACTATTTTTTTTTTTTTTTTTTTTTTTTTTTTTTTTGTGAAAAATTAATTTTTTGTGAAAAGTCATTTTTTGGTAAAAAAGTTATTTTTGAGGTAGAAAAGTTTGTTTATGTGTTTTGTGGTGAAAAACTGTTTTAGTACTGAACTAATATTTTAAGGATAAAAATCTGTTTTTATGGTAAAGACGGCATTTTTGTGGAGAAACTTAAAAAAAAAATAATAATTTTTGTTGTTGTGGTGAAAAACTGTTTTAGTGGTAAACTAATATTTTAGAAATTGAAAACTGTTTTTATGGTGAAAACGCAATGTTTTGTTAAAAAGAATTTGTGGTGAAAAACTTAAAAAAAAACGCAAAAAATTCATTTATGATATGACAAGGACAGATAGTCCTTGTAAATTTCTTCAAAATATATGCTCACATGTGTATGTTATCTCTTTTAGTTTAAGAGATATACTGGTCGAAATAAATTTTTATCTTATTTTTAGCCTCGTTTCTTTTAGTTTTTTTTAACTTGGCGGGCTTAATATTGTTTTGGGCTTTATAATTTTTTTTTTTAATGTTTTCAAAAGAAATCTTAATGCAAATGCGTGTAAAGTACATCCGGAGGAGCTTGGGGGAAAGGTCTGCCCACAAACCCTATCCAAACTTTGTCAATCTTAGAAATTTAATTTTTTTTTTTTTTGTTAAGTTCTCAAATTGTAGGGATCGACTTAAAATTATTTTTATTATATATCTCCATATGCAAGGTAAACTTCCAAAAAGTATTTTCTGATGTACTCCCCTTATAACAACAAGGTGACCCGCTAGGAACCTGTACTTCTCCAAATCAACTCGAAAACACATCAGCACCTCATTGAGATATCTTCAATAGTTCAAAAGTTAAAGAATTATTAAAAAAAAAAAAAAAAACGTTTTGGAACCACTGTGTGTTGTATTAAACATTTATTTTTGTTGTGAAAAACAATTTTTTGTGGTAACAAAATATTACAGTTGTGAAAAATTGTTTTTATGGTGAAAAACTATTTTTGTGGTGAAAAACCTAAGATGTATGTTTTTGTGGTGAAAATGAGTGAAAGAGTTTTTATAGTGAAAAAAATATTACAAGTATAGTGAAAAATATTTTTAAAGGTAAATGACAGAAAAGAAAAAAATATTTTTGAGGTGAAATTTGTTTTTGAAAAACTTATTTTAAAAATATGTACCTTAAGAATTTTAACTTGAACAAATTTATTTATTTTTAAATATTTTTTATTTGTTTTTCTTTAAAATTGTTTTTTTTTTTTTTTTTTTTTTTTTGTTTTTTGTTTTACTTTACAAATTAAAAAAAATTATACAACTTTTTCACACAAATCTAGACAATAACATTTATAGACATATGGCAGCACTACGTATTAATTAGTAACGACACAAACCACAATAAAGTTAAATAGAAAAAGCACTAACAACTAATAGTAAAAAAAAATAAGGTGCCCATATAATTTGATCTATAATTGTTGAATATTAATGAAGTTTTATTTATTTTTTGTTTTGAAAAATAAAAACTATTATTTTAGCGCTTGATTTTATAAAATTAAACGAAAAGTCTTTTTAATAAATCAGGCTCTCGTATTAATTTATTTTAAAATGTATTTAAATAGATTTTAAAGTAAAAAGTTTTGCAAGTTTGAAAGATAAAAAATTGAAAAGTTTTAATTTAAAAATCGTTTAATATGAGTAATAATTGTTAAATTGAAAATTAATTCATTAACTAATTATTACTTCTTTATACCCACCATCAAAAAGATGAAGGTATATTGATTTTGTCATTCCGTGTGTAACATGTCGAAGAAATCATTTAAGACCCCACAATCTATACAATTTCTGGGTCTGGTTAGATTCTGAGTCGATCTAGCTATGTCCGTCTGTCTGCCCGTCTGTTGAAAGCAGTATAGGGCTCGATGGGGAGGACGAAATTTGGCACAAATATTTATCTTATATAAGGTTTGTGTGGTATTGAAAATGGGCAAAATCGGTTAATAAATAAAAAAGTTATGGGCTAAAAACAGGGTGAAACACAGGGTGTCCGTTTCATACTTTTCTGCTGATATTTCTGAAACAAAAGCAAAATTTTTTATAAATAGTTTGAGGGTCGATATAAACTTGGAAACTAAAAATGGGAGTGGTCCGCCCACTTTAACGCCCACCTCCCATATAAGGTGAAAATCAACGAAATTTTTTACAAATAGTTTAAGGACCAATCTAAACTCGGAAACAAAAAATGGGCATGATCCGCCCACATGACCACCGACTTCCCATATGACGTAAAATTTGAAAAAATTGATGGTGGGTATATAGATTCGGCCGAGCCGAATATATCATTCGCGCTTGTTTTGCATTCAAGACGTTTTTTTAATATTGATAAATTAGTTATTCAAATTGAAAATTTTAAAAATTTTCTTGTACTATTTTTATTGTTCCTATTTTCTAATTACTCACCATGTAATTAAAAATACATTTTATGTAAATATAGCATTTAATGTTTCTTTTTTAAAATAAAAATTTTAGAAAAAAAAAAAACGGTTTTGAAATTAAACAACAACATCCACCCATCCATCCATCAGTCAACATATGCATCCACATGTTAACTTCAAATAGGTTTGCACTATTTATTCCCATTTGACAATTCCACCACATGCTGCGATTTTAAGCCAAAATAAGCTAAATTTATATTTGAGTTTAAAAATAAAAAATTAAAAAATTACAAAAAAAACGCATTACGCATCCATAGTGAATGTCATAATTTAAAAGAATAAAATCTTTAAATAAAAATTTTAAAATTGAACAAATAGAAAGTAACGGTTATAATATTTAAAAAAAATTTTAGGGTTCTCTCTTTTTGTGGAATTAGGTTATCTCAGTAGCAGTTTATATGTGATGATGACGTTTATAAAACTGTTATTTTTTAATTTCTCTCTCATTTTTGTTAAAGTATCTCAATAGCAAGCAACTCAGAGATGATGATGACTTTTATAAATCAGTTATTTTTAATTCTTAGTGTCTATTAACAGCTGATGATGACAAATAATTTAAATGGGATTTTTGAAAATGATTCAGTTGAGTTTATTTTTCAATTTCATAAAACTGGAGACATTTAAATCATTAAAACGTAACAAATGAATACATTCTTTAAATTTTATTTAATACCAACAAAAACAAATTAATAAAACAACATTTTTATTTGAAAATGAGAGAAACTGTTTTACGAGTAGTAAGAGTATTAATAAAAAGAAACCATTCAAGACATTAATGGAGAAGAAATTAACCAAATACAGATACCAAAATTGAGAATGGAATGAATAACAAGCGAAAATCATATGTATATAAAAAAGATATTCAACAAAAAAAAAAAAAAAAAAAAAGAGTGGAGAAGCAAATAAACAGCAGAAAAACATGTTTAGGTGTAGAAATCACACAAAAAGAAAAATAAAACACGCAGAAAAACAGACAGACGGACGGATAGGCAGACATACAAACCAACAGTCAATAAACAGCAAGAAGAATCAGTCAGTTGCATTCGGGCTTTCTAAAAAGAACCAACAACCGTTGGGGTATAAAAGATATTGAAATTTTTCCCCTTATAAAAATAAAACAAAAAACTAATTTTTTAAAGAAAATATAAAAAAAAACACTCATAATTGCCAGCCAAGATCTGATTACAAATAAATGCAGTAAACGAAATTTATTAAAAAGAAATTGAAATTTCATATTTTTTTCCCAATAAAAAGTGTGTGTTTTATAAAAATTTTAAAGTATCTAAGTATCTAATTAAGTGAAATTAAAAATTATTTATTGAATTACAAGTGAAAGTTATTTTTATCTGTTCTTGGGGTTTCTTTTATCGAAATTTTCTTTTAAAATGTTAAATAGTCTTGAATGGTAAAATATTGAAATAGCAAGAGGCCAAAAAGGTGGCTAGCTGGAATTAAAGGCGGCTTAAATTCTTTTATACTAACTAACTAATGAACTAACATTTTTAAACATAATTGAGCGTCATAAAAGAGCACAAAAAACATGTTGCAAGAATGTCGACACAACAACGTGTTTAGAAATGTGGTAAAATAGTAAACAAGTGGCAAAAAGGTTTTTTTTCTATTCTTTTACATGTTTTTATTTTTCTGTTTTTCACATATCTGCTCAAAGTGTTAATTTGAGTATTTAAAAAAAGCTAAATTAATTAATATAAATTTTTTAGCAGAAAAAACATTTAAACAACCTTTTAATACAATTAATTAAAATCCCAAGAACCGGCTCAGAATTGAGAGAATCAACTTTTTATTTGCAATCACTTTTAATGCAACATTTAATGCAAAAATTTCTGTTAACGTGATAAATAGTGATGGAAAAGTGAATGGTTTTTAGAGATACAATCATGCCTTAAAATTTATTTTAATTCGAGATTAAGATATTGTTAATATTTTCTTATATTAAATAAATGTATCTTTTTAAAAATTGAAATTCTTAAGATAAAAATGTATCTCAAATTTATTTATATTATTGCAGTGCTACTATATAATTGTTAAAGTTTATATTAAGATAAATTTGTTTTACTATCAATTGTCATTTTCTTGGCGCAATTTTTTATAGAAAATCTAAAAATTGGAGCACAATTTCGTCCTCGTGCATTTTTCTATCAAAAAAAAAAAATAAAAAAAATACAATTTAATTGATTGTTACAACAGCAAAATATGATTTTTATGACTTAATATAAAAATGTATCTATACTGGCTATATTACGTTTATACGCAAGATTATTACAAATAAAAATATCTTGTAAATAAATAACTCACAGTTTATAAGTAAATTGCATAAAGAAATAAATTTTCTTTTTTGTCGTGCCAGATGGCAAAATATAAATATTATTATCGAAAATTCTATGGACGCAAGAAAGGCCAACTCATCGTTTATACGGCAAAATGTTCATATCGCAATATTTTTAATTGCGAGTAAGAGATACGTATAAACGCTGTAATAAAAAATGCAGTAGCTCTGCCAGCAGTTTGTTACTTATTGAGATATAAATTTATCACGTCTTGACACGCCATAATAAAAAATAAAACGACCTGAAACAATATATGATTTATATTATAATATAAGTTTATCAACGCTGATATAATTGAAAAATTGCAGTTACTCTGCTGTTAAAAAATTATCACGTCTAGACCTGCCATAATAAAATTTAATTTTATCGTGATTATCGTTAACAAATATTTTTTCACTTTTACATCTCTAGTGCATTAGTTTACTTGGTGTCATATGTGCAATTTAAATTAATTTGAATTTGTTTAAATACTTTTGTATAAGTGTATTAGGGAATTGTGTTTTTATAAGTTTAATAAAAAACAACCGGTTTATATAAAAAAATAAATTTTATTCATTTGTTTATAAAAAAATTTACAATTAAATATTAACACGTTTAAGTATGTGAACTATATTTGGTTTCTACCATTTTAATTTAAAATTGCTTTTTAAATGAAAACATCATATGTAGGGTTTTACAACATGGATTTGAATTGTTTTGAACGGGAAAGAAATAGAGATTTTTCTAATCACTAATGGAAAAAGATGTTAATAAATGTTAGGTTCTAAACTCAGAGCTGTCTTATTTGAAAATTTTTGGAAATAAATCTCTAACTTCTAATTGGCTAGTTGGTTTAGCACAAAATTCTAAACGGAAGTAGTAAAGCAGTATTTCACTTTAAATTTAAAAAGAGAATCCAGCATATCTTTCAGCAGCGTAACTATGGGATCTATTTCTGAAAGGATACATATTAAACCGCTTGTCACATTTTTCTTCCTCGATTTTAGGGTTGGATTAACACAAAGTTTTACACAGATGTAGCAGAAGAATATTCGAGTTTCCGCATTCCAAAAACCATATCAAAATTTTGTCAAGCTTTTTTTTAAAAAAATTCCTAAAAGGCAAACTTAAGATCAAGCAAAAAATATATGTATTAGTTATATACCCCTATATGAAGGTTTAACGCACAAAAAGCATTTTCAGATAAGGATTTTATAACTACAAGGTAACGATTTTAATGAAAAAAAAAAAAAAGATTGAAATACACTTTACACGTATGGGGAATTTGGGTATTTTGCTATAAAAAAGGAGGCATTTTTTAATGCTGTATTTTTTGACGTTTATTTTTTTAAGAAAAAGTTATAATAGAAATATCTCTCATGTAGACCCTACGTAAAACAAATTTATCTATATTATACCAAAATTTCAATAGGTCATCTTTATTCTTTTAAATTTTATTTAAATCCAAATATTAACATTGTTTCTCAATTATTTATTTATTATTATCTACTATGTGGTATTTTTTTTTAAAACAGATTTAGGTGACTTTGTAGAAATTTTGATACAAATCTAACTCCATTAGAAATTTATAATTTTATTTTAATTAACAGACTGTATTTCAACTAACTTTCGAATTCTTCTTAAAAATCCCCACTCCTTCTCTCTTTCTCATCCAAAATTCTTCCACAAACAAACCCTTAACTTCTTAAAAACACCTACAGACCAAAAACTGCGTCTATTAACAATATTCATAATTATAGTATTTAACTAAATTAATCTGTTTACTGAAAAAGTATCACACACCACTTCCATATATGGTCGTCTTATATAACCCACATTTAAATTAATTACCTGCTTTTTTTAATCTTTTACAGAAAATATTTATCTCTCAATACAAAACAAAAAAGAAAGATGTTAACAAAACTACCAGACTATATAATAAGCGATTGTGGTTATCCCAGCTGGAATAAAGAAACAGAAAATCTTAATTTAGCCAAAATTCAGGCAAATCTTTGGAGCACTAGTACAATATGGTCAACGAAATCATCGAATTTAGTTAAATTGCTGCCGTTAAGAGAAACATTAAGTGATTATTATATGGATAAATTAATGATGTTAAAGCAGAATGAGTCCATGTATAAGACCACAACAACAACAATGCATCAGCAGTGCTGTAAGAATAACAGAAACAACAACAGCAACAACAACGGAAGACAAACGCCGAGACCTGTAAATGAAGTGCTAAAAAATGGCAAAAGGTATAAAAAAAAATATATTAAATACAAAAAAAGAATTGTTTTCTTTATATTTATAAATAAATCCATTGTGTTAAACTATATGTATATTTTTTTTTTTTTTTTTTGTATAGAAAACAATACCAACAACAACAAATTACTTTGGACAAAAGAAGATCTCATCATACAAAAAGCTTAGTAGACAATGATTTGGATCAGTTTTAAAAAATGATCTACAATATGCTGGGTGGGCTACTAAAAAAAAGTGATCTAGTGATGTGCTACTTAACTATTGTTATTATTAAGTAGTAATAGTGTGTTTATTTTTTATTTAAAATTTATAATTTATTTGATTTTTAGTTATTAGAAAAATATTATGAAAATACATATAAAGAAATTTAAATTTATTGCATTTTTAATTTGCTAAAGAGAGGGTGTTTTGAAATCTATGTAAAAATTAGTGACAGAATTGTAATATATTTAATAACACAAGTTCTTTGGTTTTCAAACTAAATTCTTATAACTAGGGCGGATTTTTATGCATTTATTTTTTGAAAATATGTATGCGCCTAAAAAAATTTAAAGTATAACCTGAAAATTTTAAAAATATACATTTATTTTTTAAATTTTTATTAAATAAAAAGGAAAAACAAAAATTATTCCAAGTGTAAGAAACAACAAAAATCAGTCCATAGTAAGTTTACTATTGCATCACCTTTTGTATATTTCATAGTTTTAAAATTATAATTCTTTGTACTTTTTGAAATTTGAGATCAATTTAAAAACTTTTTGAATTTATATTCGTGACATAAGACAAATAGACTTTTACTTTTATAAACAAACTTTTTTAGTAAGTTGTCAAATGTAAACAATTGTCTATTTTGGCAAAAAAAAATTATACTTAGAAAATGATCCTTCCACGTCAATACGTGTGATATATGTAGGAGCGCATTTGAATAATTGTAGTTCAGAAGGAGAGCATTCTTCTAAACAACGTAGAAGAATTGAATTTTAAGTTTTATGAATTAGAGTACATAAAGAATCGAAACTCTCTAATTACCATTCAATTCATTTACAGCTGTTTTTAACCCTAGAATACTAACGATATTTTTTTATACGTTAATACTAACGATACGTAAATTTTACGTACACATAGATAATCCTCTAAAACACTTTATTTGTTGTTTTTACATCGGCTAAGTGCATTTTTATTATTTATCTGCCTTTAAAAAAAATACATTTAATAAATAAGAATAAAACATTGAAAACCCCTCCAAATTTCATAAAGATTTTATTTATTTCCGTGGGAGTCTTTAGCTACATTTACTCCTATCGGACGCGTCCCCAGGTGGCGGATCGGGGGGATTGGTTGTAAGGCACATGATATACACACTCTACTGAATGGTGCATTCTGGCCCATCGCATGGGGGTATATATCATGTGTATTATCTCCGATCCTAGGGCTTTTACAGCTTCTCGCGGACCAAATAAATGTAGTGCACTTTAAGGTCAAGGTGGTAGGCAGCAGTGCTGAGGGCCTGAATGGTTAGTTGGTGCCTAAACAAACTAACAGCTAACAGCTCCCCTCCAACGCCCATGGCACGGGTTGGTTGTAATTCTAGCCTAGTCCGCGCACGCCGTCACTGCGCGAGATGGTCCTTCCCTTTACTGGCATACTCGTGGGACAAGATAGACTATAGTAAAAATATTTCAATTCGGACACATGATGACGGACAGTCGCAGGGCGACAGGACTGATACGGACTTGAATACGGACGACGATGAGGTGATGATAGGGGTCCAACGTGACATTCTTCTTCAGGAAAGTCAACTGTTGGGCCAGCTATCAGAGACGGATGAGATTCTGGGTATCTCGAGGGACTCCTTCACTGGGACCAGCGCCACTGAGAAACTTGAGAATCTTACTCTCGGCTCTGAAGATGAACATGAGATCACTGTGATCTCAGTTCGCGCTCAGAGTCTGGAGAAGAACTCGAGTGTTGAGGCGGGGTCTGAGCGGGGGGGTGGCTCGACGAACACAGAAGGTCACTCGTCTAACAGTGGTTTAGTTCGGCAAGACGCGGTAACGCTTGAGGCAACAACCGACGATGTAAGCCGAACTAAAGAGGAGAAGGCTCGTAGTGGCGTAAGAGCCTCTCTTTACTATCTGAACAAGATAGCCAAGAGAGGCCCTTTGCCACTTACAGGTAAGGATAAGTACCTTACCAGGAAGCATAGGAGGAACGTTAAAAGATTCGAACGAATCTACGGTCCTGTCTGTGCCTCCTTGGGAATGTCTTATCCAGAAGGATTGGATGTGGATGCTGGCAACACTCCAGAGGTGTCTCGTGAGAGCACAGGAGGAAAGCCAACCTCTTCACCAATCCCTACCGGAGCGGAAGTTTCTGGTAGTGGCAAACCAGTCAAACCTGCAGTCCTAGTGAAACAGCAGGTAACGTCTGGTAAGCCAGCAACTACCATTGAAATGGTTGGTCATACACCATCCAGCAAACCTGGCAACCAACAAAAAGTTGTCAGAGATGCTAGGCCTGGAGATGATCTGCCATCAACTAGTAAGAAGACTTCACTTTCGAAGCCTGTCAGCTCCAGTAGTGGGGCTGTACGAGCTTCGAATGTGAAGCCCTCTACATCGAAGAACGCTGGTCAAAACCCATCCGGCTCTCTTAAAAGCCCTCGTAAGGGGGTTGTTAAGAGGGCCAGGTCTGGGGATGACCAACAACCTTCGATGGCCAAGAAGGTTGTTCACACGCCAAACAGGGCCACCATAAGGAGGTCATTAAGAGAGCTGTATCAGGAAGTGAACAACCCTCTACATCGAAAAGAGCGAAGGAATCAGTGTTGCAGAACTGTATTCAAGCTGCTGTCATTGACAGGGTTGATCCAGATGGGAGGATCAGCGTTGAGCAATGGCGACAGATTGAACACAAGCTCATTGAGGAAATCGCCCTTGTTAAAGGAAGGCCGGATGAGGTATCCTTCAAAGGCGCAGACTGGATGAAGGGCGTCAAGACTATAAACTGCGGGAACGAGAAATCATTTGAATTTCTCAGGAACGCAGTTGCTAGGTGCGACACTCTCTATCCAGGAGCGAAGCTTGAGGTGATACTCGCATCTGAGCTGCCCCTGCGTCCAATAGTGACAGCATGGTTCCCTCCACCCGTCTTAGAGGTTGGAACCATTCTGACAGTATTGGAGAATCAGAATAAGGGTCTTCTTACAAGTCAATGGAAGTTGGTGAACACCATGACCTGTAAGGAGAACCAAGGCAGAGACTTCAGATTCGCAGTGGATCAGGAGTCTCTGAAAAAGCTGGAGTCACTGGGGGGAGTTGTCAATTTCGGATTTGGGGTGATCAGGTTTCGATACAACAAATCTGATAAACCCAAAGAGGCTGTCAGTGGTGCAAATTAACTTGCATCACTGTGAGGCAGCCTCAACCGAATTGACAAGACTCCTCATTGACTCCAACGTGGACGTGGCCCTCATACAGGAACCCTGGATTAACAACACCAGGGTATGTGGTCTGAGGGTCACGGGTTATAACTTGTTCATACCATCCACAACGGAAAAGGTACGGACATGTATATTGGCTAGGAATAATCTGAATATTAATTTTCTTCATTCCTTTAGCAGTGGGGACCTTACAGTCGTCCAACAGGAAGCCGCAGGAGGTAGCGGACTTATAATGGCGGCTGTGTACATGCCGTACGAGGCAGCCGATCCACCAGGCATCGCTCTGCAGCAACTGGCGGAGCACGCTAAGAGGAGAGGCGCGTACATGGTCTTGGGATGTGATGCGAACGCTCACCACTATCAATGGGGAAGCAGGGACATCAATAAAAGGGGTGAGTTGGTATACGATTTTATAACTTGTTATGATCTACACATCTGTAATAGGGGTAGTACTCCTACGTTCAGAACGAAGGATAGGGAAACAGTTATAGATGTAACGCTGGCTAACCGTGGGGGAGGTTATGTTAGGGATTGGAGAGTAGTTTTGGATTATTCTTTTTCCGACCATAGCATGATATCTTTTAGTCTCAATTTTGAGAAAGCGAGGGAGCAGCCCTATAGGAACTCGAGAAGGACAGATTGGAAGTCCTTTAGGAGATCAGTCTGTAGGGACCTTAGGGATACTGAGGACTGGAGAGATTCAGTTGAGGGTATCGAGTTGGTGGTGAATAATTTCACGAATGTTATTAGGAATAGTTTTGAGCTCAATTGTCCAGTGATTTATCCTGGAAAAAGGAAACAGCCGAAATGGTGGACTAGGGAACTTAGGGACCAGCGGTCTACAGTTAGGAAGCTGTTTAATAGAGCCAAACTAACGAGGAGCGATGAGGATTGGAATAGCTATAGGGATAGTTTCTCTAAGTATAAGAAGGACATTAGAAGAGCGAAACGGACTTCATGGGTAAATTTCTGTGAATCGGTGGACTCTGTTAACGAGTTGTCTAGGTTTAGGCGAGTATTATCCAAGGACCCAGTGGCACCTGGATACATACAACGTGCGGATAACTCGTGGACAGAGTCTAGCTCAGAGTCCCTCAGTTTACTTATGGAGACTCATTTTCCAGGCTGTAAGGATTTAGAATCTGATAGAGGGACAGGTAGCGTCAGTGATAACCTACAACCCGAATCAGATGTTGGGGCTACCGATGTGATAGGGGAGATGATCACTAGAGACAAGGTATCATGGGCGGTAAATTCATTCGAGCCATACAAATCTCCGGGCCCGGATGGAATATTTCCGGCCATGCTACAGAATGTCGATGAAGGAGCCATCTCTCTATTGACGGAGGTGTTCAGGGAATGTCTTAGATTGAAGTACATTCCCAGAGGGTGGAGAGAGGTAAGGGTCATTTTCATACCCAAAGCGGGTAAGACGACTCACTCGAAGCCCAAGGATTACAGACCGATCAGCCTATCGTCTTTTCTATTGAAGACAGTAGAAAGACTGATCGATCTTCATCTTAGGACTAGTATAGGAACTCAGGTCATTAGCGAGTCTCAACATGCTTATCTTAAAGGTAAGTCCGTTGAGAGTGCTCTGCATGATGTTGTGAGTTACATTGAGCGGGGTCTGCTGCAGAGGGAATATACCATGGCAGCTTTTCTCGATATAGAGGGGGCCTTTAATAATATCACGATAGAGGCTATTGAGGAATCACTTGCTTCACTGAATGTAAGTGGGCTCCTTGTTGGGTGGATAACTCTGATGCTTAGCAGCAGGGTCATCAACTCAAGCATGGGAGGCACTTGTATGAGGAAACTCGTGACTAGGGGCACACCGCAAGGAGGGGTCCTTTCTCCATTACTGTGGCTCTTGGCCGTGAACGTCATTTTAAGACAGTTTGATGCTAAGGGACGGAAGATTGTGGCCTACGCCGATGACGTTGTTTTGCTGGTCTCTGGTAAGTTTTTATCTACGATCAGTGAGGTCATGCAGACAGGTTTACGTGATCTGTCCCTTTGGGCCAACAGTAAGGGATTAGGGGTAAACCCCGAAAAAACGGAACTAGTTTTGTTTACTAGGAAATACAAGGTCGAGCATTTTAGCTTGCCAGTATTGAACGGGATTGAGCTTGCATTGTCAAGTGAGGCCAAATACCTGGGTGTGTACTTGGACAGTAAATTGTCTTGGAGGAGAAACACCCAGGAGAGGGCCAAGAAGGGACTCAATGCCTATTACACCTGCAGGAACTCTATAGGTAAGAATTGGGGCCTTAAGCCGCAAGTTGTATATTGGATTTACACTTCGGTTGTAAGACCGATTCTTACTTATGGTTGTACAGTCTGGTGGAATGTATTGGGTAAAGGAACGTATAGGAAACTTCTCTCTAAAGTTCAGAGGTGTGCTTCAGTTGGCATCTCAGGTGCCAGGAGAAGTACACCTCAGGCGGCGCTGGACATAATCCTCCATCTTCTTCCAATTGAGGAATTTGTGAGGGGTATGGCTGTCCGCGGCCTATTTAGATTGAAGGAACTGGGATTATTAGGTACCTCTAGAGCGGGGCACGTCAGCATACTAGATGAAGTCAAATTCAACGGTCGGACACTATCCGTGGCTGAGTCTACGGATTATGTCGGGACTACGATTGACTTCGGGGCGACTCCCGCTTTGGTGTTACCTAGCAGGGACCTCTGGGATGGAGTAGGAAAGCTCTTTGAAGGCTGTGCGGTCTTCACAGATGGTTCGAAGATGGAAGTTGGCACTGGTGCAGGTGTATACTTTATGGGAACTGATATCAGGCGATCTTACAAATTGTCTGACAGTTGTAGTGTCTTTCAGGCGGAGATTCTTGGTATTTATAAGGCTCTAGGCTTGATTGAGGAGAATGTTGAGAGAGGGTCTGAGATTACTATATATGTTGATAGTCAGGCAGCGTTATTGGCTCTGACTAGTCATTTTGTTAGGTCCAGATTAGTGCTTGAGTGCAGAAGGGAATTGAGAAGGTTAATGGATTCCTATATGATGAGACTCTGTTGGGTTCCTGGTCATTGTGACATTCTTGGCAATGAAATAGCCGATGAGCTAGCTCGCAGTGGCTCGGAGCTAGATAGGTCTTTCATAGAGTCATCTGTTAAGATTCCAATTGGGTCCTTCTTTAGGGCCATAAGGGAGTGGACTCTGGACAACACGAATCGTGCCTGGAGCGACAGATCGGACTGCAGAGTTTCTAGAGCATTATGGCCTAGCTTAAAACTGGCAGATTCCAAGCATCTTCTAGGTATGAGTCGTGGTAGTCTTAGAATCATAGTAGGTATGGTTACGGGTCATTTCTCAATAGGGAATATGATGAGTAAGTGGGACATTGGCACATCAGATTTTTGTAGAACGTGCGATGATGTTGAGGAGCTAGAGACAGTAGAGCACATACTCTGTCACTGCGTAGGGCTTCAGCGTAATAGGTTGAAGTGGTTTGGGTGCCACACACTACATGAACTAGGTGAGGTTAATGGCAAAGGACTTGTCAACCTCATAGGGTTTGTAATGGGAATAAGATGGCTTAGGAACAATCATAACTGATTGATTGGGTATAGGTTCCACTTTTTCTTCTTTCTATTTCTTGTATATTTCTTATTTATTCTCATTTATCCTCGTTTATTTCTATTTCTCTCTTTCTATCATAAAGGGATCACAATGGGCCGTTCGGCCTCTGGGTGTAGGCGTGAATACGCCACCCTTTCTAACCTAACCTAACCTAACCTTATTTATGAAAAGTCATGATAAATTATGATCTGGTGCTCAGCAGCGACTTGAGATGTTTTTAAATATGATAATATGTTCTATCCTTCCGTTTTTTGCATAAGGAATAATTTTTTAACACATTTTTCCCTCCTTTTTCTAGAATATATATATATTTTTTTTTCGATTATGTCATTAATTACATTGAAAAGCTAGAATTGACTTCTTCCTCCATCAAATTAAGATTTTTCGGCGAACATTTCAACATTTACCCTTCCATTTCAAATCACATTTCCATATTTATATTCAAATTTATACTGTAAATACTAACGATACGTAAAATTTACGTATAAAATTTATACTCTTAATACTAACGATACGTAAATTTTACGTAGTAACTTTTTTTGCATTTACATTCGGAACATGTAAACATCTAAAAATTTATTATTTTCTTTTTAAAATATATTTAAAAACGCCTAAAGAAAGAACTTGAGGAATTTCATACACTTAGGTTTCCATACACGAGAGTAATAATGATTTTAATAAAATTTATACGTAAAATTTACGTACATTAGTATTGCTGGGTTAAATCATCAAAATATTGTTCATAAAAAATATTTTACAGCATCAATCCAAGATACCCACCCATCTTGTTATAATTTTGCAACGCATGTAGAGGCTTTCAAATATATCTAAGTAGGTTACAAGCAAAATTTGTTGATAAAAATAATAGATTTTAGTAATCCAAAAATATAAGAAAATTTGATTTTATTAGAGCTTTCCCTACTAAATAACTTGTTTGAGAATAAAGCCCAAATTACAATTGCGCGTAGTCAGCAACAGTATCAGCAAAAATTATCAGCTGTTCACTGTCAGTACAACATGTTGCTGCCGTTATAATTACAATTCAGCGTAGGAAGCCACAATTTACAACCACCATCTTACTTTATTCTACTTGTGTATTTTAGCCTCTCATTTATTTGCTCACTCTCTTTGTCTCGCTCTCAATCTGAATGCAGCGCAGTGAATTTAGAAACAGGGCTAAATGAAACAGCACTGCAAACTGCTGCTGACCAAATGTAATCAACACCATAACAAACAGTGCACTCTAAATAATCAGCTGATTATGGCAGCACACACTGCTGCTGACTACGCGCTATTGTAATTTGGGCTTTAGAAGTACAAAAATAGAAAAATGTATGTTATCTTTTAGGAAATAAAAAATAATGTTCAAACAAACAGTCTTCGGATCCCCTTACATCTAAGGAGACTTGGAACCACATTTGTGAACCAATGTATTCTATAAGACGATGCGAAAACTAGGAAATAAAAAGTTGTTATGTTCACCTCTCAGCCGGCTAACAGCCGACTTTGAGCCGCCGCCAACAATTTTTAGCAAAGCCGCCGCCGACGTTAAAATAGTTCGGCGCAGGTCTCTGGTGGAGATTCCGCAGATAAGCCGGCTGAGTCAAGCCGCCGGAGGTTTTTCAAGAGCCGCCGCCGTGAAAATTCAAACATGACTCAAATACAGACGCCGCTTTTGGTCTAACTTTAAGTAAATTCAATGTAAAACATTTAGTAAATTCAATACTTTTTTGGAATTTAAAACTTTAATATTAATTGTTATAGAATTTTTTTCATAAATTTCCTTATGACGTCGGCGATGTTTTTTGTAGAGCTGCTGTCTCATAAAATTCCGCGGCAAAAATTTTCTCCCCATGGCTATGAGATGTGCGTATTTTACGCTGCTTCGGCTTCAAATTGCCATTCATGTGTATTTTAAATACATTTGGAGGTATTTGGACCCAAGGGCATTAAAATTCTTTTGTTTGAACCATCTAGGTGCATGTAAGAGCGCCATCCGTGTTCTTTTTTTTTTTTTTGTCAAATATCTTCAAACGAAGCAATTTGCGTTGCGACAGCGAGGAGCAGAATACAGCGTGCCTTTAGCACTGTTTTTTTTTTTTTTTAATTTGGAAGCGGAAAAATATTGTGTCAGTGCTCGGCGCTTTTTAAAAATTTTCAGTGACACCAAATTTCAAAATTTTAATAGTACATAAATGATTTTGGCATAAATATACCACCCTGATACAGCTCCGAATTATTTGATTTTTTGCCATTGATAGTACTTTTAACGGTGAATATAATTATGTAAATATCTTTGAGCGCAATTAAATATTTTGGAAGTTATAGGGCTTTGAAAATCGAATTTCTCTAAAGGTCTCTTTAGACGATCAAATTTATCTGACGATTTGTCTGATGATTAAAACATTTGATAGTGTCATGTATTGAATACGACAGTTTTAGTAAGATTATTTTTATTTTTATTGCTTCAAAGTGAAAAGTTGTTGCGATTATCGTGATCATTGATCACATTTATTTTAAGAATCCTAATTTCTGAAAATATTTAGTTATTTCCAAAATGTTTACCCAGTTTGTACTTAAATTTGGAAGTGGCCTGTAATTCCAAATCGCTTCAGATCTCAAAGTAAATAAAGTTCCGTTATTTGTTTAAAAATTAAGAAAACGTACATACAATTTAAAATTATACAACTAATGCAATTCGACGATGAAAAATATGATAAAGTTGACAACGCTGGCAGAATAAGTAAAATAAAAAATACAAACGTCAAAATACAAATGTCAAAATAAAACGAAAAGAAAAATTTTTTTTTTGCTGTTGTGGAATTCTTTCATAAAAAAAATTTATACAATTAAAAATAAAATTCATCAGCATAAAATTTGCGAAAACCTATTATTACCATTTTAATTAAACAAATAAATATGGTTTAATAAAACGACAATGAGTGTGTAAGAGAAAACGAAAAGAAAAACAATAAAAATATTAAGAGTAAAAACAGACGTAAAACAAATAGGCTTAAATAAATATTGACATAAGGTCACTACCATAGATTACCGTCTGTTAGATTGTACTCGAAGAATAGAAATAATTGCTGGAGGATTATTTTTTATACAACTTTGGGAGAATTATAATGTGTTATGGCTACGGAACACGATATCAAAAGCTCATTAAAAAGGCAAACATCGTTTGTTAATGAAACAACAACAAATAAAGAAACGGCCTTGGCCCAAGAGTCATTGACCAGTAGGTCGGGAATTGTTGGTAATAACAAACCAGTGTTAGCCGGAAATGGAACACGTCACAGCTGGGAATCTTGTTATTATTGCCCGCGTGAAAATTTCAAAGACGTTAGTGAGTTTGTAAAGTAAGTTTTTGATATTTTATTCTTGGAAGTTTAAAAAATTAATAATATGAATTTTATTAGGCACTTACGTGAGCGCCACTGTACACGTGAGGGTGGTTCCTTTGTTTGCCGTTATGGTTTTAATGGTGTTTGTCCTTCCTTACCGCTGGATGGTGTTTCGGACCGCGACTATGATGCTCACGTAGCCAAGTATCATGTTAATCAACAAACTCGCGAAATGCCTCCCGAATGGTCGGTATTTTCAGCTGCTCAAAATCTTCCAGCTGTTTTAAATGATCCTTCGCGTGGTAAGCAAAGTAATTTGTTTACCAAGAAATGGGGAGTAGATTTTGTAGAACGTACTCATATTCCTGCATCGCCCCGTTTACCAGAAATCACCTGTGATGATTTTGAAAAGTATATAAGCAAAATTGGAAAACGTTATAAGCGTCATGAACGTTTAAATGCCCAACAAGCGGAATCTCTGTTAGAAGAAACTTCAGGTTCATCGATGCCAAAGGGTGCTGTTCCTACTTCACCTACACATGAAGCAAATTTAAGTTCTATTCCGGAAATATTTCTCAAAGATACTTTAAATTTGCAACATGCACCCACATTTGCTCAGGTGTTTCCTGGTTTAATGCAAAATCCTGGTGGTGAAGAACGCCGTCAAACGGGCCGTCTGCTACAAGAACAATTATCTCATTATCTGGATATTGTGGAGGTGAAAATAGCCCAACAAGTCTCACAAAAATCAGCGGCTTTCTTTCATGCCATGACTTCGCAAGATGCCATTATGTGTGAAATGCAAGAGGCGGCCAAGAAGGTGCAAGCTTTAAGGTCTTCATTACGCATTTTAAATGAAACTGTGGTAGTGGATACATTCCGTGTTTTACGTTTTGCCCAAAGAAGACAAAATTTTGAGAGAGTTTTAGATAAACTTTGTCTAATGGCCACCGTACATAAAACACAACCTATGCTGCAACTTTTATTAGGAACACAAGACTATGTGGCGGCTTTAGATTTGATAGGCACCACCCAGGAAATATTGGCCCAGGAACTGATAGGGGTACATTGTTTCAAACATTTGCCCATGCAACTAAATGAAATGGAAAAACTTATAGACAAAATGTTAACAACAGAATTTGAACGTTATACCACAACCGATTTAAATAGACCTTTGCAAGATGTTTTAAAAGAAACTGACAGTGTTTGTGCCGAGGAGGATAAACTAGTATGCATAGTAATGGGTTTGTTGAGAAAAAAGAATTTCAGCTTTGTGGAGGCCTATAAAGATGAGGCCATTGTTACTATACGCACTATAATTAAGCAATTGGTCATAGAGTTTATATCAACCAGTGATGCGGAGATATGTTTAACGGGAGCTGGAGAAGAAGCTCAAAATCTTACATTCAGTGAATGGATTGCTTTGCTGGCCAAAGCCACAGTGGCTTTATTAATGGTATTGCAACGTATACAAGCGGTGACACACATAATGCGTCAAACTACAGATGCTGCAGCAGGAAGAGCTTTTAATGAAGCCAGCGACAACCAGGAGGCAGCAGTGAACCTTATAGATTCTGAAGCCTTTTTAACAGCTGCCGATCAAGCTTTGGTGCATGAAAAATTAAATGATTTGTTAGTGGCTGTGTGTCATTACTGTCATGAGCGTTGTGCCAACTTGGTGTCTCAGCCGAGTTTGGAAAAGTTTGTAGCCTCAGCCGAAGAAATTGCCCAGCTAGCAACATTGGTGGATGATTTTACTGATGGCTGCCAGGCTATATGCGGTGTTACAAATGTGCCTTTAAAAGTAGCGCTTAAAGTTCAAGCATCACGTTTTGCCAATCGTTTTCATGCAGAACGTAAAAAGAAACTGGCTTTATTGCTGGACACAGAACGTTGGCGCCAAGTGGATATACCCAATGAATTTCAAAAGATTATTGATCGCATAGCTGAAAATAAAGAGTTCTTGGTAGAGGAAAAATCATCTAACATTATGCTCAATGGTCATGTAACAACTACGCCACAAAATAGTTTATCTTCCCAGGCGAATCCTGTACTATTGGTAGAAAATAAACCTTATACTTTGGTGGGTTCAGCCCTTTTGCTAGTGCAAATGTTGTGTGAATACTGCCGTTGTGCCCAACGTTTACCCATAGTAGCGGGCTATTTATCTCGCCATGTAGTAGATTTGTTAAGAAATTTCAATTCCCGCTCTTGCCAGCTGGTTATAGGAGCCGGTGCTTTACGTGTGGCTGGTTTGAAAACTATAACAAGCACAAATTTGGCTTTAGTATCAAGAGCTTTGCAATTGATTTTATGGCTTTTACCTAAAATTAAAAATCATTTTCATATCCTTGATTCCAGCTCCGTAACAGGTTACGAGGGCATCGAACGTGAATTACAAAGTCATGTTAAGGAAATTGAAAATAAAATCTATAGCATTGTAATGGAACGTATAACTATGCAGCTAGAAGCTTGGGATGCTCGACCACCCATACCCTCGCAATCATTTCGCATTATTTCACGTCATTTGGTAAAATTACATGAAGCTATTGCCCCCATACTGCCCGAACAACAAATCCACTCAATGTATGGTATTGTCCATAAAAATTTTAAAGATAAATTAAGGGAACAATTATTGAAATTGAATATTATAAACAATGGTGGTCCCCAGCATGGTGTGGTAACTTCCGAATTAACATTCTATATGGAAACTTTGCGTACTTTAAAAGCTTTGCCATCGGAGGAATTGGATGATAGTATACAAGAAAGTATTTGGCTTTTTTAAAAATCTAAACAAATCGTCATAACAAACGATTTTGTATAACGATTCTAATTTAAAATTTTTGTTTTTAATTTTATTATATCTTCCCCTTTAGTTATTAAGTAGTACTTATAGCTTGTTTTTGTTTCCTTGTTTATTTAAGTTTAAACATTCCTTTTGTTGAACATTTTTAAAACCCTCCTCTTTCTTCTCCCTATTTCTCTTGCTTTAAGTTTATTTTTATTAGTAAAATATAATTTTTTTTTTTCTTTTTTGATTGTTTTTAGAAAAAATATAATCCAAATTTTCGTTATAATTTTGCAGCTTATTTGTTGTGTATATCAAATTTGCTTTTATTACTTAAAATAGTTGTAAAATTGATCTATTATTATGCATCATACACTATAAAGACGATACGATAATTTTAAATAAAATTAGTTTTAATAAAACGATAATAACAACTGAAACATACACATACAACACACCTGTATAAATATTTTAATTATTAAAAAAAACATTTGTAGATTAAAGTTTAATACAAATACCAGCAACATTTAAAACAATTTTATTGAAAACTCACTCATGAATTGTATAAAAATAAAGTGAATTAATTATAAATTTGAAAATTTTAATGTTAATAATTTCAACTCCTTTCTCCCCCATTAAACGGCTTAATTGAAAATTATCTATATAAAGTCTTACCAAATGATATAAAAGTCCTTAAAAGAATTATAATAACAATAAATAAATTATAGTTTAAAATAATAAAATCAATAAAATTAAAAAAAGGAATTCAAATACAAAATATTATGAGTTTAATTAATTCAAATTTTAAATCTTAAATGGCCACACTTTCAAATTTACTTCTAAGCTGAATATCCTTAATAAGTCGTTCCAATTCTTCATCTTTTTGGGCACGCATTTCATCAATAATACTTTCCCTAAAGCCAGCATCTTTGGCTGGATCATTTAGTTTAAGTTGAGGTCTTTCATTCTGTTGTTGTGGCACCTCTGAGCTAAAATTTGTTTGTATACTTTGAAGATTTTGAGCTCCTAAAGGTGATATATTTTGCCAACAATCAGTGCCAAACCATATAGATAACGAATCATTGTAATCCGTATTATGAGCTCTAAAAGGATTAGAAGGACTGCCAAAACCCAAATGGCTAATAGTATCACGTAAAGTTTTGGCTAGTTTTTGTATTTTACTCGAATAAAATAACAAACTGGCTCCCATAAGATGGGCCATAGATCTTAGACAACGGCACACATGTTTTTTCAGTTCCGGTTCTATTAAATTTATAAAAATAAAATAAAAAATGTTTTAATTTATTAACATTATCCTTAAACTTACCATAACCCATAAATAAATCATATTTAGCTCCCACTAAAACTATGGGAAAAGGCATTAATTCTAAGCTATTAATATCCTGATGATCCTTTTTAACCCGCTCTTTAGCTTTTTCATTTAAAATATTAGCTGCTTCTTCCGTTACATTGGCTAATATTTCCTCTGTGCCTTCTTTCAAACCCTTATAAGCCAACTCCAAGTCTGACCATAATTTTTGGGGTTGTGATAAATCCAACATTATTACAGCAGCAAAATTAAATAAACCATGACTTTTTAAAGGTACTTTTAACAATTGTTCCGAATTGTGTAAAGAACCCAATTCCCACAAATTTAAAACTTGTTTTTGTAAATGACCCGTTCGACGACCATAAGAATATTCCAATGCTAAAGTAGGTTTAGGAGCATCTTCACGATCAAAAAATGTATTAATAGCGGTAGTTTTTCCAACTCCTTTACTGCCTAAGAAGAATACAGTACGTTCCTTAGGGCCATTTTCCACTTGTAATAAATGTAACTGTTCTTCAGCTAATTTAAGGGCTATATCTTGTATGGTAACTTTTTTAGTTGAATCACTTTCCATTTTTTGACAGCTACTATAGTTTGGTTGTAAAATAAACAAAAATCATGTTTTGGCAAAAAACGTTACTAGGAAACCTTTATGAATTTTAAATAATTACTGAATTGCTCACAAAAGCAACTCTGCTTATAAAATTAATTTAATAACTGGTTGGCAACGCCATTCTCTTATTTCAAATTTTTTAATAAAGAGAGAAGTAAAGGTTTTTGTTATTTTCGTTTTAATAATTTGTTAATGTTTTTTTTATTCGTATTTACTTTTACCAAAATTTTCTGGCTTTAAACAGGTAAGTGATAAACAAATGCATTTTATTTTTAATTTGTAGAAAAACCCAGAAAAATAAAATAAACATTTTACTAATTAACATTCATGTGTCAACTGCATTTTTGTTTTGTTATTTGTATTTTCAATTAAGACACTCTTATAAGAAAAAAAGAGAGTTTTATATTTTAGTTGACCATAAACATATGTTTAGTGGGAAATTTAAATTTTTGTTCATTTTATTAAAAATTGATTAAATGTTATAAGAAAAAAATTAAAAGAATTGTAAATTTTTATCAATGTCAATTAAATTAACATTATTAAAAAACCTGATGATGACGTGAAGTTTATTATTTTCTTGTTTTTATAAAAGTCTTTGTTTACTACACAACTTCTAACTAACGCAAATTGAGAGTTATTAATTTAAATATCACATGCGTGTGAGAAATCGTAAAGTTATTGTATATTTGTGTATGTGTGTGTATTTGCTAATTTTGTTTTTGATTTTATTTGTACAGTGGTATTTTTAAGAGAAAAAATAAAATAAAAAATGGAATGAAATTTACAATTAAAATTATGCGCTGTGAGCTGTTTGATGTTGATTACTTATGTTATTAGTTAACTCTTGTTTCAAAACATATTTCCGTACATACGGCATTATTTATATGAGACGAATTAAAAATTGTTGAAAATTTTAAATATAAATTGTATTGTGTTGAAAATATTGCAAATTTTACTATTACAAAATCTAAATTTTTTTTTAGCAAAAAACATATCAGAATAAAGCCTCGATAGTCCGGATAATTCGATAATTCGGATTGGGGTCTGCAATCAATTATCCGGATTATCGAGTTTATACTGTACTATTTATCCGATTGTAAAGATTTAGGTGTTCATTAAAAGCTCAACGGTGTATTAACCAACTTTTTTATAATAAATTTTTTTTGATACGAGTTTCTTAGGGAAATACGATTTTCAAAGGTCTACCAATTCCAAACTATTTAATTGCACTTAAAAATTTTTACATCATTATTTTCGCCGTTAAAAGTGCTATCAATGGCGAAAAAAATCAAATAAATCAGAGCTGAATCAGGGTGGACTATTTATAACTTCAATTGTATACCTTATTAATTAAATATCAATTTTAATCTATAGAAAAATTGTTGCAATAAATTGCATTTCTATTTTTTAATTCCACCTTTTTACTTTTTCTTCCCCACTGTTAATGATTTTTAAAAGTTATAAATTGTAAAAGCAATATTTTTTATTTTTAATTTAGCAATCGTTTTTCTTTATTTTTTGCTGTTGGTTTCTTAAAAGAGAGAGAACCAAACAATAACCAGTCACTAACTTCATTTGTGCTTTTGCTGCTGCTGTTAATAAAAATAAAAACAATAATATTATTTAGTAAAAAGCCGAAGTTAAGTTGGCAACGCGCACTCTCAAATAACAACGTTATTTTCGTCAAAGTAAAATAAAAACAACAAAATACAAAAAGAAACGAACAAAACTCAATTACTCACCGACCAAACGACCGTTTTAAAATAGTAAAACTTTTTTATTCACAGTTGTTGTTTTATACGGTTTAGGTGAAGTCATAGCAAAAAGAAAAACGCTGGTGGTCCTTGTAAAAATATAAAATATATTAGTTTTTTTTTGTTAGTATTTTTCTTTAAACAAAATATATATAAAAAAGTTAGAGTAAATTTAATAAAATAGTTAAGAAAAAATAAGTGCAAAAAAGAAGTAAGAAAAAAGTATAAAAAAAATCAATTGCCATGAAAATATAGAGTAAAAATAGTAGCAATAAAATTAAAGAAATAAATTGAAGTAATAAATAGAAATCATCATAAAATATAAAAAAATAAAAAATAAGTTTGTATATGTGTTTGTTGTTATATAGTTATAAATTAAAGTTTTCTGGTGTTATACTTACTTACATACTTAGTTAAGTTTTCCCATTTATTTATTGTGTAATCATCATACAGAGAAATCGAAGTTGTAGCAAAAAAATAAAAAAAGTTTTGCATTTCGTTTAACTCCTAAAGCCAGAAGAGAGAAAAAAAAAAGAAAGTGTAAAGAAAATTTGTGCTTAGAAAATGTTAAATTCTTTTGCCAAACAAGATAATAAAATAAACAGTTAAAGAAAATCCTTAGGATTATTATTGTAAAACATAGAGCTTAGTGGACATTATCAACACTGAACAAGCAACAATATCCTTAGCAGCAGCAATTTACAAATTGGATTTGTCTCCTCCGTAGTTGCTTCCTTGTCAATAGAAAAAAAAGAAATCATTATACCAAATAAAGGTGGGTAAAGAAAAAACAACACTCTTTTTTTATTTTTCATCCATTCATTCATTAAAATAAATCATTATCCTTTGGTTGCCGTCATAGTTTGTTTTCTTTTTTATTACGTTAACGGCCTTTTTTTTATTGTAAATTTGTTAAGAAATTCGGTAATATTTCTCTATTTAAAGGGCGCGCACAATTTTTCTATCAACATTTTTTTATGTACATAAGAGTGTATGTAGGGATGTGCTCTCTTCTTTGGTCCCCCAGCTTTCTCCTCTCTATCTTTTGATGACTTCCTTTTTTTATAGTAAGTCGGGGATGTAAAAGTTGATACATTAATACTTTTTTTAAGGGATAAGAAAATCTAAGGAAATTAGTAATAATTGTTTTAAAGATTTTTTTTGGGGAATAAAATAGTTGAAAGTAGAGCATGAAAATATATTTTTTTTAGAGAAATAAAATATATTTTTTTTGTGTCACTAAAAAATATTGTATTAAAAAAATAATTTCACAAAAAAATAATTTAATATCGATTTTGATAGGCAATTTGCACAACTTGAGGTTTGGAATTCTCATGATGGCAAATTATCAGAGTTTTATCGGGAAATCCCGCAAGTATTTGAAAATTGCAAGAGGAATCTCCTTAAAATGTCTGGAATCCTCAAACAACTTACATTTTTAAAGCACCAGCAAAAATGTGGGACTAAAAGTATCCAAACTTTTAACTGTATATGGTTTTCTCATCAGATAAATTGCAAAATGTTCACTAATAAGACCTGCAATTTCCAATAGTCCAAGAATTGAACATGATGTAAATAAATTTTTCAGCTTAGGTTTAAGCATAAAAAAGCTTAATTATATTTTTGTATGAGAAAAATATGTTCATGGCTTCAAAAATCGAAAAAATTCATTGGGGATTTCTTAACAAACTTCCGTAAAAATATCGCGAAAAGTTTTACTCACAGGGTAATATGAAAATTACTTCGATTTATTTATTTATTTATTTTTGGCGGGAATTTCCGGGAAATTTAAAAATCTATCCCTATTTCCCGGTAGCGGAAAAAGTCCGGGAAAAGAAAAGCTCTAGAAATTATGGTCTCGTGTTTGGTTGCATTTTCTGGCCATTTTTCGAGCAATGTTGTCTTTAAAAGGATCGTTTATATTCACTACAGGTATTCCATGATCGTTTTACTCAGATTTAACAGTTCATAATAGATGACACTCCTCTAATCCCATCAAACACATAGCATTATTTTAGCGACAGGGATATTGACTTTTGTGTAGATTTTTTTTGTTGGCGGGACTACGATTAAACTTTTCATTGTCCACAATAATTTGTCGTAGAAACGATTTCGTTTCGTGATGCTGATCCTGCGTTACAGTCTCTTAGCTTCAGTTCGTGTGTATTCCTTTTTTCGCTTAAAGATGAATTCAAGTGCTTTTAAACTTCTGGAAATTGTTGCTTGATTTACTCCAAATTTTACTTCAAGCATTTCTTGCATTTGGCAAGAGTCTTGTTGTATTGCGGTTTTAAATCATTTAAACCACTCACGACAAGTTGTCTCTGCTAAACCATAATCCTTAATAGAGATTCCCTATAAACCTGCACAAAATTACGATGTCTTTTCGCAGCGGTTTTCTTATCTTAAAAACTCCATTTTTGGTAAGAATAGGAGAGTTTCTCAGAATTTTGGGAATATTGTCCTTTTTTTAATTGGTGTCTTTTTAGATCGGTACTACTTTAAATCGTTACTTTGTTTTTGCAAAATTAGTATGCTTTTTGAAATTACTGCAATTGTATTGTATATTAATAAAATAAAACAGTTACCGCAGAAATTTGAAGTTTCGAACGAATCATTAAACTATCGGTAATCCCAGTGTACATTTATAGGAATGTTATGCAATAAAAAACAAACTGGAAAAAATCTTGATAGAATTTTTATCTTATCTTTAAAAAATCAATTCCATAAATTAAGTGGGTGTAACAGATTTTTTTATGATAAATTCGGCATTTAATATATTACTTGGCTGATTATTAATGCCATTTCCAATTTGTTTATGTGTGGTTGATACTCCTAAGTTCTTATGAGACTTCAGAAATTCCATTTCAACACAATGACTACCGGAGGGAAAAATAGATGGACGTCATTATGGAGAATTGGGATTCTATCGAAAATTTTATATATTAAAATGTCCCGTTAATAAAATATATGATGCATGTTGATTAGCTAAACACAGGAAAATATAAAAAATGGTTAAAAAGTAACTTCAGTTCCCTATCAGCGATTAAAATTCACTCATAATTACATTTTGTCCAAAAAAGTTTCGAAAGTTTCTTTCGAAATGGACCTTAAAAAGTTTTTTTAGGATCGAAATTTTTAGGGTAAAATTTAAAAAAATATTTTCCCTAAACAGCCCTAAATTAATATTTGATGATACTCGTATGTAATATCAGCATCTCAAAAAAGCGTTTAAGTTCCCTCTTTTTTCAAAATTTGTCATTTTCCATCCCTGGTACGAAAATATAATAGGGATTCGTGTGTGTGTTTTTTATTGTTGTTGATAAGTTTTTTTTTGGGAAAAGCTTGCATTCACAAAAAAAACCTAAAATCGATTTTTCCTTCTCTACTAATGTAGCTACTACTTTAGTGCTGATGTTTGCTGTCACTACTGACAGTTGTGTAAAGTGTATGTTTTTGTTGTTATTTTGTTTGTTATTATTGTATGTATTTGTTCCTGATTGCCTGAAAGAGCTTTCCTTGCCCCGCGACCCACTTTTTATACAACTATTGGTTAATTCACACTTTCGTGTCAATGCCTGGTATAAAAAAAGCAAACAACAAATAAAAAACTTCTTAACTACAGTATGTTTTGATAAAAAAAAAGCTTAATTTGCTTACTATACAATGCAAAAAAAAAGTAACAAAAACAAAACAAGAAAAATAATTGAACTATGGAGCAGAGAATAAAAAATAAACCCCCAACTCGAATCCTGTTACAGTTTTATTGTAATTCTTTTTTGTGACATTTTAGTTTCTCTCATTTTTTTCACTTAAGCTCTTGTAGCAAAATTTTAATAGAAATTTATAATTGGCTTTTGTATGTTTTGAATTTAGTGATAATGATCTTAATAATTATATTATTTGTAATTACAAATTATATTGCTCTTGTTAATTGTGAAATATTTAAAAAGTGTGTGATTTTGTAAATAAAAAGACAGCAGTATTTTTGCAATAAGGCCATTCACAGGTTGGTGTTAAAAAAGTAAAGAGAAATAAGAAATTTATTAAAATATTTTCTAATGATTTTCTTGTGGTTGAATCGATTCATATTTATTATTTATTAGTAAATAAATCAGATATTTATTTATTGTATTGTGATCCGTGAATCCCCTAAATATTATTCCCTAACTTATGTGCTCCTAACCTTTAACATTTACTTTTTTTTCAAAGTAAAATCAAGCAACAAAAATGCCAATTTTGTGGTTTTGACCTTATTAAGAGAAAAATTATTCATGGTTTTGTGAGTGAGTGAATCGTTAAATTATGGTAAAAAGCGCTTCAATCTACTTACTACACTAATTTCAAAATAAAAACAAAAACAAAATTAAAGCGTTAAATGATAAATTATAATTACAATACTATTTTAAAGTTAAGTGGAATTATAATCAGGTTTGTTGTTTGTTTTCCTGTACAAAATGTTATTTTATTAAACTGAAACAAGTTTTTGTGTGTTAAAAAAAAAAAATAATAATAAAAAAAAAAAAAATAAACAACTATTTCTTAGAAATTATATTTATTTAACTCCAAAGAAGTTTATGGTGATATTTCTTAAGAGTTTTAAAATGCTATTACTTGATTAAAATAAAAGAACAGTGAAGAATAAAAGTTAAGAAATATTTAACAGATTCAAAAAATTTTATAAATTTTGAAAGAAATTTTCGTACCAAAATGTTAGTCTAAAATTTTACCCTATTTGTTTCTTAAATCAGCGAACAAAATATTTTTAATAATTTCTTGTTACAATTAATTGTTAGCAAATTTTTTTTTATATTAATTGCTTTTATTATAGAAAAGGTCAAATATTATTTATTTTTTCCCATTTTACAAAAACCCCTTAATGCCTGTAATTGTATAAATTATCAAGCTGACAGTTATAATTGTAAGATGCAAATCATTTGTTGTATTTATATTGTAATTGTTCCAAGTGTCCAAGGAATTATTAATATGCAGCAAGTTCATAAATTAATGGGTATGCAAATACATATTGATATAATTTGCCATACAAATTTATCAATAATACCATAACAATGTAAATAAAAAAATTTTAATTTGTTTAAATTAGTAATAAATAAATGGATTTCTTTAAAGGTCATTTCATCCACACATTTTATGGATTTATATAAAAGCATTTAACCAGCTTAAGTTAAAAACAAAAAAAGAGAAATAAATTAAATCCCTGGGGTTATATAATGATTTAACTAAAGGTCATTTAACTAATTGATCTTAGTTTATTTATTTATAAATAAATAGAATATTTAATTCTTATGTATGTGATATTTTTCTTATGCTCCATAAAGTAATTCAGCTACTTACCACAAGTACTCTACTTTTTGAACTTTCATCTTTTACTGTCCCTTAGTAATCTAAAGTGTATACAGTTGGAACGTTTTTGTTTGAGAATTAATTGATTTAGGTTAAAGTGAATTTAGTTCAGTAAGATTCACTAGATATTTAAAAAGACTTGGTACTTGCTGAGAGCCAGGAAACAATCACTCATCTTTACAATCAGAGACATACATATTCATCTTATTAGATATCTTAAAGCCAACGTTTAAATTTAGACTCACATATCATTTGATCTTGAATAGTCCCGAATAATCAGAAGAAAATTATATCTATTGTAATTGATTGTTCGTACACATTTAGCTACCACATTAAAATTAAATTAAATGTATTCATTGGAATCCCCAAAATGTTGCTATGGTTTTCTTTTTTAAAAACAGTTGGTCTAAATTGTATTTATTGTAGCAAACCGTACAACATACGAACACTAGGAAGATCGTGTAAAATACCTAGCTATGGTTCATGAATACCTTAAGTTTGAAGATTCTTAACCCTCCTATTCTCAGGCAACTTAAGAATGAGTCATGCTGATAGAGTTATGTTGACGTGCACAAAAAAGGTCGTAGAGATACAGTGAAATCCATTTCTCCAATTCAGGTCATAAAACTATATCCGGAAAGCATAACTTTAACGAATTAAGCCCATACTTATGTATGGAGTGATAGTATGGTGGAAGGCTATGGAGAAATCCACCTATTTCAGGATCTTTGAAAGGATTCTGCGTAGTTCAGAGCTACTCATTACAGGCGCGCTACGTTCAACTCCATCTAAAGCCTTATTCATTCTAATGAACTGGCTAACGGTGGACCTTATGACCAAACATATCGCCACTATGTCTTCGACTAGGCTTAGGTCTATAGGTGCATGGAACGATAGAGAATATGGCCATGCGACGTTTTAGGGTTCTTTGATGACATTCCTTGCAATATTGATTATTGAATCCCTATACCTTTTCTTGACAGAGACTTCTCAGTGTCAACCTCGACTGTTCCAGAATAAGGATCTGGTTCAATGTAGGTTTACACTGATGGGTTTAAGTCTGTTAATGGGGTGTCTATATTCCCGCATACAGGAAAAGTTTTTCCTTTAAATTGCCGGATTACTGCAGTATTCTTCAAGCAGTGATCTCGGCCATAAAAAGAGCGGTGAACTGGTTGATGTACTATAAGGTATTCGGTGTGGATATCCAATTAAGCCGTGATTAAATCGCTCTCGGGTGTCTTTTCGATATCCAGGCTGGTACATGAATGCCGGACATCTTTAAACGAGATAGCGAGACATTCAAACCTGGAGATGGTCTGGTTAAAGTGTCATTAAAATACTCCGGGGAATATCATTGAGGACGAACTGGCCAGAAATGGTTCTCTTCTTCGACATGAAAATGCTGATCGGAGTACCGCTTTCTTCCTGCAGATCGATAATACTGCGGAACTTATCGAGGATTGCACAGGATATATGGATAAATATGTTCAACCTCGAGGCAAGTAAGGCCCCATTATGATGATTTTCGGTCAAACCTCATCTTGGGACTACCCAGGCACCGATCTCTCTCTCTATCAGATCTCTCTGTTATTGAAATCAGAGCGATCAATTCCTTCATACATGCGTCAGGTTGGTTCAACTCGAACGTAGTTTCGGACATGTATGATAAGATCACATAACCCTCAGGGTATCACAACGGGACCAAATGAGCTGTCCTGTATTATCCAGACAGCTGCCCATTGAACCTAACATAACCATCACTTTAACGAGGCAGTCAAATATCATTTTCTGATAAAACCAGTAAACAACCAAATATAGGTTACTAAACTCCTGTGGTATCAGAATGAGGCGTCATAGAATCTTAATTGGCTGAGCTTGTAATAGAACAAAGTTCGGTACATAGTTTTTGACTCAGGCGAGATTCACCGGGTCACCAACATAATAAAGTGTTAAGACATGATTTGTTAAAATTTTCTAAGCAACTGCATTACTAAAATAAGTGAAGTAGTTTATGATTTAAGTCTTAAACTCCTCCTAAAATACATCAACATATAGTGGTGGCCACGAATTTAAGACACGACATTTCACTTATATATTTCTGATAATTTTTACATCTTATCGAACAAATTTTAGATCCATGTTATTTTTTAAAGATCCTAGTAATGTTATGAAAAAAAATCAACAATAGTTTGTTACCTATATTTAGTTTCCAATTTTTATTTACATATTATACAGATTAATACAAGTTTAAGCCTGGTCATGAATTTAGGACATAGGCAAAATAAAAGTTAATTCACAAAAGTAAAGCTCAGCTTCATAAAACAATATTAGTATTTGGTGGGAAATCCTTTATTTTGAATCACAGCAGCGCATCTCCTGGGTAAACTTTCAACTAAGGCCATACAGCGCTCCTTTGGAATGGCATACCAAGCCTTTTGAATTTCTTCCCATAAATCAGTCAAATTTTTTGGCTTTACTGCTCGTACATGCTCCTCAACATCATTCCACAAGTTCTCAATTGGATTGAGATCCGGGGATTGAGCTGGCCATTTCAGAACTGTGATATTATTTTCCTCTAAGCAACTCTTCACTAGGCGTGAAGTGTGCTTAGGGTCATTATCATGCATAAATTTCCACATTAGAGGCATGTTGTCTTCAGCGAATGGTATCATGATGCTTGTCAGTATGTTTTTGTAAATATGCTGGTCCATTTTATTGATAATCTTCTGAATGGGACCTACACCATGCCAGGAAAATGCTGCCCACACCATGACATTTCCACCACCATGCTTAACCGTTTTAAGGGTGTACTTTGGGTGATGCTCCAGGTTTGAAGGACGCCATACGTACTGTTTTCCATCAGAACCAAAGCGACAAAACTTCGACTCGTCGCTCCAAAGTATATTTTTCCAAAATGTCATCGGCTTATTGAGATTTTCTCTTGAAAACGCTAGTCGGGATTTAATATTTTTTTTTGACACAAGTGGTTTACGTTGTGCAATACACCCACGTAAGTTCTTCTCATTCAGACGTCTTCTTATTGTCCTGGACGATATATTAATACCAAAATCCGATGAAATCTCATTTTTAATTTTACTTGAGCTCTTGAAAGGATCTTTAGCAGCTGATTTATAAATTAAGCTATCCTCCCTGGGTGTAGTTTTTCGGGCTCTAGGGTGCTGTTTGACATTTTTGGTAGTGCCATGTTGCTTGATGTGTTCCAGTGCATTGTAAATCTTGGATCTGGAACATTTTAGTAGCTTGGAAATTTCCATTACTGTTTTTCCATCAGTATTCATTTGTTGGATCAATTTTCGCTCGGCATCCGAACTCCAAGTACCTCTGGCCATTTCTAACTAAATATTTTGATGTATTCTAACATTAAATGGAATAAAACATTCATTACTTACCTTTTAGCTTCAAAAAACACCAAAAAATCACTTAAAAACCAAATATTTCTTATATGTTTTAAATTCGTGACCAGCTTCAAAAGCACGTTTTTACGAAAATATAATAAAAACAGCAACAAAATGTATACACAAACAAAACCAAATAACGGTAATTGATCTTAACATTACAGGGTACACTGAAAAATTAACAAAATCTAATTTTATATTGCAGGGTTGTAATAATTATCACAACTTAGTTCGTTACATGTCGTGTCTTAAATTCGTGGCCACCACTGTACATATAAGTTATCATACTGATTGAAATTGCAGTGCTGTTTCATTTAGCCCTGTTTCTAAATTCACTGCGCTGCATTCAGAGAGAGAGAGCGAGACAAAGAGAGTGAGCAAATAAATGAGAGGCTAAAATACACAAGTAGAACAAAGCTAGATGGTGGTTGTAAATTGTGGCTGCCTACGCTGAATTGTAATTATAACGGCAGCAACATGTTGTGCTGACAGTGATCAGCTGATAATTTTTGCGCTATTTTAATTTGGGCTTAAGGCAGGAATAATCCCTGTAAATTTTAGTCAGGTAAGCAATGAGTGATTTTATTATTGAAGAAATCAAACAGTTACACATTTGATGGATACTAGTGTGGCACTTAAAATAAATTATGTGCTCTACTGATGTCCAATAATAGTCCACAAATTCTGCCGTAGTATGACCAAACAATGTCCTTCGAGCCGGATTAATGTTGATGTCACTGCAAATTATCGATCGCAAATTATTTATTCATCTTGAAAGAAATTATTTCAAAAATATAATGTGAATCCCTAATGTTGTGCTTAACTAAAAAACCTTTAAATTAATTATTTCTTAAAAATAGCTTTTTTCTTAAGACATTTAATATTTACCTATCGATTGATTTTAACCTTCTGTGACAGGAATAAATTGTTAATTAGATATTTTTATAGAATGTCTTAGGTTAAGGTTCATATTAATATTTAATGACCTTAATCAATGTTTGAAAATAACACTTTACCTCATGCTACTCAAGGTGGAAAATTAAAATAGAATAAAAAGACAATATTCTTGTCAGAAGTATAGATAGAAAGCAGAAAGATTTTAAAATTATTTAAAAGATAAAATTGCATAAAAAATTATTTTACAGTTTTATGATTATTTGGTTAATAAAGTTTTTAAACACATTTCAAGGAAAAACTATAAAATGGTGATTTATAAATATAATAAAGATTTCATTACATATAATTTCCCGCTACAAAATTACTTTTAAAAATATTTTCCATTAAATACAAAAAAAAAAAATAATAATAATAAAATTAGTGAAGAAAACTATTAAATGCAGAATGTAGTGAATTTTAATACATTCTAAAATTTAACTACCGATAATAATCTCTTTCTGCCATTCAGCTGATTATTACTACAAAATTTTAATAATTTACTTCTTTTCTAGCAAAACCTGTCAAAATTCATTATTAGTTTTGTAACAATAATTGGAAACAATTTTAAACGATCAATATCCTGATTCAATAATAATTGCCTGTTTGCCAAGTTCAAAATTTATCATTTGAAAACAATAAAAACAAAAAGAGAGGAAAAGCAATTTCATTTAATCTATAACCCAGTGGGATAAGTTAATATAGAATGTGGCATATTGAAAATTGATGTGAGTACTTAACAAAACTTCTTAAAAACGGAAGTCAATGATGCAACCATAGGGCTTTTCTAGTTCATGTTCA
Organism: Protophormia terraenovae; assembly: GCA_951394005.1. Lineage (NCBI taxonomy): Eukaryota > Metazoa > Arthropoda > Insecta > Diptera > Calliphoridae > Protophormia > Protophormia terraenovae. The sequence continues at coordinate 2,834,540 of OX596074.1, read as the reverse complement.
TATATTTACTTGAAGAAATATTTAAGTGTTGTTGTGTGTGTAAAGTGGCAAAGTATGAAGAGATGGATGACACACCTTGTTGGCAATGAATTTCCTGTTTTTGTTTTTTTCTTCTTCTGGTATTTTTACACTATAAAGGAGAAGTCTTATAAATGTTGTTTTGTTTTTTGTTTTATTTATTTTTTTGAGCTTAATTCAAAGTAGATTTCATGTTGTAAATTTAGCAGTTCGATGTTGCAATATGTAGGATTATCTTACTATACCCACATACTTATTTACTTACACACACACACACGCACACTTACTTGAATGTGTGTAATTGACAAATACAATTTATTTGTAGGTTGTCTATTTAGTTGCTTGTTAAGATTTCAAGCCAAAACATTTCAAATTGAGGTTTTGTTGTTGTTGTTATTATTTCTTATTGATTCTTTAACTGGAGGCAAGTACATTACAATAATTGCAACATCATTAATCAAAATGTATTGGTGCATGTGTGGAAATGTGCAAAGAAGAGCTTTAAATTTTAAGGAATGATATGAGCAAAACTGGGGAAGAAATAAGATGTAGTTTCAAAGAAAATTATTTATATTTTGAAAGGATCGCAATAGTAACTATACTTATGAGGAAAATGTTGAGCATACTCCCAAACTATTTTTCAAGGCGAATTGAACAGGTGACCTCACTTCTTCAGCTGATTTGGAGCTATCAAACTCGATATAAGTACAATTTTGGCTTACCCGCTGAAGTGTCAAACTCAAAAATTAATGAATTCGCCGTACTGTCGTTTTTGTTGATCTTTTGCCACCTGTTGCATTTCACCATGCTATTTATTAAAGCGAGTGGAAGCTTTAAAGATTAATCATAAAATTCTCATGATTTGCCCTTAACTGTATTGTATCTGATGACTCTTTGATTGTTTAAGATGGTTACAAAATATCGTTGTTATCCAGTTATGCATATATATTTTCATGGTACATAGGTATATACTCTGTTCCCTGTTACAAAGTTTCACTGGAAGAAGATAATTTGTATGGTGTAGATATGGTCAAAAGAGAAAACTATTTATTTAAGGCTCGTATTCCAGGAACATAGATGCTTTCAATTTGAGCTCTTTGTCGACATAAACAGAAGAATTCCAGCTAAGGGACAATTTAATCCAACCTAAATATATTAAATGAATGTAGAATGATTCCTGGTCAGAATCCTCAGCTAAAATTCCTCGACATCCATATGAATACTCAATTCACAGTCTGCAAATATGTTTTTGCAGAGAGTGATAATAGGTAATAATTCATAATTGAAGGAAATATAATCTCCTATAATATAATTTCATAGGTATTTGATTGTTTTTCTCTCTTCAAAAAATATTTATGGTTTGTCTCTCTCTACACTATGTTCCGGAGAAGTAGAGAAAGGCTAACGTCAAAAGAAAAGAAATCATTTAAATGTAAAAGACTTTCGTCTCTCATCCTTTCAGATTAAAACGTCTGATGGACTTATTGACTCCTTTATACAGCAACGACTATAAGGTTTAACTTAAAGGTCGTTCTATAGAAGCAGCTTTAGACGAAATTTTAAGTGTTATATAGGGATCCTCCTCTTTAAACAATACACAATGGCAGCCTTCTTAGATATAGATGAAAACTGTTTAGTATCCATGTTGAAATCAAGAATAGTTACGTCAAATCTTGGAAGAGCACTATATAAACACAAGTGCACCGAGGAATAATCCAATGTGGTGTAATCTCTTCACTGCTTCAGCTTATTATCATTAATTCGACAATAATTGGATTAAAGTCATAGGTTTTGAGGATGATGTTGTGAAATATGTAACGGATCTAATTCCGGACGTGATCATATTTAAGGCTCGGTATCTACTCAAAAACTGGGCAACGAAAAGGCGTCTAGGCGTTACTCTACTCAAAATTGTCTTGGAAACTAAAAACTCTACAAAGTATAATACCAAAAACTAGGACAATAACATTAAATCCATGTTAAAAAGACACATTTATTTGATGCTTGATTTGGGCAAATAAGAAATTTCTACTCCCTAAAGGAGTTGTAATCGGTAGTTCGTTACCAGTGCCGAGTTTGAAGATAATATTTAGACCAGCATACGTATTTTCTGACACACAAAACTTTCCACCATTAACACCATCCAGTTCGAAGCATCATAAATAAAGAATAAAGATAATAGTAGGCCTTATTATCTTTGTTTTTCGTACCAATGCAGAATGTTTCTATCAGCATTCATGGTATATTGTCTACTTGGTCTTGGCCGCAACTTAAACAGCGTCACTCACGTTGAAGTTATAAATAGATGGCAGAGTCGGCAATCATCATCCGATTTGAAGGACCACAAACAAGGTGAAATCTGTAAATCCATTTGCAATCTGTATTTGGCTTTAACAAGGTAGATTTTGAGGATTATAATCGAATACACACTACTAGAATTTTAAAAGTTTTTTTCTATTTGAGTTTTAGTGAAACTTAAATTTGGATTCGCCTGGCACTGGTGTTCTTTTGAAGAGCCTAGTTTGCAGCACCAGGCAATTGGTGCAGATTATATATCCTAGCGTTGTCTACGCTCATGTTTTAGATTTGCTTGCATTGTTGTCAATTAGCACGTTTGGGTTATCAAAGCAGAGTTTGAGTATTAGACAACCAGCATCCGTTAAATAAGTTTCAATCGGCAATTCCCCATATAGTTTCGGTGTTTAGGATTATTAAGGCAGAGTTTGTTGATTATAATTAAAGGCCAGTATAGTTGAATACATATTTTCCCTGCTACAAGACACTTCATTAGTATTTAAGGTGTATTTCATACTTGGCTTTCTAAACCTTAAGAATAACATAATTTCTTGAATTAGAGAAATTTTGAGGTCTTTAATTTGCAGTAGTAAGCATTAGGAGCAGATTAAAAAAAAGTTAGACTTATTAGTGGTGAGTTTATACATGTATTTGACAACATAATCCGGTTCGAAGGACCATAAAAAAGTTGCAAATGGTAAATTTTCTTATTGTCACTGATGAAAACAAATCCTGCATTTGTAGGATTTGAGGATAATAATTAGGCAGTAGTGGAAATTAATATATTATTTTTTGTGCCGCCATATAATTCATCAGCAGATTTTTCTATTTGGTATTTATTACTATATAGATCTTAGCTTAGAGATCTAGTTGTATCATCCATTCGGTTCGCAGAACCATAAGCAAGAAGATAGAGATCTATTTGCAGCATCCATCCGGTTCGAAGGACCATATTTTACTTTGCACATCGTATTATCATAAAGCTACTGAAGTGGTTAAATTCTAAATGTGATTAATAATCTATAAAATTAATCTTTGAATATATATTTTTTTTTTTCAATTTACATATGAAATCCATTTAATTGCAGTGTCCAGAGTCTTTCTCTTAAAAATCTCTCTATAAAACATTTAATTTTCATAAAAGTTCATAAACAATATTTTATTATCTTTTTAATTGCTTTCATTTATGCTACATCACTTGCATTTTGTAAATATTTTCTTTATTACTTTATGACACGTTTTGGGGTTTATTTTTTTTGTTGTCATTAAAGACATTGCTCTGGTTGGTCTTTGGCCTTTCTATTATACTAAGAAAATGATCTAAATTGCACTAGTAAAAAATATTTATAAATTTTATTTTACATTTACCATTAAATACAATTAAAAGTCTTAATATTCCATAGGTTGTAACCAAAGGGGGTGTGTTTAGGCTGGTCTATGTTTCTGAAGTATTGTCTTGTTTTTATTGTGTGTGTGTGTGAAGACAGACACACTTTTGTACGCGTGTTGCTTTCCTCAGCTTTAGAGCTCATTATCCTTAATATTTATGCTTTCTGCCTTAACAATCAATATGTATTATTATGTGTAGTTTGGTTTTGCTGTTTTGGACATGTCCTTTAAAGTTAGAATGTGGCTTAGAAAAAAGTTTAAAATGTTTTCTCTGTGATTTGTTTTTTCTTTGCCATTCTTTCCCGTGGGAGTTTTCATATTTTCACTTGGGAACTTGAATTTTGTGCGCGCGTGTGTGTGGGAAGTTTTTAGTTTTTGTGGAGAAAAGTTTCTTTGAAAAGTAAGGCATTTGGTAAGGCTTAAGAAATTTTGTGGTTTTGGACACTAATAATTTTAATTATTTTAATAATAAATTTAATGAGATGAATTTTTTTTGTTTTAAATTTGGGATAATTTTGTTTAAAATTTTTTTAACATTAAAAAATGTTTGTCATTAATTCGGGGCATAAATATAAAATATAATTAAAAATTTCTCTTTAAAAAATCTCTTTCTTTAAAAGCAAAATTTCTTAATTTTTATTCAATTAAGTCTTTACACTTTTCTGCCTTTACAACATTTTATGACCCAACCACCTCCCAAGGGTTAAAACATTTTGTCCAATTTTATTGTCAATAAACAATATTTAACTTTAATCTGATATACATGAACACACACGTGTTGTAAAAAAATTCCCATCCGCAAGTGTGTGTGTGTGTCCATATAAAATTTGCTTTATATGATTAAAATATTGAAATAATATGACGACACCATAAAACCTACAAAAACGTCTGGGATCATGGGAACAATGTCATTTTATTTTCAACCACTTTTCACAGATTTTCCTTTACAAGCTTTTGTTTTGACTACAAAAAGAAAAAAATCTAAATAGACCAAAAATCACTTTAATATCAGTCAGTCAGTAATAACAAACTGTTAATAAAAGTTTTGAGTAAAAGTTCTCATGTGTGACTATTATGGGGTGGTAATCAAAGAGTACATGAATGTATGTAACTGACTGCTTGTCTTTGTTGATACTTTTGAGTTTAAAAACGTGGGTGACAGTGAGGCCGACCAACTGACTTCTTGTGTACAATGTAAGCAATTATCTTGTTTAGCGGAAGAAGAGGAAGTGTGTGTTAAAGAAAAGAAAAAACATATGTTGCAATGACATATTAAAGCTACAACATATTGTAGCTTTATGTTCTTTCTATATAACGTAAAATGAGTAGATAGTTTTTAGTCATTATTAAATATACGCTATATGTTGTATATGACTTAGTTTAAATCTTTACAGTTTTTTTTTAATTCTTTTTCATAGTAGCATAACATAAATAAAATAATGAATGAATAAAACGCTTGGGTGATCATTTATGACCATAAATACATATTTGCGTTATTCATTCATTCATTACCGTAAGATGTTTTTATATGCAATTTTGATCGAGTTGAATGAAATTTGCTTTTTTTTTTTTTTTTTTTTTTAAGAAAGAAAATAAGTTTTATTTGCTAATTTAACGATAACATGTTTAATATTTTAATTGACAACTAGATTATTATTAATTTATAATACAAAAACTTATCTAATCGTTCAAAGTCAATAATAGTTTTACAATTTTTTTTAAATACAAACTAATTGTCGTGTTTATTTTTAATGATATGTCGAAGACAAATTAATGTTGTTGGCAAACAAAAGAGAAAAGTAATCAAAGCTAATGACATGTAATTTAGAAACTAATTTTTTAATGCAAATGTATAAAACTATTTGTCAGCAATCTTTATGATATTTCAGTCGATTGTCTGCAGTTGAAATCTATTCTTTCTCAATTTTTTTTATATGTTTAGCGAATAAAAAATACAGAATTCCTGTTCCTGAATTCGAATTTTATATTTGGCTCGGCTGAATCTACATACCCACCATCAAGTTTATAAAATTTTACGTTATATGGGAGGTGGGCGGATGCCCATTTTTGGTTTCCAAGTTTATATCAACCCTCGAACTATCTGTACAAAATTTCGTTGTCGTACAAGCTTTTGTTTAAGAGATATCAGCAGAAAAGTATGAAATGAAGCTACAACGTATACTCTGTGTTTCTATTATTTTGCCCTTTTTTTGTTAATTAACCGATTTTTCAATACCAAACAAACCTTATAGAAAATTAATATTTGAGCCAAATTTCGTCTCCGTTCGAGTCCTATACTGCTTTCAACAGACAGACAGACAGACAGACAGACAGACAGACGGAAGGACATAGAAAATATATACTTTATGGGGTCTTAAATGATTTTTTCGACATGTTACACACGGAATGACAAAATCAATATATCCCCTTCTTTTTGATGATGGGTATAAAAAAATATATATTTAAGACATTTTTAGAGATTTAACAAGCGCGAATGTTATATTTGGCTCGGCCGAATCTATATACCCACCATCAACTTTTTCAAATTTCATGTTATACGGGAGGTGGGTGGTAAAGTGGGCGTTAAAGAGGGTGGACCACGCCTATTTTTCGTTTCCAAGTTTACATTGTTCCTTGAACTATTTGAACATAATTTGACGTTATTTCGGTGGTGGGCGGTAAAGTGGGCGTACCACGCCCATTTTTGGTTTCCGAGTTTATATTGATCCCCAAACTGTTTATACAAAATTTCGTTGTCGTACACTAAGGGAAAAAATTCGATTCAAAATCAACAACGGTTGTGCTCACATTTTTAATTTACGGTAACAGCTTTTTAATAGCTTTCGTTAACAAATTTAATAGAAAACATATGTAATTTAACAATTTGATACCGAAATGGTTTCAACTTGGTGCCTATTAGGTAACGATTTTCAATAAGAATTGAACACGCAGTATTTGATTTAAACACATACGGTGTAGATTCACTATTGACACAGAATGGTATCGTTTTCAACACGTATGTGATTGATATTTCTCTGGGTGTACATACTTTTGTTAGAGAGATATCAGCAGAAAAGTATGAAATGGACACCCTGTGTTTCTAGTTTTTAGCCCATAACTTTTTGTGTCAAATTTCGTCCCCTTACGTTGTCCCGTTCGAGCCCTATCCTGCTTTCAAAAGACAGGCAGATATATCTAGGTCGACTCAGAATCTAACCAGGACCCAGAAAATATATACTTTGTGGGGTCTTAAATGATTATTTCGACATGTTACACACGGAATGACAAAATTAATATACCCCCATCTTTTTGATGGTGGGTATAAAAAATTCTTTGATATTATTCCGAAATTTTCTTTCAATCGGCTACTTTTTAAAATATTTAATTTTTATTTAATGTTTTTTTTCCCGAAATTTTGTGATTAATTTTAATTGTCATTATTTTTTTAAGTTAAAAAAAATTGTAAATTTAGTTTCTTGTTGTTTTTTTTTAAGAAGTCATTGTTTTAAAAAATTTTATGGCAAAGAACATGAGCTTGCAAAATCAAAATCAACAGAAATTGATCGTGATCGGTTCATTATTTCACCTATACTTCATACAACTTTTTTCACCGGAATAGTGGTTTAATGAATGTAAATGTCTGAAATATGTAGTATTATATGTAGTTATAATGATCGTTGTATCAAATTTGTTAACGATCGGTCCATAACTGATCATATTTTTCATGTAGGTTCATGTAGGTTAAACGCGCATATGAATAAGTTGTATATAAGTATAAATCATCAAACACAGTTTCATAACAATTTGTCCATAAATGAACATGGTTCCCGTATAATCCCCATTTCCGAAAAGTTTAATGCGCACCCTAAATTTACTAGTACTTTTTTTTTCAATTTAATTTGTGTTTTGAATATTGGTAAATAGACACTGATATTAAAAGTTGGTACCTTTCATATTGATTTTGTCATTCCGAGTGTAACATATCGAAGGAATCATTTAAGACCCCACAAAGTATATATTTTCTGGGTCCTGGTTGAATTCTGAGTCGATCTAGCTATGTCCGTCCGCCTGTCTGTCCGTCTGTTGAAAGCAGGATAGAGCTCGAACGGGGCGACATATGGAGACGAAATTTGGCACAAATATTTATCTTATATAAGGTTTGTTTGGTATTGAAAATGGGCGAAATCGGTTAATAAAAAAGTTATGGGCTAAAAACTAGAAACACAGGGTGTCCGTGAAATACTTTTCTGCTGATATTTCTTCAATAAAAGCACGTACGCCAACGAAATTTTGTACGTATACTTGGTGGATCGACATAAACTCGGAAACCAAAAATGGGCGTGGTCCGCCCACTTTACTGCCTACTTTGATGGTGGGTATATAGATTCGGCCGGGCCGAATATATTTGCGCTTGTTATAAATTATTTTTTAATTTATTGTTTTTTACCGAAATTTGGTAGTTTTCTGTTTAGAATTGTTTTTGTTTTTTAATTGGTACTTTTTTAAAATAATTTTTTTTTTTTAGAATAAGTACTTTTTAAAATATTTATATTTTTCCCCATTTTCTTGGAAAATTTAAAACTTAAAAAAAAAACATTTTTTTGGTTAAAATTATTACGTTTTTGTCAATTTAATGTTTTTTGAAATTAAATTTTAGCGTCATTGAACTCATTTTCGTTACAGGCATCAAATTCATCCAATATATGGGAAACTGTGAGTCTATAAATGACAAAAAAAAAAATATCTTATCACAATTGTACTTCGGACGCAGTGTCCCTTTTAAGGGTCGTTGCATTGAAAGTCAATATATGCACGTCGCATAACATTTTGTCATAATTTTTTTTACATCAATTGAATCGTTACACCTATTTACAAATAACAACACACAGAAAATTGCAAATATTTTCATAATATTTAATATATTTTAAATTTTCTTATCCAGCTCGAGATCTTTGTTTTTTTCACAAATTAGTTTTCAATATTTTGCATAAAACACAATACATAAATCCCAAAAACTGAAACAAATGAATTAAAATATGTTTTTGCTGATATCCAACGGCATAGCTCACTTATTATTTAAAAATTAAAATTTTTGAAAGTGCTGCAATAGAAAATTCTAGCGTCCCTTATAACGGACTCTGCGCACTAATGAGTTAAAATTTTTTTTAAATTATTTTTTAATTAATTAAAAACTTTTTTAAATTTGGTACTTCTTTTCGTAAATTTAGTTTTTAGAAATAATTTTTTAATTAAATTTTTATGTTAAGAATATTATATTTTGAAAAATTAGTACCATTTTAAAAATAGTTTTTTAATTTTTTGAATAATTGAATATTAAATGGTATTTATTTAATAAAAAGTTAATAATTTTTTAAAGATTAGTACTTTTTAACAAGTTTTTTTTTTTTTTTTTTTTAAATTTTTTAAAATTTGTTTTTTTTATTTATTTATAATTTTTTTTAAATTTTACCTTTTTTTCTATGTTTTTAGTTTTCAAAATTACTCATTTTTGGATTTGGAAAATGTACTTGTTAATTTTAATACTGATATTAAAAATTAGTACCTTTTTGGAAAAGAGTACTTCTTTGAAATTTAGTATTTTTGTTTAAATTGCTTTAATTCATTTTTTCAATATGTAGTTTTCTGTTTAGAATTGTACTTTTTGAAAATTGTTTTTGAATTAAATTTTTTGTTTGGAATTTTTTTTTAATAAAATTTTTTATTTAAAATTGGTACTATTTTAAAAATTGCAAATGTTTTAGACAATTTAGGACTTTTTTATATTTACTTATTTGAATTCTTTAGAAAATTGGTAACTTTTTGAAAACAACATGTTTTTGTTGTACCTTGGTAAAAATATTACCTTTTTTTATCATCGCCACTTTTTTTTTGGAATATTGTTAAATTTTTGAAAATTCACTTTTTGGAAAATGGTATTTTTTTTTAATTGATACTTTTTGTTTTCTATATACATACTTTTTTTGAAATTGATACTTTTTGTACTTTTGAAAAATTGTAAATTGGTACTTCTATTAATTTAGTGTTTTTTTGAAAATTAGTATTTCTTTTGAAATATATTTTTTTTTCATTGAAAATTTTTTCAACAAATTTGGCACTTTTCTATTTAGAAAATTATTTACGGAAAATAGTTTCATTCAGTTTTATCTGAAAATTGTTACTTTACAGACAAATTTTTTTAAATAGTAACTATTTCTTTTGTAAATTACCTTTTAATTTGGAATAGTAGTTTAAAAAGTTGCTCTTTTTTTAGATAAAATTTTTCTACTTTATGGGAATTTTTTTTCAAACAATAACGGCCTAAAAAAATTTAAATAAATATTTTCTTTAACCCAAAACATTTTTCTAACCACCATAATTTTTTTTGCATTATAAATGTTTGATAAAAACAAACAATGCAATTAAAAAACACTTAAATAAAAACTATGTTATTTTTAAATTACCTACAAATCGTTTTAATTTGTTAAAGTGTTTAGAAACACTTATGAAACGATCATCCCTAATAGCGGCAATAAATGTTACAAATTTAGCGAATTATAAAGCAATGATAAGGGCGTTTAGTGAATTTGATGAGAGGTTGTTGGGTTTATATTTTGTGGTGGTGGTATTGGAACTGTTTGTCATGTGAATTGTTTATTTTAATCCTTATTATAAAAAATATTGTAATTATAAGCCGTTAAAGCGTCATAAGATCTGTTTCATCATAGTTTTTATAGCTACAAAGTTTATTTGCTTTATTTTTTTTATTAATAAGGTTTCCTTTTATGTTATTTTTGCGGTTAAATTGATGGTTTAAATTTATTCTTCACCTTGGTTTAAATTTATTTTTCTACTGTTTTTTAATAATATCCTGTTAGATCCTTCAATACTTTATATCCGTTGTACTTTATTTAATACAACTTTTAACAGTAGCAAGTTTACTTAAACGCAAAGGTAAATTTCATTTTTTTAAAAGACCTTAAGTAAATTAAAATTCAATTTGTTTTCTAAAGCCTTGGCCATTGTTTAATGACTGTGGGAATTTTCGTATGTTTAAATATTTGACAACAACAACAAAGAGTATGAATAAGTGACAATAATTTTGTGCATTATTTTGAATAATGGCTAATTTTTCTGTTACTGATATTTTCCCACCCTACTCTTTATTTTTTTTTTGAAGAAGTGAATGCATTATTAAGTATAAACCTCTTAAGTTATATTTAAGAGAGTTTATTTTATGAAAAGTATTGCCAGTTTAAAATTTTTTTGTTTATTAATTTAATCTCATTTTTCTTGTTCTTATTACAGATCCCAGTAGAAAATTTAACAGTAATTTAAGGTAAGTGGGAATATTTTTTTTTCTTATTTTTTCTAATCAAAAGAGAAACAAGTGTTAGTAAAATTAGTTAAGCAAATATGGTGTTTAATAGTAATATTTATAAAAAAAAAATATAAACTTTTATATTATAAATATTCTTTTATAGAAAATTTTTGATAAATTTTCTTTTATAGAAAATTTTTGATAAATTTTCTTTTATAGAAAATGTTTGGTAAATTTTCTTTTATAGAAAATTTTTGGTAAATTTTCTTTTATAGAAAATTTTTGATAAATTTTGTTAATGAAAAATTTCGTTAAATTTTTTTATAGGAAATTTTCGTTAAATATTTTTATAGAAAAATTTCGTTAAATATTCTTTTCATCTTTAACGGAAAATTTCGTTAAATTTTCTTTTTAAAATAGTTTTTTTTTTAATTCTTTTTTTAAAATAAATTTCCTTTTTTTAGAAAATGTGTTAAATTTCCTATGATTTACCTCATTTTACTATATAAAATTTAAGAGAAAATGTAACTGTTGCTCTTAATTTACTATGTCTTTCTCTTTTTTTTTTGGTTCTATTAGATACTTTTAGTTTAATGTATCTATCTGTGTTTAAATATCTTATCTATATTCTTTTGTTTACTAAAATCAAAGTTGTCTCCATATGACACACGGTTAAACAAATGTACGTACATGCAAGCAGTTGTGATCAAAGATATAGCACTCAGATTTGGTAATTGCCTGATCAGTAGTAAGAAATAATTTGTATGCCAGTTTTAGAAATGAAATAGTTATTAAATTAGTGGGATTTTAAATTATTTCAATTTGTTTTATAAAGATTTTACTTTTATTATTAATAAATTCTTAGTTATAATTTTTTGCCATTAAATTTCTGCGAACCTTCCCTTCTAGCTGCTTATTCTTTGGCTTTGACTCGCTCATTTAATTCTCCTTACATTTTTTTAGTTTATGGCTCTCAAGTCTCTTAATAATATGCTAATTACTTTTTAAAAGGAAGTAAAGTTTTTTTTATTAAAAAAATCCTAAAAATAAATTTTAAAAATGGAATAATTATGCCAAATGCTTCAAATTTATAAATACCTGTATAAATATCACATTTTTTGTTTAAATTAAAGATATTAAAGTAAACAAAATTTGTTAAAGTATCTACCTGGCAGAGAGTCAAACTATACCAAACCTAAAGAGAGAATTTTGGCTGATATTGTATTAAATTATAAAGAGTAAATAAAGTATTTATTTAGAACTCTTAAATCTATTTATTTGTTGAAACTTTGTTCTAAAAAAGAGTTATTATGGCGACCTTGTGTATTATATATTTGGAAAATTACTTAAATGGAATTTTAAAATATTATTGTTAATAATTTGTATTTTTTAATGTATAAACTTTTTTATTAAGATTTGTAAAGTTAAATATAATAAATCTTTAGGTATTTTTTTTAAATGAATAACTTCTTTATCTCATCTTAGAACTGCACACGTTTCATGGCTTGTCAGATTATTATATTTTATTATTAAACAAACTATCTAGATACAATATACAAAGCCCTCTTACTCTTTCAACAATTGCAATTATCATAATATGTGTGTGTGTGTTTTTTTAGTATCTGTGTATTATTATGAGTAAGATTTAAAAAAGATTTAAGAGAGAAATTAAGAGTATGGATAGCATATAGTTAGGTAGTTTTATTAAGGTAGTTGGTTGGTGGTGTTTGTATCTTTAACACATTTGTGTATGTGAATTGTATTTATGTAGCTGAATTTTTGTATTGTTGTTTTCCTTTAAACCCAACAACAGCTGTCTGTATGGCTTTTTATTATTTGTTATAATATTTTTCAATGTGTAACCGTCCACTTTTGCCAACGACAGTACAGTAGAGTTATTTCAACCGCTGAAACGTAAAGGACGTGAGCAGACGTCGTCTTAACCGAGAGGGTTTTCAACTCGCTAACGCTTGACATACCGCCGTGTATTCTTAGGGATTATCTATAGACTGTAACTAACTAAATATTCGTTCATATATACAGTTTTAAACAACAATTTAGGTGTTTCGTGTTATTATTATTATTTTTTTCAATAGCGGGTTTAGATTAGATTTTTTTCGGTTTTAACATAGAATACAATTTCAACGTGTTAATGTATTGATTATTTTTAATTAAATTTTTATAACGATTTTTTTTTTATTAAAGTTTTGCAATAGTGTGGGTTTACAAAAAAAAAGTGATTTTTAAAGTGTTATACAAAAATAAACTCTAAATAAATAAACCAGAAAACTCGGATTACTATATATAATATATAGAAATAAAACAGAGGATTACTCACCGATGGAATAAAATTTAAATCTAATGGATATTCTCATTCAAGTATTAAATTGTTAACAAAAATTATATATAAAAAACAACATTAACAGAATTATTAAAAATAAAAAATAAATGATAATAATAATCCATAATAACAAAAATATCTTTATAATAACAGAGAATAATATACAATAATAACAATTATTAAATAAAAAAATTATTAACTGAGCAATCATTTAACTACACCACAAATAAATCCAGCAGTTAATCATCTAACCAACCTTAAATTTGGATTTAAATGGTAAATTATAAACACAATTGCAATAATAATATTAAAAAAATTAATTCTACCTTAAATTTGTACAAACGAATGTATTGATCAAAGCAAAAATTCATAATAAATTTCAAAACCATAATGAATTTTGTAAAAAAAGTTTAATACGCGTTTTTCATCGATTTTTGTTTTATTTTATCTTTATTTGTGTCTGTGTTTTTTTCGTACATATTTTTTTGAAATACTCGTACTCTTAGATAAATATTTATACGCTACAAAATAACAAAAAAAAAAAAAGCTAAATTAAAAAAAGTAAACTAAGCGAGTATTTAAAAGTTGTCTTATATGCAATACTGGGGTTTTGTCTTTCTTTTATTTATTTTTCTTTTTGAAAAAAAAAAAAAATAAAACAAGTTTTGAATTCATTGGAATTTTATATATTTTTCTTGTTTATATTGGATATAGGGTAGGGGTAATAGAGATTTCTTAATGAGAGACCAAGTGAGCAAAGGATTTAAGAAAACAAACAATTTTTACAAATCTTTACCAAGGAAACAGTTTTGGATCGAGAGATAGACAGGCAGACAGAAAGACAGACAGAGAGATAGATAGATAGATAGATAGATAGATAGATAGATAGATAAATTAGTAAATAGATGGATAGATTGATAGATGAATTGATAGACAGACAGATATATGAATTTGTATGTGGATGTATAGATTCATAAATGACTAAATAGATAGACATATGGATAGATAATAAATATATAGATATATTCATATAGACCTTTTTAATATACATTTCTAAATCAGCTGATAAGCCAGATAAACTTTTCCAAAATTATTAAGTTCAACTCAAATAGAATGGCAGTAATAAAAAAAGCTTTTTATATTGAACAAATTTTTATGTTGATTTAAATTTTAAAACTTTGGGAACTAATTTTAAAAATATTTGCAAAAATCTTAATCCGCTACCAGATATAGATAAATTCTATTAAATTTTTAGTGCAAATAAAAGAGAAAAAAATGAAAAAAGTTCTGTATATTTAGCAGCTGTTAGTGAACAATTCAGTAATGTGTTAAAATCAAAATTTTCCTAGACAATATTAGCTTTTAAAAGTTTTATAATAAATCATTATAAACCTTATTTTGGCGAAAAAACGCTATTAAAAATCATCTGAATCGAATTAATATTAACAAAGTTTTCTTTATTGAAGCCAATCGTTCAGGTCAAAAAACTTTTTAATTTAGATTTCTAAATCAGTTGATAAACATTCCCAAAATTAGTAATTTAAAATAAGATAGAATCCCAGACAATAAAAATTAGCTCTACAAATGAAATATTTTTTTTTTTTTTTTTTATCATAATATCAAAATTAAAAATTTTAAAAAGTCCTGCAAAAGTCTGCAATTGTTATTCAGCTGTATGTTGAAATCAAATTTTCTTTGAAAATGTTAAGCTTTTAAATATTTATAACAAGTTATTTAAAACCTTATATTGATGAAAATAACGCTATTGAAAATCAAATAAATCGAATTAATATTAGACAAGTTTTCATCATTTAAGTCCATCCTCAGTATTACATCAGCAGACATTAGTACAAATTTAAAATATAAGTGCAAGTGATAGAAAATTGTTTAAACGATATTGTTAGACTATATCATCAGACAGAGATGAAAATAGTTAGATCAACATCATCTAGTTCATAGTATAAAAAATTAATTTAACGGGCAATTAAAGACTAAAAAAAGATTAAAAGACAAATTGTATAGCATTTTAGACAAATCTTACTAAATTCTAGTCTTAAAGCTTCAAATCTTTTGTTTATATTTTTGAAATGGTCCTTCGCACTGGATGTTTGGCTTTTTTGTAGAAAATATCCACATCAAACAGCCTTAAATTAATATTTTATTTTTTTTAACATCATTTTAGTTAATTAGGACTTTAAATTTTGTATTTATCTTCATTTCTTTTTAGCTAATTGATCCTTCGCACTTGATTTTAGAAAACTAACAATTGATCACTTTTTTTTGATAAAATATATAGATTTTTTTAAGTAATTGCTTACAGTTTTATAATCGAAAATAAAGATTCAAAATCATATAAAATCATTAAATAGAATATTATTTATATTTTCTCAAAAACTATTATTACAAAATGGTCCTTCGCACTGGATTTTGTTGGAATAGAACACTTAAATTTAAATTTTTTTAAATTTAAAAGCTACAAATTTCTGAAATGTCAATATGTTGCTAAAGAATTTACTTTTTCTCTTACCTCTTAATATTTCTTTTCCCCAACTCTGTTTTGGATTCAAAGAAAAAAACTGCATTTTAATGCTGGCGCGGCTGCTGCTGCGACTTTAATTTTGTTTTTCTGTCTTCTGGTACAAAAAAGTGGTTAAAGCTTTTTATTTTTTTCTTTACTAGTATTTAATTTATTTATTTCTTTTTATTTATTTTTTCTTTTGGATCTGTTAAAAAGGAAAATGAAAGCTGTCTTTTTTTTCTTACATTCCAAAAACTACCTTAAAAAAAAAAAAAACACTCAATAATTTATAAAGTTTTAGGTCACTTAATTTTGAGTCATCATCATGTTTTCTTGTTAAAATGTAATACGACAATTTCATGCATTTTATGCTTGTTTTAAGTTTAATTAAATTCATAGTAGAATTAAAGCTAAAAAGAATTCTAACTCTTGGTTCTCATTTTTTTAAGGCTAAAAATAAAACTTTTTGCCAATTCTTTGTTTGTTAAATTATTGAGCTTATGTTTAAGTTTTTGTATTGTTGTTGTTGTATAACAATTAATTACAACACGTACAAATAACAAATACCAATAAATAATACACTGCAAAATATAAAAAGAGTACAAAACAGAAAGAATTTAATACAATAAAACAACTGGGTATTGAAACCTTGCAATTTCAAGTCAAAGTTCTCATTAACACACATGGCTTTAACTTACACACACTTACAAATATATTTACTAAACAATAATAAACTATACTCTTGTATATGTTAACATGTTATGTTTTGTTGTTAGTTTAACTGACTAACTAAATGTTAGTATGACTGTCTTTCCATCCATCTGTCCGTCCGTCTGTCTGCCTGTTTACTTTTATTTGTTGTTTCTGTGTAAAAACATTATAAACTGCATAATTATGAGTTTATTGCTGCTGACGTATCTTTAAGCTAGAGTTAATATAGGGTTTTTTTTGTCGATTTCTATTGCTATTAGTCATAACCATTAATTTTAGCAGCATCGTTAAGGTTTAAACTAATATTTACCTGAGATTTTTTTCTTTTTTAATTTTTAAAATAGTTTTGCTCATAAACTTGTTTTAATTTTAGAAAACAAGTGATTTTAGTAGATGATTTAATAGGAACATTTTCTTTTTAAAAAGGTTTGAGTTTGTAGAGAATAATGGTCACCTTTTGTTTAAGTTTTAAATAAAAGTGGTTTTAATCTCTAGAAAACCTGAAAGAATCAGCTAAAGTAGAAGAAGTAAAAAATGTTAAAAATAAAATATATTTCAAATCTTTTTCTTTATAAAATTGTAAGAGAACTAACAAATACAGCTGCACTAAAATAAATGCAGCTAAAAAAAGATCATAACAATATAAATGTAAAAGGCAGAGATGGATATTGCTTACAGAGAATTATATTTTTCAAACAAACATTTTTTATTATGGGTTATTGAAAATCCTAAATTTGAAATATTTTATTTCTATTGACGTTATTTTTTTGTGGTGAAGAATTTATTTTTAAACTTTATTTTATAAAGAAAAATTTTCTAAAATATTTTTCAGGACAATTTAATTATTTCATGGTGCTTTTTCTTGATTTTTTTAATTTTACATAAATATTTATTTTTTTATTTTCTGAACTCCCATCCCTGTTTTCAGCTGTATGTATCTCTCCCTGTAATCAGATATAAAAATATTTTGTTAAATTCATCGTTATAAATAAAAAAGGCAGCCAAAGACAAACAATAAATACAAAACCTGTTTTTCCCATTTAGTTGTTAAATAAAATGAAAATAAAAAAAGAACTTTCAGAGTCTGGGCTGCTGCTTTAACTTAAACTTTAAAATTCAACATTAATTTCAAACTTCAACTTGCTGTTAAAAAACCCTTAACTTTGCTGCATCATAGAAAAAAAGAAAAACATTTATATTTTATTCTTTGTTCACATGTTTATGTGTCTAAATGGTCCATCTATCTATAAAGAGTTTTAAAGTTTGCCTTTAAGATGACGCCAATTGTAGTTTGTAGTTTCTTTCTCTATTTGCCCCCATTGAATGTTTGTTCAAATGTTCGCTTAATTTGTTTGCCATTTTTCCATTTATTGTGTTTTGCAAACAGGCAGAAGTTTAGTTTTTAAGTAGCTTCAAGTTTTTCTTTTTTTTTTGTTTTAAAAAGTCATCGCCTTTGTTGAAGTCCAGCTTACCAAGTAGACATTAGTTCCAGTTTTAAAATACAAGTGCAAGTGATATAAAATTGTTTAATACGTTATCGTCAACATCATCAGCCAGGCAGGGAGTAGGGAGTCAGACAGGCAACAAGTTAGTTAGATCAACAATACTATCTTGTTCATAGTTATAGTAAATTGATGTAACTAGCAATTGAAGTTTTTTCTTGTAGGAAAAAAATTAAGGCTGCTTTTTTCTTTGTTTTAAATAAAAGAAAGATTAAAATTTTGAAATTAATTCTAAAGGTCTTTACAAACGTTTTGCTGAAATTCAGAACTCGAAGTTTCAGTTATTTTTGTTTATATTTTGAAATGGTCCTTCGCACTGGATGTTTAGATTTTTTATAGGAAGTTTTGAAACCAACTAGATTTAAATAATGGTCTTCCTTTATTTTCTTTTTACACCATTTTATTTAATTAGGTTTCTCAATATTTTATTTATATTTCTTTGATTTAAATTTATCAGCTTTTTTTCTAAATGGTCCTTCGCACTGGATTTTAGAACTCAGACAATTATACTAATATTTTAGAAAGATAGTTAAAAAAATAGTTTAAAGTTGCTCACATCTTGTTTTAAATAAAATAATAATTTTACAATTTAAAACAGTTCAAACCTCTACAGTTTTTTATATTTTTGAAATGGTCCTTCGCACTGGATGTTTACCATTTCTTATAGGAAATTTTCATCAAATATCTTTAAGTAATACTTTTATTTCCTTTTAAAATATTTCTATACTTACCCCCTGTTTTTATAAAACGAACGAAAAATTCGTTTCGTCAAAATGTAAGGAAAACAACAAATAAATTTCAAATTTATTTGTTGTTTTCAATATAAATTGTCGAAACGAATTTTTCGTTCGTTTTATAAAAACAGGGGGTTAATTTACTTTTTTAAATTATCTAATAATATAGATTAATAGTTGACATAATCAACTAAATATCTAAACCTTATATCCCTTTAAAAAATTTACATACAAATTATATTTTAAATTATTTTAAAAGTTGTAAATTTATTTCTTTTCTTTTAATTTTTTACCGTTAAAGGGTTAAAATGGTCCTTCGTACTTGGTTTTTTGTTAAAAAAAATATGTCAACTTTTAAAGGTTTTATATTTACGTTTTTAAAAACCTAAAATATTATTAAAAATAAGAAAATTTGAGCTGAAAAATGTCCTGTAATTTTTTCTTAAATTTTTTATTTTAAAATGGTTCTTCATACTGGATAATTGGCTCTTTATATTTACTATATAAAAACCTTATGAAGTAAATATTTGTTTCTTTTTTTTTATATATTTCTTTATTTATTTTTTTTTTGTTACAAATCTATTAACCTTTTCCCTAAAGGGTCCTTCGCACTTGATATTTACTTTATAAACATTTATAAACTAAAAGAAGGCCTATGAAATTCATAATTTTTTTTTTTGGTCTGTGTTATGATAATAATCTTCAAAAAAATACTTGTTGATTTTCTGTTTTTTTCTAGTAGTTGAATTTATTTACTTACTATATAATAAACATTTGGCCAAAAACACAAGCCAAAAGGTTAGTTGTTGTACAAATTTGTTGGGAAAACAACAACAATACTAAACAAGAGCTCACAATCTTTGTGGTCTTAACCTCAATTTTGGTTAAAAAAAAAATTTTATTTAGTATTGTTGCAAATATAATATAACTCTTGTTTACATTTTTTTTGGAAATTTTGTTGTAGGCAAAAAATAAATAATAGTTTTTGTTGTTGTTTTTTATAAATACGTATGTAAAAAGATTAAAGTTTGTGGTTAGTACTTGCCTGCCTGCCAGCAAAAATTATTTAAAAAAACGTGCTTAAATATAATTGAAATAAATACGAGTAGTTTTTTTGGCTAATGGAAAGGGATGTTGAAAACTAGATAAAAATATATTTTATTTTATAATAAAATCACAGGAAAGTAATAGAATTTAGTGTTAAGTGAAAGGTAACAATAAAGGTATTCAGAGAAATTAGAAAAAAAGACTTAAAAGAAATGAAAATTATTACTATTACTTTTAATAAGGAAAATGGTCCTTCGCACCTTAAGCATTTTAATATGGCAATACTACCACAGCTTCTTATAAGCATAATTATAAGATGAGAAGAGAGATAATAAAGCTTTAGTGTGGCCACTATTTGAAAACATTTAAACTCATTTTTAGTTTTACTTAATTCAATTCTAATTTAAAAACTATTAATTTTGAACATTAAATTCTAGGCAAATGTCATTTTTAAAAATGTCTTTCATTTGTAAATCGTTCATATTAAAATTATATTTTTTTTCTACAGTTTGTTTTTTGTTTTAATAAAAAATTAAAATGACAATTAGAGCATAGTAACGTATTGTGGCTATGCTTCAGTGAAATTTTTAATCCATAAATTTAAACACAATTATCTAAATTAAATATTATTTTTTTTCATAAATTAATTAAAATTATCATAAATTTTCCCTAAGAACATAAATAAATTTAACTAAAAAGTTTTTATTTTAATTTTTTTTTTAAATTAATTCTTTAATAAATTAAATAATCTACATCTCAAATAATGCCACACTTTTTACGTAAGCTTTTTGCAAGATCTTTTATTAACCAAAAAAAAAAAAATGTTTAAATAATATTTTTGTTTTAATAACAATTACTGTTATCTCAGAGATCTCTTAAATTTCCAGCTGTCATAAATATTTGCCTTTAAAAAAAGTATTAGACATTAAATTACAGAAAAATAGCAAAAACGATATATTTTGCGCTTATTTGCTAAAATGTCATGTTAAATATGCCACAACTTGACATTTTTTGCTTAAATATTTTGTTTCATTAAAAAAAAAGATAATATTGTTTTGCTTGAAAATATATATAATAAATAACCAGCAAAAGAAAAAAAAAAAAAAAAAAATACTGATTAGAAAGGTAAATATTTTTATTTCCATTAATGAATAATGTTTGATGTCATGGTGAGAGAAGGGGTTAAGAAAATTTATTAAGTTTTTTTTTTTTTTTTTTTCTATTGCTCTTTAGTTTACGTGCTAGAGAATTATATAGATTTTCGTAGAAAACAAAAAAAGAGTTAATGTAATCAATCTGTGTAACATATAAATAAGAAATCTAATAGAATCTAATAAAGCAAAAAAGAGTTAAGTTGTTTTAACTTTTGTTGTTTAATAAAAAAAAAAAAAAAAAATGAAAAGTTTTTATCTGAAAAAACCAAATGTTGTTTTCTTTTTGAATATTAATTCTTAATAAATGTTAAAGAAAAGATTATCGAAAAAAATAAATCTTAAAAAAGAATTAATTTATAAAGAATTATTTTGTGTAAGTTTTTATGAAGGTAAAGCAAAATTTTAATAAGAAAATATTAAAATCGTTTATAGGATACTTTTAAAGCAAAGAGATCTGTTTGAGATAAAAAGCTTTTAATTCAAGTTTTTTTTTGAAATACAAAACATTTATGGAATAAATTATTTTTTCTTTGTTAAATAGAAGTTAAATGTTATGTTTTATACTAAATATTTAATGGTGAATATACTTTTTATTGCAATACCTTATTTTTGGTATAGCCAATACATTGCCAACGTTTTTAAAACACTTTAAAATACAAATTTGAGACATATTAATGAAGAGTTACTTTTTACACTTACTTAAATCCTTATAAAGACCTGAGTCAAAAGCTCAATACGGATTTTATAATGACCTGTTTTTGGACAGTAATTTAAACTTTAAAAAGTCCTTTAAAAGACTGTAATTAACTAAAATTATACCTTAAAAGAGGCTTTATAAAGTATTTAAATTGAAGCACAAATGGGATTGATTGGAGTTCATAGATTTGACTCTTAATTGGAACTTTATAAAGACCTAAAATTGAACTGTAAAACCCCCTACAGTTGACTTTTAATAAGATCCATGTAGAGACTTACAGATGACTCTTTTTCGACTTAATAAAGTTTTATGACAGAAATTTAAACGGTCTAGGATAAAAGCTTAATTGTTTCTTTATAAAGATCTATTTTATACTCAAATTCGGTTCTATATAAGCCCTTAATTGATGCCTAAATGACCTTTATAAGCATAAGGTTATAGTACAATTAGGACTGTATAAATATCTGCTTCTGAGTCTTAAGTCGTAGTTATAGAGAACTACTTTTAGTTACTTTACTTTATACTGGACTTTATAAAGACAAAACGACCTACTCTTTAAACATTAAAAAGTCTTACATTGGACTGTTTATTCGAATTTTATCATTAACAAAATTTAGAGCTTTATAGAGACTTTGAAAAGGCCTTGGATTAAAGTCGAATTATGACTATAAATTCTTACATTTGGCTTCTCGACCTTTATAAGAATTGTTTTTAATTCCAAGTTGAGACTTTATAAAGCTATAAGAATGAACTTTTATTACGACTTTTTTAAGAACTTCATTGAGACTTTATAAAATTTTAGATTGATGTTCAAATGGGACTTTATAATGATCTACATTAGACTTAATGTTAGCTCTTTAACCTTTTACCTTCCTTTACCCGCGCCAAAAACAGTGACACATATACCGGCTCCGGTCTGACAGTGCAATTGACGTTTTGAGTGCAAAAAAGGTTCTTCGCATAGAAGTCTAGTTTTGAAGGAATCATAAAGCTTTCTGTGATACCATTTCACTGATGTTTTTTATTGTTTTGGTTATAGGAAGGTCTAAGAATGAACTTTTATTGCTTCTTTATTTACATCTACATTTGTATCCCCATTGGGACTTAATAAAGACTTTAGATTGATGATCAAATGCAATTTTATAATAACCTACATTTGACTCAAAGTTGACTCTTTAACCTTCCTATACCCGCGTCAAAAACAGTAACACATATACCGGCGCCGGTCTGACAGTGCAGTTGGCGTTTTGAGTGCAAAATAGTGTCTTCACACAGAAGTCTAGTTTTTAAGGAATCATTAGTCCTTTTTAAGCTGTTCAATCTTTCATAATTGCACTTTAATTAAGACATAGTAAAGATCTTAGTATGAACAACATTGAGACCTTTTAAAGACTTACATTGCTCTTATTAAATGATCTTTATTCTATCTATTTTATATAGACTTTATATTGAAACATAATTCGGATCATAAAAAGGCCTAAGTACAAAGTCATGTTAGGACTTTATAAACTTTTAAATTTGACTTCAAATTGGTTCATTATAAAATCATATATGTATTTAGCCTAAATAGGATTTTATGAAGTACTCTATTTCACTTCTAAGAGTGAAAGACTTAAAGACCTAAGATATAAGCTTAATTAAGTCTTATTTTTAAATTATAATTTAAAAAGCCTTGTGACTTTATATAGATTTACAATTGTGGATTAATTAGATTAAGATTTACTACTAAAAACATGAAAGTTGTTTATGTCTTTTAAAAATTGTAAGATTTTGCCTTAAATTATAAGCTCAATTAACACACTACCTTACATTTGGTATAACCAGCGCTTTGCCAAGGCTTTTAAAGTGTTTCAAACACGTTTTGTTTCAAATATAGTTCCTTTTAAATCCATATTTAGTATTTTTCTTACAGTATATTATGGCTAACATATTGATTACTATTTAAATTAAATAATTTATAGTTTTTATTTAATTTTGTTTCTAGCATTTTCTTTTTATAATTATTTGTGTTTATTAACCCTTTCGTTCCACTGTTGTTTTAGTTGTTTATTTTTTTTATTTTAGTTTAGGCGTTAGTTTTTTTGTTTTTTTATTATCTTGAGTAATATTTCAACTTCAACATTCTTTATTATTTTTTTTTTAATTTTTATGTTAATTATTGATTTCTTGGCTTAAAGAAAGAATTTAGCTACAAACTAGCCATAGAAAATGAAAAAAAAAACCTGTTGCTATTTAATGTTTTTTTGCGTTATGCATACATAATTTTTTATATTCTAAGACACTTACAATAAAATCAATATTCTAAGAATTTGTTTATGTAAGACTTACATATAAGAAAAGAAGCAGAAAAAACTACCATTAATTTTAAACAAAATAACTAATTTAAATATTTATCAAAATAGCTTTCACATCAATAAATTTGATGACTAAAAAAAACGAAAATGAAATTCCGTCATAGTTTTACTAAAAAATTAAAGCTTATAAATATTTATGATCAAATTTAAATTAAAATTGTTTTCAAAAAAATTAAAAATGTAAACAAACCAAAAAAAAATCAAAAACTCAGCTGATATTTTTGTTTAAAAAATATTACAAAGAAAATTTTAAAATCCTTAAATAAAGCGGCATGTGCTTCATGTTTATGTAAGTTATTATTTTCATTTACTCCTGTACTTCTTCGTTTTTTTTTTAATTTTTAAATTTAATGACAGATGTTTGTTTCCTTTCTTTGTCCAAAATAAGAAATTTTTAAAGAAAAACAAAAAATTATGCTTTGTTTTGTTTTTATTATTGACACTCACATTATGGTTTAGGTTCTTTTTTTGAAAACAACATTTCCTTTTTCTACTGCTGCTGCTCTTTCTTTCTCTTTAAAGTGTTTCCTTAGAGATGTTTGTCTGTGTATTACAATAAAAAAAAAAAAAAAAAAAAAACTACCTGAAATGACAGGATATGAATATAATGCAGTTAG
The DNA here is from genome assembly GCA_951394005.1 of Protophormia terraenovae. Classification (NCBI taxonomy): domain Eukaryota; kingdom Metazoa; phylum Arthropoda; class Insecta; order Diptera; family Calliphoridae; genus Protophormia; species Protophormia terraenovae. The sequence goes on along the minus strand of OX596074.1, from coordinate 2,809,845 downwards.
GCGAACTAAAATGAGACAAAAAGTCTTGTATAAAAAAGAGATAGATGATAATAAAACTATTTCTATGGTACGTGTTATAAATGCATATGGTTTTTGAAAAAAAATAAAATAATGTAAAAAAGAATTTCATTTCATTTAAGCAGCAGATGTTCCTAAAACCAGCAAGTAGAGTAACAAAACATGACAATAGTAAAACATATAGATTTAAGAAATACACTGATAAAAATAAAGGATAATAAATGTGGTTTAAATGCAGATTTTAAAAATCTTGTAAAAATTAAATTTTAATAAATAATTCTTAATTTATAAAATGAATTTAAAAAGGACTTTTAAAGGACCCTTAAATGAAAATCCAGATTTGATCTATATTTGATTCTAAATCTTTATTTATTTTTTTAAAGATCTTGTAGCTAAAAAATTTAACTTGAAGCTCAATTACGATTTTTTTAAATTAAAATTTTTAAATTACGATTTTTTTTTTAAATTAGGCCTTAATGAAGTTCTTATAAAGTCTCGTTAAGTACTTTATAAATAAGACTTTATAAATATATATATAACTTTGATTCTTAATTGGAACTTTAAAAAGCATCTGATATTAAAGCTTAATTGATACTTTACAATTACTTGTGATTAGAGCTTAATAGCGACTTGCTAAAAGCTTTAAATTTAAGCTCAATAAGGATTTTCTTTAAATCTTATATTTGACTCTCAATAAGAACCTTATAAAAATTTAACATTGTGTCTCATTTAGGACTTTATAAATACCCCGACTTCAAGCTTTGTTGGGACTTCAAGACATAATTAATTTTTAATCAGAAATTTACTTTACAAATATGTACTTATGATTTGGATTAAATTTTAAGCTTTTACAAACTTTAAATTTAAATTGGAATTTTCTTAAAATTTTATATTTGACTCTCAATTAGGACTTAAAAAAAATCTAAAATTGAGTCGCAGTTAGGACTTTATAAAGACCTCGTTTTGAATCTTTATTGGAACTTTATAAGAATATAAATTTGGTTCTTAATCGGTACTAAGAAAAGTTTAAAATGAGAGCTTAAATGGGACCTGGTTAAGACCCTAATTAGAAGTTCAATTGGGATTTCACAAAGTCTTAGATTTATGTATTAATTGAAAGTTTATAAAGATGTAAGTTGTAGGTTTTTTTAAGACTTTAGATATGTCAAGGTTATAAACTCATTTTAGGTTTTATAAAATTCCAAATTTTACTCTTTATTGGTACTTTATAAAATCCTTATATTGACGCTCAAATGGGACCTTATAAAGATATAAAGTTGACCCTTTTTGACGCTTGAATGAGGCTTTATAAAGATATACAGTTGACTCTTGTTTTGTATTTTCTATAAAGTTAAGACTGAGGCTTATTATACAGATCTTAGATTAATGCTTAAATTGGATTTTACAAAGACATACAGTTGATCTTAGATTGATGATCAAATTGAACTTTGTAAAGACATACAATTGACTCTTTTTGACTTTTACAGTTGACTCTTTTTGACGCTCGAATGAGACTTAAAAAAGACATACGATTGACCCCTTTTCTGTACTTTCTAAACCTGAGTCTTGTTAAGAGCTTTGTAAACACTTTAAAATAAAGCTCAATTCAAACTTTATAAAGATCTTAGATTGATGCTCAAATTGAGCTTTCTAAAGTCCCCAATTGCAACTTTATTAAAACCTAAAATTTAAGCTCAATTGGGATTCTTAATTAGTCTTTCATAAAAATCTATATTGCACTATTATATGCGATTTCAAAAATTCTTAATAATTAGGCTCATTCCGATTCTTAGTTGATATTTTATAAAGAGAGTTAGAAAATTAATGGCGACTTTATAAAGATTTATATTGGATTTTCATAAAGCCTCAATTGGGACTTTTTAAACACCTACAATTGTCTTTTAATAACAATTTCATTAAGATTGTAGTTTGGAGTTAAATTTAGATTAATAAAGATTTATATTTGACTAAAAATTGTTTTTTTTTTTTTTATAAAATCCGACATTTGATCCTTAATAGGGACTTTATGAAGACTTTAAACTGATGATCAATTGGGCTTTATATTAACTTTCTTTTGGCTCTTAATTGGTACTTTATTCAGATTTACAATTGGGACTATATAATGATTTATTTTGGCTTTTTTAAAAAGTCTCAATTTGGACTTTGGAGTTTAATTTAATAAAGATTTAAATTTGACTCAAAATTGTGTTTTTTATAAACTACAACATTTGATCTTTAATAGAGGTTTTATGAAAACTTTAGATTAAATATGAATATTAACTTCCTTTTTGGCTCTTAATTGGGACTTTATTCAGATTTATAATTGAAACTTTATACAAATTTGTATTTGACTCAAAATTGGCTTTTTACAAATTCCGTACTTTACCTCAGCTTGGAGCTTAATTTGGAATTTATTATGGCTTACATTTGACTGTTATTTGGTTAATTATAAAAACTTAATATTGAATCATAATTACGGCTCTTAAAATATCTTAGATTGAAGTTTAATTGTGACTTTATAAATCCCTTATTTTGTATTTTATATCCCTAAATTTATGCCTTATAAAGGCCTAGAATTGAGGCTCAATTTCCACTTAATTAATGTTCATCTGCACAAAAAGAAAGAAAGTCTTGCTTATTTAACAACTTTTTAATCCCAAATGATTTTAATTTTTGTTCTTCATAATTTTTTTCTGATTTCTTCTTGACAGCTGTCCTTTAACTAATAACTATTCATGCTAATGTCCTATTTTCTTCATTTGCAAAAATTCCCATAGAATCTTCTATTACATACCTTAACTAGGATTCTTAGCTTAAGCTAATAATTATAAATTCCAATAGCATAGAAACGAAAGTAAGAAAGAAACCCCATAATTAAAATTATGCACAAATAATCAAAATAACACCCTAAATACCAACAAAATGCAAGTAGTAACAAGGACACGATAAAATGCACCCTAGAATAAAAGGAAAATACTCACTGCTACAACAACTACAATACAAAAACAAATCCTAGTAACAACAATTTGTAGACAAAAGGTGTCGATCGCTACAGAGTAAGAAATTCTTAGGGTGCTCTTCTTTTATTTTCTTCTTCTTTAAAATGCTGGAATAAAAAAAAGCGTGTGAAATATTTAGGGTAAAAGGAAATTACAAGAAATAACTTACCTAACTTAACAGCTATGGCTATTATTTATAAAAGGAATCTTTAAGAAATTGTTAAAGATTTTAATAATGAGAAAAATAAAAAGGATTTAAAAAATAAAATAGAAGATTTGGTTCCTTTAAGATGAGATTCTTTTTAAATAATAAAAATAAATTTAACCCTTTATTTAGTAGCTTTAAAATATTGCATTATGAATAATGGGAAAACTAGCCAAATTATTTTTTATGAAATTAGCCAAATTTAGATTATATTTTTTTTTAGTTTTATTAACAAGTACTTTAGAAATAAAGCTCTAATTCCCACACAAAAACTTTAAGTACTTTTTAAATAACTTTTTTGTTTTTATGTTCGTTTTAATATCAAAATATATAACTTACTTTTTATGATAATTTTTGTATTTTTTTTTTTGTTTTACCTTAAGTAGCTAAATAATAATTCCCACTATAGAAATAATTTATAGAAATTACACAGGATGTCAAGTTTTAAATTTGTTCCCACACTTTATTTTTCTTTTTCTGTTTTATTAAACAGTTCATGTTTTTTTTTTAATACTGATAAATTCAAACATTTATTATTTTATAACTACCAACAAAATTAAAAATTCCTTTACATCCTTATTTACTAACATATACCACCACAAAATGAAAATTAAAAATATAAACGACTTTCAAACTTTCGTCCACTACTTTACTTACTTTAGAAGAACTTATAGGTGTGTGAACTAAATTTTGTTTGTATGTATGTGTGCTTGTTGTATGTTTGCTTGAGTATGAAATTATTCATTATCCTTTATAAGCGTTTTAAATATATATTATTTTCTTTTATATTTTTATATATTTTTTTTTTTTAAATAGTGGTGGTTTGTTTAAATGTCGTCTAGTTTTTTTTTGCTGGTTTTTGAATGCAAAGAGGGGGGAGTTTTGTTGAAACTGTCAAGTTTTTTTATTTTTAAATAAACGTGAGAATTTTTTATTATTACTTGTTTAAGTTTATTTTAAAATCTTAAATTTTAATAAAGAAATTAAAGTTTTAGTAATTGAAACTTATTGGGAAGACCTGCAATTGTTTCCGGTTTGCTAGCTAATGAAAGCATTGGATTAAAGCTTTAAGCTTAGTAAACATAAATATATTAATAAAAATTTGGTTTTTAAAATCTACTAAAGTTGACTTTTATTTGGGACTTTATATTGAAGTTTAAACGGGGCATTTTAAACATCAGCATTTAACTCTTTATTGCAACTTTTTAAGTTTTATATTTGACTTTTTATTACAGCATTATAAAGATTTTTAATGAAAGCTTAATTTAAACTTTATAAAGATCCTTATAAACTCCGTTATTTGACTCTTATTTGAGACTATTATTACGTATTACCATTTACTCGCAATTAAAAATATTGCGATATGAAAATTTTGTTGTATAAACAGTGAGTTAGTACTACGAGTATATTTGTAAGTTAGTAACTCACGAAAAATAATCGTGATTAGTGAAGCTAATTTGAAATAAAACGTACAGCGTTGCCATTTTCCTTTACATTCATAGTTAAATTTTTCCCATCTGGCACGACAAATAATTTTTGTGCAATTTGCGTATAAACAGTGAATTATTTATTTGCAAGTTATTTTTATTTGCAATAATCGCGCTTATAAACGTAATATATATACAGATCTTGGACTTGAAGATCAATAGTTATCTACATTTGACCTTTTCTTGGGACTTTTAAAGAAACTTTAATCGACTTATAATTAAGACTTTAGTTTGGAGTTTAATTGAGAATATATAAAGATTTATATTTTCTTCAAAATTACCATTTTTTAAATATCGATTTTTTATCCCTGATTGGCACCTTAAAGACCTTTATTTGAGTTCGATTGGGACTTCACAATGACTTATTCTTTGACTCTTAATTAGGACTTTTTAAAGACCTACAGTTGCCTTTAATAGAAGATTTAATAGAGGCTTAATTGAGACATTACAAATATTTATATTTGACACAAAATTATCACTCATTAAAATCCGAAATTTGATTCCTCTTTGGGAATTTATAAAGACTTTAATTTGAAGTTCATTTGGGACTTCACATTGACCTGCTTTTGACTCTTAATTAGAACTTTTTAAAGACTTACAAGTGGCTTGTATTAAGGACTTAATTCAAGACTTAATTGAAGCTTAATTGAGACTTTACAAAGAATTATATTTGACTGAAAATTGCCTCTTTTTAAACAAAGGAAATTTGATCCCTGTGTGATACTTTATAAGGACTTTAATTTGAAGTTTGTTTGGGACTTCATTATAGATACATTTTTTAGAATTTATTAAGACTTATTTAGATATAAATTTTAATCTTAGTTGGACTTAAAATAAATCTTAAATCTTTAATTTGAAGTTCGATTAGAACTTCATAATGATCCATTTTTGGCACTTAATTGGAATTCTATAACAATCTATAATTTGTTTTAATTTGGAAATTTATTAAAACTTAAATTGTAATCTTAGTTGGTCTTTACAAATCCTTGATTGAGACTTTATTAAAGACCTTAGTTTGAATTTTAATTGGGATTTCATATAGACTTATTTTTGGTTCTTAATAGAGATTTAATGATGACCTCCATTTTTTATATAGGAAACACCTTAAACTATTCTATTTTTAAACCCTACATTTGACTCTTAATTTGTACAAAATCAAAAGAATTGGTTTTGATCTTTATAGGAACTATGTAAAGAAATTAATTCATCATTTGATAGGGTTTTGCTTAAGCCCTTAGATTAAAAGTTTATGTTTATAAAAATTTTTTTAATATAAAACATTAGACTCAAAATTAGCTCTCTATAAACCTATAAATTTTATTCTTAATTAAGATTTTAGAAACCTCATTTCAGATCTTATAAACACTCATACCTAGCACATATCTGGACTTTATAAAAGCCAAAGATTTAAGCACAATTTATAATTTAAAAATTCAGTATTTGTCCCTCAACAGGGACTTCTTTTATAGTTCTTTTAATCTATCACAGATTGTAGCTTAATTCACATATATTTAACTCTTAATAGCACTTTATTAAGTTCAAAGATTGAAGTCTGATTGAAACTTTAACTAAAGCTATGTTCATATTTGTCAAATATTTGACCAAATTTGTTTGATGTTGTTTGATCCAGCAAATGTTTTGTAAAAGAAAACAGCGTCAAGATTCGGTAAAATGTTAGCTATGATAAGTAAAAAATATTTTCCAATTAAAATGGAGAAAATAAAAAAAGTTTTATGTATATATTGGTTACGTCATTTTGGACAAATATTTGACTAGTCTGAATATATCTTAACACTAAATTTTACTCTTAAATAGTTTATTTACAGATCAACACCTGTCCCTCAATTGTCACTTTACAATTACTTAAGATTGAAGCTAAATTGAGACTTAGTAAAAAGCTTAGATTGATGCTCTTTTGAGACTAAATAAATTCCAATATTTCGTCCATTAATTTCGACACTAAAAGTTCCCCTTATTGACCTCTATATTTTTTCCCAAAATATTTATATAATAAAAATATTTGTGTAATGATGAGAAATACATCATCAATTTCAAATATTTCTATGCTACAATAAACGTAAACTATTTTTTTTTCTCTAATATAAAATCATTAGTTTTTAGAATTTTCTATACATCATTGAATATTGACATTATTTCCCACTGTCATCAACATCATCGTTATTATCGACAATCCAACTTTAATTACAACAGGCGTGAATTTCAAATTTTATTGTATCTACTAACAACAAATTATGAGGGTTAATTGAATTGTGAGTTTTGTTTTCTTAACACTCGTATTTTATTTATTATCAAACTCATGATAAATTATATTTCTCAATCGTGTAAGGCAATTAATGATTTTTCTATAGGTTTTTCTTAGGAGAACAAATAATAATAATAAAAATGAAATTGAAAAAAGATTCGGCTGTGCCGAATCTTTGATACCCTTCACCATATTACCATATTACCATCTTACTATCTTATCGACATCATATTACCATATTACCGACAAATAATAAAATTTTCGCCTTAACGTATGCTTTCATATTTTCACATATATAAATCTAAATTTTTTTCAAACTACGAAAATTTGAATATATAAAAAAAACAATCATAGCAGGCTTTGCTTTTAAAAAATAAACAACAACAACAATTCCATATTTATATATTTTTTTATGTGTGTATATACAAACTGGCTGCATATACAAAGAACAACAACAACACTGTTATTCATTATATTACTGCTGTTGCTAACTAAACTACTTGTCTATACAAAAAACAAAAAACGTCACTAATAGTCATTACAATGCTTAATATACATGTTTGTGTATGTATTTATGTATATTCTTAACAGATATGTTTTAGTTTTTAAAAATAAACAACAACAATTCCATATCTATTTATTTTTGTACAGACTGCATATACAAAGAACAACAACAACACTGTTATTCATTATATTACTACTGTTTCTAACTAAACTACTTGTCTATACAAAAAACAAAAAACGTCACTAATAGTCATTACAATGCTTAATATACATGTTTGTGTGTGTATTTATATTCTTAACAGATTTGTTTTTGGGCCATAACTCTGTTGATTATAAACGAATTTGGTTTATTAAAAAAAACGAAATTTTATAAAAACATTTATGACTGATCTATATAAAAATAAAAATCTGTAGCTTGAACAAGGGCTTCAAAAATAAAAAATTCGTTTTCCCCGATATCTCAGTTATTACTGAACCGATTTATTTAATTTTTTCAGAACAAAAATTCAGAAAATAATTTCCGAGCCTCCTTTGAAAATTCGAAGTCCCTGGTATATGCAGAGGCTTCAGAAACTGAAAAACCGGTTTCAAAAACCGGTTTTTAAAGCATATCTCCGCCATTTATAAACCGATCCTGCTGATTCAAAAAACCGAAATTTTATAAAAATATTTGTGACCGATCTGTATAAAAATAAAAATCTATAGTTTAAACCAGGGCTTTAAAAAATAAAAAATGCGTTTTGTCCGATATCTCAGTTATTATTGAACTGATTTATTTCATTTTTTCAGAACAAAAATTCGGAAAAAAATGTCCGAGACTTTTTTGTAAAAACGAAGTCCCTAGTATATACAGAGGCTTCAGAAACTGGAAAACCGGTTCTAAAAACCGGTTTTCTTAACATATCTCCGCATTGTATGAACCGATCTTGCTGAATTCCAATAGCAAAATTCTCGAAAGCATTTCCGATCGTTTGACATATATATTATATATATCAGTTATCGGTGGGCTTCATAAACGCCATTTCAACCGACACACGGACGGACGGACGGACATGGTCCTATCGTCATCATTTCTTACAAGGATCCCGAAAATGTAAACTTTTTTGCTCTCCGACGAAAATTGTGGGAATTACAAACGGAATGACAAACTTATATATACCCTTTACACCTGTGGTGAAGGGTATAAAAATGTATAGTAATTTAATTTGTTAGATAGTGTGAGAAAAATAATAATACAAACAAAAACTAGAATTATTTAATAACTTAAACAAATCAAAACATTTGTTATTTTGTTCTAATTGTAAAAAAAGGCTTAATGTTTATTAATTATTAACTATGGTAACCCTAATTTTTCAGTGGGCATCAATTTAAGGTTGAATGACCCTTTTTTTTTACTGACTTTGTTATATAGAAAAAAAGCCATAAAATGTAACCAAACACTCGTTTTGAAAAAACAAAATTGACAAACTGTCCAAGCTAACAAACCATGAATTGAATTCAAATACAATTTTTATATAAATATGTGTGTATGTATGTTCATTTGTCTGAAAAAAATGCTTTAAATGTCTATATAAGTATAAAACTAAAATTTACGGTAATTTTTATTACAAACAATCAAAACAACTACAATCATATAGACTTTGTCTATATAATTATTATTAAATAATCATATTTGATAAATAATTGTTATTATTGTGGTCTTATGCTGGTCATTTTAGCTGTGACTACGCATTTAAATGCTTAAGTAAATAAAGAAAGTGTTGAGAAAATTTAAAGAGATAGAGGAAAAATCTTTTAGCCCACGCCCTTTTTATTGGTGTGAGTTTGTGGCAAGAGTATGTGCTGGTAAATCCCCAACACATTCCATAACGTTTCTATAAAAGGTATTTTCCTTGAATTCACCTTAAATTTAACTTCAATCAAGACACACATAAATAAAATGCCAAACCAGCAAACATTTTGGAAGATACAAATGTCGCCAAATGGCTTTTATAGTCTGTGAATTAAAAAAAACTTTTCGTGAGTTTGAATTAAAAAAAAATTATAGATGTTTGTGAGAAGATAGTATTAAAAATTGAGAAGATAAATAAATATTTTAAACTGAAAAAACAAAAATAATTAAATAAAAGTAATTTTTATTTTAATTTTTAAATTTTAAAAATAGTCTTAATTGAAAATTATTGAAGACCTATATATATTTGACTCATGATTTGATAAGTAAAAACCTTAATTAGGGGTATATAAATTAGTTATATTTGAACTTTCTAAAGCCCTTAATTGAACTTTAAACAAAGCTTTTATAATTCGCTACATTTGACTATTAATTGGGACTTTATAAGATCTTAGGTTGAGAAGCAATTGAGATTTTATTAACAGCCTAATTTGACCACTAAAGTTTAATTGGAACTTTACCAAGATCCACTTTTATTTTAAAATTTATTTAATCCTATACCTATATTTTATTTCGATGAAATAGCTAATAAAAGCCCAGATTTAAAATTTAATAAGGGGCTTATTAGCAGATTTATTATAACTTTGAAAACCCATCAATATAACTTTAGATTATGGCTTTTTAAAGGCTTAAAAATGCGAGCTTAATTAGCTTTATTTGAATTTTAGTTGGTATTTTTTAGACGCATATATTGGACTTTATTAAAATCCACATTTAACTCCTAATTAGGACTTTATAAAGACTTTGTATTGAAATACAATTGAGATGTTATAAAACCTATATTCGACTATTAACAGGATTTTTTAAGTTCTACACTATTAATAATTATTTAACTTGGGACTTTATTAAAACCCTTTTTTTTGAGGTTTAGTTGGGACTTTATAAGTTCTTTTAGGTCTTAATTGGTACTCTGCAAATTTATTTTCCTTGGGGCTTTATTAAGATTCACATTTGATTCTTAATTGATGGGAATTTAAAAAGTTCTAAAATTTATTATTCGCACTTATTCTTTTTTGTTAATAGAGACTTTTTACTGTTAATAAGGACTTTTAGTTCATCAAATTTGAAACTTAAAAATAAAAGCTTCAATTAATTAACTTTGAACTTTCTTGAGACCCACATTTGATTTTTAATTGAGTCTTTATAAAACCTTGCATTAAAATGCATTTGAGACTTTAAAAGTCCCACATTGGACATTTAATGGGACTTTTAAAAATATCTAAAATTTATTGATTCTAGGACTTTATAAAGACTCACATTTGCCTCTTAATTGGTACTTTTAGTTCTTTCCCTCCGTTTGAAGAACATTTTCAAAATAGTTTCGGAATGTTTTCTTACTTTCGTAAATGTTTGCCGGGCAATACACGTGTATAAAATATGTATTGCGGAAACAGGTTTTCTTTTTAAGAGAGTATGTGTGCATAAGTATTTGTATTTAAGAGCGAATATCTTTAAATCATTATTTGCTACTGTCTTGTTTTGTGTTTATTAAGACTTTTCAATTGTTATTTAAATTTAAAGTTTTTCTTTTCATATGATTTTTTTTTTGTTGCTGCTAATTTTACAGTTAGTAGTGTTAATTACTTAAACAGAACTGGAAAATTAAAAATTCAAAAGAAATTAAAATATTTTAAGTAAAAGATAGAAATAAATTATTAATATTTTTATTAAAAAAAATTCTTAAGAAAAAATATAAAACAATTTAACCAAGTTTTGACAGCAATTACAATTCTTCAAATGTTGCTTGAAATTTTTTCCTATAACTTTTTTTCTTTTCTATAAATTTAGATTTAGATTTCATTGGATAACTACCGAGGAAAATAATAAATTTAGATTAAAACTTTAGGCTTGACTATGTTTTCTACAGACAACAAAACTTTTTATTTTGCATATAATTCTGTGTAACTGTTCATTATTCTAGATAAATTTTATTACACTTCGCTGACTAGTTTGAAAATTATACATAAAAATTTGAACTAATTTTTCAGAGGTGGTTTCGCATTTTTGGTTATAAATTTTTTCCTTTTCAAAAGATTTGGTTGATTTTCAATAGCAAATTGCTTAGGAAAATAATAAATAATTTGAAAGAATTTCAAATGAGTCAATATAAAGTAAAGTAAATATAAAATATATTTAATTTTTTTTGCTAAGTCTTACTACTTTTTTTCTATCAGCCTAAATACTTTTTTGTTTAAACGTGTTTAATTTTTTCTTTTAAAGCTTTTGTTGGTTTTATTATTTTAATTACATAAAAGAAATTACATATTATTTTTGTTCTTGTTTATTTTTTTTTTTTTTTTAATATAAAAGAAAATAATTTATATATTTACTTTAGTTAAACTTACTTATCAGTCAGTCTTTAATTTTATTTAGATAAAAAATAAAAAAATAAATATAAAATAAATAAAATAATACAAGTGAATGAGTGACATGTTTAAAGTCTGCCATCACATGCTTTATGCAGTATTAAATAAAAAAAAAATAAATAATATAATATAAAGAAAAAAATATATACTATTTTAAAGTTATATTTTGGCTATTAAAAATGCAGTAAACTTTTAAGGAAAAATCAAGAATATTTTTAAGATTTTTTTATATTATTTTTATAATTCCTAAATTTACATAAAAGTTTCTTATTTTATTTTAAATATAGTTAACTTTTTTATTATAAAATAATTTTATTATTTTAATTTTATTTTTATTAATTTTATATATAATTTTCTTTGGTTTTTTTCTATCAATTTTCAAAACCACTTATCTTGATATCTAATTTTATTAAAAGTTTACTTTTATATTCACTCATGCTAAGCTTTTTTTAAAATTCCAAGAATCTGTTTAAACTTACTCATTTTGTGGTTTATTTTTTTTTTATTATTATTATTTATTATTACTTTTGGTTTATAAAAAATCATACATATTGTGATTTATGTGTCAAGAAATATTTGTGTCATGCATTTCAATGTTTACTTAAAAAATTATCAACTTGTGTTTTTTTGTATATATTTTAATAATTATTTAGCTTTAACCAAATATACACAGGTCTTATTGGCCGGCTCAATTATGATCAATAAATAATTGAAATATTTGAAAGGGAGAGAAAGAGAGAGATAGAGAGAAGTAGAGAATTTCACAGTGATTTAAAAAATCATAATGTTATTTATTGAAACTGGTTTTAAACCAGGAATGTTAATGATTAAGTGACTCAATATTTGTTTAAACATTTTGTAAGATCAGTTTATTAGGAAATTTTTAAAAACATAATTTTATTTTGTTTTAATTTTTTTAGGAACAGTTTATTGGAGAGTTATAAGATCAGTTTTACCCCGTATTTAGTAAACTTGTCTTAATATTTGTTTTAAGAGCAATTTGTCAGTGAGTTATTAGATCATAAGGAAATAAACAGAGAATATACATATAGAAGCGACACTCTCGATTGACAATTGAAAAAATAAACAAATTGTTGTTTTATAGAAAAAAATTGTTTTTATTGTTTTTGCAACAACAAAATGTATTTGATAATATGTATTTTTTTGTTGCATGACTTAGGTTTTTGACAAATAGTTTCGTCTCTTGTTACTGTTTGACATTAAACAGTAACAAGTAAACTGCTATTACAGATCGGCGAGGATTTTTTTCTCAATTTTTTTGTTAGTAGTTGTTAAAAGTGAAAAATTTATTTATTGTTTTTTTCTTACATAGATTTTATTTTTTTAAGATTGTTTTCAATTGTGACTAAATGATCATGTGCTTGTTTTTTTAATGAGGTTTTAAACCAGGAATGTTAAATAGAAAAAGCTTTAATTATTTTGCCTTTATATCAAATATCAGCTGCTATTTAAATTACCAAAAAAATAAAAAAAGAAATGAGTCATTAAAAATTAATTTGTAATTAATTATATAATGCGAATTTAAATAATAAATATATGATGTGTTTATTTTTAAATAAATAAAATTATTATTTTTTTTTTATTACTTTTTAGAAAACATATTTTGCTTTGGACTTTTTTTTAGCATTTTTAAATTATTGTAATTATTACAGTGCAACAAAAAAGTGCGGGATTACCCTGATAATTTATTTACATATAAATAGGGATTTCTAAGATATAAAACCACTTTTTTATACCCATCATCAAAAAGATGGGGGTATATTGATTTTGTCAACATGTGTAACATGTCGAAGGAATCATTTAAGACCCCATAAACTCTGAGGCGATCTATCCATGTCCGTCCGTCTGTCTGTTGAAAGCAGGATAGGGCTCGAACGGGACAACGTAGAGGGACGAAATTTGGCACAAATATTTATCTTATATAAAGTTTGTTTTTGGTATTGAAAATGGGCAAAATCAGTATATATTTTCTTGGTCCTGGTTCGATTCTGAATCGATCTAGCCATGTCCGTCCGTCTGTCTGTCTGTTGAAAGCAGGAAAGGGCTCGAACGGGACAACGTAGAGGGACGAAATTTGGCACAAATATTTATCTTATATAAGGATTGTTTGGTATTGAAAATGGGCAAAATCGGTTAATAAATAAAAATGTAATGGGCTAAAAACGAGAAACACAGGGTATCTGTTTTATACTTTTCTGCTGATATTTCTTAAACAAAAGCATGTACGACAATGAAATTTTGTATAAATAGTTTAAGGGTCGATTTAAACTTGGAAACAAAAAATGGGCGTGGTCCTCCCACTTTACCGTCCACCACCCATATAAGATGAAACTTCAATAAATGATGTCCAAATAGTTCAAGGACCAATGTAAACTTGGAAACAAAAAATTTACGTGGTCCGCCTACCTCCCATATAACGTAAAATTTTTAAAAGTTGATGGTGGATTTATAGATTAGGCCAAGCCGAATATAACATTCGCGCTTGTTTTTTAATACAATAAAAAATTTAATTTATTTTTTAACTAAATACGAAATAAATAAACAATATTTTTAAAGCCTAGTTTTTTTTTAGAAAAATATTAAAATATTTAAAACTTATCAAAGTAGAGTTCCTTGTAATAAAGCAGCGCACAGTGGGTTGACATAAAAATATTAAAAAAATAATAATTTACAATAATAGCTTTCAGTGATTCTGAGTTTTAAACATTTAAAAGGTTTTCAAATATTTGCTTAGAAGTTTTAGGGGTAACACGTGCTCCTATATTCCCCCCTTTCCTCATAAATTATATGCGTAAATATTGCTTTTGTTGACTTAAATTATTTTTGATATGTTTATTCAAAAATGAGCACAATTTAGTTTTTTTTTTTTTTTTTTTAATATTAAGACATTTGTAAATATAGATGGCGGTGTTTAAGGTAAAGAACAAATGATTGATGATTTAATATTTAACAAAAGTAAAAAAGATCATTAAATACAAAAAAAAAAAAAAAACAAACAAAGTTATTTGTAATAGAAAAAATAATAACAATTGAAATTGTAATAGAAAATTGATAAGGAAATAAAAATAGGCTGAATATTAATTAAACACTCCCTCAATTAAAGATTCAATATTTTTTTTTTTTTCATTTATTATTGTTTTCAATATAAATTTGTTTTGAGGTTTCTGTAAACGTGTGACCACAATGACTCACATTTTAACATAAATAATAAAAAATAAAAGAAAAAAAATTATTATTGCAAATATCTGCTAAGATTCTAAGGTGTTAGAAACAATACCGCACCGAATAACTGACTGACTCATTTAGGTTATTGTTATTTATTTTTATAAATATAATGCAATACTTACTAATTTAATTATAATACTAAAAAATCGTGCTAAGTTCATGAAAAACTAAATACATTCGTTTGTGCAAATTAAGGGGAAAAAATTATAATCATTTAAAATAAAACTGGCTTTAATTTTAAAAAATGTTTCTTAAATATTTACAGCAACACCATACACTCCTTAAGAACTATTTAACTACGTCATTTCATTAAATGTTATAATAACAGTGAGTGTTTTCAAATATTTTTGTAAACATTCATTTAAAAGAGAGCGAGAGGGACAGATGTCTTTATATTGCTGACAAAAAAATATATATGTTCATTTATATTTTAATGGAATTACTATCAAATCAAGCAATAAAAATCAATCAAACTGTTGTCTAAATTGTTAATTACACACAATAATACAATAACAACAAATACAACTACAACACCAGCAAAAACAACAACAACATTAAGAAGAAAAATAATAATAAAAAATCAATGCAAATTTAACAATAAATCAATTAAAACTACAAGCAAAATTGTGATATTAAATAATAATAAAAAAATCTATAAATATAAAAATAAAACTATTAAACTAAAAAGAATTACATTAAGTAGTTATAAATACTTTAATAAAATTAAAAAAAAATACACCAACACAATATATAGCTGAAATTTGAAAATTATTTCAAGCGAAATATTTTACTCTTGGCCATATGTTTATATGGATGATTGCAAATTTTAAATTGTAATAACATTTAAATTGTAACGGTTGCTTAAAACAATTCTCTCACGACATTTACCCAACAACAACAAGTAAGTTAGTGTATGAGTTTCAAACCTTTGTCAATGGTACTTTAGAAAATACAAAAAAAAGGTAACCAGAAAAAAACCCTTAAAAACGACTCATACATATACAAATACGGAAATACAACACACACACACACTACTCTAATATATTTCATTAATAATTTAAAGAATATCAGGAGCAAAACAAATAGTTGAAACCATAAACGAGTTAAAAATATAAAAAACACAACTGAATATTTATTATTCACACAACAAAAACAACAACTATTAGTTTATAATGGGAAATACATCGTCACACACGCATGAACCTTTAGAACGGGGCTTCACACGAGGAAAATTTGGTGATGTTAAAAATGGGGTAGGTTTTTTTTTTTTTGTTTCTTCTAAATATCTTATAACCCTAAGCTTAAAACGTAATAACACTTGTTTCTCTTTTGTAAAAAAAAAAGATTAAACTCTTTTTTTTAATTTTGTGTTTAAAAAAAATTCCCTTACTTATCCTTTTTTCTCTTTTTTCTTCATACACTTTAGAAATCCGCTTCATTCCGTTTTAGTAAAAAGTCTCCCAAAAAAATGGATCGTTTGCGACGATCCTTTCGTGATTCATTTAGACGCCGAAAGGATCGTGTACCCGAATCCTCAAAACCTCATCAATGGCAGGCTGATGAAGAAGCTGTACGCACCGCCACATGTTCATTTTCGGTTAAGTATTTAGGTTGTGTTGAGGTTTTCGAATCGCGTGGTATGCAAGTTTGCGAGGAGGCCCTCAAAGTTTTGCGGGTAAGTAAAAGGATTTTGATTTTTTTTGGAATATTAAAATAAATAAAAGAAATGTTTTTGCTTTTGTGAAATACATAAAATGTATCAGGTAAGATTTATAAAGGTAAATAACAATTTTCAAAATAAGTACTAAATTTAAAAAAAAGTACAAAGTAGCCAATTTTTAGGTACAGTATAAATTACATATTAAATTTCAGTTTCGCAATTTGTCAAGAGCATAAGATTTCTCGAAAAGTACTAGTACATACTTATTTTAAAAAAAGGACCAATTTTCTAAAATTAAAAAAAATTTAAAAAAGTACCACTTAAAAAAAAAAAAAAAAAATGAATCAATTTAAAAAAGTACTAAACTACAAAATTTTTTAAAAAATTAAAAAAAAAATTAAAACTTCTAATATCTAAAGGGACTGTTAATTTGCACAAGTATAAAATTTAAAAACGAATTTTGAAAAAGTACTTATAATAGAAATCATACTAATTTTCAAAAAAAAAAAAAAAAAATTTTATTTTTAATTTATTTTATATTTTTTTTTATAAATTTAAAAAAAAAATATAAATTTCCAAAATTGAACTAATTTACAAATATTTCAAAAAGTATTCAATTACAAAAAGCACAAATTGTCCTAAATTAAAAACAAGGTACTTATTCCAACATCCAGTTACTATTTATTTTTAAAAAAAGTATCAATTTTGCAAAAAGTACAAATATCACAAAAAGTTTAAAAAATGACTAACTTTAAGAAACAAAACCTATTTTCATAAAAGTACTAATTCTTGAAAAAGCAAAAGTTTCCCCAAATATTATTATTAAAAAATTTTAATTTAAAAATAGTACAAAATTTTCAAAAAAGTACATTACTTTCAGTATAAAATTTATAAATACAAAATTTTATAAAAAGTACTTGTTTTTCCAAAAAGCAAAAATTTAATTTTTTTATAGTACCAATTTTAAAAAATACTAAGTTTTCAAAAATGTTTGAAAAAGTACTAAATTTTTAAAAAAGCACTAAATTAAAAAAAAAAAAAAAGAATAATAATAATAATAATAATTTAAACAAAATTTAAAAAAATCCACTAATTTAAATTTTTGTATAAAAAAATATCAATTAAAATTTTTTTCAAATACAATTTTTTTTTTTTAATAAATATATCAGCAACTGTAATTAAATTGATTTTTTTTTAATCTTTTAAAATCCCATTTCAAACATAAGCCTCTCTTCACTAATACTGTCTTAAAACATACAGACATTTTTGTACATAAATTAAGTACCAAAGTACTAATTACTTATTGACACCAAAAAAGTACATGCATACATCTGTATGAACAAATGAAATAGGGGGCGTTGTCTCTACATCTTAAAAAATAAGTATTTTATCGTAATTTTAGTATTTGTAGATTAATTCTGTGCTAATGGATTGTTAATAATTGCTATAGTCCACATATGGACAAAAACAGTGGGTTTCACAAGAAACAAATTTAGTAAAAAAATATTTTGTCCATACATTTCCTTTAATTTTTATAGCTGCTATATTAAAGTTTAAAATGTTTATGTTATCCCAAAACTTTCTTTTGTATAATACTGTAAAACTGATAATTTCTTGTGTTTGTTTGTCTATGTCTACTTCAATTTATTTTGCCATTAATTGTTTTAAAAAAATCCACAGAAAATTTGCAACTTAAAATTAATTTGTAAGAGATTCTTAATTAATTAAAACAAAACTATTCTTTGCTTCAATTAAACATTCACTCATTAAGCATTTTAACCTTGAGTTCAAGCAAAAACATACATTTTTAATTTTTTAAACAATTTCTTTTAACTAAACTCGTGTTTTCTTTATAATTCATTGTTAATTTTCTTTTCTATTACAGAACTCTCGTCGTCGTCCGGTACGTGGTCTTTTACATGTTAGTGGTGATGGTTTGCGTGTAGTAGACGATGAAACCAAGGGCCTAATTGTCGATCAGACCATAGAAAAGGTTAGTTTCTGTGCTCCTGATCGTAATCATGAACGTGGTTTTAGTTATATTTGTCGTGATGGCACTACTAGACGTTGGATGTGTCATGGTTTTTTGGCTTGTAAAGATTCGGGTGAACGTTTGTCGCATGCTGTAGGTTGTGCCTTTGCGGTATGTTTGGAGCGCAAACAGCGACGTGACAAGGAATGTGGTGTGACTATGACTTTCGATACCAAGAATAATACATTTACACGCACTGGGTCTTTTCGTCAACAAACAATGACCGAACGTTTGGCTAACAACGAGAGAGGCATAGATACACCCTCGGCTGCTATAACACCACAGCCGAAACCTTTTAATCCTTTTGCCATTGAACGGCCTCATGCTACACCTTCCATGCTAGAGCGTCAGGGCTCTTTCAGAGCCTTTAGCACAATTGGTAGTCAGTCACCTTTTAAACGTCAGATGTCATTGCGCATTAATGATCTTCCGTCCAATGCTGAGCGTCAAAAGGCTTTTATGGCTGCTGCTTCGGGTAATGCTTTAGCCTTGACAACACCCAATCGTAGTGTGTCACCCATACCTGAAGTATCGCCTGCTAGAGCTGGCTTGGAGTTGGAAAATGGTGGCATAGCCACGGCCGAAACTGTTAGTCAACTTTGCCAAGAACTCAGCCAAGGTTTAACTTTGCTCTCGCAGACCGATGCAATGTTGGCGGCCTCAGCAAATGGTGCCACCGATGATCTCAACTTTAATAATAACTTGAGCATTAATCAGAATATTATAGCTGCTGAAAAGCAATATCAAAAAGTAATCTCTTCACCTACCAGTATCAGTAGTTATGGTGTGGTGACACCCACGGCCCAAGTCACGCCACGTATTGCCACCGTTTCACCGGCAATACTTAATACTCCTCCTCAGACGCCTAGCAATACACCAACACTTCCCACGAGTGCCGAGAAAATAACACTCAAGGAAGCCACACTGCCGAAAGCTGATCAATGGTTGGGTCAGGTTGTGAAAAGCACCTCACCGGCGGCCATCAAACGAGCTCCACAATTGGTCAACGCTGGACGCACACAATCAATGAGCTCGGTACCCGGAACAAATGATCCCTTCGATGCTGAATGGGTGGCTGGTGTCACGAAACCCTTATCACCTGAATTGCCCGTATTAGCTGGAGGAGTATCGGGTGTTACTACACCAACGGCATCCACCACAACGCCGCTACATAGTACTAATCCTTTTATATCACCACCTAAAGCCCCAGCGCAATCATTCCAAGTGCAACTCTAAGGGGAGGCACATAAAAATATTTAAGGGAAATTTATAAAATAGAAACTAATGTAGACTAGACAAATGGCTAGCATAATAATAATAATAATGATTGGGGGTAGAAGTGAAGTGTTGGACACGGCCACTTTAAAAACTAAATATTTTGTTAAGCGTTGAAGAAGACGAAAAGAAAATAACTAACATCCTCACCTCAGGGAGCGAGTGGGTTAGTTATATAAAATGAAAAGCCGCTTATAAATAAAATAAAAACAAAACAATAAAACAATGTTGGCTGGCAATCTTGTTACTTAATTAATCGCTAAATTGATGTTACTTACATATACATACATAAAATACATAAACAAATACATTTCTACATAAATATAAATATTTATAAAAATTGAAAAATTTCAAAAAACAAATACTTAAGTTAAATGAAACCGTTTTACTTATTTTTAATTATTTTTTAATTTTAATCATTAAAAAATATATATTAAAAATATACTTAAATAAATTCCTGAATTTGTTAAAAATATAAAAAAGATTTAAAGAAGGAATATCTGAACAGACTTGCAATTTCTTTAAGAAATTGTTAGACCACCCCCACAACCCCACTATTTAAAATATTAAAAATAAAATTATCAAAAAACATATTCATTAAAGTACTACAAAAAAATAATTAATGTTTATAATTAATCTTTTGAATTAAAACAAGTCTTAATTAATTACAAATTTATTTAACGACCTCTAAATGGACCGCCTTCTTTAATTTTTATAAAACTTTATATAATTAATAATTGTATCTGTAGCTAACATTATATCAATTGATTAATTTGTACAAAATGTATTATATTAAATTAATTTTATAAATTTAATTATTACTTTAAAACAAAAATTATTTACTTACACTTACTTATATTTTAATTTTTTGTTTTTTATTTAGACTTTTAATTATGTTGTATTACATTGCAAAATGAAATTTAAGAAATTTATTATATTAAAAAGAAAAAAAAAAGAATAAAACAATTTATTGATAAAGAAAATTGAAAAATGGGTAGAAAGTATTTATTATTTATTTTGTTTTATGTGAAATTTTTTATTTAAAAGGATAGACCAATAATTGAATTTTTAGAAATTCTTTTTGAAATTAACAAATTATACAGGTTTACAAAATTAAAAAAAGCCTCTAATTATTTTTTTAGAGTTGATTGTAGTACTTGCTATAAATCGCGATTTGTAAAATTAAGGAGGTAGCACCATATATTGAAGCATATCTCGAAAACGACTTGTCTGATTTTATTCCGAAAAATATTAAAAAAAATTTAATTAAAATTGTTTTCAAGTCATTCTTACATTACATTTTAATACGGTCAATAGTTAGGGAGATATTAAGCCTATTTTGAGAAAAAAAAAAATAATGAAATAATGAAATCTTATACAAGATTTAGGACCTTATTTTGTAAAACACCACCTTACTTTATAATTTTCTTTTTTTTGTTTTTCAAAAATTTGTATGTAAAATTTTGCAAAGCGAAGTGAAACGATTTACAAAATAAAGTTTTTTTTTTAAAAAATCATAAAAATTTGAAAAGGTCAAAAATAAAAATTTTTATAAATTTTAAGATAAATTTGTTGCAAATAAAACAAGACATATTTCATTTAAATCTATGCATAAATTTTGATTTTATTCAAAAATTAATGGAGATACCCATTCAGAAATTATATAGAAATATTAAAAAAATAAAAAAAAATTTTGTAAAAAGTTTCTTTAAAAATATAAACCCATCGAATTTGAAATGCATCAAAAGTATAGAAATGTTCTTTTACATTGAATTTATTATTATCTCTAGTTTATAAAGATTTGAAATGTATTTTATATGAATTTGTATAATGTTTTTAACTTACTTTTGTCTGAGAATAAGGTAATAAGGACTTTAGCCTTTTAAATCAGTTAACTGTCGATCACACATTAGGTTGTTAAGCAGAAAAGACTATCCAAAATAATATTAGTTTAATACTGAAAAAACATTTTCCTAATAGTGTTCTCGCAATTTCTCTATTGAGAAATCTAACACACGATCATCTCTTTATTAGTATCACTAGGATCTTTACTTTGGAGGGATACTACGACAGCATAGAGATTTTAAAGATCTCAACATAAATAGTAATAACTCTTTACTAGCAGGAATTTTTTTTATTAAACCCTGTGTGAAATTTGACTCACGATAAACTCCTGATCAGTATCTTTGTCAAGTGTGAAATTTTCGTTCTTTTCTCTAGGGTTAACAAATTAATTTGACTGCTTACTATTATCGCTAGCAATAAATGTTAATAAAGCAGGATCTTAAGATCACATACAAATATATTCAATATATTCAATTTTGGATCTTTTGCAAATATTTTTTTCTGAAATCTGAATCACGATCAGCTCTTGATCAACAATTTTGTCTTAAGTAAAATAATTGTTTTTTTCTTAAGAGTTAAAAAAATTACTTTTCTTGGGATCAAAAATGGCTGAGTGACTTTTCAATTACTGTGATCTTTACTTTGAAAGCTTAGCCGCGATCGCAGTCAACTGAAATAAATGATAATAAATTTTGATCTAAGGATCACTTATGAATCTTTCAATTATTTTGTAGTTATTTTGCTAATGGTTTTTTTCTTGATGCAATTAATAGAGAAATCTGACTCACTTTCAGCTCTTGATCGTGCAACTTTGGGTTAACAAATGACTAATGTTTGGATCACAAATGGCCGAGTGACATTACAGTCAGTGGGATCATTAAATTTGCAAGAATATTTTGTCTGTTCACTAGCGATCTCAGGTAACATTTACAGATCACAGAATAAGTGATAATAAGTTAGAACCTGATGGTCAAATTTGAATCTTTTCAATTTCTTTGTAGTTCTTTTGGATCATTTGGTAATGTTTTTGCCGATTCAGTTTATAGCGAAATCTGAACTCACTATTAGCTATAGATCAGTTAACTTTGTTTAATGTATAACAATTGTTTTTCTCTCGAGGTTTAAAACTTTTTAAGTATACTTTGACTGCTCGCGATTAAAGTACTCTTTTGCAGATCACAAAATAAATGATAATAAATCAGGATCGGAGAGTCACATACTAATTTTTTCAATTAGTTTGTAGTTATTTTGGGTGATATTTTTGTTAAGATTTTTTTTTTTTGTCAAAAAAACATTATTTTTATAGGTGTTTTAATTGTACTACAAACTGCTTGGAATCTTTTCAATCACAGTGATCGTTGCAGTCAACTTTTTACAGATTTTCGTTTGATCTTGCACAGTGGCGTCTATCTCAAAACAAATGGGCCGATATTGTTTAAATTTTAAACCTTTATAAAGTAAGAGTTAAACTTTCAGAATGTTGATTACTAAAATCTTTAATTAGACCACATATAGCGCTACAACGGGTCAAATTTAATCTTGGGTGTGAAAAATAGTTTGGAGTTTGTAACTCAAACAAAAACAAAACGATTTTAAATATTTTGATTAAAATATGCTAATTGTATTATATTATATCTTAAAGTTAAAAAAAATAAAAAATTCGATTAGGAAATTTAAAATTTTTTTGGTCTTGATTTTCTGCTTTTTTAGACTATAAATTTTTAATAAAAATACGAAAATGTTTAACAAATATTGTGTAATTACTGATATCTTTTAAATAATATTAAAGGAAAAACTATTTATTTTATTGAATTTTTAAGGAAAAAAAAAAAAAAATAAAAAACGAAATTTTGATCAAAAAAGGTTTTTTAATTTTTTTAAATTAATTAAAAAAAGTTAAATATTTTTTATTATTTTCTAAGAAATTACACTTTTAGAATGCCTATAAGTGAAACTTTATAAAATTTTATACTTGCACGCTACATGTAGCAATGATCGAAAATCATAAATTTTTTTGTACCAAATTTTTACTTTTCAAGGTATAATAAATTAATAACTGTAGATTTTGGAGAATTTTCAAACCAATTTTGATAGATTAAAGTGTTTTTAAGATTATTGTAAAAAATTATAGCAAATCTACTGCTAAATTTTGTAATTTTAGTTAATTTTGCAATAAAAGTGAGAATTTAAAAAAATTATTTTTTGCTGCAAAATATGTCAAGTAAATGTATTTCGATTATTATAAAATTAGCATATCTAAATTCTATATAAATATATTTTTAATATGCATAAAAATTATTCTGATATCTATGCACATTTCAAAGATATTTTATTGAAATTTATAAAATATTGTCTTGAAAACTTAATTTTATTTTATTTTTGTTTTATTTCAATCAAGTCTTAAATGAATGTAATAAGTAATAAACCTTTTTATATAATAATTAAAAGAAGATAGAATTTCCTTTCAATTGATATATAATATAACTATATTTTATTTAAAAATAAACATTTGCAGATCCGACTATTTTTTTTTTATTATCTTTTCTAATTTTTAGATTAAACAATTTATTTAAAAATTGGCCACTGTCTTCAAATTTAAATCGATTAGAAAAAGATTAATCATTTAGAAAGATATATTAATATATAATTTATAATTTAATTTTATTTCAATTTATTGTTGGAAAACAGTTCTGACGGATAAAAAGGTTTTACAAAAATATCTGATAAAATAAATTCTTCTATGTCAGATCACAGATCTCAATTTGAATTTGTTTATAAATTAGTTTAAAACATAAATTAAATCTTCCATATAAATTCATATCAAAATTATTAAAAATTAAATTATTATAAACTAATTAACTTTATTTTAGTTAGACAAAATTATTAACCAAAATTAATTTACATTTAAAAGCAAATTGCATTAATTTATCATATTTAAATATTTTTAATGATTTTTTTTTAAATTAAAATTTAACTTTCATTTATTCCAAAGTATTAATGGTTTCGTTTAATTAAAATATTAATCGATAATTAAGCATTTTGATAAACTATTTACATTAAAACATAATAAATATTTACACTGAACAAAAAATAACTTTACTAAAAATGTATTCAGTACTTTATATTTAAAACAAGAAAACTTTAACAAATTTAAAAATAATTATATACATTTCACAATTTTTTTTTTTTTGGAAATAAAATTTTTGAAATTATAAATATATTAAAAAAATAAATAAATTATTCTATACAACTGCACTGGATAAATGTTTTATTAAAAAGAAAAAAGATATATACATATATAAATATACATAATACTTACATAAAATTAATAAATATAACTGCACAATGTACAATCTAAGAAATTTAATAAATTTGTCTTAACAACTTACATTAACAAATTACTTAAAGCAACAACAAAACAGCAAAATAAAATTAAATATTTACGAGAAAAAATATATATAAAAAACATTAAATTGCATAAATGAATACTTGAAATTTAACTTAACTTTAAAATATATTGTTATGTGGTCATATATACATACTATTTATATATAAAAGAAATAAA
Organism: Protophormia terraenovae; assembly: GCA_951394005.1. NCBI lineage: Eukaryota > Metazoa > Arthropoda > Insecta > Diptera > Calliphoridae > Protophormia > Protophormia terraenovae. The sequence goes on along the minus strand of OX596074.1, from coordinate 2,784,429 downwards.
CTAATTAAATTAAAACATATTAAAAAAATAAATAAATCAAAACAATTTAACATTTATCAATCATTCAAATAACATTCTAAAATAACAAATTTTTACATTTAAATACAACATACTCACCTACACCCTTTATACATACATACAAACATTCATCTGTGCTTATGTATTAGTTAATAAAATTCTGTGATTAGTAAAAAATATATTAAACAACAAACTTTAAATAAACTAAAAAAAATTATCATGTCATTTTTTTTTGAAAATAAAATATTTTTAAATAAATTTTATTTGTAAAAAGAAAATAAAACGAAGGTTTGTTCCCTTAGACTTTGATTATTATGAAAATGATTTTCTTATGTCTTAAATTATATAAAAATTATGAGTTATAAACTAATATTATATAAATATATATATATATAAAAAAAAATATTTAAAGAAAATTAACTAATTAAATAAAATATATTAAAGAAAAAAATATAACAAAAAGTAAATAAATAAATAAATAATTTATTTAAATTGAATTAAAAAAAAAAAAAAAATTTGAAGTTTTATTTATAGGGAAAGTTTTAAGGAATTTAAGGTTAGATTTCATGAAAAATGCTTTATAATTATTTTTGAAGAGAAAAAAAAAAAAAAACATTTATAATTAGCTTAGGAATGGATTTTAGGTACTAATATAGCAACTGTTATCATTACTTTAAAGCTATAAATTTTTGTCAGGGATGACCGAATATTTTATAGCTTAGACTCGTAAGAATATAATTCTAAAAGGAACCTTAAAACTCCTTTTTAAATTATGCATAATTTATAATATTCATCTGGCAATGCTGTTATTGTATAAACAAACCTCATGATAAGACAGTTTTCGAACACGGTATTATCGCTGGATCGATAATCCATAACGGCGATAACTAAAATCTAAAAGTTTATTGCTATTTTTTGTATTATTTTTACACTAAATAAATAGTTTTGTAACAAAATAAAGTGCATAATTATATTTTAAGTCAAGGTGCGAATTTTAGCAAGGAATTGTATACAAAAACAATTTGTTTTGTTAGTTAAGATTCTGCAGTTTTAACATTTAACTGATTTTTCGTTGTTTTACCAACAAGGCAAGATTTAATTTTTAAATTAATATTTTACATTTTATGTTAATATTCTTATAAAGAATATAATTTTTCTAATCAAATTAAGTGCATCACTTTATACCCAAGAAAATATATATCTTAACAATGAATTTTAAACAAAACAATTTGTTTTATTAGATACACAGTTTTATCGTATAACTGTCTTATCATGAACATGTTTTATCATAACACTGCTTTATCGGTAACAATATTATGTTAACTTAGAAGTCGATAAGGGTGTGATTTTATGTATATGGTTGTTAATTTAACAGTTTCTTTTGAATTTGTAATGGAAATTAGGGAATTATATTGGAAATGGATAGAAAATTCCATTAACTTGGATTCCAATAGTTCTACTGGGAACACTTTTAAAGATTTTAAAGTTAAATTTTATTTTAAGCAATATTGTGGATGCTAATAAGTCAAACACATTTTAGTACTGACATGTTTTTGCCGGATATTAAAAGGCGATTTAAAGGTAAAGGAAATTAGGAAATGGAAATGGGTGTTATTTTCTTTATTATTTATGAGGCATAATCAAATGTGTTCCAACGTTTATATTCGGCTGTCGAACATATATTAGTATGTCTCAACTAACCAGTGATTTGTTTTTAATATTTTCCTTCGAAAAGTCTGATTTGCGACCGCTATATTTACTTTGTTTATATAAGCCCTTACAATGATGCAATAGTTTATAAAGTAAATTTTATTATAAATATAACAAAATTTTGTTTATTTAAATCAGAGATGCCCAATTTGAAAATTTCCTGACGAGGTTAGACTAAAAATGCTGCTTACGCAACGTTGCTAAAGACGTACACTATAAACTACTTCGTTCGACTGCTGCTCTCTCATTAACTTCAACGCAAATCAAGTCAAGTTTTTTGCTGCTTCACACACACAATTTAATTTTGATTTAAATTGATAAAAATTGTCGAAATTATATGATACTGTCTGAATAACTTACTTAAACTTTCAATTTCAGTATTCATTTCTGCCCCAAAAAGTATGCAACAAACAAAATTTTCATAAAATATTTTGTCTTAAATTACATGGACAATTTATTTTAAAAATTTTTTGGTTTATTTGTTTATATTTATTGTTTTTAATAATTATATTTAATTATAACTAGAAATAAAATAGTTTATAAGTTTTTTATTTATTTTGTTTAAAACCGATTTCAAAATTTTATTTCTTAAAACAAAAAACTTTCCCAATAATATCACGTTAAATACTAAATTAAATAATTTATATAATTCACTTAATTTAATAAAACTTTCTTTAAACAAAACTTAAATTTTTCTTAATAAATATTTACTTATCATCATCAAAATAAATATTTTATTACATTTTTATCTTCTCCTAAAAACAAAACTAGACTTTTGAAAACTTTAAACTTTGCCAAAGTTATTAAAAGTCATAAAGAAATATCTACACAAAGAAGTGTTGTTTGAAAAGGTCATTTAGCTAATAGTCAAGAGTTTGCAGAGTTAAATACTTAAGATTAAACCAAGAGAAAAAGAAAAATTAACAAAAAGTTTGTTTTATTTATACGTATAATTTAGTTTATTTTTGAATTTTGAATACTAAATAATGATGTCATTAGATTTAAAGTAAATTATAATGAAATTAAAGAAATTTGTTTAAATAATAAATAAGAAAAGAAATATTTTATAACATACAAGGAGTGATATAATTATAATAAAAATCACTCATACGTCACCAAAGCTAAGGATGTTTTTTATTTCTCTTTTAAATGTATATGTGTTCAGTGTTTATGTATGTGCTATTATTTTTTTCTATTTTTTATTTTTTTTATTATTTGGTAAAAGGCCAAATACGGTGACTTGTTCCTATAACACTGATTGAATTCATTTCCGTTTATTTATTTGTTAAATTATTGCTGTCACATCAAGCCAGCCGGGCAAACTGGCAGGCTGGCAGTCAGTCACCAGACATTATGAATTGTATTAAATTATGTTACGATATGTGATGTCTTCTGGTGTGTTCTTGTATGTATGTATATATCACTTTTGATGTTATGACGATAACTGCTTCGAAAGTTGACTATGACATTGTTGATGCCAACGGAAATTTATCCAACAATTGTTATAATTCCCCAAGACATAGTTATTTTTCAGTTTACCTTTTTTTCTCCTTTAGTCTATAATATTCCATATAAAGGTTTTGGGTTTCAAATGAATTTAGCTGCCGTGTGTTGAGTACTTAGGGAGGGGTCAGGGGGTCTTTGGCTTTTAGCCAACTATGTTGTTTGATGGTTCTGTTTGTTGGCCTGTTATTTCCTTTCGTTATTTTTATGGCTCTACAAATTGTTACAATAATCACTCAACTTATACTTATATATTTATTTGTTTCTGCTACTAAATGAAGGTTTTAAAAAAAGAGTTAGTTATGATTTTCTAAACTCTATTGACAAATATTTGTGGAAGTTACTCCAAGGAATTTAATAAATGTTTACTTTTTATATTTTTTTCTTTGTAATTAGAATTTTTGTTTTATTTCCATTTTATTATTTATTTGAAGTTTTCTTTTTAAATAAAATTAAATTAAAACAAAGGATTTCCTTTTAAAATTTTAAAAAAACTAAGAAATAAATAAATATTGATATTTATAACTCTTCAAGGATATTTTAAACTTCAGAGCATTTGGGTAAAGTGTGTCTAAAGTAGCGATTAACTGAACTTTGAAAATAAAATGAATACCGGCTGAAAAAAGACAAAATTATGTATTAATAGCAATAAAAATCGTTGGCTTGGAATACTTTGTTCTATTGTACTAAGCTGTTAAAGTTAATAATTCTTGTAAGATATCGATTTTTTTTTTTTAGGTGTACTTTTTTTAAATAAAAAGTTTTTGAAATCAAAATTTCAAAATGGAACCATTAATCTCATGTATTTTAGTGTGTTTTTCTTTAAGTATTTAAAAATTTTGTTTTCTCCAATTTTTATTATTTTTTTGGAAAATTGTCCTAAAATACACTAATTTTGAACTCTGAGGGAATCAAAATTAAAGTGTTACAGATTGGCTGTTCTTATATTTGTCTGAAAAATAGTACATATTGTCTTTTTTTAATATTCTTAAAAAAGTCGTGAGCATATATAACCCGATATGAGAAATTAAAGTTTTTATTAAAAAACTCCAGTTTCTTTCATACAAAAACATCTTAAATTCAGACATTTTTCCTTATTGCTTTATTAAATATTTCATCTCATATATTTTAGAAGGTCTTTGTTCAAGTTTTTTTTCCTATATAGCCTAATATTTTTGATCGATTTTATTATTTTTAATATATTTTTGTGTAGTTATTTAAAGAACATACTTATCAGTTAAAATTGGAAATGTGTAAAAATTACAAACAGAAAGATGGACGGATGGACAGACATTAGAATTCAAGAAAGGTAAAAATATAATAATAAAAAAATCCAACAATTTTGTTATATTTTTTATAATTGATTAAAGAATAAAATTTTCTATCGAACAAAGGAAATCTGAAGTCCAAATCTTTATTGAGCCAAAAGTAAACGATTTTTAATTTGAAAATTAACAAACAGACGGACGGACGGACAGACATCAGAATTCACTCTCAAAAATTAAAAAAAAACAGCTTTGTTATATTTTTCATAACTATTTAAATAATAAACCTATCTATCGATTAAAGGAAATTTGAAATCTTCATTGAGTCCAAAAGTTAACAATTGAAAATTTTCAGAAATTAACAAACAGTCAGACGGACGGACAGACATCGTAATTCTCTACATAAAATTTTAAAAAATCCAAAAATGGATTTTTTTATATGTTGATCAACATAAAAACAAAATATATATTGAAATATTGATATCCCTTACCCTGAATTAAGCGCCATTTTATCAAAAAGTGTTCCGGTTAGAGAAAGTCCTTTTTATTTATTTTTTGAAGAAAAATTTTGATAAATTTTCTTTTTATAGAATTTTATTTTTTATGGGAATTGTACGGTAGGTTAGGTTAGGTTGAAAAGGGTGACATATTCACGCTTCCACCCAGAGACCAAAACGGTCCATTGTGATCCCTTTAAGAAATAGAAAAAGAGAATAGAACATAGATAAAGAAGAAAAGAGTAGAACCTAAACCCTAGCAATCAGTTCTGATTGCCCCTAAGCCATCCTATTCCCATTACAAACCCTATGAGATTAATAAGTCCTTTGCCCGTAACCTCATCTAGTTCATGCAGTGTGTGGCTTCCAAACCACTTCAGCCTTCGCCGCTGAAGCCCTATGCATTGAGAGAGAATGTACTCCACTGTCTCTAGCTCCTCTACATCATCGCATGACCTGCAAAAATCTGTCGTGCCAATGTCTTATTTATTCATCATGTTTCCTAATGAGAAATGAGCAGCAATCATTACTACCATGATTCTTATACTACTACGACTCATACCCAGAAGGTGTTTCGAATCTGACAGTTTAAGACTAGGCCATAATGCTCTAGATATTCTGCAGTCAGTTCTGTTCCTCCAGGCTCTATTCGTGTTGTCCAGAGTTCACTCCCTTATGGCCCTAAAATATGACCCAATTGGAATTCTAACATAGTGACTTTTCGGTTTGCTAGCGTTATATCTACAACTGATCCCTATCTTTCGTTCTGAACGTGGGTTCGCTATCCCTATTACAGATATGAAGATCATAACCAGTTATAAAATTAAAAACTAACTCACCTCTCTTATTGACGTCCCTGCTACCCCATTGATAATTGTGAGCGTTTGCATCACATCCTAGGATCATGTACATTCCTCTCCTCCTGCTGTGCTCCGCCAACTGCTGCAGAGCGATGCCTGGAGGATCGGCCATGTACACTGATGCCAGTATAAGCTTCCTGTTTCCAGTAACTTCCCATTGTACAACCGTTAGGTCTGAAAGAATGAAGAAGATTAGCGTTCAAATCTTTCTTTGTTAATCGAAGGTTCCTAGATAAGAGCTACATCCATATTGGAGTCAATAAGGAGTTTTGTCAATTCGGTTGAGGCTGCTTCACAGTGATTTAATTTAATTTTCACCACTGTTGTCCTCTTTGGGTTTATTAGAGACTTAGAGAATCTAAACCTGATAACCCCAAACCCGAAATTGACAACTCCCCCCAGTGATTCCAGTTTTTTTAGAGACTTCTGATCCACTGCGAATCTGAAGTCCCTACCTTGGTTCTCCTTACAGATCAAGGTGTTGACAAGCTTCCTTTGACCTGTAAAAAGACCTTCGTTCTGGTTTTCCAATACTGTCAGAATGGTTCCGACCTCTAGATTGGGTGGTGGGAACCATGCTGTCATTATTGGACGTAGGGGCAACTCAGATGCTAGTATCACCTTGAGTTTCGCCTCTGGATAAAGTGTGTCGCACTTAACAACTGCGTTCTTAAGAAATTCAAAAGATTTATTTCCGCAGTTGATGTTTTTGACATCTTTCATCCAGTCTGCGCCTCTGAATGATACCTCATCCGGCCTTCCTCTCACAAGAGTGATTTCCTCAATGAGCCTGTGCTCAATCTGTCGCCATTGCTCAACGCTGATCCTCCCATCTGGTTTAGCCTTTTCAATGACAGCACTGATTCCTTCGCCTTTTTTGATGTAGATGGCTGTTCATTTCCCGAATCAGGTCTCTTAATTACCTCCTTATGGGGGCCCTTAAGAGAGGTACAGGGCGTATGGACAACCTTCTTTGCCATCGAAGTTTGTTGGTCGTCCCCAGACCTGGCCCTATTAATGACCCCCTTTTGGGAGCCCTTAAGAGAACAGGCTGGATTCTGGCCAACACCCTTCGATGAACATGACCTCATGTCAGATGTTTTGGAAACTACTTCAGTATTGTCCTTGCGGGTTACACCGGTGGAGTTGGTAGGCTTCCGACATGTCGTCATCTTATTGGTTGAGGGCTGATAATTTCCAGGCCTAGCACCCCTGACAACCTTTTGTGGGTTACCAGTTTTACTGGATGGTACACGATCAGCCTTATCAGTGGTAGATTTTGGTTTACCTGCTGTAACTCGCTGTTCCATAAGGGTTGCAGGTTAAGCAGGTTCGTCTACCGTCTCTACTAGCTCCGGTGAAGATCGATGAGTATGTAGACTTTCCTCCTGTGCCCTCACGGGACACCTTTGGAGTACGGTCTACATCCACATCTGATCCTTCAGGATAAGACATTCCCAAGGAGTCGCAGATAGGTTCGTAGATCCGTTCGAATCTTTTGACGTTCCTTCTGTGCTTCTTGGTAAAGTACTTATCCTTGCTTGAAAGTGTCGAAGGGTCTCTCTTAGCTATCCTCTGCAGATAGATAGATTGGTTCGATAATTTTCAGCGGTTGTCGCATCAAGCATTACCGCCTCCTGCCGAACCAAAGTACTGCCGGGCGTATGATCCTCCTGATCAATCGAGCAATCTTTCCGCTCCGACCTGACCTCAATACTCTGGTTCTTCTCTTGACTCTGGGCGCGAGTTGAGTTTACAGTGATCTCAAGCTCATCTTCAGAGCCAAAGGTAAGATCCCCGAGTTTTTTCGAGACACCGGTCCCAGCGAAGGAATCGGTCGAATAGTCAGGAAGATCATCCGTCCTTGATAGCTGGTCCAATGTCTCGTTGAACCCCTATCATAACATTCTCGTCGTCCGTTAACATGTCCGTTTTCGTCCTGTCGCCCTGCGACCGTTCTTCATCTTTCGTCCGATTATGGTTTAATTTTAGAGAGTCAATTTTCGTCCCACGAGTATGCCAGTAAAGGGAAAGACCATCTCGCGCAGTGACGGCGTGCGCGGACTAGGCTAGAGATTACAACCAACCCGTGCCATGGGCGTTGGAGGGGAGCTGTTAACTGTTAGTTTGTTTAGCCACCAACTAACCATTCAAGTCCTCAGCACTACTGCCTACCACCTTGACCTTAAAGTGCACTACATTTATTTGGGCCGCGAGAGACTGTAAAGCCCTAGGACTGGATATAATACACATGATACGAAACCTCAAGCAATGAGCCAGAATGCACCATATGATAGAGTGTTCATATCATGTGCCTTATAACCTGCGGACGCGTCCGATAGGAGTTAATGTAGCAGAAAACTCCCACGGAATAGGAATTGTTATTTTTTTCGAAAATTTTCTTAAATTTTTTAGTTAAAAATTTGTTCAATTATCTCTTTATAGAAAATTTTTAATACATTTTCATTTAAAAATTTTTGTTAAAATTTCTTTTTAAGGAAATTATTGCGATTTTTTTTTTTAATTTTCGTTAAGAAAATTTTTCTTTAAATTTTTGATAAATTTAATTTTAATAAAAAATTTTTCATAATTTTTCCATTTTAAAGAAAATTTTCTTTTAAAGAAAACTTTCGATTAATTTTTTTTTTTAGAAATTTAATTATATTTCTTTTCGATAAATTTTCTTTAAAAAAAAATTGTTGATAAATTATATTTTTAGAAAATTGTTGATACATTTTCTTTTAAGCAAATTTTTAATAAATTTTCTTTTTAAAATTTTTTTTTTGTTAAATTTTCTTTTTACAGAAAGTTTTTGTTAAAATTTCTTTATATAGAAAATTTCTTCATATAGAAAATTTCTATTATTTTTTTCTTTTTCGTTAAGTTTGTTAAATTTTCTTAAATTTTTTTTAGAACATTTTTGACAAATTTTCTTTTTAAAATATTTTCGTTAAAATTTTTCTTAATAAAAATCTTATAAAATTTTTGATAATTTTCTTTTTAGAAAATTTTCGATAAATTTTCTTTTTATAGAAAATGTTCTTAATATAAGAAAATTTTAGTAAATTCTTTTTCCGTTAAATTTTTTCACAAAAAAGATTTTCTTAAAATTTTTTTTTACAGACAATTTTTGTAAAATTTTCTTTTTGAGAAAAGTTTTGTTAAATTTTCGTTTATAGAAAAGTTGTTTTTTTTTTTTTAATTTTCGTTAACTTTTTTTATTTTTTATAAAATTTCGATTAATTTTTTGTTATAGAAAATTTTTCTTAAATTTCTTTTTAGTTAAAATTGCGATTTAAAAAGGCAGCCTTACAAATGTTTGTTTTTGACCTCTCCATTTTATTGCTTTTATAATTATTTTATTATAAAAAGTGTTGGTTTTTTTATTAAAGCCCCTTGAAATATGCAACAAAAAGTTATGTTTTTTTCTTCCATTTTTAGCCAAATAAATCTAAAAAGAAATAACAAGAAAAATTTGATATTATTATGTATATTTTTGTTGTCTTTTGTTGTTTATAAATTCAAAACGTTTTTTTTTTTCTAACTTTCTTACCTTCGCTACTAATTTTTGTTATTTCCTTATGAATAACAGCCAAAGCCAGTCTAGAATTGAAAAAAAGGATCTAAAAAAACATTTTAGATTTGTAAAAAATATAGAAGAGGAAAAAAACTGTTTGTAATTGAAACTTTACTTTTATTTTCTATTTTTTTCGAAAAAAATTTGCTGATGAAGCTTTTGCTAGAAAAATAAATCCAGGGAGAAATAAAAAAACTACTTTTGCCACCACTTTTCTTTTATTTTTTTACTTTATCCACCATATCTAAGTAGAGAAGGTGATATCTATCCAGCCAGGTAAGACAACAAGGCTATAGAAAATAAATTCAAGTTGTTATTTTTTTTATTTTATATTCTCTCTCTCTATTGAATGTTTTTCCTGCTTCCATGACTCAAATATAATGAAAAATAATGATACTTGTATTTTTTTACTGAGTTGTATTTTCATCTTTTTTTTAGAGAAGCTACAGGATTGAAAGGAAAATTGTTAGTTGGAGGGTGTTGGTAGTTATATTATTTGTTGTTGTATTGTAGTTGCTGCTGTTGTTGTTATTTTGTAAATGGAGAAAGTTACTTTAAAATAATTGAAATGCATTTTGTATTAAAAACATAGAAAAAACATTATGGCAGACAAACAAACAAATACATAAATACTATGAGGGATAAATACATATTTTTCAAAATACATATTCATCAAAGGAATTTAAAATATACAATATTACTCTCTCTTCCTCATTTGTCTTAAATCTTAGAAAATTGAAAAAATGTTAAGGTTTAAGAATATTTTTTTTTTAAAGATTTAAAAAATATTTTTTTTTTAAGGAAATCAAAGGAATTTTAACCATCTATTTAGTTGGGGAATTAAGGCTTTATTAAAGAAATAAATAAGTTTAATTTCATTTAATATTTTCACACGTTTTAAATAGATTTAAACAAATGTTTGAAATTTAATAATTTAATAAATTAAGAATTTTGTTGACATTCCAAGAATTGTTATTGATTTGTATTCACTTGTATTTTATATAGATATCACTGACCTTTTTTGTAATCACCTTTATTTTTTGAATTATTTACTCCTTAAGTCCTTCTATTAACAGCTGATTAATCTCATATTTTAGCCCAATGTGAAAATGTAAATAATTTTTCAAAAATATGATAAAAGTACACAAGGTCGTTCATTATTATTATTATTAAAAAATCACACACATTAATTGACCACACAGATTTTATGCTCTTTTTGCTAAATATTAAATCAAAATATTTACACCATACAAATTTACATACAAACATATTTACATACATACATATACCAAACATATGATAAATAAAACTACATATGTATGCATGCAAATAAAATCACTTGAAAATGTATAAAACAACTAGGAGAATACCAACAAAAAAAGGATCAAGAGCGAAAGGGAGAAAGAGAGAAAGAACTAACCAACTGTCACAACATTGAACATCATTATTCAACTGTTTTTAAAAAGGTAAACAAACCAAAAGAGTAATATTTGATATGCTGCATCAACAACATCAACTATATGTTTGACTATATATGTAATCAAGTGCATATACATATGCCATTATAAAAACGTATGTATGTATGCTTGTATAGGTGTATAGAATTTTTTACATATGATTCTTATGCTGTAGTTGTTTTTATGTTATTCTAATGGCAAATTGTTGTTTAAAGTTTGTAAATAATTTTTGTTTCCTTTTATTTCCGCTACTTTTTTTTTTAGTTTTTCTGTCAGTTTTTTTTTTTTTTTGGTTTTACAAACCATTTGTTTATAGTTTGTTATTTATGTATTATTGCTTAACAAAACATTGTAAAAAATTGTTAAGTTTTAATTTTTTTAGTTTTGAATAAAATTTTATTTTTATTGTTATTTTTATGGAATTAAAAAAAAAATAAATCAGTTTTTCTATGATTTAAAACCAGACAAAATAAAATTTTAATATAAATCTTTAAATATAAAAATAATTTTTTAAAGGATAACAAGCTTAAAATAATGTTTTTTATATGCAAAAATCAAGGGATTTCTCAAATAAGGTTGATTTTTGTTAAATAAAATTTACTACAAAATTATTATTATTTTTATTGAAATCTTGAAAAAGTGAAAATTATTTAAACTGCTCTTTTTTTCACTCCTTGGTCATAAAGCTGAATATGTTATCGAAAAAAATATTAATTATCTTAAAGTTATACCAACATTATTTTGTATACCCTTCACCACAGGTGTAAAGGGTTTATATATGTAAGTTTGTCATTCCATTTGTAATTTCCCCAAATTTTCGGCGTAGAGAAAATATGTTTATGTTTTCCGTGTGTCGGTTGAAATGCTATTTATGAAGCCCACCGATAACTGCTTTATATAATGTATATATCAAATGATCGGAAATACTTTCGAGAATTTTGCTATTGAATTTCAGCAAGATCGGTTAATAAATGACGGAGATATATCTGAACCTGAAACCTGAGGATTTTATATCCCAGCAAAAAAGAAACTGAAAAAGTCATGAATTTAACATTTTGTTGTCATTGGAAGGAAGTACTTAGCGGTGAAAAAGAGCTGCAGAAGATATTTTTTTAGCACATGGTTGTCATTGGTAGTATGTTCTTCTTTTATACTTCTTGTTCATTTCTTTTGAATTACTTCCCTTAGAACTATGTTTTTAAAATTTTTTAATAAAAATTATAAAAAAAGTAATAATTTATAAGAAAATTAAAATTTTATAAATTTTAATAAGGCTATAAAATATAATATAAAATGCTTTAAAATTTATGAAATTTTAATTGTCTTAGAAATTATTAACATTTTTTCCAGCTAAAATTTCATTTATTTTTACTTTTTAGGAAGTAATTACTTCCAAAAATATTTAAAATATGCACTTTTGTTGTACGTTTGAAGTCGTGAACATGTTTTTTTCTAAGCTCTTGATCGTTTTTTTTGCTGGGTATAAGTTAGGGACTTCGTTTTTGCGAAGAAGATTCGGAAATTTATTTTTGAATTTTTGTGCTGAAGAAATAAACTAAATCTGTTCAATTATAACGAATCGAAACGAATCGGACGAAATGTTTTTTTGTTTTTAAAATTATCGGTTCAAGATATTTTTTATAAGTGATCGTTTTTTTAAGGAAGCGATGTTTGCTAAGATAGTTTAATTTTGTGTTACATTTTTTTTAGTTTGGAAAAAAATTTAGATTTTTTAAGTATAAATATGAAAATATAAAAGAATACTTTAAGACATAAATTTTATTAACTGGTTGCGAAGTATAAAAGATTCGACACACGCTGAATATAGAGATCTAACTTGTTAAATCTGCTGTTTTAGAGATATAAAAAGAATATTTAAGGAAAAAAAAAAAAATCGATATATAGGTGCTCAATTTATTCCCAAATTTGTAACAAATTTCATCTTTTTAAAATTATCCATTTATGAGCTATCGGCGGCAAAATATAAACCATAGTTACAACGGTCTTTGATATTTTTCTATTTTTTTTAGGCAAAACTTTTTTAAAAGATTTTGTTCATTTCCAAAACCAAACAAAACGTAACGAGGGTGAATATTTAACACAAATTTGGTCCCCCTAAATAACCCACTCGAAGTTCTATCGTGTTTTCAATAACCAGGCAGACAGATGGACGGACGTCTTAAAATTTCAAAAGAACCCAAAATATATTTATACCTAATACAGTCTTAAATGAATGTTACTAAGTATATGTTACTAATGGAATAATGTACTCCATCTTTTGGATGGTGGTTATAATGTTATAAAAAACATTTCAATAGAACATATTGGAAACTAACAATTTGAATTTTAAGCATATTTTTGAGAAATAATATTAATATTTGGAGCTAAATAAAATTTAAATAAGTAAAGGTATTCCAATGAAATTTTGGCACAATATAGATACTTTTGTTCTAAAATCAGTTAAATAAAAAAACTCTCACTTCTTTGTACCAAAATATCCGAAATCCCTGACCGGGGAAAAATTGTTTTAAAAATTTACTTTTTTCATTAAAATGATCGCCCAGTAGTTTTAAAAGGCGTGGTTCATTAGTTATTTTTTGTATGTTTAACCAACATATGGGGATATATGGACAATATATTTTTTTTTGTTGATTTTGGCTTTGACGTTTTTGAATTTTAGAAAACAAATTAAAAAACTTTTTCAAAATTTACAACATTTGAATAGGAATTGGGAAGAAAAAATTACCCATAGCGCCACCGATTTCATTTTACACGAATTTACGTTAAAATTTTTTTTTTAAAACATAACAAAAATTATATAGTCTGGAACAAAAAAAAAAAAAAAAGAATACACGTTTTGGGAAAATAACCCGAAGTTTCAATTTCAGACTAACTATTTATCGGATAGATATTTTTATAAAATTCTTACAGTAATATTATTCAGAATTTTGTCAGAAATTTAGTGATTGTTTTCAAAAATTTTAAGGCCCAAATTAAGGCTCCCAAGTTTAAAAAACTTTAAAAATACGACACCAAAAATGAGGACAAAATTAGCATCGACCAAAATATCTCAAACTAATGTAAATGTAAAAAAATTTTACATGTATCACTTACATGTAAAATTTGTTTACATTCAAGTCATAAATGAATTTTTGGCGAATTTTTTAAATTCTTACATACCCGAGGAGATAAACCTTGGAGGTTTCCTCTACCCCTAGCTAGGTGGCTGTACTCTTCCAAATCAAAACCTAACCTTTGACCATTTTATTTAGATATATCTTCAACGGTTCACAAGTTACAGAATTATTTACAAATAATATCGATTTGGGATCACTGTGCGATGGAAAGAATTTTAATTATATTGGTCACTATGCAATAGTATTTTTGGGGGCGAAATCATTCTATTGCAATTTATAGCTCTTAATATGTGTAACAAACCCTCCATAGTATTTTTCGCTGGTAGGCAAAATTTTTGTTTTATGACCATTCAGATAAATCGAAAAAAATAATATCAATATAGTTCGAAGCTAAAATATTTTTGCATAAATATTTAGAGCATTTAACGGGAAATATTTTGTTAGAACTTTTAATTCATTTATCATACTTTATAAGGGGATAATTTTTAGTCCTTTTTGACATGAAAGTCGGTTAAAACTTGTGTTTAATGGGTTAAAATGTTCTACAGATATTTTCTTCGTCAAATTTAGGGGTCTCTAAAGGTAAAAAATCATCCGACTTATCATGTGTTGTTGAAAAAGAAAATTACAAAATTTTCACATTTTTCTTATATAAACTACTTAAACTAGGCAATGAAATATAACGTAAAATTAAAATTTTTGTAGAAATTGTAAACAAAATTACTAATAATTTTATTAACTTAATTTTTTTGGATAGATATCTCACCATATGAACTTTAGTCACCGAAGGTCTCTAGTGAAATTCGACATAGAACATTTTCACCTATAAAACTCAAGTTTTATTCGACTTTTATGTAATTTTTTAAACCGACTAGACATTACTCCTTATTATTAGAGATAAATGAATAGAAAGCTCTAATGAAATATCGCTATTTAAATGCTTTAAACGCTTGATCACTTAATTTTTTCATATAAAATTAATTTTTATAGAAAATACTTTAAATTGTCTGCAATTTTCTTTAATGGTGGTTTAATAGAGCAAAGAACAGCAATCTGTGATCATTTGATTTTTCATTAAAAATAAAATTCCTTAAAAATTTGGTCTTTTGGGAGGGGGACAATAAACTACGCTCACTTCAACTTTTCATCAAAATTAATTTTTATAAATACCAACAATTTAAGTCCCTATGACTTAATTATAAAAAACCGATAATCCGTGATCTTTGCTTTAGTAAGTCAAAAATCGATCTTTGATATGTAACATCTAAACTTGGCACTAGTCTACTAAATAGTGATTTAATTGAGAAAAATACCATAGTCTATGATCAGTTAAAATAAAATTTTATTTACTTGAGTTTTTCTAAAGGACTATAGTATTTGATCACTTGATTTTTTTTATCAAAAATCTATTTTTTAATGAATTAACAATATTAATTAAGTTAAGGTCCCTTTTGCTCATTAAAAATTTTTTCGATTTTTATAGGAAAAATATAAAATTGGCCTTAGTTTTTATATAAAAAAGAACAGCAATCTGTGATCATTTCAGTTTTCCAAAAAACGGATTTTTATTGTAAACATTTTAAATAGAATATAATGCCTTAAATAGTGATAAAAATCCATACGGAAGAGTAATTTAATTAACCTTGGCTTACAAATATATTTATTTTTTTTAACATATTTCTCTCTGTATTTCAAATTTAAATAAAATCTTATTTATTAATATTTCTTTCATTCATGTTATTGCAATTTTATGTTGTTGTTGCCTTGTAAATAACTGCTGAGAGTAATATATTTTCTAGTTTTATTGTTTGTGTTCTATATGTGTTTATATACCAAATGCTTGTGAAATTTCATTTCCGGTTCATCAGTATGTCAATCACAATCGTGCTAAAGTGTATTTCCGTCTAATGTTGCATTCTTGTTGATGTGAGTGTGTATGCGTGTTTGAGTGTATGAGTGTATGTAAGAGATGTGGGAATAAATGTATGGCTTTGAAATGATTTTTTATTCTTGTGTTCTTGTATTGAAATATTGATGTATATTACGGTAAATATTTCTGTTTTCTGATGTTGATGGTGAGTTTTATTTATTTGTATGGGGGTTTTCTGTTGAGTACTGAAAATATATTTTCTTCAAACGGAAATGTTTTTCTGTTACAGAAGAAGAAATATACATTTGTGTGTTAAAGTGAAAAGCAGTACTAAATAATTTATTGGATTACTTTAAAACATAATTTTTGAAATTAATTTGCTTTATTTTAAATTTAACTGGTCGTTTTATTTAAAATTGTAGACAAGAGTTTTATTTTTACTTTTTTTTATAATTAGTTTAATTTATTAAGCCAATTTCACTCTTATTTTAGCTTTAAATAAATTTTTGTTAAAGTTTTTATGATAAAATATATTTATTATATTTTCTGCCTTTAAGCTAATTTGACCTCAATTTCTGTAGTCTAAATTTTGTATTACTTTTATACATATTTTTCTTGTAGAAAAAAATAATATGATTTACACATTTACTGCTTATAATTAAGGCCAGGTTAGAATAACTAAGTTATTTGTAATATTTTGCGTGTTTCCTTTTTTATCATTTACTAAAAAGAAAGTAATTTATTTTAGCATATTATAGACACCAAATTAGAGCTGAAAAATTCACTGCAAATATATGCATTCTAGCCAAAAGCCTATTTTCATTATATGATAGCTTTAGGTTGTATATATTTAATTGTGTAAACTGTTTTCTAATTAAAATATTAATTATTAATTTAACTTGGCTAAAATATTTAACTTTTTGATGGATTTTGGTCATGGCAGTAAACATGCAACTCATTACATAAAAAAAGTAAAATACATAAAGAAATGTACATTACGTTAAAATTTACTAAAAGTAGAGGTAAAAACGAAATTTTAAAATACCTACAATATTTTTAATAATAAAAAAAAAAAAAAATACCAAACTAGACTATAGTAGAGACAATTTAGTTTAGTCTATAGTCTAGCATATAATAGTAGTCCAGTCTATAGTCTTATATATATATCTATAGGTTATAGTCTAGGCTATAGTCTAAGTTATACAGCCGTATTCAAAAAAATTAGTGTAGGTTTGATAACGAGTTACTAACTTTTTCTTATGGAAATTTACATACAAAAAGTTAGTAACTCATTATCAAGCATACATTATTTTTTTAGTGAATACGGCTGAAAGTCTTGGTTGTAGTATAGTCTGTAGTCTAGTTTATAGTATAGACTATTGTCTAGGTTATAATCTAAGCTATAGTCTAAGCTGTAGTGTCGTTTGTGGTCTAGTCTATATTTTTGGCTATAATCTAGGCTATAGTCTAGGCTTTAGGCTGTAGTACAGTATTTTTGTTTAGGTAAGATTAAATAAGATACCCCAGGCTATTTCAGTTTGGGTTATGTCTGGTTTTACCGACAAAAATACCTCCTTTCTCTTTCGTAAACCGGGACTGTTTGTTACAATATTACGTCGTAGGGCCGGATCGATTTAATTAGTCTCTTCTACTGTTTGCAACATAGTCTATCTGTGTATCTCTTCTGGCTACATATTAAATTCCAGTTCACCTTCCTTTTTTATAGGAATTGAGTTTGTAGGGGAAACATAACGTGTTCATCATCCTTGATTTTGTTTGGACAACAGGGGTAGTGTGAAGAGACATTCAGGCTTAATTTTTGAATATATTTTCTTCCCATCTTCTCTGCCATATAACCATGGACTTCTCCCTTTCTACTTTTCTAATTTGGTTTTTATTTGATGGGTTCGTCTTATTACTTTCGTACACATGTGTTGCTACGTCAGCCAATATTATGCCTGATATCACGTCGGTTGCATCATCGGATATTGTTTTGTATGAACAACATACTATTAGGACTCATATTCTGTATACAGAGTTCAGTTTCTTTGCAATCGATTCAGTTTTAAGTCCTTTCGACCATATGTGATCTGCATAAAGGATAGTTGAACTTATTACGGTGGAAATTAATCTTCTCTTATTTTGCTTTGGGCCACCTACATTGGACATCATTTAATATGCTGATTGAAACTTCGTTTGTCGTCTATTACAACTCCGAGATACGAGTGATGCTGCAGGGATTGTGTGCTTCCCAATGTTTATTTGATCTCGTTTTCTATGTCCATTATCCGCCTACAATTTGCGGTCCAGTGTTATAACGGCACTTTTTCTCTTTCAATTGCTGTTTTCGCTGTATCAACTTCTATGTTTATTGTCTCTATAGTTGATCTTGACTTTCGCAAGTCATATTGTCGATCAGAAACTCCTAGACTGGGGGGATTTTTTCCTCTTCAAACATGAAAGCTTTGTATGCTTTTCTACAAGGATCTGCTTCGATACAGATCTGTTTAATGCTGTTCCTTTTAATTGAGTTTTTAAATTCCTTTCTTGCCTTTTTGTACTCCTCTTATCTTTCGAAAAATCTGGTCTATTTCTTTGACGTTGACTGCTTCTTCCGGTTTTAAGACAAAGCGTTAGAAGTTTTCCTTTTTCTGCGTTTCACCAATAAATAAGAAGATGTCATATGCTTCTTTAATCTTTGACATTTATAGTCCGACCATTTCTGTCATTGTGCCTTGTATCTTCTAGATATACATAATCACGTCTTTCAAGGAGCCTTTGTCTAGCTTGCTGGCTGCTCAGCCGTCGTATCTAGCCTTCTCTTTACCTTCGGATCTATGTCCCTTCTCTGCTTCATCAACATATATAACTATGGCCTTGTGGTCGCTATGTGTATACTGTTCACTAACTAACCAAGGCCTTCTCCTCGCCAATGAACTGCTTATAGGTCCACGATTTAACCTAACCCTCTCGCTCTGAACGTGTTGGCATCCCCATTGTTTACCAAAACGAGATGATCACTAGCAAATGTCTCCAAAATATGCGTCCTCCGTTGTTGATTGTTCATCTTCCCCATTCAATTGCTCAAGCATTGAAAGCTGTTTTATAATCTGTATTCTAGTCCACAATCTAATCTATTGTCTAGTCTATGGTTTGGTCTGTCGTCTAGTGTACGGTTTATTCTACAGTTCAGAATGATCTAAAGTTTAGTCTATAATTATAGATTAGTTTTTATGTTCTGGAATAACAAAATCTCTAATTAACCAATCAGTTGTTCTTTTTGTTAACTCCTTTATTTTTGAAAATGTTACAACAAACAAATGTAATGGAGATATAAGTATGTAAAACGTATGTAAATTTAACCAGAAATGATGTAACTGTCTGTTTTTGTTTTATTTCCTTTTTATTTTTTTTTGTTTGTGCGTTAAAACGAATTTCAACCGCAGCATAATAATCCCTATAAGTATGCTACATTATAATGTTGTGAATAATGAGAAATAGAAAACAAGCGTAGCAACAACAACAAAAAGAAATTAACAATTAAACGCGCTCCATTTGAGAATTTAATTAAACTCCTGGTTTTATTTGTTGTTTTGTCAGTTTTCTTTTTTGTTTAAACTTTTACTAGCTGAAATGTTCTTGAACAAAGAGAAATCTTTTGCTAACAAATGGTCAGTAGAATTTTAATAGATGGTGGGAGAGTTAGAGGTGTATATAGCTGAACCAGTTAATTTTCCAAATGATATAAAAAAAGGTGGCCCCAAAAATTTTTGAGTATGCATTTGCTTTTATTTGTTATCCAGCTGTAAGTATTTACTTTTGTTAATGTTGCCTTTTTAAAACGTTTGCCATCAACTACAAATGAATACTTTGTATTCGTTTATAAACTGAACTCAGTTCATTTGAACTGATCTCTAGTAACAAAGTTGAGTTCTTGATGTTATTATTTTTGTTGTTGGTTTTAAGTTAAATTTATAAAAAAAAACTCTTTGCGTGTGTAAGTTTTTTTCGTTTTGTGTTTGTGAGCAAGTTGGTTTGTTAACTGTTAATGTCACAAATTATATACACTTAAATGAATTTAAAATGTAAATGTGAATACAAAAAGAAATAAACAATTTAATGATTTTTTTTAAATGTGTTTGTTTACGCATACAGTCGTTATAAAGATGTATAAGAGTATGTGTAATGATATGTGAGGAAATGTGTATGTGTATTCGTTATACCTGTGTGCATTTGTGTTGGGTTTATGCAAAAGTTTATTTTGTTAAAAGCTGGTTTTTAACGAAGAAATATGAAATTTTTCTTTGATCTGTCATAAACAATAATAAAACAAATTTAAGCAGAAAAAATGTTAAAGGTTTTAATGTAATATTATTATGAGTATTTAATGAAGCTAGATAAAATTTATAAATATTTTGTAAGTTTGTTTTTGAGTATAAAGGATAATTTTTAAAAGTTTTCTGTAAATTTCTTATTAAATAAAATTTTAGTTGTTTAAAAAATTAAAACAAAAAGCAATTGTGTATTATTTAACTGAGAATTTTCTCTCTTAAGTCTTAGATTCCAATTTAATTATTTTTGCTCCCATTCAAGAGTCTTAATGGTGCCACTAAAATTTTTTAATTTCATATTGCCTTTTAAAATTCTTTTATGTATCCCTTTTTAACTTTATGATTTTAAATCCTGTTGTAAAATTTAATACATATGCATATGTTTTATTATTGTTACAACACAACTAATTAAACAATAATCTCATCGAGTGACACTACAATTATCATTAACATCATTATCATCATTTTGTCGTCGGCATCATTTATAATTATTGTGTTTATTGTTTCTTCTTCTTTTTCACTTTATTGTATCCTGTTCTGGGTACTAAATGGCGACATCCTTTCATTATTACTACCCTTATATTTACCACTGTTTTTGCTGCTGCTGCCCCTGTTGCTATGAGTATTATTATCATTGTTATAAAGTAATCAGCCAGTTACTGGATTTAGATGAATACCTCTTGCAATGCTGGGTATCTGGGTATCTTTATTTGCATGATGTCTATATGTATGTGTGTGTGCGTGTAAATGCTTAAGTTTGTGTGACAATATTTTAACAACAATCCTTCCTCCTACTACAATTGCTTCTTGCTCTGTATACAACAGCAACAATTATTATTTTAAGGATACCATTGAGACGACACAGTTAATTGCCAGTTTTGATTGCTGGATGGTTGTATGTAGTTGTTGTTGTTATAACAACCACAATACAGTTTATATTTTATGATCAGGGACCGTAATGGATAATGGAAAAGTTATCAAAATGAAAAGTATATAGCCAAATCGGCTTTCTTTTTAATTTTTTTTTTCGTTTCGGCGTTTTGAAGATTTTTTTCTTTGTACCTTTTTTTTTTTTTTTTTTTTTTTTGTTTCAACGACTTTTTATAATTTTGGTGATATATTCGTTTTATATTTTTTCGGTTCATGGATTTTTTTTCGTTTTAGCTTATTGAATTTTTTGGATTTGCCGATTTTTGGTTTTTGCATTTTTGAAGTTTTTTATTTTTTTTTTTATTTTTGGTGATTTTGTTTCGCTTAAAAATCACCAAAACACATATAATGATAAAAATTAAAAATCATAAATGAAAATTAAAAAATTTCCAAAATAAATAAATCGCCAAAATCACAAAAATTAAAAATCTCTGAAACGATACAAAAGCGTCAAAATGATATTTAACAGATATTTACTTGAGAAAACTTTCAAAAATCTAAAATGAAAAACAAAAAAAAAAAAAAACTTTTTTTGTTTTTAGCAATTTTTTATAATTTTGTTGAATTTTGTTTCTTCTTAGCGATAATTTCGTTTAGCTTATTGACTTTTTTTATTTGGCGATTTTTTTCATCTTGGCGATTTTTGGTTTTTATATTTTTATCATTTTGGAGTTTTTTCTCTTGTTTTTGGTGATTTTGTTTCATTAAAAATCCCAAAAAACATAAATAATGATAAAAATTAAAAATCAGGAATCAAAATTAAAAAATTCCCAAAATAAAAGTCGCCAAAATAGAAAAAAATCTCAGAAATTAAAAATCAACAAAACGAGAAGAAAAAAAAAAGGGAATTACTAAAACAGATTTTTCCATTTTGACGCTTTTTTATTTTTTGCGATTTTTTTAAATTAGTTTTAGCGTTACTTTTTTGGTTTTAGAATTTTTTCGTTTTAGCGTTTAGAGTTATTCTTTTGAATTTTGTATTTTGACTTTTTTTGATTTAGCGATTTTTTTACCATTTTGGTGTTTTTTCTTCATAGTAGCAATTTTTTCGTTTTGCCGATTTATTATTCTTTATTACTTTTTAAAATTTTTTGGTTTCGGATATTTATTTTTATTTTTTATTTTAATTCATAAATTGAGAATCAAGCCCACATGGGCCAAATATGATTCATATTCTACTATTTTTTTTCTAGAGTTTTTAGCGTTTTTCTTTTGGTTTGGACTGTTTGTTTTTGATGTTGAAAATTTTTATCATTTTGACGATTTTTTTTTTCATTTTTGTCGTTTTGAAAATTGTTTTCGTTCGTTTGTCTAATTTTTCGTTTAGTTTTTTCACTTTGGCGCTTTTTGTAGATTTTTCAAAATTTTACAATTTTTTAGCAAAACAATTGTATTGACATACTTAGCGCTCCTCAATAAAATTTTGATTGTATTAAAATATTTGTATTGAAAAAAAAAATCGCCAATAAGAAAAGTAAACAAAGTCATTTTTTTCGCACAGAGAAAAAATGCCCAAAATGGAAAAATCTCCAAAATAAAATTAATTGTAAAAAATAAAAATCAACAAACCGAAACAAAATCATCCACAGATTTTTCGTTAATTTTGGCGTTTTTTATTAACGATTTTTTTTATTTTGCATTTTTTTGATTTAGCGTTTTTTTTTTTTTTTTTTTTATGATTTTGTCCATTTTTTTAATTTGGTGTTTTTTTTGTTTGTTTTCAATTTGGCGTTTGTTATTTTATTTTAGCGAATTTATATGTTTTACACTACTATTTTCAATATAAGAAAAATCTCAAAATAACTTTTATTTCTGCTCTAAAAATAAAGATCATAAAATAACAATAATTTCTCTAACATTTTATAAATAACTTTTATTTTCGGTCTCTGTTTTTTGATAGTAAAAGATTTAACAGTTTTGTGTGTATGACTATTGGTAAGACTACTATTGTTTTTAATGTGTGTAAGTGTGCGTAATATTTGTAGGCAGAAGAGAGAGAGAGTAAGCAAGCAAGCAATTGTTATTTTGTATTTGTGCTTTGTGTTGTTTTTATTGCTTCTATTGTCCCTGCTAACATCAACAAGTTAAACTTGAGCTTTAGATTTTATGGATTCAATAGAAAACAAGATTTTGCTAGACACTTAAACTTTCTACCCCCCAACTTGAACTTTAAACAAAAGACCATTATGGTTGCATTTAACCATAAAATGATCATTAAAATGTGTTTAAAGTTTAAAGAGACATTATTTTTGGTTTTTGATAGTAATAAAGGAAAATAATGGAAAATTGGTGTAAACAAAATAGTTCAAATGAGTTCAACAATTAAATAAAAAATTATTAGAATTTAACGAATTTAACAAATTTTTCATATATTCTAAATTATATTGTAAACGATGCTGTAAAGATTTTACAAACATTTATTAATAAATACTTATAAGCTTATCAATTTTTTATAATTGCTTTCCAAAGTTTCCCTATTTTATTTTTGTTATTTTAATAAATTTAAAAACTTTATTTATTATTCTAAAAAAATAAGATACTTGTATACAATCGATTTTGTTTGAATTTGATTTGAAAAATGCAAAAATTCTTATCACATGAAACTCTATACAAACTACTCGTACTCGTAAAAGTGACATAAATTATCTACTGACGTTGGGTTTAGATGAACAATAATAACAACCCACAGCAGCGACAAAAACTCAAAGTAAACGATTAAAGTTTACAGCAAACATATGTTGACTACTCATACTCAACTTATACCCCCACACACCTCACTTACACACACATATATTTCCAATAAAAAACTCCTTCATAGGAAAAGGAAACAATAAGAAATTTGTTATGCTGCTATGAAAAACAAGAACCAAAAGGGCGCCATTTTATTTATATTGTTGCCTCGATATTTCTTAAAATTTCTCTCTATCTTCATGCATGTCTTTCTTAGATTTCGTTGTTGTTGTTTTATCATATAATTTTTTTCTTTTTCTTTAGCTCAGACATGTTTCATATATCATCACATATGCATCACATTCCATATGCACGTTTTAGGTTGTTTGTTCATTTTTCTACATATGCAGATCAAGTAAAGAAACAGTTTTTTTTCGCATTCCCTATTCCTTCATCATGTGTGTTGATTTCCCTAAAGTTGAGTTGAAAGTTTTTTTTCTCTTTCAGCCACATACTTAGCTACATGACAAATGGCTTTGGCTGTATAAGTCAACGTTAGTGTTGCAATTATAGTCGCAAAGTGGCTTCTACGTCTAGTGTTTGAGGCATGATAACGTCAGCTTTTCTTATGTGAAGGTGTAAATGTTTGCATTTGTGTGAGTGCGTGTATGCTTTTGAGAAAAACGTAAATATTTTTGTGTTAAATTTAGTTGAAAAATTATTCAAAGTTTTAATAGGAAATCAGTAAAACCAAAATAAATGATATGCATATGATCGATGTCACTGGGGGAATAATACTATAGGGAACGGAGTTAAAGGCAACAGCAAATTACACAGGGAGTCTTCTACAAACTTGTGCTAGTTTAACTCCCTCTTTCCTTTTCTTTAACCTGTTCAATATTTCCAAATATTTGTCATATTTAAAATATCTTTCTTATACTGAAAATATGTTTAAGTTTTCACCCAAATTTAGCGTAACTACTAATTATGAATGCAATTACATTTTATTAAAATCGCTGCCTAAAATTATACAACACAAAAAACCATCAGACTCATAGACGTTTACAAACTACTTCCTGTTACCTTAGCTGTAAATACATCACTACAAAAATATTGTGATTTTTGTTTTCTTATTCAATGACTTTCTCTAGTTTATCTGGTAAATGTAAATACATACAATTATTTTTGGTTTTTTATTCTTATATGATTTTTTCAAATAAAATCGTAGAAAATATGCTGAGAAAAATTCCACAACAAAATATTGGTAGAAAGGAATGTAAAGCTGGCAAGAGTGGAAAAGAAAACTACTATTCATCATATATGGAGTTTCTAGTTTGGAATAAAAAAAGACACCTTCATGGAGACACATAATAAGGAAGGGGGATTTTAAGTACTTTTTGGAGCATTTCAGAACCAAATAGAACTGAACTAGAACTGAACTAGAACTGAACTAGAACTGAACTAGAACTGAACTAGAACTGAACTAGAACTGAACTAGAACTGAACTAGAGCTGAACTAGAACTGAACTGGAACTGAACTAGAACTGAACTAGAACTGAACTAGAACTGAACTAGAACTGAACTAGAACTGAACTAAAACTGAACTAGAACTGAACTAGAACTGAATTAGAACTGAACTAGAACTGAACTAGAACTGAATCAGAACTGAACTAGAACTGAACTAGAACTGAACTAGAACTGAACTAGAACTGAACTAGAACTGAACTAGAACTGAACTAGAACTGAACTAGAACTGAACTAGAACTGAACTAGAACTGAACTAGAACTAAACTAGAACTGAACTAGAACTGAACTAGAACTGAACTAGAACTGAACTAGAACTGAACTAGAACTGAACTAGAACTGAACTAGAACTGAACTAGAACTGAACTAGAACTGAACTAGAACTGAACTAGAACTGAACTAGAACTGAACTAGAACTGAACTAGAACTGAACTAGAACTGAACTAGAACTGAACTAGAACTGAACTAGAACTATAATTTTTTGCTAAAATTTCGATTTTATTTTATTTTATACTAAAATTTCAATTTAATACTAAAATTTTAATTTTATACTAAAATTTTAATTTTATATTAAAATTTTAATTTTATACTAAAATTTTAATTTTATACTAAAATTTTAATTTTATACTGAAATTTCAATTTTATACTTAAATTTCATTTTTATACTAAAATTTCAATTTTATAAAACTATCCCTCCTCTTTCATCTCCGTCTAAAGAAATGTGTGTGGGATCTTGTTCTAACAAAGTATGCATGTAGTTGTTTTTCTTTGTTGTTGCAAAACAGTCGTCGACGTATTTGTCATTCTTTATTTAGAGTTAGTAAATACTTGAGAAATTTTTTCCAATTCTTAAAAAAATTTGGTCTTATGTTTTTTTTCTTTTTGCTAAAAATGCAATGTATTTTTGTAAACGTAACTATTGTTGTAAAAGATTTTTTGGCGCCATAGAAAATTGGCGTCTCATGGTATTTTTCTCAGCTATGATATTGTTGTTATTGTTATTGTAGTATTTCTTTTGTCACGGTAAATGTGAAGGTAAATGTTTAAATAAATTGTAAGTTTAAATGTGTGCGTATATATGTATAAGTAAGAAGGTGTAAGTGAGATTGTATATGCGTTCGGCATTCAAACGTAAAATGTTGATTTAATGGTTGAATGTAAGAAGAACAAGGAAATCATATAGAAAACTTAAGTAGCTGACTGACATCTATTGCCAACACACAATTATATATACTTACACGTGTGTATGTTTTAATATTTATGTTATAGTATTTGTGTAGCTGTTTTGAAGGTATGTGTTTGTGTGGGTGTGTTAAATTGTTGGCATAGTGTAAAGTTGCCACAAAATATTTATAATATTTAACTCTCTGACATTTAGTAGCTGATTTAGCGTGTTAAAATAAATTTATTCAAACTCTTGTATATTTGTGTGGGATATATGAGAGTGTGTGCATTTTTTAAGCCAAATTTAATTTCAAGGTAAATGTAAATAATAAATTATATGCAAATTATCATTATTATGGTAATTATTATTTTTTTTTATCATATAAAGTGCTAAGTTTATAATTTAATTAAAATCAATAGTGTCAAGGATAGTTTTATTCCAAAAAAACTGTTTTAATAAATCCTAATGTTTAGTTTAAATTTAATTAAGTTGTATTAATATTATTTGCATTGCGATCATTATTTATATAAAAGGTGAAATACTGGATTTATTTTTAGTTTGACCTCATAATAAAGTTCAAATTACGTTTAACTATCTTAATGCCAACAACTCGTTAGCAGTTTGGTCCAAAAAAGTGTTAAAACCAAATAATTTTTTATTTAAAACACAAGAACAATTCATACTTACTATTATTACTATTCCTATTCTTTAGCTTTTGTATTTCTTTTTATTTTTTTATTTTTTTTTTTTCAAATAAATGAATGAGTGCAGTTTTCTTTTGGTCTGCAAAATCGAGTCAATTAAAATGCAAAGCTAAGCATTTATTTTTTTTCTCTGTTACTCGTATAATTCTTGGTTTTACTTATGCTTCATGCTCTCTGCCCCATGCAGCAAGTTAAGGAAAATTGTTTTTGGAATGAATACCATAGTGTTTGCCGTGTGCGGTTAGAAATTTAATTGCATCTTTCTGATGCCTGTTTTGTGATAACAACTACAATAATAATAGTTGCACAAAAAACAAAAGTGGCAACATAAAATAAACTTCATGAAAAAGAAAATATGAAGAAAAACTAACAGCAAAAATAAAAAAAGCGCTTAAAGAAATTTATGTCTAGGGATTGGATTGTTTTATTTCCTTTTACGTTTTGCTTTTTCTCTCTTTCTCTATTTTCTTAAGATATTTAATGAGTAAGATGATTGTGATTGTAGTTGTAATTGTATAAGTATATAAGAAGTTTTCTTTTTATTTTAGTAGTTTATTATAGTTTCCTTATGCTGGCATATTACCAGGGCAACAAAAGATGGACAAGATTAGAATTTTATGGTGTAAAAATACATATAATTAGGGAACTAAATTTTAATTATGAGACAATGACTGCTTCAACTACAGCTGTTTGTATAATAATAAAGAAATAAAATAACGGAAATGTAAATGACCCAAAATAAAAGAAATATATTTGGCTAAACCACTTACGTTATAAAATAAGACTTTGTTTTTATTAATTTTTTAAATATGCTTCAATTTGAGCTCTAAAACTACTGTTATTATTTAGCATTAAATAACTATAAAATTTTAAACATTTCTAAATCAACCCAATTTTATGTAGCCAAAAATTTCTTTAGTCACGTGTTTTTTCTATTAGACAATTTTTCCATTTCTAGTTTATTTTTTTGTTTCTTTCTCTCTCTCCCTAGAAAAATAACAATAAAATAATGACTAAAATTGTTTTACTAAGTACAACAGCAAAAATGTGCAACAATAACAACTAAAAGAAGAGCATCAACATCAGCAACTAAATGTTGGTGATGAATGCACATGTCAATTATTTTCAATGTTTGTATTTATTTAATTTGTTGTTGCTGTTGTTTTCGTTTAGATAGATAAAATAGGAATTTTATATGAGGAAAAATAATACAGTGGAATATAAGGAAAAAATTTATATTAAAATTTAAAATCTATAATAAATTGAAATTTCAGTATAAAATTGAAATTTTGGCATAAAATTGAAATTTTGGTACAAAATTTAAATTTTAGTATAAAATTGAAATCTACTATAAAATGTTAATTTTAGTATAAAATTGAAATTTTAGTATAAAATTGGAATTTTAGTATAAAATTTAAGTTTTAGTATAAAATTTAAATCTGCTATAAAATGTTAATTTTAGTGTAAAATTGAAATTTTAGCATAAAATTTAATTAAATTTTAGTATATAATTGAAATTTTAGTATAAAATTGAAATTGTAGTATAAAATTGAAATTTTAGTATAAAATTGAAATTTTAGTATAAAATTGAAATTTTAGTATAAAAATGGAATTTTAGTATAAAATTGGAATTTTAGTATAAAATTTAAATTTTAGTATAAAATTGAAATTTTAGTATAAAATTTAAATTTTAGTATAAAATTGAAGTTTTAGTATAAAATTGAAATCTACTATAAAATGTTAATTTTAGTGTAAAATTTAAATTTAAGTATAAAATTTAATTAAATTTTAGTATATAATTGAAATTTTAGTATAAAATTGAAACTTTAGTATAAAATTGATACTGTAGTATAAAATTGAAATTTTAGTATAAAATTGGAATTTTAGTATAAAATTGAAATTTTAGTATAAAATTGGAATTTTAGTATAAAATTTAAGTTTTAGTATAAAATTGAAATCTTAGTATAGAAGTCCTAGTTTATTGCTAGTTTAGTTCCAGTTCAGTTTTATTTCAGCAATAGTTCAGTTCAGTTCTAGTTCAGTTCTAGTTCAGTTCTAGTTCAGTTCTAGTTCAGTTCTAGTTCAGTTCTAGTTCAGTTCTAGTTCAGTTCTAGTTCAGTTCTAGTTCAGTTCTAGTTCAGTTCTAGTTCAGTTCTAGTTCAGTTCTAGTTCAGTTCTAGTTCAGTTCTAGTTCAGTTCTAGTTCAGTTCTAGTTCAGTTCTAGTTCAGTTCTAGTTCAGTTCTAGTTCAGTTCTAGTTCAGTTCTAGTTCAGTTCTAGTTCAGTTCTAGTTCAGTTCTAGTTCAGTTCTAGTTCAGTTCTAGTTCAGTTCTAGTTCAGTTCTAGTTCAGTTCTAGTTCAGTTCTAGTTCAGTTCTAGTTCAGTTCTAGTTCAGTTCTAGTTCAGTTCTAGTTCAGTTCTAGTTCAGTTCTAGTTCAGTTCTAGTTCAGTTCTAGTTCAGTTCTAGTTCAGTTATAGTTCAGTTCTAGTTCAGTTCTAGTTCAGTTCTAGTTCAGTTCTAGTTCAGTTCTAGTTCAGTTCTAGTTCAGTTCTAGTTCAGTTCTAGTTCAGTTCTAGTTCAGTTCTAGTTCAGTTCTAGTTCAGTTCTAGTTCAGTTCTAGTTCAGTTCTAGTTCAGTTCTACTTCACTTCTAGTTCAGTTCTAGTTCAGTTCTAGTTCAGTTCTAGTTCAGTTATAGTTTAGTTCTAGTTCAGTTCTAGTTCAGTTCTAGTTCAGTTCTAGTTCAGTTCTAGTTCAGTTCTAGTTCAGTTCTAGTTCAGTTCTAGTTCAGTTCTAGTTCAGTTCCAGTTCATTTCTACTTCAGTTCTAGTTCAGTTCTAGTTCAGTTCTAATTCAGTAGTAGTACAGTGCTAGTTAAGTTCTAGTCAAGTTATAGTTCTTTTCTAGTCAGTATTAATTCAAATTTCAGATTTTGTTATGATTTCATTACAAATTTTTTTTTTATTTTTTATATTTTTTCCGTCTTAATGGTTTCCACCGTTTGTGGTTTAGCTGCTTATTTATAGGCTGAATGCATTTTTTCCATTTTATAAATTATTTTGACGTTAACTGTGCTCTCATTGTAAAAACAACAACAGCATCAGCAGGAGCTGCAATAACATTAGCTACAACAACAATAGCAATGACAATAACAAAACAATACAATAGTTTTATGATGATTAACATTAGTGAAATTTCAGCTAAAATGTTTGAGCCTTGTGTATCTGTTTAAATTTGTTAGTGTATTTACATTTGTAGTTGTGTAGGTCTATGTGTGTATGTATATGTGGTTTGTTTAATACACATAGAGCATACGACAACAACCATAATAACAACCAAACAATAAAAACAACAACCATTCATACATATATAAATAGTTGGTTTGTTAGGTTTAGTAACTGGGTTGGTTGTTTGGCTGGTTTGACATGTTTGAGTTTATTTGGCTTAATTTAAGATTTTCAATTTGCCATTAGTGAAATTAGAAAAAAAAGCTGAATATAATCATCATATATTATAGAAAATTTAGAAAATAAACTAAATGATAAATATAACTGAAATAACAATTGTTATAATATTTAACATTAATTTGAAAGAATGAAAAAATTCGAATAATAAATAAAATGAAAAAAGAAAAAATAAATTACATTAAAATGTTAAAAGAATTACAACTAATTTGATTTTTAAGGCGAATGGAAATTTACAAAAGTAAAAAGGACATTTTAAGAAAATATTTAATTTTGTTCCAGATTTAACTATGGGACTTGCTTAACATAATTTTATTTTTCTCGTTGAAAATTTATATTTTACAACTTAATATTATTTTATTTAGATTACATACTATCCCGATGCTATAATTTGGCTTGCATGTAACGTATGATTAATATTAATTACTAGAATTCTGTAGTTTGAACATATAAATACATATACGATCATGTCACAAATTGTTCGTATATTTATAGGAAAATTAATTTTGATACAAACAACATAGCAAGTGGAATGAATATATTTTAATGTTGATTAATTTATTATTATATAATTTTACAGTAATTTGTTGTGAAACTATAAAATACATAATTAAAATATAAAATATACTTGTTTATATTTACTACAGAAATCAAATGTCTTCTTCCTATAAACTGTTTAACAAATTGTCTCTTTATGTTGATATAATATTTAACTCTATATGAATAAGGATGAAAATAATATGTGCATAATGATGTATTGAAATACAAAAGATTATTTAAAGATCTTTTCTCTAGCTTCTTGGAGTTTCCTTAAAAAGGAACATACCTACTTATACTACTAATGTAAATACATTATAAGACCATAGATATGTATGTGTGTGTGTGTTTTAGTATAAATATGTTTGTATATAAATGTTAAATGTAATTTGTATTTTGGTAGTTGCCATCAGATTAGATTCTTGTCATGATGCTTTAGATTGCCATGAAATTAAATTAAACTTTGTTGCTGTATGTTGCTGCAGCATTAGCTTTTGGCTTTTATTCACTATATCTATGTACATTTACATCAACTAATACTTATACTATATACACATATACAAAAGCATTTTAAAGTAACTTAAATTACGAAATAAATACAAATGCAATCATTATCATCGTCATTTTGATTCTCATCATTTCTAATTCTTAGATATAATATAACCCTGATTTACTTGTGTAGAAGTTGCATTCAATGCTAATCTTATTTTAAAAACCTTTAGATCCATCCTGACAAACAATAACATTGTAAATGTTGCTTTATACTTAAAATCAAATATTATATATGTAAGTATGTATGTATATAAAGGTATTGCATTTGTAACTACTAGAACGTATAAGAACGTATACGTCAAGGTGAATTATATGCCGAATTTTAGTTTTATTTTATTATCTTTTTTTTCTCATCTCTAGATTTTATTTTATGTTCATAATTTAATTTATTTTAGAAATGTTGAAATGCTGTTTACAATTTTGTAAACAAATTGTTTGAATTTTTCCTTGAATTAATGGCAAAGATAATGAAGAAATTTTGTTTTAAAATTTTAGTACTAAAGTAAATTTTATTTAATTTATATTTAAAATTTCAAAGGAGAATTATTTCATTGTTCCAAATAGCGTATTTCAGTATAAATTCAATAGAAATTAGGCCGTAAAATGGATTTTCTTTTAAAAATATAAAATAAATCAAACTAATTTAAAACAAGCGCGAATGTTATATTCGGCTCGGTCGAATTTATATACCCACCATCAACTTTTTCTAATTTTACGTTATATGGGAGGTGGGTGGTAAAGTGGGCTGACCACGCCCATTTTTTGTTTTCGAGTTTACATTGGTCCTTGAACTATTTGAACACAATTTGGTTGAAGTTTTACCTTATATGAGAGGTGGGCGGTAAAGTGTACGGACCACGCCCATTTTTTGTTTCCAAGTTTATATCGACCCTCAAACTATTTATACAAAATTTCGTTGTCGTACATGCTTTTGTTTAAGAGATATCTGCAGAAAAGTATGGAATTAAGCAACAACGGACACCCAGTTTTTCTAGTTTTTAGCCCATAACTTTGTTTATTAACCGATTTTGCCCATTTTCAATACCAAACAAACCTTATTTAAATATTTGTGCTAAATTTCGTCCCCCTACGTTGTCTTGTTCGTGCTCTATTCTGCTTTCAACAGACGGACAGACGGACAGACGGACAGACAGACGGACGGACATAACTAGATCGACTCAGAATCTAACCAGGACCCAGAAAATATATACTTTATAGGATCTTAAATGATTCCTTTGACACATTACACACAGAATGACAAAATCAATATACCCCCATCTTTTTGATGGTGGGTATAAAAAGACATAAAAGGATTACAAAAAGTGTTATTTCTTGCATTTAAGAGTTTTTCGTTTTTCGTTTTTTAAATCTGAATATAAAATTTGAGAACTAAAATGTTTTTAGATAATCAGATGTAAATTTTAGAACAAAAATTAAAAATAAAAATTAAATATTTAACAGAAATCTGTTATTTTAGTATTAAATTGGATTTTATGTATAAAATTGAAGTTAAGAACAAAGTTAAAAATTTCATTTAAGTTTGAAATTTAAATTTTTGTGTAAAATGGAAATTTTAGTATAAAATTGATATTTTAGTATAAAATTGATATTTTAGTATAAAATTTAAACTTGAAATTAAAATTTTAGTATAAATTTAAAATGTATGTACAAAGATAAAATTTTAGTATAAAATTGAATTTTTTTAATAAAATTAAAATTTTAGTACAAAATTCATATTTTAGTATAAAAATTTAAATTTTAGTACAAAATTCATATTTTTTTATAAAATTGAAATTTTAGTACAAAATTGATTTTTTTAATAAAATTGAAATTTTAGTATAAAATTGAATTTTTAGTACAAAATTCAAATTTTTTTTTGTATAAAATTTAAATTTTAGTACAAAATTGAAATTTTAGTACAAAATTCACATTTTAGTATACAATTTAAATTTTAGTACAAAATTGAATTTTTTTAATAAATTGAAATTTTAGTATAAAATTGAAATTTTAGTAGCTCAAAGATGAACTGCGGTGTCGGCTTTGGTGTCTTCTCTAACGATCTTGGAATTAGACACTCATATAGACTCCCTGATGAGGCAAGCGTATTCCAAGCGGAAATACTAGCGATAGAAACATTCAAGGGAATATCGGTTTATTCGTCGACAGCCAAGCGACAATACTATTGTTCAAATCACCCAAAACTACCTCTATTCTAGTCAGACAGTGTAAAGAGGAACTGTTAGGACTAAGTCGACTGTATGACATTACTATAGCGTGGATTCCTGCGCATAGGAATCACTATGGTAATGAACAGGCAGACGAATTAGCCCGGGCAGGCTCTGCTTTGAATGCCTTCTTATCGGTTTCTGTCGCAATACCGTTAGGATCAGTCAAAAGTAGAATCCTAAAACACTATCTCGAAAAACGTGGACAACGAGAAACGTTCAACGCAACTCATTAGCTACAAACGCGAAGACATCTCGAAACTAACAGCATTGTTTACAGGTCCCTGGACGATCGGAAAACATGTAAGCAGACTTCGTTTCCCTTAAAATGAATAGACAGTACATCATCTTCTATGCGAATGCCCAGCCTTGAACACAATCAGACATAAATTTCTGGGAAGGTACCAATAAGACAACCTCTGACACTAGACTCAGTGACATTATTAAATATATCAATACTACTGGCTGGATCTAATTAATTTATGTTCTCATTTTTCTTCCCTACACTTCTCATTATAGACTCAATCCAACTCATTCACCTGGCGAGTAGTGTGGTCTCTCAAACTCTTCATATTTTTATTTTCTTAAATTTTTAACATTTTTTTTTTGTTATAGTTATATTATTTTAACGCGCATACCGGGTGTTCCAGCGATTTATTAAGTATACAGAAGTACTTTAATAAAAATCATAAGTTGAATGATAACGAATCTAAAGCTATAGACAATGTTAAACGATTATTAACATCAAGAAATATTAAATCTAATCTCTCATTTGTCTGTTACAACTATGGATTTCCTTCTGAAACTGTTATTAAACTAGAGGGATTCGATTCCTTAAGTATTCAAGTTAATTAAACAGACCTTATTGCTGGAAAAATTAATTTAAAATTGCAAGCTGTTACTTAAAATAATAAAAGAGTTGAGAAATTAAAAAAATAAAAAATCAATCCCAAATTTTTCTACGTTCATATTTAGAGGAATACTCTGCTTCTTAACTTCAATTATTCAAATATACTCCCATAACATCTTTTGACGTGGGAGGATTATTTTCTATGTACAAAAATATTTTTATTAAAATAGACAATTGTTTAGGTTCGGGAACTTAGTAAAAAAATGTGTGTTTATAAAAATAAAAGTTTATCTAACTAAAGTTAGATTAAACTTAATGTTACGAATATAAATTCAAAAAATATAAGTAAATTTTAAATAAATTTTAAACAAGCGAGAATGTTATATTTGGCTTGGCCAAATCTATGAACCCACCATCAACTTTTTAAAATTTTACGTTATATGGGAGGTTGGCGGTAAAGTGGTAAAAAGTAGCAGCTACAACGGATACCCTGTGTTTCTAGTATTTAGCCTATAACTTGTTTATTAACCGATTTTGCTCATTTTCAATTCCAAACAAACCTTATATAAGATAAATATTTGAGCCAAATTTCTTCCTCCTAGGTTGTCCCGTTCGAGCCCCATCCTGCTTTTAGCAGACGGACAGACGGACGGACATAGCTAGATCGAATCAAAATCTAACCATGTCCCATAAAATATATACTTTATGGGGTCTTAAATTATCTTTTTGATGGTGGGTATTAAAAAGCACAATTAATAACCATTGCTCCTTTAAAACATAGCTTTTTTTAAAATATAAAAAATGTTATGCATTACTAAGCTTACCATGGACTTTATTTTTTCTTATAGAATAAATTTGTGTAAGGTATATTTAGACGATTTAAAAAAAAAAAAAAAATAAATGCATACAAATTCGCCCTCTAATTATTACTCTTTCATTAGCTCCCTATTAGCTGTGTATTTGAGACGAATTATGATTTTATATTAGTTAACTTTTAATTTAATAAAAATTATTGAAAATAAATTGAAGTTTTCTTAAAAATATTAAACATTTGTTCTACAGCACAACATATCGTATACTTAATTAACAAATATTAAAAATTACTCATACGCTTCCAATTTCGTTTACTTCGGTTTTACTTTATTTGGGAAAAAAGTAATAATAACAATACAACAACAAAAATAAACATCTGTTAAGTAAAATACTACTAGAAAATACTATTTATATGTATAAATGTTAATAGAGAGAAGAGAGTTTTTATGTTAAACAAACTGTTACTGATGGATAACTCTCCGGTTCTTGTAAAAATGTTGTTTATAAGAATTTAAGAGAATTGTTTACATTTAAAATTTCTTCATGTTAAATGTTACTTTTTTTTTAAATTAAATTTATTGTCCCTTTTCTGTTAGTTTGTTAAAAAAAACTAGCACAGCAATTTAAGAAAAAAAGTATTGTATTAATTAAGATAACACGTATGATAGTTTTGTATGTGTTTTATGTTTTTTTTTTTCGTTTTAGCTTTGCTATACTTCTCAAACTTTCAATTAATTCTATAGTTGTAATAAAGTTTAAACTTTTATTTACTAAAACTTGGTTAAAAAATTAAAAAATAGTACAGAAAGGAAGAAATAAATAAAAACTATTTCTTTAGAATTTTCAAGTACTTTTACAGACTACACTTGCAGGCTTTTTAGATGCATAGAATGAAATCAAAAGCTTACAAAAATATTTATATGAATCAAAAGGAGCTATCGAAAGACGGAACTACAAGTGCATTTACATTACATAAATCAAAAATATTTTCTGAAAAAAAGGATGTTGCCATTTTGTGTTACACAACAACCAGCTAAATAAACAAACAAATAAAAAGTGACATATGAGTACAATGAAGCAGATTTTTAAAAAAGAAGTTGTAAATTTTGTTTGAAGAATATTAATAAAAATATTTCTTTGATTAAATTTCTTTTTAAGGCATTTTTGAGTTTAAATTAAAAATTTCTAAAGGAATGTGTGTATTTTCTTTTAGATATTTTTTTTTTGTGATGAGCACAAGTGTCAGAAATTATTTGTAATTATAGTTTTTCACAAATAATTTCAAATTTATATAATTTTTTTCGTAACACTCAGCAATACATTTTTCGATTTATCAATGAAGCCAAAGGATAAAAATATAAAAAATGACATATAATTAAAACAGCAAAATGTTTTAGGAAGTTTTATAATATTACACTCAAGAAAAAATATGTAAAAAAAAAAAACAAATATTTCAAGAAAAATATAAAAAATTTAATAATTAATTCCTTTTTTTATTTCTTTGGTCAAATGAAATTAAAAAAAAAAATATATATATATAAATAAAAATTTAAAATTATTTGTAAGAATTTTTTATTTTTGGTTTATTTAATATTTTTCCTTGAGTGTTTGAACAAAGTATGTTACTTTACACTGCACATTGCAGTTGTTGTAAAACTTTGAAAAACTGCCAACCAGCCAATAAATGCAATAACAACAACAGAAAAGCCATATTTATCCAGCTAAAAACTTTAGCTTCGTTAGTGTCCACAACAAAAATGTGACCAGAATATTTATCTTAAAAAAAAATAAAAACAAAACCAATATTTTTTAGAAAACTGCAGACTTAAACTCTCTTTAACTTGGAAAATAAATTCCATAATAATATTACCCAAATATATATTTTGCTTTATTTTTAATTTCTTTAACATTTTTGAAATTTTTATAAAACGTTTATCTTTTCTTGGAAAAATATTGAAGGGTTTATTTGTGTAAATACTTTAAATATGTCTGCATATATAAAGTATGTAAGTATGTAATCTCTAAGACAGTAGAATTCTTTTAAAAAAATTTCCATTTACTTGTCGAACTCAACTCACGTTCTTATAACTGCCAGCCTGCGGTGAAGTTAAGAAATGTTTGTAATGTGTTTTTATTGCTAATTTCCATATAGAGAAAAAGAAAGAGAGAGAAGAAAAGCAAGAGGAAAATAAATATTTTATTTGATTCATATTGAATTTGACCTGTTATAGAAAAATGCCTAATGGTGTTAAAATGATAATGTTCAATATAAACAAAGGTAGAGTGATAAGTTTAAGGCAAATTGTTGAAGAGAAAATTCAGAAAATTTAAGAGTTCTAAAGGAGTTAAAAAATTGTATTTGAAAAATTTTAAAAGTAATTTCAAGATTTTAAAAAAATCTTTGATAAAAAGTGGTTTAGGTGACCTTTGACCTTTCATATGATATATAGGCTTAAAAGTGATTATAGAAAATTTTAAGCTGGGTGTCTGATAGTATGAAAGACATTTAAAGGTGCTTCTATTTCTAGACCCTGTAACTATATTTTTAAACAGTTCTGTAAGTCCAACTTTTAATATTTAAACTCAAATCCTACTCTGCTATGTTAGCATTAAAGTATCTTCAAGTTATATTTATTTAAAATTTTTAATCTATTCAATAATTAAAAAAAAAAATGTTTTTTTTTTTTTTTTTTTTTGTAAATCGTTAAAAATTTAAAAGAGCCAAAGCTAATATTTTTTTCCCTTTTCTTTAAAGCTAAATATGTGGGAAATAAAACAAGTTTTGTTTAATTTAAATCGAAGGATAATTGTGGATTATATTATCTATTAAGTGAAGATATCTTACAATTTAAATAAAATTTTTGTTTTTAATTTTTTTCCTTTTTCATAAAGCTTGATATGTTACATATAAACGACTTAAGGAGTGAGATCGAAAAATTCTTAACATACATAATATTCAATAACTTGGAAACGGTTGATCTTAGAGTTTTCATTATTTTTTTAATCATTTGGTAATTTAGCACAGATCACAGAAATATATAACTAACTAATTCTAACTAATTATAAAATTGTGAGCCATTTTGAAAACCCTTTCTTTGGAGATTTGATAGTTGCTTCAGTCACTTTTTTGGAACAGTGTGCACATCTTCTGTTAAAATCTTCGGTATTTTGGGACACCTCTTTTATGCTCTTGGATTCACTTTTCACAAGAGTTCAATATCTCTCCACTGGTCTAAGCTATGGACAATTTTGAAAATTTACCTCTCTTGGTACTAAAACTATGTTATTGATTTGTTACCACACCAGAGCTTTTTTACCGTAGTGACATGTTTTCTTAAGAAAAGAAAAGAAGAAGTCTTTTTTGCAAATATTCCTTTATGCATATTTTGGTATTTATAGATCCGAATGTATCAAATGACTTTCCTGTTTTGCCGCAACTGCAAATAGCTTGTCATATCATGAATTTCGTAAGAAATTTTTGCTGCTTTTGGGTCTTAAACTTATCCCCAACATTGCTTCGAGCATTAGCAATAAAAATTTTTGAGACACAAGCTACGAAGATTCTGCCAGCACCTACGTTTCTTCGTCAATTATACAGCTTGAATATTTTTGTATGAAATTTGGTTTTAAATTCCGAGTCCTATTTTTGGCTTGTAATTTTTTGAACTTTATATGTTATCAACTTTCTCATTAGCTTTAAATTTTCGCACCAAATAGTCAAAGCACTGAGAAAACTGAGCTGATTTTCTATCAGATGTGTTTGGAGTTCCTTTCAATATGCCATAAATTTTCTGGCCTTCCCAATATCATGTAGTTCTTTTTTCTTACCGAACTAGGTTTCACATCAATAGTCAAATTCTCCTGATACTGTTTAATAACATTAGAAACGGTTTTACGGACGACATTTAACTCTGTGGCCAATTATTTGTAAGACCTATTTAGATTTTTTGAAATTTTTTAATAACTTGTATGACGTAAATCTTTTTCGTCACTTATTTTGATGAAAATAAGGACAAATTAACATGGTTGTTATTAAAAATAATAACTGAAGTATTTTTCCATGATAACTAGATCAAAAAAAATTTTGAATATTGATCGTTGTATAATGGTCGGCTGTATTCTCAATTATTTAAAAGAAGGTATTTTAAAATCTGATTCTTCGAACCATTTCGTGGTCTCAATAAAGGAGTTGATC
Organism: Protophormia terraenovae; assembly: GCA_951394005.1. NCBI lineage: Eukaryota > Metazoa > Arthropoda > Insecta > Diptera > Calliphoridae > Protophormia > Protophormia terraenovae. The sequence goes on along the minus strand of OX596074.1, from coordinate 2,744,576 downwards.
TTGGATGATTAATCTCTAGAGAGACAGGATTTGTATATTAATATTCTTAGATCAATTAGCCGTTGGTATTCAAAGGACGGGCAGTGACATAGAAGATGTTACGTGATCTCTTCTTCTTCCTCGCCTTTGTTACTCCTACAAAAGTCGTTGTAGTGGAGTCCTAGCCTTCTAGCGTGATCTGTAATGGCACCAATAAGTTTCCTTAGATAAGTCCTTGACAGCTTCAACAACTACATTGCTCGCTGTTCTTCCATCATGGGCCAGATTTTCCTGGACTCTACACAAGTAGGTTCCATGGTTCATCTTTCTATAGCTTCAAGATGAAATTTGCATGATATTAGCTGCTTACCTATTTATAACAGAGCGCCTATATCGTCAGTGAAACCATATTGGTCCGAATTGGCTCCTGCACGCGCAAGTCTATCGGGCTCACAGTTGCCATTAATGTTTCTATGTTCTGGAATCCATGTGAGGGTAACCAATGAATGTCTTGCGATCTCCTACAGAGACAACCGACATTCACGGACAATCTTTGATGTGATGTACACACCTGACAGGAAATGGCCGCTTTGTTGTTAGTAAATATGCGAATATCCTTATTTGATATTCCATTATACTTCACCTATTTTGCAACTATTTTTATGGCCATCACTTTGGCCTGCAAAATGCTACAGTAGTCGGGTAGTCTGTGGGACAGTCTCAGGTCCAATTGTACAGAGAAGATACCAATTTCGACCCTGTCTCCTGTTTTCGAACCATCTGTGAAAATTTAAATCACTTCTTCGGTTATGTGAGGACTATTGTCATAGTATGTTCTTTCCGGTATGTGTCGAACAACGGTGTTTAAGTTTGATTATTCAACACCAACACATTATGTCACCGATAATGTTTGCATGACCATATCTTTGATATTTTTTGGCTGCGATATCTGGTGATATTTTATTATTTAATACAGTGAACAATGCCTTAGATGTGGTAGTTCTAAGTGCACCTGTTATCATGATCGTCATCGTCCTCATTAAACGTTCGAACTTTGCTTGCTGGTTCCTTTTCTACAAGGCTGGCTACCAAACAGTTGCTCCGTAAAATAGATAGTATGCATTTTTAGGGTTCAGCCCCCAGTTTAGGCCAATTGCCTTTTTGCAGTAATACAACGCAGAGCCTGCTTTTGTGGTTCTTGAAATAGTATTCACATTCTAATTTAGTTTACTATCCAAAATAAGTCCCAAATATTTGGCTTCATTAGATAGTGTCAATGATACTCCATTAATATTAGGAGTAGTAAATTTCTGGATCTTATATCTCCTAGTTAATAGTATTTGTTTAGTTTTGGTTGGGTTGATTCCCAGTCCACAGCCCTGGCACCATTTCACTAGTAGATTCAGTGCGGATTTCAGTACTTCCGAGAGAAGTTTTGTGTCCTTGCCTGTAAAAATGATTATTTAATAATAAAAGATTTTTACTGTAAGAGTGATTCTAGGTCACTCTTGATTGAATGCTTGTAAGGCACTTGATGAATGCTCGTTAGGCTCTGATTTTATTAATATTTTTAAAACCTTAAGAACTAACTAGATTAAATAATTCTAAGTACATATCTATTGTACACATAGACCTTTCAACAAATCTTATCACGCACAAGTGTGAAAGATAAGGGTTGTTTGTACATATGTGTGAAAACCCAATGCACACATGCGTACTTAGGAAACATAAATGAATATATACTAAATACTGAGAATAATAAAAAATGCATGTTCAAAAAATTTGAAAATTGTCAGTAGCTACTACCTTCACATCATGCGCATATGCAATAGTTTTGCAGTAGGTCTTTTCCATGGCTTTAAATATTTAGATTCCATAGCAATGGGGATAGTACATTACTGCTAGAGGATTATATTGTATTATTTTGGGTCCTATTTTTATAAATATTTATGTGAAAAAAATTCATATATCTAAATATTTTGTATAAAATTACAAAGTTTTAGACTTAGTTGTACCTATTCCTAAATTTTTGTTACGTCATTAAATGCGCGCATTAAAGTCCTTTCTTGCGATACCAAATTTTCATATTGTTCCTTTGGCAGAAATATGGAAAAAAATCCGATCTTGATCTCCGATGTGATCTTGCTCACGAAAGTATAATGTCAGGATCAAAATTTTGTCTTAGAATGAAGTAAATTTTCACTTGAGGTGGGATTATCATCGATACCTTATTTTCTATCCATTCAAACGGGGAAACCCTAATATATATGTATTTATTTTTCAAAAATACGTTAAAAATCGAAAGGGGACAAAATTATATATTTTTCTCCTTTATAATGAAGCTTAATACATAACAAATAAAATGTGCTCTATTTCATTAAATTCGATGTATAATTGTTGACTTTATTTTTAATTTAGTGAAGGTAACTTAAATTTCAAGTTGCCATTTTTTGATTTCCATATACATAAGTGCCTCTCTTGTTTTAAAAATGCTAAAAACTTCATTTAACTCATTTTCAAACATTTCAAATTAGTTTTATAAGTCAATAGTATCGAAGGCACAAACAACCAAACAAAAAAAAAGCAAAACTTTGCAACCAAATGAAATTACAACAATTTGACCCTTTTTATCAATACGAAAACTCATATCAACTCACAACTACTTAACAAAAGTTCTATCAAATAGAAGAGACACACCAAATGTTTTGAAAAATGTAGTCAAGCAAAGCGATTGCCATTATTTTCTTTCTCAGCTTATGACCTGCATCTAGGGAAGATGCATGTGCGTGGTTAAGACACCAAAGAAAGTGGCAATATATGTGCCATCAAATTTCATAAGAAGAAAACGAATTATAAGTTACTTATTTGAGAAAATATTGCACTAAAATCAAGGGAAAAATATTGAAATTATTACAGAATCACGAATAATTTTAAGAAAATATGTCTTAGAAAAGCTTGGGTTTCATGAAAGACTTTTGAAGTCATAAAAATTTTATTAATGTTAAATTGGAGTTATTTGTAGAAAAGTCTAATGTAACATTCTCTTCAATCAACTTTCAATACTTTCCTTTTTAAAACTATTTCTAAATATGTAAATTTCTTTTTAGAAGTGAAAAAAGAGAAAACTAAGTAACAAAACTGCAAACAGCTCAAAACTAAACATGTCCAAATGTTGCAAAGAAATTCTAACTATTTTCCTTTTTCAAAAAAGAACTAAGTAAAACCAATTGTAGAAAACTTTTTTTATTTTTTTTCTCTCAGTCTCAGCGGCGTAACAGTCACGCTTTAATATCAAAGTTACATTCTTTTTTTTCCACTTTAAGGCTAACAAACATACCATAGCATCCAGGCATTTAGTTTAAGTATCTTCATGGAAATGTTTAAATAAAAAAAATCTTTTACAAAATTTCTTATTAAATTAAAATTATTTGGCTACTTTAACCTTTTTAGAAAAATATGGTATTTTTTGTTAACGCTTTTGGTTTTAGTTTATGTTCATCATATTTTAGTTGTTAATGTTGGTTTTTGCTGCTTTTCTATTCTGCTTGAAAACCTTCCAATTATCTTTTGTATGTTAACGTTTGACTACTTGAATAAAAACAGATTTAGAATGTTGCATTTTGTAGTGGCAGTTATGAGGTAAATTTATGTAAAATAATGATTTAAAAATTAAGTTTTTTTCCAGTTGTGCTATTTTTGGGAGGCTGTAAACTACTTTAAGGAAATATTACTAAAAAAAAATTACTAAAGTAAGTTATGGAAAAATGCGAGGTTTGCAAAATCATTATTAATTATTTGCACAAACTTAAAACGCTTTTGCCAATTGAAATATTTTAATATGAATATTTTTCCTAAGTTAGCTAAAGTTTTATTGAATATTTATATGGATGGATAGAAGGACAGACATTGTGTGATAGACTTAGCTAAAGGCTGTTTTACACTATAATACTGTGTATTAATACCAGAGTTTCATTTTCTATAATACAGATCAAAAAATGTATTAAGAAAAGTATTATTAAATGTCATATTTTTTATTTTCTTTATTAAAATATTTTTTAAAAAATTCGAAACGAGAAATTGAACAGAATTGAATATAATTAAAACTACAAATCAAAAAGTGTATCGAAATTTAATTTAATAAATGAAATTACGTTTCAAAAATTGCAAGATTTAAACATACAAAGTATTGAAGGTATTTACACCATAATATATTTGAAAATATTTTTGGTATTTATACCTAGTATTATAGTGTAAAATCCCTTTAATGAATATAAACAGATTGTTACTTTTTATGATGACTCTTTGATCAGTACTTTTGGGCGTTATAAATAGTATGACAAATACATAATATCTTCCCTCTATTGTGATGCCTTATTTAATGGAATTATTTTAAAAATTGTGAGTTAAAGTTTGATTAAAGTTTGTATGGACGAAAGGACGGATATTGTAAGATTAACTGAACTCGTAAATATTAGTAGATTGTTATACTTTTTGATGGGTCTTAGATCACTGCTTTTGGGCACTATAAACTATACTACAAAAACAAAATATCTTCCCCCTATTAAGGTGTAGGATATAAATTTATAGAATTCTTTATAAAACTGTAAGTTAAAGTTAGATTAAATGATTTACATTGAAGGACAGAAGGACGGACATTGTGAAATTAATTCAGCTAATGAATATTAGTATATTGTTGTATCCTAAGGTGGATATTGAACCATATCTTTAAGGCGTTAAAAATATTAGGACAAATGTGCTATAGAATATAAAAATATTATTGAAAACAAACAAGAAAGTTAAGGTTGGGTTTGACCGATGTTACTCCGATACCATTAAGTTATACTGACCTTGCAGATTTTTCCAGAGGGTCTTATTTGTGACCTGTGACCAATTGCGGACCGATGCTTGTAATAAGTTTGATTTATATAACAATAAATATATTAACATTTACATAATATTATATTTATACTAACATTTATGTACTTTAGCGTTATTCCCGGAAGTGGACCTTATATGGGATAATTATGGACCGATACTTTATACTTATATAAAAGTTATTTGTTAGAAATATAATAGTAAGAATAAACGTTAATAAAGGATTTATGCATGTTAAAGTGATTTTTGGAACAGAGATTTATATCGTAACTACGGTATATAATGAACCGATCTTATTGAAATTTGATATATAAAGTTTAGCTTACAAAAATTATATCTAGGCCAAATTTTATCAAAATAATGCTATATTTAAGGAAGCTTAAGAGCTTTAAACTCTATTCCGGGAGGACATTTGTATGGGGTCTAGATGAAAAATTTTAGCAATAGTAATTAGTTTTGATAGGCTATGTCCTTGTACCAAAATAGTAATTTATTCAAAATTTTATCAAGATATCTTTAATATTACGACTTTAACTTTGTTTACAAGTTTTACATGAACGAATCAGCCAGACTGACGGACGGACATCGACAAATCAACTCAGAGTGATTCCAAGTCAAAAGGTGTACTCAAAAATTGGAATCTAAAGTAGTGATCAATTTTAAAAGGCTTTATTTTATCCAAAATAATTGCTCGTGCCAAATTTGGTAATATATTTTTAAAATTAAAATTTGTACTTTGTTCAAAATGGTTACTTGGGCTAACAGCCAGTCAGACGGACAGACATTGCTAAATAGACTCAGAGAGCGATTCTGAGTCGAAAGGTGTATTTTAAAGTGGGAATACAAAGAGCTTTTTCATTATGTTATAGATAACAATACATAAGTAGCATAAACCAATTGTTACAGTTTTGCAGTTATTAGCATTAGAAATTTCAACTGGCACAATTTTTCTAAATTTTGGTTCAGCTTTTTCAGTATATAACTAAATATTTTTGTCTGATTTTATAAATTCAAAACACAAAATTGTTTATCGAATAAATAAATTTTATGTCGATATCTCTTTTGAGTCTAAAAATAAAAGATTTCGAATTTAAAAATTTTTGCAATTATTATTATAATTATTATTTTTTTTTTTGGCAAAAAGGGTTCTTTAATTCTTTTCTAAAATAAAAATTTTCTTAAAGAATATATTATTTATACTTCTCTGAAAGATATCTTCACAAACATAATTTTAGAACTAAACACAAATTCCAGCATCCAATAGGACTGAGTAAAGATTCTTCCAAATTAAGCCTATTATTTTGTAGCATTTTAATCTGTAGACTTTTGAAAAAACAATTTGAGTCTCATTATAAAAATGTTTAGAAGAGCTAAACAATTGTTAAAAAATCAAAAAATTATGCAAGTTAAACATTTTTTGTATTCAAAATGTATTTACTTAATAGAACTAAAAAACTTGCAAAAAAAGCTCATTGTGCATTTTGCTGTTTGAATTTTATTCCTCTTTTTAAAATGACTTAATTTATTTATTTATTTTTTTATTATTAATTTAAAATTTTGTAAACATGATATAATAAACTTATTACTTACTTACTTATTTACTTGTGCCAAAATAACGGAATATATATTTTAAATTTTTATTAACGGCTCTTTTTTAAATCCCCTCAAATCACCTTTCAAAACTTTTATTAAATTCCCTTTATTATATATAGCTTTTTCTTAATAACCATTTTCGTTAAAAAGTTTTTTTAAACACAGGAGAATAAATTTAAAGCTTTTTCCTAAATAATTATAAACAAAGCTTTTTAAAAAATTCTCTCACTTATACTAAAACATTTTTCACCACCACCAAAACTGAAACAAGGACACTTAAATGCTTTTTACGTTCATTGGCTGGAAATAATGTTGTATAAAATGACGAAAATTGCCAATAGAGTCACAGTTTCAGCTAAACAGCGGAAGTTGTAACATCAGTTGAGCAATTAACAAGACGGATGGATAGAAAAAGAAATACAAGGAATATTTGCAAAAAATATTAAAGGATTTATTAAAAAGGATTCAAGATATATGTAATAATAACTTGATATTTGCCATAAATCAATTAATAAATGAATATAAATTTTATTCTTTAGAAAAGTTATTTTTTAAAATAAATTTTATATTGTTTTAATATTGTTATAATGTGTTTTCTTTTAAATTTTTTATTTAAAAGGTTAGTAAACAAATTTATTGGCATAAAGGCCAAGAATGTTTTAGATTTAAATTAATTAAAAATTTATGAAAGTCATTATAAATAATTTAATTTCTAAGGATTTCAATATAAAATAATTATCTTAACATAATTTTTTAAAAAAAAGCTGAGGTGCCATAAAAATTTTTAGAATATGTTTTTTATCTCTATTAGTAAAGAGGATTTCAAATCTCTTTTTAACATTTTGAGAATTATTTATCTTTCTGATAAATGTCTCCTGTTTTATAAAACTTTAAAATAATTATATTTTTATTTCATTCGTTATATGTTATTGAGGTTCAATATAAATTTGATTTATATTACAGCAAGGGATATGAAGATGAAGTTTATCCCTTGAAATTTTAAAATTAAATAATTTTATAATTATTATGAAGCCTATATTCCACAGGGCGAGTCATACTGAGAATTTTAATGTAATATAATATTTAATAAACTTACAATTAACCAAAATTTTTAAATTTAGTTTAGAGGGCGTATAAGGAATATTAATTAATAATAAAATAATTTTCCATAGTAAAATTTTTTTTTTTTTTTTAAGAAACATACTTTAACATTGAGAACTTTATACTCAGATTTGTAACTTAAATATTTTTTCAAATAAATAATTATTTCTGTACTATAGATTATTTCAAATTAATATTCATAAAATTTTTATGCAAATTAAAATTTAATATTAACTAAACTATCCTTGATCTTCATAAATTTCTGCTCCGTAAAGCCTATAAGGTTTTTTGACAAAAATATATATTTATATTCAAATATTGTAACATACTCCAATATAATATACATTTCTATAAAACAATATCGTTAACAATTCTGCTTCAACAATTAAACACCCGCAGGAGTATAAAATATATATAGAAATCCTTATAAAATACACACACATTTATACTAATAAGTATATAAATACAATCGTTGTGTGTAATTTAAACATAACAATCAATGTACTATGTATAATCACATTTATAAGATTGTATGTATTTAAAACAAGTAGTCACACATACATACATACATACATACATACATACATACATACATACATACATACATACATACATACATACATACACACATACATACAATATATACGCACGTAAGTATATAAAGATCTAGTTTACGTTCATGTATTTTATCCATTATGATGTTTTCAATGTTGTTCATTCAGTTAATATTTAATTACATTTGATTGATTTGAATTGCAATTACAAACAATTTGTGAATTATGTTAATGAAGTTTACTGTACTGTTTGTTGTGTTTATAAACATTTATACATATACATGCTTGTATAAGAGAAACATATACATACATATGTATGTATGTACTAGACATACACATGTACTTGTATGTAGCAGTAGAACAGTATGTGTGATTATAGCTAAACATTTATTTAAGATCGAAATCAAAACAATCTTTGATTGAATATTGTGTTAAGAATAAAGAACAATATTTACTTATACAGATTTGACTGGAGATTATCTTTTGTTAATCAAATTTTTATGAAAAAGGGAAATAAATTTAGAACTTTGTTTAATTTAAGAAATCTATGGGAAAAGATAAAATCAATGATAAATTTAACTAACATTTTCTATAAACAAATTTAATGAAAATTTTTTATAAAATTTAATGAAAATTTTTTATAAAATTTTAGGATAATTTTTTATAAAATTTTAGGATAATTTTTTATAAAATTTTAGGATAATTTTTTATAAAAAATTAAAAGTAAAAAAATAAAAAAAATAGCTACAAAAAGAAAATTTAAAGAACATTTTCTAAAAAAGAGAATTTAATAAATTCCCATAAATAATTAAACAAAGGAAAAATTTTATCACACATTCTAAAATTAGGTCTGTTCGTTTGCATACTATTTTTAATAGTTTTACTATTTTTGAAAATATTTTACTCGAAAAGCGTTTCTGTGCACATAAAAATAGTAAAAGTAGTAAACATTTCAAGAGAAAATATTAGTAAGAAATTTTTATTTTCAAATTCCTATTGAATTTTATTTTAAAACAGAACAATTGGAAAATGTATTTTATTTTTTAAAGGTTTTTTTTTTTTTTTTTTTTTTTTTTTTTGAAGTATTGCAAATTTTGGATTTACGATGAATAGTTTTATAAAGCTTACTTGAACAAAATTGTATTGTGATACTAATTTATACACACTTAAGGGGTGTTCGGAAAAGGCCGTGGTCAAGTATGGACTGATCCTTTTAAAATTTTGTACATTGACATGAATTTAAATAAAATGTGCGAATTCGTGACATATTGACATTTTTGACATATTTATCATGTTTAAGTAATATAGGGAAGGTATGAATGAAGTCCAATATTGAAAAATATGATGTGGTGGTTTAAGGATATAAAATATTTTATTTGTGTTGTATTTTACTACATTTATGAGATTTATAGGGGTCAAACTCAATTTTAGGCAGACATTTGTCATTTGGAAGCTATGTGACATAACGGACACGTTTTGAACAATAGGCTTGTCCCTGGATTTTACAAGTTCTGTGTACCAAATTGCATTAAGTCTCCTTCCAAATCTACCTGTAGTTTACATGGGCGGATATGAACTATTGATGATATTCAACAAGGCTAAAAATCATACATGTCATTAGATAGAAGAAATTCTATAAGAAAATATGTGAACAAATTATCTACAAAGGAACATATGCCAGTATTTTTGAGTTGTTTCTAAGTTTCCATTTAACAAAAATTAAATAATTATATAAAAATTTTATTTTTTATTGGCACTAAAATTTATTTTACTATTTTCCGTTTTCTTACTTTTTCAAGTAAAATTTAATTTTTGAGCATTATTTTTAAATTTCTCTTTTTTTACTAGTTCTGCTAGAATTGCAAATGAACAAACCTATTATTAGTTCTAGAACTGCACTACTTCACTTCTTTAATAACATCCTGAGAACTAGGGGTTTCATGACATATTCTGGAAGTCATTGAGTGGCACCTTATTATGATTATAAATTAGTTTTAAGGAAAGTTTTTGAAAACTAGTGCTTAGGTATTCATTCTCAGAACAAATTACTGCTTCCCAAATGATTTCCTTGAACTGTTTAAAAAACTGAAATGAAGTTAAGCTACAATGGACACCCTGTGTTTCTTTTCTTTCTTTCTTTTTAGCCCATAATTTTTTTGGTTTATTAACTGATTTTGCCCATTTTCAATACCAAACAAACCTTATATAAGATAAATATTTGTGCCAAATTCGCCCTCATACGTTGTCCTGTTCGAGCCCTATCCTGCTTTCAACAGACGGACAGAAGGACGGACATAGCTAGATCGACTCAGGACCCAGAAAATATGTATACTTTGTGGGGTCTTAAATGATTCCTTCGACATGTTACACACGGAATTACAAAATCAATATACCCTCCATCTTTTGATGGTGAGTATAAAAACAAACTGTTTTAACAAAATTATTTGATTTAAAAAGTGGTCTCTAGATAATTGATCATTAAAAATAAAAACAAGTTCAGAAAACATAACCTTATGCATGGCATGAGTTCTGAAAAATCAAAAAACTAATTGTAGAACCGTTTCATAGAATAAGTACTGACTAGTTAACACTTCCACAGAACCAGTTCTGGAGATGAAAATTTCAAACAAAAACGAGAAAGAAAGATATAGTCAATCAAGCCACACCATATGATACCCTAGACCATTATGTACATCAAAATTCAGGGAAGGGTCTTTCATTAGACTTGGGGTCAATTTAATTTTAAAATAAGACATACGAATACAGAATATTATGTCGATACCAACATTTATATGAATTTATTCACTTTTGGGTGATTCCTGAAAGAGGGCCTTATATGAGAGGTATGTTTAATAATGGACTGATTTGGCACTATCATTTATATTTATATTGCAGCTATGGTCAATTATGGACCAATATTTCCAAAATTAGACTTATATAAAAATTATATGTGCCAAATTTCATTAAAATATTGGTATATCTAAGGGACTTATGATAATTAAGCTCATTTTCAGGGAGGACATTTGTATGGGGACTAAGTGAAATAATGAACCGATCATAACCAATTTCAATAGGCTTCGTTCTTGGACTTTAATAATTAGTGTGCCAAATATCATTAATTTATTTTCAAAATTGCGACCTATAGTTTGATTACAATGTTTACATAGACGGACAGACGGACGGACATCGTTAAATTGACTCAAGAAGTGATTCTAAGCCGATTGGTATAAATTAAGGTGGGTTTTAGACCAAAATTTTTGGGTGTTGCAAACATCAGCACAAACGCATAATAACCTTCCCACCTATGGTGGTGTAGGGTATAATCATTGGACGTAACGCCGAAATAGAATGAGTACCAGCTATTTTCATGTATTCTGGAACTAGTTGCACAATTAATAAAATTGTTCCTGGGAATTTTTAAAATAATTCATAAAAATTATTTTCTTTGACAAACATTATAACTTTTCTGTAATGACCTTTGACATTTTGTTTTTAAATTCTTTTTTGTATAACAATGAAATTTGTCAAATTTTTTTTTTCTTATCGTAATTTACTATTATCTTATTTTTCATTGAAATTTATTTAAAAGCAACCATTATATCATGATGTTGTCAATAACCTAAAGATTTATTCTTAAAAAACAAAAAAAAAAAAAAAAAAACAAACGCAGACCAAAAAAAGTAATAACGTCACACATTTGTAATCATCTTTTTCATGGAGGAATCATAAAGGCACTAGTCATGGCTATGATAGAACGTCTACTTCCTTATTATAAAGTGAAGTTATTCATATTTTTCACGCCCCTCGCAGATAAAAACAATTTGCTTTTCATCTTGTATGTTTTGGCTTTTATGATTTTTTTTTCTTTATTGTGGATTTTTTTACTTTTTTTGTTGAAATCATAATTTTCCAGTTGCCTTAACATGAAATGTATTTTTTTCGCGCACAATGATTTTTACTTTTGCATTTTTCTTTACCACATTTTACCATTAAAAAAAAGAATAATATGAATATGAAAATACTTATGGAAAATAATAGTTATAATAAAAATTATAAAAGATTTTCCCAAATAATATTTCAGCATATTTTTAAATGGTGCATTTTCTGTTATATTTTTTTTTGTTTTAAATATTTTAACTTTTTTAATTTATTTATTTTACTACCTCCTTGGTTGTACAATTTATAGCTTTGAATGTTTTTTGGTAGCATCCGCATCAATTTGTTATCAAACAAATATTGATGATATCCTTTGGCTGTTGTAGCAATTTTTCCAAATTACTTACAATTAAGCAAAATGTGTAATTACCACTAACTATACACACACAAACTAACATACATAACATAAATACATACTAAATACTAACACATGGTTTCTAAAGTTGCCCTGCAGTTCTAAAAATGGTAAAACACTTTGTTTAACGGTACTATTTAGTAGTGATATTCCCTTAACTGAAGCAGATTTACTTTAAAAACCTTTGATACTTAACCTTTAAATAGTAGTTTGCTACTTTACTGTCCCTCAGTAATCTAGTATGTAAATGGTTTAAAGTTTTTTTTTTATCAGTAGCTGGACTGTCTCTACATTTATTGCCAAATATCCAAATTTTCTTAAAGAAGCTCTTGTTCAGTGATAATCACTAGAACTTTGTACTCACACATACATTCACATGTCTACACATATTTATTTATATACCGGAAATTCTCAATATTTATAACAACACGAAAGTATTTTCTAATTTTAGCCAAAGTATCGACAAATCAATTCTAACATTAATAAGAGAGAAAGAGTCTGGCAAATTGTTAACAAGAGCAATGAATCGTTGAGTAGTTTATACAGGAATGAATGAATGATATTTCAAAATGTTTATGTGTTGATTTTAAAATATGTATGTAGATGTAAGTGTATGTATGTGTGTACATGTAAAAGGATACCTCTGCATATGTAACCATATATGTATGTATGAATACTGCAGTAAATTTTCTTAATTAGTAAACATCAATACATGTTTATGCTTATTTGTTTGTGTATGTGTGTGTTTATATGTATTTATTAATTTAAACTTCCTTATGTATATAAATGTACTGCAATTTAAAACTGATTGACCTGTAACTAATACCTAATGAGTAAGAACTATTTAATAACTTCAAATTAAATTTAAGAGTATAATTTAAGGAATTTTTAAGAAATTAAAAGTAGGAAAGCAGGTCGGAAAGGTTGTGGAATAACATATGACTAGTACCCTTGTAAATACGTTTTTAATTGAATATAATTTAAATAAAAATTTTCCTTTCCTTTTTTTTACAGAAAAAAAATAAAAATAAATTTTTAATTATAAAAAATTTTAAATAAATTTTCTTTTTACAGAAAATTTTCAATACATTTTCTTTTTTATTTTCTTTTATTTCAATAAAAAATTTTCGATAAATTTTCTTTTTATACACAATTTTCGTTAAGTTTTCTTTTTATTATTTTTCGGTAAATATTCTCTTTTTATAGGAAATTTTCATTAAATTTTCTTTTATAGAAAATTTTCATTAAATTTTCTTTTTATAGAAAATTTTCGTTAAATTGTCTTTTTATAGAAAATTTTTGTTAAATTTTCTTTTCATAGAAAATTTTCGTTAATTTTTTTTTTTTTTTTTTTTTATAGAAAATTTTTGTTAAATTTTCTTTTTATAGAAAATATTTGTTAAATTTTATTTCAATAAAAAATATTCGATAAATTTTCTTTTTATACACAATTTTCGTTAAGTTTTCTTTTTATTATTTTTCGGTAAATATTCTCTTTTTATAGGAAATTTTCGTTAAATTTTCTTTTATAGAAAATTTTCATTAAATTTTCTTTTTATAGAAAATGTTCATTAAATTTTCTTTTTATAGAAAATTTTCGTTAAATGTTCTTTTTATAGAAAATTTTCGTTATTTTCTTTTTATAGAAAATTTTCGTTGAATTTTCTTATTGTTTCTTTTCTTTTACTTCAATACAAAAATTTCTATAAATTTTATTTTTTATAGCACATTTTCGTTAAATTTTCTTTTTATAGCAAATTTTCGTTAAATTTTCCTTTTATAGACAATTTTCGTTAAGTTGTCTTTTTATTATTTTTCGGTAAATATTCTCTTTTTATAGGAAATTTTCGTTAAATTTTCTTTCTAAAAAATTTTCTTTTTATAGAAAATTTTCGTTATTTTTTTTTATAGAAAATTTTCGTTATTTTTTTTTTTTTATAGAAAATTTTCGTTATTTTTTCTATTTATAGAAAATTTTCGTTAAATTTTCTTTTTATAGAAAATTTTCGATAAATTTTCTTTTGATATGAAATTTTCGTTGAATTTTTTTTATTATTTCTTTTTTCTTTTATTTCAATACAAAAATTTCGTTAAATGTTCTTTTTTTTACAGAAAATTTTCTTTGTTTTCTTTTTATAGAACATTTTCGTTAAATTTTCTTTATATAGCAAATTTTCGTTAAATTTTCTTTTTATAGTAAGTTTTCGTTAAGTTTTCTTTTTATAGGAAATTTTCGTTAGATATTCTTTTTTTATAGGAAATTTTCGTTTCTTTCTTTTATAGAAAATTTTCATTAAATTTTCTTTTTATGGAAATTTTCGTTAAATTTTCTTTTTATAGAAAATTTTTTAATAAATTTTCTTTTTATAGAGTTTTCAATAAATTTTCTTTTTTGTAGAAAATTTTCGCTAAATTTTCTTTTTATAGAAAATTTTCGATAATTTTTATTTTTATAGAAAAGTTTTTCTTTGCCAAAGATATTTTCTAGTTATAGTTCGTTTAGTGTGTTCACAAAATTCGTTGCCTACTTTTGTGAGCTCATTTCTCTTAATTAAGGCTTATTTTTTAATAAATTTCTCTTTCTCTCTCACTAAACAAATGAAGCCTAAAATAAGTTGCTTAAATTGTTCTTGAAGTATTGAAGTGTTTGATTTGTTAAGCTCAATATAGACAATGTTATCTTTACTTTGTGGTAAGAAATCAAGCTTAACAGGGATTATACGCCTAATAAGATTTAACAATGACAACAAAAGAAGATGAAGAAAAAAAAAAAACTTTATTTTCTGTTAGCAACCACAATTAAAAAATAAGCAGTTGTCAAATTTGTTAGAGTTTGTAATTTTATTGATTGACTTTTTAACAGAAGGGAGGGAGGTTTTACACTTTAGAAAAGTTTTTTTTTTTCTTTTACAAGAAAATTTTGTGTGGCAAATTTTTTGTTTTATTTCTCTGTTGCTAGTGGCACGTGCTATAACACTTTTTCTTCTTAGTCCATTTACTCTATAGTTTACTAAATACAAGGCTGACATTTGTCCTTAGGCAGCAATAAATATACGTGTCAATTTATCATGTAGTTAGGTGTGAGCGTGTGTGTGTGTGGTATTGTGGCATATAGGAAACATTTATTGTGTATGGTTTTCCTATTTACCTGCTGTTAAATGCTTAGCAAAGATATAGAATTCTTGTGTATATTATAGAGGTTTTGTTCATTCATTTCATTGGTACAAAAGGCAATTGCTTGGGCAGTAAATCAGCTCATTAGGTTAAACGCCCATAGAGACACCAACTAGAAAAATAGAAAAAAAAAAGTTAAGAGTTAAGAGCAACAAAAAAGGAAAAGATAGCAACAGCCAGCCACTAAATACTGGAAAACATGAATCATACAGATGTTTATGTCGGTATTAATGTGAGGATGAGAAATGTAATAGGATAATAAATACACTTAGAAGAATTTTGTTTAAATTATTTTAAGAATTAGTTAAAAGTTGAATAAAATATAAGATTGGATTTTAACCGTAGGCTATTTTTTTAAATTGTTGTGCAAGGGATTGTCATTCTATTTCTAGAATTAGGAATAATTAATTTAGGATTCTATTAGGTGTAGAAAATTTTGAGTTTGACTGCCTGTAAGAAACATTCCTAAGACCAAATTATTAACCTGAGTTAAATGAAATTCTCCCAAAATATTTAAAATTTTTTTAAAATGCTGAAAAATTTTCTAAAATGTGAAAATTTTGTTTTAATTTAAACGAAAATGTCAAGAATTGCTAAAAATTCTACTTTTTAAAAAAGTACTAAATCTACTACTATTTCCAAAAAGTGCAAAAATCTTTAATTTATTAAAATTCCTGCTTAACTTAAAGCGAAATTGAGAAAAATTTTAATTTTTAAAATAGTAGTAAATATACTACTTTTTGTATAATGAATAAAAATTTGCTGAAATACAGAAACTTTAGTTTAATTTTAATAAAATTGTTGAAAATTACAAAAAATATTACTATTTCAAAAAGTAGTAAAACTTTTACTTTTTAAAATTATTTTCCATTCATTTGAATATGGCTAAAATATTGAAATTCTTTCGTAAAAGTGCTGAATAGGGTTAAAAATAAAAAAATTAACTAGCAAAAATTGGTAAGTTGTTACAATTTTAGTTTGATTTAAACAAAAATATTAAAAATTAACAAAAAATACTACCTTTTAAAAAAAGTAGTATATCTACTACTATTTGCAAACTGTGTAAAAATTAATTCAAAACATTGAAAATCTTCTACGTTTTTTAAAAAAGTGCTAAAATCTTTAAATTATTAAAATTGAAGCTTAACTTAAAAGCAAGTTAGATAAATATAAAAAGATTTTAGTTATTAAAATAGTAGTAAATTTACTACTTTTAATAGAACAAGAAAACATTCTTTTAAATATGGAAAGTTTTATTTAATTTTAACAAAAATTTTGCAAAATTATGAAAAATGGGACTTTTTTAAAAAGTAGTAAATCTACTACCTTTTTAAAATTTAGTAAAAATTGCTGAATGATTATAAAACCAGTGTAATTTAACAAGAAAAATTAAATAATTTAAACAAAAATTTTGAAAATCCTGAAAAATGTGACTTTTGGAAAAAGTATTAAATCTACTACTATTTTCAAAAAGTGCTAAAATTTTTTAATTTATTAAAATTGCAGCTAAATTTAAACCAAAATTGTGAAAAATAACAAAAATTTTAATTTTTAAAATAGTAGTAAATCTACTACTTTTTTTGAAAAGTCTAAAATTCTTATTTTTTTTTTTTCGCAATTTAAGTAAAACTTATAGCAAAAATTAAAATATATATATATATATATATATATATATATATATATATATATATATATATATATATATATATATATATATATATATATAAATAATGAATTTTTAAAATAGTAGTAAATTTACTATCTTTTTCAATAGAGTTTATTAAAATTCTGACTTATTATATTTTAGTTTTTTAAATTTACAAAATTTTATTGTTCCTATTTTATATAAAATTTTTTCAAGTGTTTTTATTTCTCAATATAGAAAAGCACCTTGACTTTTTTTGTATCCACGTTGCATGTTCATACATATGTCTATATTATTTATGTGTATGTTTGTACGTGTATAAAAATTAAGTGGGTGTAAGACGAATATATGAATGCTTTCGTTAAGCTTCATTTAATCAAAACAAAAGTGAATTCAATGTTTTTTGTAGTTTTTTCTTTCTATTTTTCTTATTCCTTGAAATATTACCTGTTTTAGATGCTTAGGCTTAAGAAAATGATGCCATGAATGCTAATAAATCTTTGAGGAACATGTTAAGACTTAAAATATAATACTTTTTCTTATTTCTTGAACTCTATATAAGGGTAATTTTTCTATAAAAATAAAACAAGATTAGAAATCGAAAAACTTTTGAGTTAAGGTAAAAGTGTTTGATTAATACTTTTAAGTAGACAAGACAAGTCTATCGACAATTGACAAGATGGTTGGTAATGAAGTTTATAACAAAAGATTTAGCTAAAGATTATTTAAAAAATAAACACAATGATATCTTAATTGTAATCTCTTTTATCTGCTTCATAAAAAAAATTCTGGCAAATTTCTTTTTCCAGAATATTTTAAAATTTAAAACTTTTTTGTTTTTTTTTAGATTTTATTTTACTTAATATGGGTTTCAAAAACTTATTAACATAGTAACAAAAATATTTTAATACCCTAAACAAGAAAACCAACACGCAACAGTAATAATTCAAAATAACGCCTAAAAGTTTACTTTACTTTTTTCACTTACAGTCAAAAGGCCGGTTTACCTGTTATTTGAAATAATAATGATGATGATGTCTTCAAGCATAATGCTGAATGAAAATAAGTTGTAATCTTAATTACTTTTGTTTAATTACTTTTAAGTTTTAAAGAAGCACTTTCTCTTTTTATTGTGGATATTTCCAGAAAGAGTTTTCTAGAATTAAAACAAATTTGGTTTTTGTTATACGAAGGACCAATTGCCTAAAGGCAGGCTTTAAATTGTTTCAGCAAAAACAAACTTTTAAACATAATATTTTGCTATATAAAAAATCGGGTCTTTTTCTTAGTTTTAAGCAAAAAAATATGTTAATTTTTTTTCCTTAAGAAAATATTTATTTTATAGTTGTTGGTCGTACGGTAAGGCAGATGTTTATTGGGGTTATGATGCTATGGCTGTTGCTGAAAGAGAATAGAGAAGAAAAAACTAAATGATTTTGTTATTACTTTAAGTAAATTTGCATAAAAATAATGAATTTTATTACAAGCAAAAAATAAACTTTTGTCATTTTAAGATGACTTTGAATTTAAACATAATATTTTTCTATGTTCTTTTTTACTCTTAAATATGAATGAGTCTTTAAAACACTTTATTGTAGATAAACTAATTCTATGCATAAATTTATTTGTAGCTAACTATAAAATCTTATATATTTTTATGGCTTTATATGAAGAAATAAGTATATCATAAAACATTTAGTTATTCATTAAAGCCTCAATGTATGCTTTATTTTATATAAGTAATTTCATACTGAATATATGCTGCATTATTTTATAGATTTATTTTTGTATCTTGTTTTTTATTTTTATGTGGTGTTAAAAAATGTTTTATGTTAACATTTCCGAAACACTTAACATGCACAAATTGGTTAAAGGTTTAAAAAATAAAAGAAAAAATATAAACTCATATGTGCGAATAAAAAAATAAATACCTAAAACTAAAGCCTAAAAGAAATAAAATTAATAAAAGTAGCAGTAAACAATGTAAAAGTAACTTTAATGTAATGTTTAAAGACATATTATTCATTTCGTTAAAATTCTATCTAACAGGAAAATTTAAATTCCTTTTTACTAAAAATGTTTGCAAAAAAATATTTTTTGGTGCAAAATTCTTCTTTAAATTCTAGTTGAGTTTTAGCTCAATCTTGATACAGATCTAGTTAAGTTCTAATTCAGTCCAAATTCGGTATAAGTTTAGTTCTAGTTAAGTTCAAATTCATGTTCCAGTTAAGTTCTAGTTCAGTTCTAGTTCAGTTCTAGTTCAGTTCTAGTTCAGTTCTAGTTCAGTTCTAGTTCAGTTCTAGTTCAGTTCTAGTTCAGTTCTAGTTCAGTTCTAGTTCAGTTCTAGTTAAGTTCTAGTTCAGTTATAGTTCAGTTCTAGTTCAGTTCTAGTTCAGTTCTAGTTCAGTTCTAGTTCAGTTATAGTTCAGTTCTAGGTCAGTTTTAGTTTAGCTCTAATTTATTCAGATGTAGTTCAATATTTTTATACCCTACATCACCGTAGGTGGGAAGGGCCTTTGTGCTGATGTTTGTAACACCCATAATTATTGGTTTAAAACCCACCTAAATTCATACCATTGGGCTTAGACTCTTCTTAGTTGATTTAACGATGTTCGTCCATCTGTCCGTCTATGAAAACCTTTTAATTAAACTACTGGTCACAATTTTATACATAAATTAATGAAATTTAGAACACATGTTTCCTATTGACCAAGGACGAAGCCTATTAAAATTGGTTATGATCGGTCCATTATTTCACCTTGCCCGCATACAAATGTTCTCCCGGAAAAGAGTTTTAACGATCATTAATCCTTTTAATATAGAAATATTTTAATGAAATTTGGCACATATTAGTTCCGTATAAGTTATATGTGCACTCGAATTTCATGAAGATCGGTCCATAATTGACCATAGCTACCATATGAAAATCACTTTAACTTTTCTCTTATATTTTCTTTATATAACAATTTTTCGCTTGTTTCTTTCTCTTTTTAGACAAAATTTATTAAATTTGTTTAAAATTTAAAAACTTTTTATTTACTTTTTTAAAGTTTTCTTTGCTTGGATTAAAAAAAAAAAAACTCAATTTAATCATTTTCCTTCATGCACACTTTAAAATATTTATTTAAAGCAACGCCTTATTATATGCTATAATTTTCTTTAACCATTTTATTTCTTTATATCCTATTAATACGACAGCTTAGCAAAAAGAGAAAAAAAAAACTGAATATTGTACTTTGATGTCATTCAAACGAAATGAAAACAACATTAACACAATTTTCTCACCTTTTCTTCAACATTATTTTTTTTTTCTATATAATTTTTTTTCTTTCACATGCAGCTTTAAGATTCGAATACTTGTTAAGTGCTGATGGATACTAATATTATACTTTTTATTTTATTTTATTTTATTTTATTTTATTTTTCTTCCTTTCTATAAAAATGTGTTAGATTTAGTTTAAGTTTCTGTATTTTTTTCTTCCTATTTTTGTTTTTGTCTATTTTAACATGTTGGAGCGCAAAGACAACCGCATAGTTATGGCCTTTGGAATAAAAAAACAAGCAAGTACTTTAAACCGCAGTCTTGCCGGAGTCAGCACGTAAAAGTAACAGACAACGTCAAGCCAACCAATACAGCATCACTGGCACTAGTAGCAGCAACACTATGGGTATTTTTTTTTCTTCATTTTTTGTTTTTGTATTTTAGCACAGTTACGTGCTGGCTGTCTGTAGCTGTTTAAAAGACAAAGACTACTCACAGTTTTTAACACATGATAAAGTCAAGACTTATCTTTATCTTTGGATTTCAGCTTAAATAAAAAGAAATGTAATAAAATAAAAAATAAAATTCCTTCTCTCTTTCACATTCAATTCCCTTTTCTTGATGTTGTTTTATTTCATGTGATTTTTAACAGTTTAATGTGGTATTTAAATTTCTAGCAATTCTTTTGTTTTAAAAATCAACCTCAAACTATTAACAACAACAAGGAGAAGAGTATGTGTGTGAGTGTGAAAATAAATGAAAAAATCTTAAAACATTTAAAAGCGAAAATAAAGTTTTATTTGGCAACAAAGGTGTTAAGTAGGTGAAAACTTGTATAGACTAAGTTTTTTTATTTTTTTCATTTGGCGAATTTTGTTCTGCTCTCTTTCTTTTGTTTTTGCTTTTTTCGCAAATAAGCCAAGAGAACATCTTTTTGTTCTATTAAACATTATTCTCAGCACATGTGTTGAGCTCTAGTACACACACACATACATAAACATATAAACTTACACCTTTTTAGTTTAACTTATAGTGCTAATGTGGCAAATGCAAGAATCCTAGTTTTAAGCCACATACATCATTTTGCGCCTGTATATATGCAGCATTGTTTTATATACTTACTTACATACGTATATATTACATTTTGGTATTTCCCCTTTTTCTTTGTGGTCTCTTGTTCTTTTCAACAATTGTTTAAGCCTTTAGGTGGATTTTCTTATTAAATAATAGAGTTTTGTAAAGAAAAGTAATGCATTATCGTAATAATGTTAGAAACTGAAGAAAAAAAATAAGAAAAAAAGATATTAAGAAATAAAACTTTTACAGCTATTTTCAGTTTTAAGTGTAGAAAGTATTTTTAATCGTTGTTGTTGTAAAGTTTAACCCTTTTATAAAAAAGAAAATATTTTATTAAAATTTAAAGAATTTTTCAGGGGGCATAGAAAAGAAAGTTTTATGGCATTTTTCTTGCAGGAAATTAAGACATTTTATTGTAGCATTTAAAATATGTTACATTAACTAAAAAGTTTATCTCTAACAGGGTCAAGGTTAGCCTAAGTACAAAAGAGTATAAGAAAGAAATATTTGTATAAGATATCAGTCTTAGTATAAGTCGGATGACTCAGCATAAGACAGAAGTCTCTAAATAAGACAGAAGTGTTAGTTTTTAACTGAAAATTCATATAAGGCTGATATCTCAGTATAAGATAGTATAAGAATTTATACTCGGTATAAGACTTTAGCCGGAGTATAAGATAGTATAATATAAAGGTCTTGGTATAAGATCCAAGTCTCAGCTTAAGACAAAAATCTCCATATAAGAGGAATATCTTCTTATAAAATGAAAGTCTTAGTATAAGATATAAGTAATGGATAGTAGTTGAAGTATAAGAATGTCCCAGTATAAGAAAAAACTAGCTAATTACACAGTGCAACAAAACAAAAAAAAAATCTCTCAATAATTCAAACGTAAAATCAAATCTTTCCAGTAGTATATTAAAACCCCCAAAGGGTTTTTCAAAGTTAGTTTGAATTTTGGCTTTATGGCCTCTTCAATTTTCAATTTTTCCCTTTCAATATAGTTAGATATAAAAATCATTTAAATGTTTAAATTCTTGTCGATGGTGTTTTTTTTTTTATTGACTACTAGCATTATTGTACTAAATTTTTGCTAGATGCCTCTTCCTTTTTACGCCCATTTTTGTCATAATATTGTTAACTTAATTTGTCTTGATCTTATGTCTAAACTATTGTACCGATTAAAATGAAACATGGCACGTACGTATATCCTTGAAGGAAGTACTGACGGGATGCCACGCCCACTTTTTTTAAGAAAAGATAGCTTTGCTTCGTAATAACTAAATTTCAAATTTCGTAAACATTTGATGACAGTGTAATAACAGTGGGCGTAAAAGGGGCGTGGCTCCCATACAAATTAAATTTTATAATATACAATATTTTCTATTTCTTATTTATGTTAAATTTTATGTTAATTGTCTTATTATCATCCAGAAATTAGCATAATTGACTTTTACTTAAAGTGGGCTAAAAACTGGGCGTGGTAGCCAACTTATACTTTAGTCCATAGTTTTCTTCACAAAATACATGATATACATGTATGTGTGAAATTTAATTTTAACTTTCAAAATAAGAATTATTTACAAGAAGTGGGTGATTAATATTATATCCAATATTTCTTTACAGAGGATGCTCGATATATATACGTCCCAAATATCAATTAAATAATATGAGTATTCATATATTGCAAAAAATTTTGTTTTAAAAGTGGGCGTAAATAGGGAGGAGCATTGTACTGTGTTAAATAATAAAAACTAATAAATATATTGAAATTTACTGATTTAAATATTTTTTATTTACACACAGAAAAAAGATTGGTTGGAAAATGGTCATAATTATTAAACTTTAGTTCTATAAACATAAAATTTATTATAAATATAAAAAATAGTATGACGTTAACATACTTTCTTTATTTACAGAAGTAAAAGCATAATTATAATAGAATCAAGATTTCTACACATAAAAAGTTGGATGTCTAAACCATTTTGATACTTGATAAAATAGTTTGAAGTCAATTAGTTGGCACAACCAATTTTATTTTATACTTTTAAACGAATTATTTATTGCTGCTAGCAAAAATGTATTTGTAATAATAGGATTTAAATGTTAACCATATTTTTAGTTGTAGTAGCTTGTAATATAAAAGTAATTCGGTTATCTTAAACAATTGAAGGTTGTATTAATAATTTGTAATAATTTGTTTGACAATTTTAAAAAATAAATATTAATTTTTATTAGTTTCTATCCAAAATATACATTATTTACATGTAGATACAATTTATCTTCTTAAGTTCATTTTAAAGCGTAAGTATTGCTTTACTAGATACAGAATTATGTGTTTTTAAGTTAAGTTAATGATGATATTTACAGTACAAAAATAAGCCTGGGAGAAATACATTTATTTTTTTTTTAATAATGTAATAACACTATAAGATCACAGTTCCAATATAAGAAGCTAGACTCTGTAATAACTTGAATCTTAGTTTCAGCCGGAATTTTTTGTGTTAAACAGAAGAATTAGTACAGTGTAAGATGTAAGATATGATGCAATGTTCAGTATAATACGGAAGCCTTAATACAAGATGGAAGTCAAATTTTCATTTATAGAAAATTTTCGTTAAAATTTCTTTTTATAGAAAATGTTCATTAAAGTTCTCTTTATCGATCGAATTTTCGTAAACATTTATTTAAAAGATTTTTCGTTAATTTTTCCTTATGTTTTGTAGAAAATGTTCATTAAATTTTTTTTTTTTATAGAAAATTTTTGTTAATTTTTTTTTATTGAAAAATTTGTTAAAAATTCTCTTTATAGAAAATTTTTGTAAAAAAATATTTCATCAATAGTTTTCGTTAACATTTTTTTGTAGAAACTTTTCGTAATTTTTTTTTTTCATAGGAAATATTTATTAAATTTTCTTTTTATAGAAATTGTTTTTAATTATTCATTTTATAGAAATGACATTTTTTAGAAAATTATCGCTAAATTTTCTTCTTATAAAAAATGTTCTTTAAATTTTCTATTTATAGAATAGTCTGTTATTTTTATTGAAAATTTTCATAAAATCTTCTTTAAAAAAAAAATCGTTAAATTTTCTTTTATTGAAAATTTTGATAAAAAAAATTTTCGTTATATTTTGCTTTTATAGAAAATGTTTTTTTTTTTTATTTTTTTTGTAGATAATTTTCCCTTAATTTTGTTTTATAGAAAGATTTTGTTAAATTTTATTTTCATAAAAAAATATTCGTTAATTTTTTTTTTTTTTTTAGAAAATTATCGATAAGAGTCACTTTAAATAAAATTTTTTTGTTACTTTTTTAATGAAAATTTTCAATCAGTTTGTTTTATAGAAAAATTTTAATCAAAATTCTCTTTGTATCAGATTTTTGTAAAATTTTGCTGTAGCTGGCACAGACTGTAACTACAACTAATAGAAAGAGTATAAGGGGAACAACAAATCTTCTAAATGCTTATTCCAAAATCAGAAATTAAACTCGAATTGTCACTCATTACATAAAAAAAAGAAGAAGAAAGAAAGAACTACATTGATAAGGCTCTTTTTCGAATTTTTTTACTCTGTAAGAGGAGTGAAAAATACTGAACAAATGTTAAGAACGGCCTGCACAATGCAATAGTCTTGGATGGTCCTAAGATCAAGTTAAATAAATAGTTTATGTCTTTGAACTATCTCGAATAATGATTATACTTTTATCAGAATTTTCAATTTTTGCAGTACCTTTTAAAATGTTGTATAACATGAAAACTCTTGGGAATTTATTAACAAAACATCACGATATAAGAAGACAAGTATTTAAGTTTTATATTATACAAAATAAAACAAGATCTTTTAATTTTAATTCACAAAAATGTTTAAGAAATTAAAGAAAAATTGTAGGGAAAAAAATTAACTTTATTCTGTTTTTTTTTTAATATTCATTAAGAAAATAATTGTTATTTATTATTTTCTATAAAATTTTCTTAAAAGTCTTTCAAATAGTTTAGATTTTATTCGAATTTTAAATTGTTGCCCAGCTAGTCGTATGAGTAATATTAATTAAAATTAGGAAAATTTAACGTTCAGGAGATGCTTTGGAGAGTGATTAATTGAAAGTAGTAGATGTTAAAACTTTTAAATTAAAAGCAAGCGTGATATTGTTATATTTGTCATTATTCCATCTGAACTATCTGGAGTGAAGTAAAAATAATATAAATGAATTTAATTGTGAATAAATTTTGTTCGATTTTTTTTTTTATATTTGAACTAATAAATTATTTTGTAGCAAAAATTCAGAAAAATTTCTATTTAATTTTTTTGAGTACCTACTTTGCAAAAAATATATATAAAAAAATCTCTCAGATTTTTGGAGATTGATCTTAATATAGTTCTTTAAAATTTTTTCTAATGAAATGATTCTAATGTTTCTAAATAGAAATTTGCTTTGGAAAATAACAAATATTCTGGGTGAATTTCATATAGTTCGTGTAAGTAATTTGGATAGTAGAATATTTGAGAAGGATTGACAGATAGACATAAAGACAGACGTATGGACGGAAGGATAGACATAGCTATATCTATTTATAATTTCATAGGGACTACGAATATATATCTACTATTGAATCTATAATATATGAGTTATTTATTAGAGACAAACTCATATAACCCTTTATTTTACTATGAGTAATGGCAGAGGTTGTAGGAGTATACAATAATTAAGGTTTACAAAAATTTTTATATTTAGGCAATTAAACAATAATTTTTAATTAAATTTAAATTATTTTTATTTATTTTTTTCTAATTTTAGTCATTTGCTTTTTATTATCTAGCCTTTAAAGGATTAACTCCAAAAAGGTATATAATAATCTAATTCAAAAACATCCATTATAGTTTAAACCAAAAATAGATACAGAATATAAATTAAAAAACAATTGTCAATTGCTATTTTTGAAGCTGGTGTTATTTTTGTTTTTATTGTTATTTGTTCTGAAATAAATACAGATAGAGATAAAAAAGAAATGTAATTTATTCTTAGAATTTGTGTCAGCTGTCGACACAATGTATCTTTTATTTTTGTTTTCTTGCTATTTTTTTTTTTCAATATTTATTTATATTTTGCTCTGTATATTGTAGCTTTTTTCCAATTTTTGTTTTATTTTTATATTTTTATACAATTTCAATTTTTTTTTTATAAAATATTGCTTATTTCCAAATGAAACAAATGTTTATTTTTAATAAACGGGTGCAAATGTGATATAAAAAAGAATTAAATTGAAAATCAATTTTCTTTATACACGAGGACAATTATTTTGTTGTTGCTTTAAAAAATAAACGAAGTTATTTATATGAAACAAGGGAATGGTAGGTGTCTAAAAATTTAATTGACATTAAATATAACATTTGAAAAAGCGGCAGTTAATTCCTTAGATAATAAGCAAAGTAACTTAGTAATTATCTTTATAATATTAAGGAAATACAAAAAAAGGATCTTAAAAGAATTAAGGGAAATTTCTTTATATATTTTTATTTAATCAGGGAAAAAAGAAGAAATTTGAATTTAATCGAATAAATTTTATAAAAATATATAAGATGTTGTTATTTTTTATTATATGTGAGTGTGAATACATTTGTTAAGATGCTGGATGTGCAAACGTAATAATATGATTGACATTTATTTGAATCATATTAATGTCACTCATATTTCATTATTTTACTCACGAAGAAAATAACTATATGATAGACAGACGTAGCTTTAAATAAATATCATCTATATTTTTATTTTATTTATTTTTTTCTTGTTATAAAGGTAAGATTGAGAGAGTGAGTTTACCTGTTAATGTTGTTCGTGTACGTGAAGTGCCAATAATTTGAGTATTGACGACATATTGTATTTCCGTTTTATATATTTTTTATTTTATGAATATAAACATGTAAGCAGAAATTGTACGAGTATACGTATGTTTATTGCATAATTCGAATGTTAGGAAATAACGAGGGTTGTAAATAAAGTTTTTGAATGGAATTTAAGGAAACTAAATACTTATAACACAGAAAAAAGTCACCAATTAACAAATATATATGAAAATAATTCATTCAATTATAAACTTGTTTAAATTTGCACCTCTCACTAAAATGATTATATCAATTACTAAAAACTATAAAAAATACAAAACAGAAAAAAATTCCCAATTAATAAATTAATTAAATCAATCAAGTAGATGGTTGAATGAATTAAAAATGTTAAAATCATACAACAAAATTATTTTTATTTTATTTTTTTCTTGAATATATTTATTAAATTTTGCTGCAAAAGTAAACAACTGAGTTAATTGAAAAAAAGACGGTAATAATTTTTTCTGTGAATACGAAAGATAATTATAATGAAATTGTGACGAAATTCTAATCTAAATTTATAGTTTTCAAACTGACGAAGTTTTTACTTCAATCGATATTATATTTAAGTTTATTTCAAACATCCTTTTGTCTATCAACTTCTCACCCACTTCCAGTATTATTATCATATGTTTATATTCAAGTATATTTTAGTTAAAATCATTCAAACATGTGTCAGTTGTCAGTTATAAAATACAAGAAAAAAAAAAAAAAAAAAAAAAAAAAAAACTTTCCATAAAACATGAGATTGTATTTGACTTTTTATTGGTGTTGGTAAAAAGGAAGCGAACAAACTTCCACATAAATACTCCCTTAATAACTGTAAGCAAGTTGTTAAGCAAAGAGTGTTGATTCCACGACATAGAAAGGAAAAAATTTTAAGTAAGAAAAAAGTATATTAGTATGCCAAAAGATATTTATATGATGACAACAATAACATCTCTTAGGAAAAGTAACAAAAAAAAAAAAAAAAAAAAGTTTCATATGTATTTACAGTTCCATTCCTTAAGTATTTGTAAGACTAAACATCATTTTGTTATAAATTTTTATTGTTAGAATTTAGATTTGTATTAGATTAAGTATTTTACTTTTTTTCTTTAAGCCTAAAAAAGTGAAAAATAAACGCTTCGTAGACATTTAAAAGACGTGTTTATTGTATTTAATTTAAAGTTTTCACGCTTTAAAGATTTTTAAAAGAAATCTTTTTTGAGATATTTAAATAAATATTTATTCAGAATTAAATTGTTAGCCAAAAATATAAAAAAAGGATTACAAGGAAAATAATAACATGATTTTTTATAAAAAATTTTAAGAAAATAATTTAAAATTTTATTTTATTTTTTATTAGAAGTTTTCCTTAAGAAAAACATGCTGTTTTGTTTTTTCTCTTGGATTTTTAATTTTCTTTAGTTTTTAAAGACATCACTTTTAACTTCATACTACACATAATAAAATTAAGCGTTATAATGAATTTAATTAATATTTTATATTTTTAAATCTTTTTTCTTTTTTTAAAATTTAAAAAACTAATTAAAAAAAATCAGATTTCTTAATTTTCTTTAAATTTTTTTTTAACAGATTAAGATTTATAAATATAACTTATCAATTAAGAAGTAGCCTTCAAAAAGTTAAATAACTTAACATATCTGGGGTATTTATAAGCAACATAAAATATAATTTTTAAGACAACCTCTTTGGCTTTGGCTTTACATACATAAAAAAATATATAATTTTTTTCTTTTTGTATCAATTTTTTTTTTAATTCAGCTTTTAATAAAAGCTTTGTTTAGGAAATACATGCTTCTTTGAGCTTTCTATTTGATTAAAATCCCTTTATTTTTATTAAAATCCCTTTATTTGTTTAGTTTTAATTTAAATTTTTAATTGTTGACCGCCTTAAGGTATGATTAATATTAATTATAAGATAGACTTAAAAATGGTAAAATAATTTGGAATATCTTGGGAGTTCATAAGCAAAACAAAATAGTTTTTAAAGACAACCTTTTTGACTTCATATTA
Organism: Protophormia terraenovae; assembly: GCA_951394005.1. Lineage (NCBI taxonomy): Eukaryota > Metazoa > Arthropoda > Insecta > Diptera > Calliphoridae > Protophormia > Protophormia terraenovae. Next base: position 2,715,121 of record OX596074.1, on the reverse strand, counting down.
CACATAATAAAACTACATTTTATAATGAATTAAATTTTTTATATAAACAAATATCAAGGACTTTAAAACATTTATTTACAAAAAATTAACGAAATATATAATAATACATTTTTTTAAAAGAAATATTTCACAGCTATTTAGTTAAATATATAATAAAGTTATATTATTAACCAATAATATACTATTTGTAAGAGATATGAAGTTAATATGAAAATTTTTATTATTATTATTATTATTACTATTATTATTGTTATAATAAATAAATTTTAATATTTTTTTAACAAAATAATTGTATTTTTAGCTTTTTTATTGCTTCTATGTTTTGTTAACCATTTAAATAATTAGGTTTTTATTTGAGTTTTTTATTTTGTGTCCTACCAAACGTATGATTAATATTAATTACAAAGTAACCTTTTAAAAAGTTATATACCTTCGGACTATTACGAATTCATTAACGAGACAAAAGGATATAAGTAGACAAGTATTTAATATATATTTCGCAAAATAAACAATATGTTTAAATATACATGTGATTTAAATAATCTACAAAAATATATAAAAATTCCTAGAAGACTAAATATAAATAAATATAAGGAACAATAAAATTTAATATTTTTTATAAAACATTCTAAATCATAGTCCTTTTTATTCTCTATTAACATAAAAATTTTCTTAATATTTCTTATAGTAGTTTATTTTTTATTAGAACTTTAAATTATTGTCCTACTAAACGTATGAGTAATATTAATTAAAAGGTGACTTTTAAAAACCTCTATAACTTGGTGCTTATTGGAGATATTTTGGTAAAACAAAATGGCATTACAAGACAAGTATTTCCACTTTAAAATGCAGTCTATTTTAAATATACAAAAATATATGCAAAATAAACATTTTTAGTGACCATAAGATACATTAATTCATAAAATAAATACTAAATATGCTATTATACTATTATATGCTTAAATTCTTTACATTGTAATATTAATACTGTTCTTATTTATATTAAGTACTTCATACTTTTTTTCTTTTATTAAAAATAGGACATAAATTAACTTATATATATTTCATAAAATTAATGTCACTTGAAACTATTGTTTTTAATATACTCCCTATATAAATATGTTTCACACAACAACTATTTTCAATTTGATATACTAAGCTCTTGAAAATAAGACAAACAAAATTCCCTTTAAAACTATGTTTATCAAAGAATTTAATTCAAATTTTCTTCTGTTAAGCAATTTCTTTAACATTTTATAGAAATTTATAAAAATAAAAATATTTTAAAGCGTGCTAAAACTAAAACTTTTCTGCAAGAAATATTCGTTATTGAATTTAACACTTTCCCTAACAAATTGCAGAGCCATTGACCACTTAAGAACTTTTTAGCTATACAGCATAAGTTTCTTTCTTCTACATATTTAGTTTTTTTAGTTTTTATTTTCAATTTTATTTCATTTTATAAAGTGTTTTAGTTGTTGTCTATTATTGTGCTCGAGTAAACTTTTTGACGCATTTCACGTGAACGTTGTTTTGCTGCAAATGAAAAAAAAAATCCTCTTATTTTCTTCTTCAAACTCCGTGACTATTATTGGGAAAATTTGTTGCCATAAACATTTTCTTCATCGACATTATTATCTTTATTATGCATTTGTATGTATAAGCCTGGTAGTTTTTATATACAAAATTTTCTTCATAGTTTTAGGAACAACAACTATTTTTTTTTTTGGTAGATAATATTGTTAACAGAAGAAAAATAAAGAATTTATTTATAGTGAAGCTTTAATAGAAGTTTTTCTCTTCTTTATTGAGTTTTATTTGTTCGTGCATTGTTAAAAGTAAAAATATTTTTGTTTAACAATAGAATAATTGAAGAATAATGTATTTATTTGCAATAATAATATATTGTTTAAATTTACTATTTGCAGAAAATGGTCAATAAATTTTCTTTTTATAAAAAAATGTTCGATAAATTTGCGTTTTATAGAGAATTTTCTATAAATTTTCTTTTTATAGAATATTTTCGGTAAATTTTTTATTTATAGAAAATTTTCGATTAATTTTCTTTTCATAGGAAATTTTGGATAAATTTTCTTTTTATCACACCATCATTTTGCCATTTCGTGTTTAACATGTCGAAAAAGTCAAATAAGACCCCAAAAAGTATATATTTTCAGGGTCCTGGTTATATTCTGAGTAGATCTTGCTATGTCCGTCCTTCTGTCCGTCTGTTGAAACCAGGATAGGGCTCGAACAAGACAACCTAGGGAAACGATTTGGCTCAAATATGTATCTTATACGAGTATAAGGCTTATTTGCTGTTGAAAATGAGCGGAATCGGTTAATAATCAAAAAAGTTATGGCCAAAATACTAGAAAACCTGTGTTTGTGTCCCTGTACCCGTTGTAGCATAATTTCATACTCTTCTGCTGATAAACTTAGAAACAAAAAATGGGCGTGGTCCGCCCACTTTACCGCCCTTTTATAGAAAATTTAATTTTAATTAATAAATCTAAAATTATTTCGCTAATCAAATCATTGTGAAAACAAATTTCTTGGCCAGATTTCTTTTGCTTTCATTTTGAAATAAATATTCTTTGTTCCAGTTAAACAGATTTCGAATGAAATTTATTTTTATTTGAATACAAAATGCACGTTTAAGTGTTTTTTTTAAGAATAGAAAAAAAGAAAATATAATATTATTGAATTCTTATTACAAATGCACGTGTAAAACTTGGCGTAAATAAATAAAATGCTGCTTAAATATTCTACAATGACCTTTGGGCTTTAAGGTGAATTGTAATAACCCTAATGCCTACATTTGTATTTATAATTGACTCAAGTCAATTGATTTCTATTTAAAAAAATACAAAATGTTTCAAGCAATTTATTCTTAATAAATATTTAATCATTAGTGTGTGTTTGTGGCATTTTTCTTAAAAATTCTTTTAACTTTCTCTGTTTTCTAGAATAAATTTACTCTGCTATAATTAATATAAATTTATTAAACATTTATTAAATAATTCATATTTAAATATGAATTTAATTTCAAAAGCATCATATTATATGCAGCTAAACCAATATTTTTCATTAAAACAGTTTTAATTTCAATATTCAAATATTTTCATTTAATCTCCTGCTTTTATATCCCCTCAGTCATATAGACTTTTTCAATTTTATTATTCAAGTTGTAAACAGCTGTTCAAACTTTGCAACTGCAACTCAGACAAAAGTGTTCTTCTACATGCAACGGAAGTAATAACAATTCCGACAAACAATCACTATCACTATTAACACCAACACATAAACAAACTTGTTGAATAAAGGTAATATAAATGTGTAACGGTATATCCTGTTACCTGTACTTTCATACTGTATGAGTGTGTGCATATGAGTGTGTGTTTGTGTAAATTTTTGTTGAACATTAACCTTAACATTTTTGACGCGTGTTTTGTGGCATGTTGTTGTGGTTGTGTGGTTGAACGCAACACAGCACAAACATTTACAGTAACAGCAGCAATAACAACCCATAAAACCCACCAACCAACCAACCAACATCATCAACAACATTTTTCTGTTGTTGCCATATAACTTTCAACCAACAAAATACACAGCATCAACAACAATTTTATTATTATTTTTTTTTAATCTCATCCACCTCGTTCTCTCTCTCGTGTCAAACTTCGTATTTTTTTCTTTTGCCTGTAGTCCTTTTTATCCTGTCTGTTAAAACTGTTGTTGTATTCGTTGTTAAAACAAACGAAGTTGTATTTAATGTTCGTTTTATTGCAGGGTTCGCAGTTTTGCCGAAAATTTGCTACAAGAATTTGTTTCTTCTACTGTTGTTTGTGGCAGTTGCATGCTGTGTTAAATTAGTTACCTTAAGGAATCTGCTTGTAACGGTTGTGCTTTTCAAGCGCTTTCTTTATGAAAATTAAACAAAAAAAAAAAAAAAAATAAATACGACTTTTTTGTCCATAAAAAAAGTATAACGGAAAATTAGATTTTGAAAATAAATACAATATTGAAGTAAAATTAAAAAAAAAAAACATATTTTTAACTAAAATATATTAAAGTGAAATTATATATTCGTTTGTTTAAAATGTTGTTGGTGACAAGTGTTGTTTTATATAATAAAAATCTTAAAAATGATCTTGTTTGTAACGAAATTTAAAAGTGTTAATGATCGTTTTTTTTTTAATAATTTTATAAATATATAAAAAATGTGTTGGCATATAATTTAAAATAAACATGTCATAAATTCTTATTAAATAAATAGAAAATAAAAAAATATACTAAAAATATTTGTCTTTTGGTCAAATAGTCTCAAAATACATTTATTTTTTTTAATTAATTAATCATTAATTTTGAATAGTGTAAGTAATAACCTGTGTAAAACAAAGTATTTTTGTCACCTAGTTATTTTCTAATTTTAAAAGCCTTTCAATCATAATTTTAACTAAATCAAATCCATATGTCGGAAGTCTAAACTTAAGGTATTCATAGGATATTTTAGGAAGTTGTAGAGTTCATATTTAAGTTAAATCATATATGGAAGAATATTCAAACTTTTAATATTTAAACCTATAAATTTTAAAAATAGTAAAAGTAACAACAAAAAAACAAAAAAAAAAAAAATCTTTATATAATTTAATTTTTTCGCTAAACCACGCCCATTTTGCTTAATTAAAATGTCTTGTTTATAATAAATTTTGGTTGCATTACACAACGGGACCATTTTTTAAAATGTATAAATATTTTTATGACTTCAAATCAAAGAGTCATTCTATTTATATGTCAAAATTATTTATAACTTAAGCTAGAACATGTAATTTAAATTGCTAAAAAAATATTCTAAAATATGAAAATATAAAAAAAATGTTATGCTAAGACCAAAATATGCAAAAATATGTAGTAAAAAATTCAAGCCAAAATTCTTAAAATTAATTGAAATGGATAAATTATTAAATGTTTGGTTCATATGATGATCGGGAAGAAATATTATTTTACATATTTTTGATTGCACCTTGAATATATTTTCCTATTTCGTTTAAATATTAGTTTTGAAAGCCTTTAAAGTTTGATTCTTGCCTGACCATATAATATCCTTATATTTGAAGACCACTTCTTATAAAAGCTAGATATGTGACTTATATTTCAATGAATCGTATTTGTGTTTAATATTAAGATATATGATATTCGAGTGTGAGCCTTATATGGTTGCTAAGGCTAATTATGGATCATTAAATAAACTGTTTTAAGTTTATATACAATTTATTAATGTCATTTAAATCATGATGTATTTTAAGCATTTTTAAGCTTCTAAAACCTTTCTCAGAAAAATTGCAAAGTTTAGTCTGTTTTTAAGGTTTACATAGACGGACAGACAGACGGACAGACATTATCAAAGTATCTTAGAACATGATTTTAAATCGTATGGGGTACTTTAAGATAGTTCTTAAACCAGTACATTAGAAATGTGCAGCAAAAATTGTAATCGCACTCTCCACCTCTGTATAAAATTTCATCAAATGATCATTAAAATTGCAACTTTTAGATTGATTACAAGTTTTACATAGACGGACAGATGGACGGACATTGTCAAGGTGACTCAGAACGTGCTTTTCAACCATTTGGTATATTATATTGGCCTTAAGCTGAAAAGTTACGGTCATCAGTACTAACGCATTATGATCAACCCCCTCCTCCCTTTCTATTGTATCTAATTTTATCAAATCATTTTGAAAATTGCGATCTTTTGATTGACTACAGTTCTATATAGACAGACAGACGGACGGACATCATTAAAGCAACTAAGAAAGTAAGTCTTAGTCGTTTAGAATACTTTAATCTTTTGTTTGGGTGTTACAAACAGCACATTTAAAATGCACAACACTTCCCCCCCTCTCCACCAATGATACTGCATTGTTTTAAAAATAAAAAATTTTTAAAAAATCTTAACTTTAATGATCTTCTCACCACATTCAATTTTCAAAATAAAGACATGAAGCAACAAAAAATCACTTTGTAAATATGTTCATTGCCATACGGTCATGTAGCTGCTTGATCGTGTTAAATCACCTGTTCTTCAGTTATAAAAAAATTGATTGATCATGTTTCCGTAAGAGGTTTTGAAACTATTTTTTTTTTGTTTTTTCATTTTCAAACGCATTCCACTTATAAAATATTAAAGCAAGTTTAACAAGAGAGAAACTATAGTCGGTCAAGACCGACCATATGATACCCTACACCATTCTGTATGAGCTAAAAATGAGATCTGTGGCTAATTGTAGACCAACACTTTTACTAAATGTAAAATAAATTATACATATACAGAACAATACAATACTAACATCTATATGATTTTATGCCCTTCAGAGCGATTCCCGGAAGTGTGTTTATATGGGAGCTATGGTAAATTATGAACAAATTCTCATAAATTTTGGCAATGTTGTTTCTACTTGTATAAAACTTATTTGTGTCGAATTTTAACGACCTGCACTTTGTTCACAAGGTTTACATGGACAGCCAGCCAGACGGACGGACGGACATCGTTAAATCGACTCAGAATCACTTTCTGAGTCGAACGGTATACTTTAAGGTGGGTGTCCGATTATTTTTTCTGTGCGTTACAAATATTAGCACAAACGCATTATACCCAAACACAGAAAAAAGTAAAAATGGACTTCAATCACGAAATTTGTAATATTAATTAATTTTTAATTGATTTTGCTCCAATCATCAAAATTATAATGTTAATAACTAGAATAATTGATATTATTATTACTTATTTTCCTTAAATAGATCCAATGAGCTGAAATTTTTTGAAAATTTACGTAAATTTATTTTATACAAATATTTAATTTTTCTTTATATTTTATCAACAGCTGTCAATTTATTAAAAAACAAAACTATAAACCAATTAGAAAATTAATTATATTGATTAATCATATAATTAAATTCCAATATAAAGTAAATTAATAATTTTATTAAAAAATTATTTTAAATATTTTTTTCTGTGAACCACCTATGGTGGTGTAGGGTATAATAAACATTTTTATATATCTCTGTTCGCATTTAAGTCGAATGTAGACGCGCAGATATCAAAGCCAGATGGAAAGATTGATATAATTTTTTTCCTATATGGCCGAATTTACTCATCTTAATTGCAATTATAACAATAATAAATTATTAAAAATCTATCTGCCATTTCGCAGTCCTACAGGCGGACAGACTGACGGACACAAGTAAATCACATTAGAATTTATTTTATTTCATTTTATATGTGTCTTGTAGACCATAAAAATGGAATTAAATTGTGAACATTTTAACTTAAAATGATGTCAAAAATGTTTTTACACCATTATCTAATACTCTAGTTTATTAACTAGTTATCAAGTGTTTCGCCGTCATTTAGGCAGGCAGAAGGGCGGACATATAAAGATATTAGTAGAAACTAATAAGGAGAACGAAATTAAATTGTTAAAAATTTGGCTTAAAAGACATAATGAATATGTTTATTTAATGATCTAGAGCTACTACTTGTGATCTAGTTATAAGGACGGATAGACACATGTAGTTCTTATTAGAAAATAAAGAGATTGTCTAATAAATAAAAATATAATTAAACTGTGAAAACTTAAAATAGCATCATAAATTTCATTATTTGGTGGCCTAGCATTCACTTTCATGGTCTAGTGATCATGCATTTCATTGTCATACAGGCAGACAGAAGGACGGATGGACACATGTAATTCTTATTAGAAAATAAAGAGATTGTCTAATAAATAAAAATATATTTAAACTATGAAAATTTAAAATAGCATCATAAATTTCATTATTTGGTGGCCTAGCATTCACTTTCATACAGGCAGACAGAAGGATAGACATCAGTAATTAGTATTATAAACTAATAATGAAAACCTACAAAAGAATTTAGGTAGAAAATGTAAATATTCCAATAATAGTGATATAATATTACACTTTATAATTATAAAGCAAATAAACATAAGAGATATAATACGTTATTGGTATCCACATGACACCACATCATTGTTAAATTATTATATAACATTGTGTATTCCTTTAACAGTTTTTTAAGTGAACGTTGTTTAAAAGGGTATCATTATCTGGACATAATTGTTATCGATTTTGCAAAGTCATTTTTTCTCAGTGTATAATAAAAAAATATATGATTCCACGAAAATCTAAGTTTATTAGATCTAGTCAGCCTTTTATAATTTTAGTTTAAGAGTAAATAGATTTATTTACATACATTTTTTTGATATATACAAAATTTTGTGAGATATAAAAAACATTTAATGAATTCAATAATACTTGTTGAAAAAGAGCAAATTTTTTTATTTAATATTTTGAGATTTCTGTAAGAGCCTCTTATTAGATATTAGTTTCTCCTCATAGTCTTTTCAATTATGAAAACCTGAGTGTATTTAACATAACGGTAATAATTAATAACACAAAACTTGAAACCTCTTTTTTACTTGAATCATGTTAATCATGTTACCCCAAACGAAAATATTTTGCCTTATTTAAACCTCAAATGAATGTTCAATAACTAATTCATTATAATTATATTATAACTTTCTATTTATAAAATTATACAATTTTCATGCAAATATACTTAAATGTTTATTAACAAAAATATTTAGCAAATAAACTCAACTTAGTGGTTGTCGTTAAATATTTAAAATATTTAAAATATTTTGAGCACTTTCACCAGAAGGCAAAATTTTAGTTATAACAAGCGAATTAGCAGCAAAATAATTTTGTCTCGTTATGCTCATACCCATAGTGAATACACATAGATACATATATTGTACACAATTCATTTTAAATATTTTATTAAAATCCCTTGGCCAACTATATGATTTGCATACAGCTCTTAGCTGGGTATTAAAATATTGGTCGTTATTTATTTTTTTTTGCAATAAACATTGTGTTATTTCTGTTATGTATTTAAGCATTAACAGGAACAAGTATTTAGCAACCACAACAACGAAAAAATTACTCCCACACAGACACTATGACACTTTAATGCGCATTGGGGTAACTCAGTGCGCACCAGTGCACATTTAAATAGGCAGCATAGTAAATAAAACAAAAATGAAATACAACAAAATGAAAAGAAGAACATGAAAAAAGGACATCATATCACAATAATGATGATGATGACAATCATCACTAACACTCTCTGTGTGTGTATAATAATGTATGGAAATATGTGTAGTGCTACCTGTGTAAAGAAAAACCAAGCATTTTATGCAAATTTTGTATTTTATACTAGAAAATTGTATTTATTTACTAAACATAGACATAAAAAGTAAACAATAAACAGCAGCAGCAAGAAAAGCATTAAAACACAAAAATAATACAAATATTAGTGTATGTGTTTATAGTGACCACCTGTGTGGCTTTTTTGTTTATGTGTGAGTGTATTTTTTGTTTATGTATTGTTTAGGATAGTATGAATTTAATTATATGAGTTCAAATAAAATACATTTAAGTAAAATAAACAACATCTTAAGGCTGGATCAATTAATATCAATTTCAATTTAAAACACTGAGAATAAAATTTAAAATGAATTTTAAATAAAAGGAAGTAGATTTTTTGTTCCATTTAAAATATTAATTTAATAAAAATGAATAGTAAGTAAATAGCAATGTTAAATAAATGAACTATTAAATAAATTCATTAACTAAAAATTAGAATTTTTAAAACTGATAGCACAGGGCAAAAAAAAAAAAAAAACATATATTTTTTCCTGATACAGAGTTTTTCAGTCAATTAAAATACAGTTAAGCTTCCGTTCCTTCCTTTGAATTGATTTCAGTTTTCGAGATAAACCTTTGTGAACATTTTAACGGAGTTACATTATACGTTGTCGCATGTCTCTAAAAGGAATGGTCTGTTTTGGTTTAATAAAATACGAAAGAGTTAAAATTCGTATTGTCTCTAATTTTAAATATATTAGAAGAATTGTTAACAAAAGCACTGGTCAACAAATCGCAAAAAAAAATTATATCTGGAATAATTCTGCAAAATTATTATTCCCTAGGCTTGATATAGTGTAAAATGTCAAATGAAAATTTTCCGTCATGTTACATTTTTAACCCATTGAGTACCAAAGAAAATTTGCTTCTTTGAGAAGTTTTTAGGTATTAAAATTATCCAGGTAATAGGTAGAGAAAATAAAGCACATATGTTTTATAGGCAAGATATGGGGCTACAAAAATGTAGTGCTAGTCAAGTTTCTATCTTGCCACATATAGCCCCTAGAAGTCTTTGAAGTTCTAAAAATAGAGAATTTCTTAATTAAAACTCATACAACTCTTGAAAAATGAGGAGTGGCTGTATAAGGAAAATTTGTATTTGATATAACTAACACAAGACCGCAGATTTAAAAAATGGTAAAATTTTTAAAATCGCATTGACAGAAAATGCGTAGACACCAAAGCTTTAAAAAAACAAAAGTCCCAATTTAAATAACAAAGCTAACAAAAAATTAGAAACAAATTATAGCTTGAATCATTTTGTTTAATTCATACTCCTTAGACTAAATGTAGTGAAAAAAGTTACATGCAACAATACCATCACATCACACTTTTAACCCATTGGTGACCAAATGAAAAATGTACCGCTAAGAAATTTTTAGATTAAATAATTTTCTGGGAAATAGATAGAGTAAATTATGAATCCGTATTTTATAGAGAAGGAATAATGCTACAAAAGTGTAGAATATGCAATGTCTCTAAAATAGAAATTAAAAGTCTTTAAAATTGCTAAAAACACTGAAAATATATGAAAAACAATGGGAGCTTTTACACCAAAACGCTGTTACTGAGAGATTATATCAAAGGAAATGGAATCCTACTTTGGTGACATACTCTTGTTACTTCTGAACATAAGTAAAAATTAAAAATAGTATATTTTTAAATCCTAATTTAAGAAAAAAATATCCATATATTTTTCAATGAAGTTTAAAATAAAAAAAAATTTATATTTTGAAATTTTGACGTCATATAATTGTTTTATTTAACTTTCTGCACTATATATAGTCTAACGAGTTAAAATTAGACCAATTTATTCACAATATATTTTTCTTATAATTTTTTGTTAACTCTGTTATTTAAATTGGTATTTTTATTATTTTTTCTCTTATTTTTTATGGCTACGCATTTTCTGTCGATTTTCGATTTTAAAAATTTTACTATTTTTGAGATCTACGGTCTTTTGTTTATTATACCAAATACAAATTTTTCCTCTACGCCCACTCCTTACCCCTCATTTTTCAATAGTTTTATGAGAGTTAATAGAGAATTTCTTTTTTTTACAAATTTAAGGACTTCTAGTTAGAGACTCGTATAATACTACATGTTTGTAGCCCAATATCTTGTCCATAAAACATGACTGACTAATCTGCTTTACCCATTACTTGGTAAAATGTTATTATATTAAATGTGACGTGATGGAAAAAACTGACATGTTTCTGGAGATTGGGATGACTATACCTACAATATCTGCAACATGATTTTCCAGATACTTTTAGTGTTGACCTGTGAAATAAATCGGTTAAAGTAAAAAAAAAAATCGTTAAGAAACAAAGCGTTAAAGAGTTTTGATTTTTTCTCTTTTATCATAATGGTTGTTATAAGTTATAAATAATCTAAAATATCTAAATAATAAAAATCTACATGATCAAAGATAATTTTTAATCACAATCGTATTAATAACACTAATACGTTCAGTATATCCAAAAGTTTAAAATTTATTGAAAAGAAAATTGTTTCAATATTTACTAAATAATAAAATGCCTACAAATTCCAAAATATATTATTTCATAATCTATGATTTTGGTCATATTCCAAAAATTTACAAAAAATAAAAGAAAATAATAGAAAACGGTCAAAAATAATATTTTTTTCTCATTTAAAGCTTGGTATATTTCAATAAATTAATAATTTTTTTTGTAAATAATTTCATTATTTCACCGATTTTAATAAATGATTTAGTTGTTACACACCCATGACAAAAACTTTTGTCAGTTTTTGGCTTTTGACAATTTATTGAAATACTAAAATTTTGTAGAAAATTTTAGTTTTTTATAATTTTTTTTTTAATAAATTGCAAACTGTCAAATAGATTAAAAAAAATTATGTGTGTTTAAATTGGAGACCATTTCAATTAAAATTTGTTTGTAGGTACTTTATTTTATTATTATTATTATTATTTTTGTAAAAAAATTAAAAATGGTTTGTTTCCAATAAGTTTTATCATTATTGTAACACTTAGCGTATGATTGTTATTAATTAAAAGGTCATTCAGAAAACTGCTTCATAACGTGATTAGTGTTAATGATTTTGAAAAGATTTATAATTATTTTAAGAAACAATATTTTAATAATTTAAATAAATTCAGGTTTAAAATTAGGCTCATATTTTTTGGAAGAAATAGAAGAAATAAATACGATTTGTTATAAATATTAATAAAAATGAATGTTCATGCTTTAAGAACATGTTTTAAAACTGGTTAAAAAATTTTAAGCTGTAAATAGAGACTTTTTTTCAAAATCAAGTGATAAAATGATATCATTTCCCATGATTTCTTGAAATAGTTTAGTATCAGGTTAATAACAATAACTGATATGAAACTTGGGGTCTAATTTTGTAAAACACTTCCCCTCACTTTGAAAAAATTTTCATATAAATTGTTTTTGTTTTTCAAAAATTTGTATGGAAGTTTTTTCAAAGTAAGGTGAAGGGATTTACAAAATAAGGGGGTTAATATAATTTCTATTAAAGGAAATAATATCAATCAAAAATGTGTCGGCAAAAAAAAAAAAAAAAAAAAAAACATTCTCACCACTACAAAGTGGAACTAAGTGGCAATTTTTTTCTTTTAGGTTATTAAAAATTAATTCTACAAAAGATTCATTTCTTGTCAGTATCTTATATAATTTGTGAACAAAATAAAAATTTTAGCATTGATTTGAATGAAATATGTCTTGTTTTATTTGTAAAAAATTTATCTTTATGAATGAGGAATAAAAAAATTTAAATTTTTTAAATGTTCGAAATTTTATGATTTTTTGAAAAAGAAAAAGATATTTTGGAAATCTTGTATAAAATTTATTTTTTTTCCCATATTAAATATTGTAATAATACTGTTGACCGTATTAAAAGAATGGTTTGAACATTTTTATCATATATATATATATATATATATATATATATATATATATATATATATATATATATATATATATATATATATATATATATATATATATATATATATATATATATATATATATATATATATATATATATATATATATATATATATATATATATATATATATTTTAGTAAAATCACACAATATATGTTGCAACAAATTTTAGGGCCCTAAAATTTGTTGCAACATATAAATAAAACCCGCGACGTGGTTAAATGTTAATTTTTTGGAAAGACATTCGTACAGACATAATAAGGTCAATATGACGTTTAATACTGAGGCATAATAATTTATATCTTGAATTTTGCATAATATCTTCCAATCTCCCACAAATGCTGAAATTATTGAATTCTGAGATATGTATTAGCAGCAACGTTATGATAAATTTAATTTCAATTAAAATCATTTTTAACCTTTATGTGATCGGACGATATTTGTAGCGTTTATCTTTTAGAACTTGAATTAAAAAACAAATCCACAGTAATAAGTCCCAAGCATCCTAAAAAATGTTACTAAGCTGTTTTTAATGGTAACAATGTACACAAAATTACGTACGACAAAGGACCAAACTTTTTTAAATGATAATCTTCAGGCCGGATGATTGCAAATGCAGTCACAATATAAAATATATCGATCCTTCAAAATTCAAAAAATTAATAATAATAACTGAAAAAATGAATTAAACCTCAATGTGCTGCTAATTTATATTAAAAGAAAATGTTTAATCCTTAAACAAATGTGGTTTTTAAAGTCAAAATTGTAATTTAATGTTTTTTTTTTTTAATTTGCAATATATATTTTTTATTAATAACTCAGAAAACGATAAAATATTCAAAATGAAAACTTACTGATATTTTACGGTCATATTAATAAGTTATATACATATACAGTACAAGCTCGATTTTCTCGACTAATTGAAAACCAGACCTGCGGTAACAAAACCCAAAATTTTATTGAAGAAATCTAATATCAAAAATTACATAAAATTTTGGGTTCTGTTTTTGGTTTAATTAGTCGCTAATATCGAGCTTGCACTGTATTACTTTTAAGTCGTTATGTCGAATTATTCAAGAAATAATTCCCTCCGTCCGTAGGTCCGGCACAAACATAAATTTAAGGTAAAATTGTCTCTTCTGGCTATACTTATCCACATAATAACCGCAGATCAAACTTTAAATATCGTATGTGTAATGAATAGATATTTTACTTTATACTAACAAAAGAAATCAACAAAATTTGTTTTCCTTTTATAACTTAAGTTTTATGAAAATTTTAGTCTCTCTTGTATTATATCTAAAGTAGTGTTAATTATATTCCAAAAAAATTTTAATAATTACACCCTTTTGGTCTATATTTTGGGATGACTGGAATGGTCCACAATGTCTTAGCTTAAATATTATATGAACGTTTTATAAAATTTAAAATTTGTTTTTAAATATTTATGAGCAGCTCTTAATATTTCAACATTTTCCACTATGAAACTTAAAGTCTTCTGTATTACTGCATGTTTTCTCCAGTATTCATAATACTTTAGATTTTGCTGAAATAACTACAAAATACATTTACTTCTTAAATAAGTTAATCTTAAATTAAGCAAATTTGCTCCCAAAAAATTTTAATAAAAACTCTCATTTGTTGCAAAATCTATAGTCATATTTAAATCCATGAAAAATTTCCCATATCTCATAGCCAATTTTATTTTAAACAACAAAATTACCAAAAAACAAAAACTATTTTTTTTTTCTTGTTTTAATTATGGTTCCTAGAATATTTTTCATTTGTTTTTGTATGAGTTTTTTCCTCCAACTGTTATAGTTTTTGTTGCTGTAATATAAATTAACAATTATTATTATTCTACAAAACTCCCATCGATCTTCATTGACACTTGTACTCTGTATCGTATTGTAACTCTATGACATGTTACTACTACTCTATGTAAAAAAAATCGTATATGTATGGGTTTGTGTAATAAACTCGTTTTTACGGTTACTCATAAAATATCAGTTGAATATAGAGTCAGAGTGGAAAAAACAGGAAACGGGTTTTTTTTGTTCGTTTATATAGCTGTGTATGAGTTTTGTTTGTTGATTTTTGTTGTTGTTTATGCATAATAATGGCATTTGTTAGTGTATAAGTTGAGAGGGTGAGTAAGTTGTTGGATTTATTACTCGTAGCAGAAACTGTTGCAGTTGTTACTACTGTTTTTCTGTTTATTTGCATAGGTAGCTATAGTACTTGTTGTTGTTTACATCAGTGTAATATTAAAGTATGCTTATGTATATGTAGTTACATACATATGTGTATTTGTTCATATTATATGAGTTCTCCTAGGTTACCTTCATATGAGTGACATATTGTGTTGTGAGTTTTTAGTTAAAAACTCCAATATAGATTAACAAACGTTGAGGCACTCTCACAGGTATTTTTGTCATATCTGTGTTTATATATATATACCTTTTTTTGTAAGAATTTTTAATTCTATGACATATAATGAATGCAAGCGATTTCATACACTCCTTATCTATGTATATACGAATACATTTACATTAAAAAAAAAAAAAAAAAAAAAAAAACAGGGAACAGGGAACAGAAAAATCTTTTTAAAATGACCAGCCAATAAGTAATAACCATGTTTAAGAAATTTAAATTGAAAAGTACATATTAACTAATATGTCTAGACTTTACTGTAATTACTTTGATGTATTTGAAATGAAACATTAAACTAACTTCATACATTTGAGTATGGATGTGTTTGAAAATTAGTGTTGTTATAATGCGTTTGTGGGTGTATAAGTGTATTTGTTTACAGCATACTTCGTAATGTTTGTTTTTTGCCAACAAATGTGCTTTTACAGCAGTCCCACACATACATATACATATGTATGTGTATGGTTTTGAATTCTAGTGTCCTTTATCTTTTATTGTTGGTTTTTGTATCTTAAATATTTTTTACATTAATATCTGATATCTTTGCAAATAGTTTTTCATTTTTATTTCTATATTTGATCTTGTATTTGTTTGTTTATTCTTCTCATTTGTTTTAGTAGTTTTTATTGGCATTTCAGTTATTAATATAAAACTTTAAAAAGGATTGTGAAAATATGCTTTTTGTAGAGTAAAAAATTAAAAGGAAAATATTAAATAGTTTTTAATTAGAAAATTAAAATTCCGAGAAAAAAATATCAGACCTAAATAAAGAAGTGAAAAGAAATATTTGAGTCTAATATAATATGGAAATATTCAATAAATATATAAAGAAATAAGCAACTGGATAATTAAAAAATATTATTATTTGGTGAAAAAATATTTGATTATAAATTCCTTAATTTGGTTAAAGTAAGAAAACTTTTTACTACTTTAAAATTGAAATATGCTAAAAATGAAATATAGAATAGAAACCGTCATTTTGATTATAAATTAAATTTATAGAAGATTATATCTTTGTGAGCAATGAAGAATCAGAAACATTGAGTTGTTAAAGGTAATCATTTAGATCCATCAGAAGTGAACCTTCAAAATATCATGAAGAAGAAATATTAGGATTTATTTTTAACAGATTTTTTTTTTTTTTTTTTTTTTTTTTAATTATAATCTACATTAAGGCCTATAAAAGTTTTTCTATTGCTATTTTTCTCTTATAACTAACATCTGAATATGTTGAATAAAAAATATTTTTATAGTTCATTAAAAATATCACACAAAATTTTCTTTTGATTCCATATAAATTAATTTGATAAGATAAATAACAAAATTTCAATTCACATAAAATATATTTCTTGTCATTATCGTTTCTGAACTTTAGGATATATTATTCTTAATTTAATGCAATTATCAGTATTGAATTTTTCGACCAACAACTTTTTATATATTGTAAAACTTTTTTAAAAAGTTAAACATTTTCTAATTTATAAGTTTAGAAAAATTATGGCAATATTCTATTTTATAGGAATTTTTTCCAAATGATTTCATTTTTATAGGAAATTATTTAAAAAATTTTGATTTTATAGAAAATTTATTGAAAATTTCTATTTTATAGAAATCTTTTTTAAATTGTTTGTTTATAGTATTTTTTCAATTGTAAACTTTTTAGTAATCATTCTTTTAAATATTTTTTTTATAGAAAATTATTTGAAATTGTTTGTTTTTTAGAAAAATTTTAAATATTGTAAAAACTTTTAAAATTATTGGAAATGTCACTGGAATTTTTAATTAAAATCAAAATTAAAATGTTCGAAATATCCCAAAATTGTTTTATAAGAATTGTATTTCATTGTCTAAATTAAGTATTTATACCCTACCCCACCATAGGTGTTGGAATATTACGTGCTTGTTCAAGAATTACTTTCTGAGTCGATTTAACCATGTCCGTCCGTCCGTCTGGTCGGCTGGCTGGCAAAGTACAGGTCGCAATTTGAAACATAATTTGATGAAATTTGGTACGTATGACTTTTTTGCACAAGGACAAAGCCTATTGAATTTGGCCCATTATTTCACCTGGTCCCCATGCAAATGTCCTCCCGGAATGGAGTTTTAACACTCATAAATAAAATAGAAATATTTTAATAAAATTTGGCACAAATAAGTTTTACATAAGTATAAACCTGAATAACAAATTTCGTCAAGATCGATCCATAATTGACCATAGCTCCCTTCTTCCGAAAATAACTTTAACATGCATAAATCCCAAAAAAATTTTAGTATCGACTGAATATTAGATACAAATAAATTTTTATAAGTATAAATGACAGTGCAAAATTTTATGAAGATCGGTCCATAATATACTTAGCTACCATATAAGACCCATTTTCGGAAATCACCAAAAAGTGCATAAATAAATGTGAATGTTTGTATCGATATAATATTTTTTATTAGTATATTTTTGTACACTTTTATACAAGTATCTGTCCACAATTGGCCCTTTCCCAAATTTTGGTACACATGGTGTAGGGTCATATGGTCCGGCTTGACCGACTTTCACTTTTTTCTCGTTTATTTTATTTTTTTTTTTCTTTCTAAAAACTTTGCCGTGCAATTTTCTTAAGCCTTTGTTTTTGATAGTTTCCGAAAAATTTCGAATTAGGCATAAAATTTTTTAAATAGTTTGTAATTCTTAAATTTGTTTTAATTGTCTATTTTATATGAAATTAATCTAAAATGTTAGTAAATTAGAAATTTTCAATAATGTTCATTATATAGAAAATATTTTAGTCTACACTTTTAGTCACACATTAAAAATGTGTTTTTTTTTTAATTTGTTTTTTTTTTTTTTAAATTTTATAAGAAATTATTGAAAATTGTTTGGTTTCCAGGAAAATTTTCAAAATTTAAAATTTTATAGGAAACTTTGTTTCTAGAAAATCTTCGATAATAAAAGGAAATTGTTTGAAACTGTCTAAGAAAATTGTTTACAAGAAATTTTTTGAAATTTTATAAAAAAAATAATTAAATTAATTTTTGTAATAAATTATTGTAAACTATTAGTTTAATAGAAAACTTTTCAATATTGTTGTTTTATAGGAATATTTTCGATAATTTCTAATTTATTTTGACAACATTTTAAAATAGTTTGTTATTAATTCGTTAATTTGGCTTTCAATTAAATTCTATTTTACTCCAAAGTTTACTCGTTTTTTTTTTGATTTTTTTATTATTTTTTTTTTTTTTAATTTTCATTCAATTCGATTTAGAATCATTAATTTCGAAAATGAGGATTATGATCCAAAATTTTTTAAATCTTCGACTTTTAGCATATTTTTCTAAAGTTTTTATTTGTAACACATACTTCTGGATTTTACAAAAATTTATGGTAAAAATTCTCGCTTTGTCAAAAAATTTAATTAGTTTATTTAAATTTATTATATTTCTATTTAAAAATAAAGCCATTTGTCAGCTTTTAATTATTTTTCTTATTATATTAATTAATTTTCTTAATCAGTAATAAATAAAAATTAAGTGATCATCCAAGTCATTAAATATACATTTTTTAATAGGTTGAATTTCAATTAATAAATTAATTAAATTTGCATCATTCGTAATTCTAATTGTGTTAAAGATTTTTATATGTAAAATTTTAATTTGTTAGAACACATTGAATTTGAAAAATTTATATAATTTTAAAAATTATTTTGAAATTCTAATTAATAATTTTATTGGAATTTTTCGAAAATATTTTTTTCTGTACAATAATCGAAAATTTCATAAATAATAATTTTGCAAATAAATTTTTGAAAATATGGTTTTTATTATAAAATTTTTAACGTAATCATTTTTGAATTCAAATTAAAAATGAGAAATAATACTTATGTATAGTTTTATAAGTCTGATAAAATTTAACATATTTGTGAACTATAAAGATATAGGTACAAATATTATTAAATAGAAATATTTAAAGAATTTAAAACATTTCATTTCAAAAATATAAGTTATTTTTTTGCTGTTCAAATATTTGCTTTGCAAATTGAAAATCTCCTTAATATGACACCTACATAATATCTTCGTTCAAAAAACAATTAACATTTTCCTAATAAAAAGTTTTTCAATTCTTATTTTCATAACGCGTGTTATTTGATGCCATTCCCTATAAATTGAAAACATGTTTAAAACCTCAAAAATGAAAGCTAGCATTATTTAATTTTTTTTCACCGCCATTTCCAAGGGCTAAACGAAAAAAAAAAAAAAACTTTCAAAAAGAAAGTCACTAAGAAGAATAATTATAAAACCATAATTTATAAATACTGACAAATAAAATTTATGACCTTATTTTCCGCTTAAAAAAAATTCTTACTATGTCATTTTCTTTTTCAATACTTAGTAAAAAAGATTTCATTTTGGCTTTGTTTTGAATAAAAAAAAGGACAGACCACTTAACAATCATTTTCTTACCTAGACAACCGTATTTATTTTGGAGTGGCAGAGTGTTGGGGGAAAGAGAGTATAAAATAAAGCTAAATATAATGAAAGCTTAATGCCTCTTACCAAACATCTATCCAATTCATCAGTGAAAAGCAAAAGCCTTAAGGAATTTTTTCTTCTTCAGTTTCAGTGAAAATCCAGCAAACAAACTTTCACTTATTAAGCCACTGTTAAAGACGCACACACACACACACACAGAACATGACATAAATGAGGCAGGTGTAAGAGTATGGTCTGGGGGCAGTAAATAAGTATGTAGTGGGCGTCCATGCAGGCTAAAGCAAAATAGACACAAAAGGTAAAGCGTCAATGTACGACAGATGTTTTCAATTGTCGGTATTTGTTTTGGTGTTTTTTGCAAGTATATGTGTCTTGTTGTTTTTGTTGTTGCTTTTGCTGTTGTTTATTCATTCAACATTTTCAATGTTATTTTGAGTTTTTTTTTCTTGTTTGTCTAGTTGTAATGATGATGATGTCGTTGCTACTCCTAGTTGTATTAATTTGTTGTTGTGTAACTTAAGTATGTGTTCGAAATGTTAAGTAGCCGCGGTATTAGTCCTGCTTTTAGTCATCATGGTAATGAAGATGTGGTTGTATATTTTGCATATTTTTGGTGGCTTATTTTTCTGGTTTTATTTCTATGTATTTTGCTCTTGTTACTCCTGTAATGTCATGACAATATTAAGCTGTATGAACTTGCTCTAAATCTTTGCAGTGGTTTACCTAAATTTAATTTTATACCTTATTCAGTAGTAGCACATTAAAACATGCCAAGACCTAGTTCTTTCATAATGCTTTTAACAGGTTTCATAGAAATGGAATTTTCAATTTTTATTTCTCTTTTCATTGTTTGGTCTATCTCTTTCTAACTATGTTTTGCTTACATTTATTTAGTTATAAAATTAATTTTGTAGTCTCACTTTGAAATCCTTTTAATTAGTCTGTAACAAAAAAGTTAGACATTTAGTAGCCCCTTATGGTGAATAAAATAACTAAATAAAGTATATTTGTAGTTTTTAACCTTTTAAGGGAGAATAAGGAAATATTTTAAAATAAAATATTTGAGAACTTTTAAATTTTAACAACAATATGACTGAACTATAGCTGAGTGTATAGATTATAGCTGATAATATAGACTAGACTATAGCTGAGACTATATACTTTAAACTAGACTATAGCCGAGGCTATAGACTTGACTTCAGCTGATACTATGGACTAGACTATGACACAGACTATGGTTAAGACTATAAAATAGACTATGGCTGAGAGTATAGACAAGACTTCAGCTGATACTATGCCAATATGTCGAGTCTATAGCAGAGAATTTGGACTAGACTATAGCAGAGACTATAGACTAGACTATAGATCAAACTATAGCAGAGACTATAAACTAGACTATGGCTGAGAGAATAGTCAAGACTACAGCTGAAATTATGCCCATACTATAGCTGAGAATATGCCTACTCTATAGCAGAGACTATGGACTAGACTATAGCCGAGACTATAGACTAGGTTATAGACTATGACTATAGAACAAAAACTAGACTGTAGCTGATACTATACTATATACTAACTGTAGACAACAACAATATAACTATAGCTGAGTTTATAAACTATGTCTGATAAAATAGACTAGACTATAGCCAAGACTATAGCTGAAACTATATACTTTAAACTAGACTATATCCGAGGCTATAGACTAGACTTTACCTGAGAATATGCACTAGACTATAGTCCGGACTATGGTTGAGATAATATCCGAGAATATAGCACAGGTTATGGAATATACTATAACCGAGACTATAAACTAGACTATGACTGAGGCTATAGCCGAGACTGTAAACTAGACTATGGCTGAGACTATAGCCAAGACTATAGCTGAGACAATAACCGAGACAATAACAGAAACTATGGACTAGATTATAGCCGAAACTATAGACCATGTTATAGACTAGACTATAGCTGAGAATATAGACTAAAAACTAGGCTATATATTTCACTATAGCAGAAACTATAATCCAGACTGTAGCTGAGACTATAAACAAGTCGATGGATTAGAATATAGCCGAGACTATAGTTGAGACTATAGACTGTTTCCGAGACTTTTGCTGAGATTATAGCCGATACCATATACTGAGCTATTTTTAGCACTCGTTGGTTCTCAAAAGGTTTAGAAAAGAATATGCCCTTCATAGTAACATTTAATAGCAGAAAATCTACATTACTAGAACTGTTTGTGTAACAATATGTTAGTCCTAGTAGTTGGAAAATTTTATGTATGTCTGTCTGTCTGTCTGTCTGTACATGTGTAATTGTGGTTTACCGCGTATGGCTAGCTGTTTACTTGTTTATTTGTTGATGCTGCTTCTTTATTTGTTATTGTTGTAGCTGTGAATGAGTTTACCAACAAAAAGCCTATGTGTAAGTGTAATGTTGGGTGAGAGTGTTTTTAATGTGCATGTCTATGTGTTAGTATAAAAAAAAACTATGAGTAGCTTTACAGTTTCGCAAAACGTAATGAAATTGAAACGAGTGTCCGAACATAAGTACGCTTATAGCATTTTTAATGCCATCAACATCCTTTTTTTCTATATCCTACAACTAGTAGTTGTAAATATTTTTTTCTCTGTTTTACTTTGTATGAATGTGTCCAGTATAAAATGCAATGTTATAGTGTATGTGCTTAAGTCTTGTTAAGTTTCTCATAATAAAGGCCTTTTTACAGTTAGTGAAGGTATGTTTTTGTTTCAGTGTTTTTTTTTCCTACATGTTAACTGTTCTTTTTGCTTGTATACTTGGTTGACCTCAGGCTCTGCCAGACTATAAAACAAAACATAATGGTAATTCAGCCATACATTTATTTGTTCGTTTGTCATTCTTTCTCTACTTGACTGCCTTTGTGTCGAAATTAATATTATTAAATTAAAAATTGACAGCGCACACACATACATGTATATGTAGTTGTTGAAGGACCAAGGCACAAAGTCGTTAAGGATGTAAAGATTTTTTTCGTTTGGTAGCTGATAGCCAAGGAAATTGCCTAGAGTGTAATGGGTGTCTATGGGAATTTAAACAGTTAAACTGTTAAGAATTTTTTTACGTTTTAAATCAGCTTGATAAATTTAAAGTGGTCTTCTGTAGTTGTTGTCATTTCTATAGAAAGAAAATTTATTGAAAATTTTCTATAAAAAGAAAATTTATCGAAAATTTTATATAAAACGAAGATTTATCGAAAATAGTCTATAAAAAGAAAATTTATCAAAAATTTCCTATAAAAAGAAAGTTTATCGAAAATTTTTGAAAATTTTCTATAAAGAAAATTCGTCGAAAATATTCTATAAAAAGAAAATTTATTGAAAATTGTCATTAAAAGAAAATTTATTGAAAATTTCCTATAAAAAGAAAATTCATCGAAAATTTTCTATAAAAAGAAAATTTAACTAAAATTTCCTATAAAATGAAAGTTTATCGAAAATTTCCTATAAAAAGAAAATTCATCGAAAATTTTCTATAAAAAGAATAAATATCGAAAATTTACTATAAAAAGAAAATTTATCGAAAATTTTCTATAAAAAGAAATTTTAACGAAAATTTCCTATAAAAAGAAAATTTATCGAAAATTTTCTATAAAAAGAAATTTTAACGAAAATTTTCTATAAAAGGAAATTTATCGAAAATTTTCTATAAGAAGAATATTTATCAAAAATTTTCTATAAAAAGAATATTTATCGGAAATTTTCTATAAATAGAAAATTTATCGAAAATTTTCTATAAAAAGAATAAATATCGAAAATTTACTATAAAAAGAAAATTTATCGAAAATTTTCTATAAAAAGAAATTTTAACGAAAATTTCCTATAAAAAGAAAATTTATCGAAAATTTTCTATAAAAAGAATAAATATCGAAAATTTACTATAGAAAGAAAATTTATCGAAAATTGTCTATAAGAAGAATATTTATCAAAAATTTTCTATAAAAAGAATATTTATCGGAAATTTTCTATAAATAGAAAATTTATCGAAAATTTTCTATAAAAGGAAATTTATCGAAAATTTTCTATAAAAAGAAAATTTCCTATAAAAAGAAAATTCATCGAAAATTTTCTATAAAAAGAAAAATTTATCGAAAATTTACTATAAAAAGAAAATTTTGTATAAAAAGAAAATTTATAGAAAATTTTGTATTAAAAGAAAATTTATTGAAAATTTCCTATAAAAAGAAAATTCATCGAAAATTTTCTATAAAAAGAAAATTTAACTAAAATTTCCTATAAAATGAAAGTTTATCGAAAATTTCCTATAAAAAGAAAATTCATCGAAAATTTTCTATAAAAAGAATAAATATCGAAAATTTACTATAAAAAGAAAATTTATCGAAAATTTTCTATAAAAAGAAATTTTAACGAAAATTTCCTATAAAAAGAAAATTTATCGAAAATTTTCTATAAAAAGAAATTTTAACGAAAATTTTCTATAAAAGGAAATTTATCGAAAATTTTCTATAAGAAGAATATTTATCAAAAATTTTCTATAAAAAGAATATTTATCGGAAATTTTCTATAAATAGAAAATTTATCGAAAATTTTCTATAAAAAGAATAAATATCGAAAATTTACTATAAAAAGAAAATTTATCGAAAATTTTCTATAAAAAGAAATTTTAACGAAAATTTCCTATAAAAAGAAAATTTATCGAAAATTTTCTATAAAAAGAATAAATATCGAAAATTTACTATAAAAAGAAAATTTATCGAAAATTGTCTATAAGAAGAATATTTATCAAAAATTTTCTATAAAAAGAATATTTATCGGAAATTTTCTATAAATAGAAAATTTATCGAAAATTTTCTATAAAAGGAAATTTATCGAAAATTTTCTATAAAAAGAAAATTTCCTATAAAAAGAAAATTCATCGAAAATTTTCTATAAAAAGAAAAATTTATCGAAAATTTACTATAAAAAGAAAATTTTGTATAAAAAGAAAATTTATAGAAAATTTTGTATAAAAAGAAAATTTATTGAAAATTTCCTATAAAAAGAAAATTTATCGAAAATTTTCTATAAAAAGAAATTTTAACGAAAATTTTCTATAAAAAGAAAATTTATCGAAAATTGTCTATAAGAAGAATATTTATCAAAAATTTTCTATAAAAGGAAATTTATCGAATATTATCTATTAAAAGAAAATTTATCAAAAATTTCCTATAAAAAGAAAATTCATCGAAAATTTTCTATAAAAAGAATATTTATCGACGATTTTCTATATAACAAGAAAATTTTTCGAAAATCTCCTATAAAAAGAAAATTTATCGAAAATTTTCTATAAAAGGAAAATTTATCGAAAATTTTCTATAAAGAAATTTTTACGAAAATTTCTATAAAGAAATTTAAACGAAAATTTTCTATAAAAAGAAAATGTATCGAAAATTTTCTATAAAAAGAAAATTTATTGAAAAATTTCTATAAAAGTAATCTCAACGATAATGTTCTAATAATATTGATCGAAAATTTTCTCTAGAAACAAAATCTATCGTAAATTTCCCTGAAAGAGACAGTTTATCGAAAATTTCTTTGAAAATTTATCGAAAATTTTCTGTAAAAATTAAGTTTTTCGATTTAATTGTTTCCTCTTTTTTCCGAATTTGTCTGTTTATTGAAATTAAATTGTTTCAATTTGTTATGAGTGTCTAAACACTTTATTTAGATAACTTAACTCATTAATCAAAAAAAAAAAAAAAAAAACACTTATACACCTTAAAAATATATAAAGTTATCTTAACGATTTTAATATAATTGTCAAATAAACTCTTTAATATAATTTTTTCACTTAAAGAAGAGTTATCTGCATTAAATAAAAAGTTTAGGTAAAACTTTTGCAATTAATTTTCATAATTTAAGTATAATTTAATTGCCTTAATTTGAGTGTTTTTGTAGCAAAAATAATTCACACACATACACTTCTACACTAACTCCTAAAAGCAAACACCTTAAAAAATTTAATTTCAGTAAACAAACAACAAATAAAGACACGTAAAAAACTCAAACATACTTATGCACATATGTATGTATGAAGAGAATGACAGAAAAACTCATAACAACTTATTTAATAACATTCTACAAAATCAACAACAACAAGAAGAAAAATCATAGAAAAAAATGAAGAAATACAAAAACAAACAAAAAAATTAAAATAAAATCAAAACAAAACAAATATAAAACTAAAAGAAGAAAAAACATAATGTCGACATAAATGTAGAAAAGTCATCAACAAACGCTGCTTAAAAATACAGACACACATTTAAATTTTCTATTTATGTTTGTATGTGTTTAACACATTCATACAAATGTTTAAAATTTGCATACTCATATACTAATTTAAAACAACTTTATAAATATGATGATTACACAGGATGTTATTTTAATAAGTCTGGTTTATTTGTTATTAAATGAAAAAATTCTAATTTAAATTTATTTTTTAATTAATAACACTATAAAGTAAATCAATATATTTTTATTTCCAATATTATTGCTGAATTCTTTTAAAAAAATATGCTTCTGTCTAGCAATGTATTTATAATTATTTTCTTAACTGTTTCTAAATAATTATTCATATGTATAAATACTTATACATATGAAAGTATTACAAAACACAAAAATAAAAAAATTATATATTTAACTCAAAAAGTAAAAAAGAAGCAACAACAACAGCAATAAGGAAACAACAGAAACAAAGTTTTTGCTAATCTTGCAAAGTTTATTTAATAAAAACCTTATAATAAAACCAACAAAATTTGTTTTTCTTCTACAAAAATAAAAACATAGAACTTCAAATAAAACTCTCAAGGAAAAGAAAATGCATAGAAAAAAAAAAAAATAAAAAAAATACGAAAGAAGTTTTTAAACAAGAGATAAATAAGTATATGCAAGAAAACATAAGTATAAATTCATAGAACAAAATGAAAAACATTGAAATTAATTGCACTCAAAAAACAAATATTTCTATACAAAATTTTATACTCTTTTGTATGGATGTGAGTTATCATGTAGATTTTAATTCTTGAAGAAGAATGTGGTACACATATGCAGCTGGCAAACTCATTAAAGAAGGCACAACACGCTTATGTATAAATAGAACATACTTATATACAGTTAAAGTTTTTCTTATTATAGCTACAGCAAAGTGTACGAGATAGGAAAGAAAAGTGTTTTTTTTTTAAACAAATTTCAACTTTGTCCCTAAAGTCGATTTATTATCCCTTTTAAAATATTACCCAAATTAAAGAAATAAATGAAATGCTAATAAACTTATAATATACCTTTAGCCAAAGATATTAAGTATATTTAAAATTTGTCTTTCCTTTTATAATTTCTTCAGCATCCAAATGATTTTGTTTGTCTGTTGAAATGAATTTTCCGAAACTCACATATCCTTTACAGATAAGTATGATACATGAAAATGTCGGGTAAACTGCCGAGAATTTTACTATTTAAAATTAACAAAATCGGGCTTATATTGGCTAAATTATGAATAAAGTTAAAAAAATTAAAAGCAATTTTTTCCTTTTTTTTGTAAAATTTTGTATTTCTGGAGAATTTTATAAAATTTTATAAAATTTTAATTAAATGTAAAGATAACATGTCATGAAATATTTTGTGAAAATATTGCAAAATTCCAACCAATATAACTGTTCTAAAATACTCGCTAAATTTAGTATATTTTCAATATATATATTTTTTTAACAAAAGCTAGCATATTTTAAAGAGTGTTATTTTCGCATATTAAAATTTGTGGAATATAATTTATACTATTTTAATTGGAAAACTTTGTGCAGACTTTATTTTTAATTGTAAATTTCAAAAACACTCTGCCCTCAGCCAAAAATTAGTATCTTGTGAATTGAATTTTTCAAATTTAATTTGCGCTTAACTTATGCGGAATAAAAATGTGATAAAATTTTCAAAAATTAGAAAATACATATGAAATAATTTCTTTAAAATATAACTTGTTATATTAGTTTTATATGCTAAAAATTTAATAATTTAATCATGAGTTTAAAAACTGGATGTTGGACCTACTCGTACTTCTTATTCGGTTATTTCCCCAGTTTACCTTGAAATGTTGTTCCCTGTTTAAATTGGTCCAAAACTTATTAATCGATTTAAATCTACAAATATTTGAAGATTTTGAAATTTTACAATTTTATTAAATTTGGGGATTTTTCAATACTTCAAAATCATGCTGTCGTTTTATCCAGATATTTTAGTATTTTGGAAGATATATCTTTATTGGACATTAACAAAAAATGCAGTAATTTTAGTCTTAAGAAAAGTTTCAAAAAGCCTTTTCACAAAACTTGATTTCAAACATACAATTTTCGAAAATGTTTTTGGGCAGCATTTTTGTATTTTCAGAGGACTTATGTCTATTAAAAACAAAAAAATTCTGTGATCCCTATTACCATCTGCATTAAAATATTAATCACTTTGTGTAGGGTAAATATAAAAAATAATCGAAAAATTATTTTTTTCAAAGTAGTTCTCCATTTGTTAATATTTTAAAAGAACTAGAAGTCCGATTTCCATAAAACTTTTTTCAATATTGTGAGAAGACATGTAATCATCTAAATTAAAACTCTTCATCATAAGAAAAAATGTTTTAAACAGCTCCGAAAGTTTAGTTGCAATTTTATTCCGTACGTTATTAACATAAGGTAAGGACGGACATAATTATTCCACAAAATGGTTTAAAATAACAAGGAAAAGCTTTGTAAATTTTTATCCAGATTAATCAATTGATTTCTGAGTTATTAATAAACAGGGCAAGTTTTTATATGCACAAAAATAATTGAAATATGCGCTTGAAAAAGCACGAAAAAATGGTATAATATGCACAGAAATATGCAAAAATAGCATGAATATGTCTATAAAAACCAACGAATTTATGCATTCTTATATATTAATGTGTAGAAAATATGCACAAATATGCATTTTTAAACTTCAATCTCAAATAGATTTCGATATTTATAAAAATATAACTATTTTAATTTTAAGTATCATATTTGACGCTTCCGAATTTTTTTTCTTTACAATATTTACAATGTATTAAAAATACTCACAAAAAAAATTTTATAAATCATTTGATTGAACTCCAAAAAGTCACCAAAAATTGTGTTTTTGTTAAGAAAACTAACTTTTGTATCCATTATATGCAAATTTATGCAAAGATGTAAAATATAAGCATTTTTTGTGAAATTCTTTTGAAAAATGCAAATGCATACTTTCCAAGCGAAAAGCTTGAAAAACTTGCCCTGTTAATAAAGTATCTGTGCATTTTTTGTATTAAATATTTTACTATTTTAATTATAATGTAAAGTAAATTTATTAAAATTAAAAAAATATTTGCATTAAAATTTATTACTTATGACAACGTTTTCATTAATATCTCTGAATTCAATTATTGCATTTCAATGCCAATTTGTATAAAGCTAGAGGAAATAATAAAAAATAATAAACCGTTTACCACAGATCACTATAAGTTTGTATGGTGGCCATATTATGTCCGTCCGTCAGTGTTTCCCGAAAATTATCCTTTAATCGGAAATAGGTTTCTATTATTATGGTTTCAATTAATTTATTAATTACTTATACTAATTATATATACCAATTATTTAAGACTAGGACTTTAATGTACTTACCTTTATTTTCTAAATATCAAAAAATTTTAATATAAATACAACTTATGTAATCAAATAATAATAATAATTTGGAATGGATTTAGCTCATAATAATCTTTTTGTTCATTTATAATTAGAAGAGGGAGCATTCGCCACAGGAGTGTATCTGGTATTGCTAATTATCTAAAAAACGAAGTAATATTTACTGTGATTTTATTGATTAATTATTACTTTATTACTGATTTTATTATCCATTAATGCAAATCTTTCATACATCAAATTTAGATATTTTTTATTTTATTAGATTAATTATTTTTCGAATACTCTCCCAAATATTTCGCTGAGGATAAATTATCCTCCAGGAACATGGCTATCAGCTACGATATTTTTTCACTGTACATATAGACTATCTGGTTGGTTGGTTTTCATGGCAGTTTTCTACGCGCAAACTATCAAGTAGGGTGTGAATGATCGCATTTTGAAGTGACCATACAACTCGTCAGGAGTGTCGTGCATAAATCCACCCCGTAGCTGTGATCAGATCACTAAGCTTTGACCTAGATACCTCATGGAGGTGGAGTATGTATTTGCCTAGGAATCTATGTCTATGGATTGACATGGCAGGACATTCACAGATAAAGTGAAAAACTGTTTCCGCCTTCTCCCTATTCTTGCAGTTGCGGCAGTAGTCGTTTAATGGAAGTCCGAGTCGGCTTGCATGTATTCACAATATCTAGTGAGTCGTAAATACTGATAGAAATCTCAATATATCCTTCCGATTATGATTTATGAGTTGCATGGTGCTGTTTAAGTTATAGAACGGCAACATTACCTTGGCGACCTTTCATGTATCGAGATTTCGGTATCTGTTTTTAGCCTTGTCCAAGAAGTGCTTGAAGATACTACTTTCACTTTATAGTACCAAGCGGTCTTGCAACCGACACCGCGTAGGAAATATTCAAAGCAAATCTTAATCTAGCTAGCTTGTTCTCATCCGGCTGTTCATTACCAAAATGATCTCTATGATCATTAATCTAGACTAAGATAATGTCAGAGAGTCGACCTAGCCTAGTCAGCTCTTCCCTACATTGACTTACCAATATTGAAGTAGTAGTGAAAGATTTGAGAGGCGGAAGTGACAGCAATATTCCCTCGAATACTTCTGTCATGAAGTATCATGCTTGCTTCCCATTGTGCACTGAAAATCTTACGACAGGTGTAGTAGGCTACCGTAGCCTTCTTAATTCTATGTGGAGTATTCAGCTTCCATGACAATTTTGAGTACAGTATAATGCCCAGGTATTTTGCATTGGTTGAAAGGGAAATTCGGAAGTTGCTCAACCGCGTAATCTAAAGCTCGGCATCTTAGTCTCCTAGAAGTCTCTCTATATAGACTATCAGTTTGTACAGAATTAAAAAAAAAAAAAAATACTAATTTAATGATTTTTGTAGGTATAACTTCTTAAATAAAAATAAATACTTTTCAAAAGAAAAATAAATATTTTTTGTAAAAAAAAGTACCAGCTTTCAAAGAAGGTATTTATTTTCAGAAAAAAAGGGCAGATATTATAAGAGTTAATATTAAATATAGAAAACAACTGAAGTCCAACTCTTTTCATTCGCTCAGCAGAAAAAATTTACTCCTTCACACGTATAAAATATATCTGTATTCTACTAACCCATACAAAGAGTTAGGTTTTTTTGACAGAAGTGTTAGGTTTTTTGAGAGTGAGTTGGACTTCTAGTAGTTTTGTATGATATTAAGATTGCTTATCAAGAAGAGAGTATATTGGAACTAAATCTAGCTAAGAGTTTTTAGATTATTGCGAGAAAGACCACAATAGCAGTCACTATTGCATTACAATGAATTTACTATACAAAAGGGAATACTTAAAGGACATTGTGTTTAAAAAAAATGCTTAAATCAACAAAAATTGTAGGCTTTGTGTCGCTTCTAAACATATGCATTGTGACTGAGTCAGCTTGAAATTGTAGTGAAATATCTTAAGTAAACAGCTCCATTGTGCTCTCCTAAAATGGGATAATCGTCTTTGCCCATATTCATCATCATTTATTGTAGTTTTGTATTAAAGTTCCTTTTCAGACTATTTTCTTAAAAACTGTTATAGGCATTGTTACCAAATTCAATATGTTTTCAGTACCACCACTGCAGTAGTATTGCCTGTAATTATTTTTCCTCAAAAAAAGTCTTTCAAACACATACATTTTCTTTACTAAATATAATCATGATGATGTGTGGCAAATGATGGTGGTATGAATAAATGTAGAGTAATAAAAAAACCACACACAAACAAATTTTAAAACATATTGCAGCATGTGTAGTGTCTTATGTAGAAAATAGTACCATTATACTTTTATATATCCATGTAGTATATGTTAGTATTTGTTTGCTTCTTTTTTTAGACAAACGAACGACTTCATGCGTTCATTCATTAAGTTTAAAATCTCATCAGAATACGAATGATACTAATAAAATTTAAACTCTTATAAAAATAACGAGAACATTTAATTGAGTTTTAATTTGTAACATATTGAGAATACATTAATTTTATGCTTTATAATCTGGTAAAGATTTTATTTTTTTAAGTTAGTTAGTTAGGAGAAAGATTTAAATTTAAGGGGAAAATATTGTGATTTTTTAAAGGAAGGGTGAAAGATTTAAAATTATTTAGAAGAGGTATAAGATAAAAGAGAACACTAAATTCACAATCTTTGGCAACTAATAAATTAAAATAAAAAATAAAAAAATAAAAAAAATTTGCAAATATTTTTTTTGTTTGTTTTTAGTTGCTGTGGAAATTTTAAAATTCATTTTATAGGTATATAGAGCACAATGTACACTCAAAACGATGATGAAAATTTATACGATGTTTCGAAATTTTATAAAACTATTTTGCAATATTCTTAAGAGGATCTACAGACCATATTTTTTATTATTTCATAAAAAAAATTAAAAAAAAATAAAAATAATGGCTTTTCTTGACATAGAAGAAACTTTTAATAATGTAACCCCAGAGGCAATCAAAATGGCTATGGAAAGACTAAATACATATCAGTCGAATATTAGCCTCATATGGAGACTTCTAATAAATTGGGTTATAACCTCCACAATGGAAGCGGCTACCATATATAGGTAAGCGAATAGAGACACTCCACAAGGGGAAGTTTTATCTTCATTTCTTTGGAATATTGGCGTAAACTTTTTGCTCATGGAATTTGATTCCTTGAAGTTTAAACTGTCGCGTATGCGGACGATGTTGCGGTGACTGTATATATCCACCTATTGCAAAATCTTCGATAAGGTTCTACGCAGCTCAGCGCTACTGATAACAAGTGCTCTTCATACAACACCATCCAGGCCATTATTCGTTTTTATGAATTGGGTGCTAATTGACCTAGTGGCCAAACATAAAGCAATCATGTCTGCGACTAAGCGCAGTAGAGTAGAAGGGGGACATTCCTTTTTGCCAATTATCTTGAAAATACAGTATTTTAAATAAAAAATTCGCGAATGCTCCTCCATCTACCCTACTAGAGGTGCATGGAACGATATGAACTATAGTCATACAACCGTTGTAGAAATCTTAAGTAATATCCCCGACAATATTGACTATTGTATACCTAAACCCTTTCTGGCCTGAAGATTTTCAGTATCAACTTAAATAGACTCCACTCTAATAACAGGATCGATTGGATTTACACTGGTGGATCTATATGCTTAGATATATATACCAGTTTTAAAAACTGGTTTCATCCCACAGTGGTTCCAAAACGCTTTTTTTTTTTTTTTTTGGAAATAATTCTGTAACTTTTGATCCGTTGAAGATATCTTAACCTAAATTTTTTTAAAATATTGCTGCAAGAATTGTATACATATATGAATCTATTAAAAAGTTATATTAATCTGAATTTGGAACTTTAAAAAGGTGGTAATATTAATTCACTTAAAATTTTTTTATTTTTGGGCTTAATCATTTTTTTAATGTCTTCAAAAGAAATCTTAATGCAAATGCGTGTAAAGTAAATCCGAAGGAGCTTGGGGCAAAGATCTGTCCACAAGCCCTATCCAAACTTTGTTAATTTTGGAAATTTTTCTAAAATTTTTTTGTTAATCGACTTAAAATTATTTTAATTATATATCTCCATATGTAAGGTAAACACCCAAAAATTATTTTCTGACGGACGACCTTTATAACAATAGAGTGACCATTTCTATAAAAAAAAGTAAATTTTTTAAACTCGTTTTATACGGATTGGGATTTTGGGTATTTTCATGTAAAAAAGGTGGTAGTTTTTTAATTTTCTGATTTTAGGCCAAGTTTATACATATTATACTAAAATTTCAATAAGATATCTCTATCGTTTAACTTTTATTAAAGTTTAAATATTAACTTAAAAAAAAAAAACGCATAAATTCAAAATTTTAGGTCCTTTGAGAAATTCTGCGATCAAATTATATTCCACTAACTTTTTTTTATATATTATCAATCTCCACATTCTAACGTTTTCTTAGATACCAAATACTTGTATAATAAGTTTATACTTTGCTTAAAACCTAATAGAAACTTGGCCTTCTCTAGCCAAATTAAACCATTTTCCATACATTTGTACGACAAATGTATTCCAACGATTTAAAAGTTACAGAATTATTTCAAAAATAAAGTGTTTTTGAACCACTGTGCATCATTATGAAGAAATGGACCAACCGGTTGGTGAATTACTATCACCTTGGAGATCTAAGAAAATGCAGTATTTATTGAGGATAACACGGCAAAGATGGACAAATGAGTCCTCATGCTCTACCTCGAGACAGATTTGGCCCAAGTGAGCTGTCTCTTTGTATACATACTCACAGATTGCGATAACAAAAAAAAAAAAAAAAAACAGAGAAAATGACACAAAAATTTAATTTTGGTAAAGAAAAGTTGTCTGCTTTGGTTGTCAGGTAATGAGTTAAGAAGCTAATATGATGGCTTCACACATTAGCTGAACAACCCATTATTTTAACACAGTAAGAACATTAGAGGCAACTACTTTCCTCATGTCATTACTTAGATATCATTACAAGAACTAATTACTTTTAAGTTGTTCAATAACACATTGATTTTAAAGTATTACTGAAGTCATTATAAGTTTAAACAAGATGATCTAGTCGCATTTTAAGTTACTAACAAGTAATGAAATTTTAAGTATAAAAATCTATTTTTTTTTTTCTTTTTTAATTTTAAACGTGGAAATATTTTATACATTTTTCAAAAATTTCAAAAACTTAACAATAAGGAAATAGGTATGATTTTATTTAGAGAAATTTATTTTCATATTTTTATTTTAAAACTATACTATTATTTTGTGAATTTTTAGTTTTTTGTTATATAAATTTTTTATTTCTTTTCAAAATTTCAAATTATGCCAATTTAAAGCATCAGCTGTTCGAACTTAACCTCTTAAACAATTATTCTTATTTTTTATTAAATTTGTCATTTGTTGGCATTTTAATGTATTTACATATACTCATGCTTTCTCAAACACACACACACACATACACTGAAACAATTTCTACATCCTTTTAAGATAAAGATGCAAATATTTTCAGTAACTATGTATGACAAATCCAACAAATACCAAAATGAATAACACAAAAGTTTGTCTTTGTTTTCTTTAGTTTAAGTTGAGAGCAAAAAAAAAAAAAAAAAGCAAACAAACGAGTAAATATTTTCAGCAAAATTGCAAATAAAACGAACAAATATAAAGTTAAAAATTCCCACAAAAATCCTTATGATTATTTTATTTTTTTTTTTTTGTTGCAAAAAAACAACATATGTTTGTATGTGCACATAACTATTTTCTAGGGGATTTTAAGGAATGAACATTATTGAATTTTAAACAACAACAACAGCAACAGGAAAATATTCCCAAAACTATTGTTAAGAGAATAAACTGAAAAGTAGTTTTGTCATAGAAACACGTACTTTAATAAGCCTCTAAGGGGCTAAACCATAGGATTTTCTAAGGACTTGCAACTTCCTTTTAAAGTATTTTATACTTATCACTGTTATTTATTTAAAATTTGTTTTTGTAGATAAATGGGAATTTGTTAAACATAAAAACTTGTTAAATTATGGTTGATATAAAAGAATTTATGAAATTGCACCTAAAAGTATGCTTTAAATTTTGTTTATTTTATTTCTAGGGATCTAGATGTTACGAGATAAAACTTTAACAAATAAATGGAAAACAAAATGACATTTTACTAAAGTAATACAACACTATGCTACAAAATATATAACACATTTTAAGCTGTAATTTTTTTCATTTAAAATTTTATAAATTTTTTTTTCGCTGGCGTACAAAAATAATGTTGTTGTTGCAAAATTGCAACATTTATGGTGGTATATGGTTGTTTGCATTTGTCGGTATCAAAAATATACAACTAAAACAAAACCAACAACAAGAACAACTTTTACATTACCAACAACAGCAGCAGCAGCATCACCAGCAGCTTCAGCCAGAAAAACAAAATCAAAAAGTATTGAGTTGATGGGCCCCTGGTATATAATTGGGGCCCTCCTACTGCTATCGGCAAGAGCGGGGGACTCCACAAATAAAATCATAATACCGCAACAAATTGGCACAAATGTTGCCAACGGCATGCATCATCACATTACAAAAACCTCTATTACAACGACCGGCATCAAAGGTACCGTTGTTAGTGGCAATGGTGTTATAGTGGCTGGAGGTTCACTACATGGTTCAATGGGACCATCATCCTCTTTAAATAGTAAGTAGACAAATTGTATAGTTTTTTATTTATAAATATATAAATGTCTGTCAGTCTGTCCATCCGTGTGTCTGTCCGTCCGTCTGTCCTTTTCAGTGACTAGGTATATATTTATTTTTGGGATGATACTTTGTATATTTTCAACCATACAACCACAAATATATGGATATAAGTTGTGGAATGAACGAAAGTGGCATTTATGCAAATTGTATAGACATGATGCAAAATAAAAAAAAATTTAACCAAAAAAATTGAATTGTATATAAAAATAGCCTTTCGCTCAAAAACTATAAAAAAGACAAAAATATACATATTGCAGAAAATTGTTATTTTATTGTGCCGATTTTTTTAACTTTTATTTTAATACAAAACCTCTTCCTGCAAAAAAAAAAAAAATACGCAGAGAAGAAAAAATTATCAACAGCTGTTAAACAAATTCCAATGATATGTGGCATATGGGTGGTTGGTCAATTATTCACTGCTACAATATGTTTATTTTGGAAAAAAAAAAAAAATTATGCAAAAAATAAAAGAATAAAAACCAAAAGGGTTTTTTTTTTTAAAGCAATTTTTTGCACATTAATAAAAGTGTCAAAATGATATTGAAATCGATAAACCATAAAAAATCCAAAAAGCACAAAATTTATGGGGTTTTAAATCTCCTCCTAAAGAAATCTCAATTTAAAGCAACTTATTGCCTTAAATAAAAATAAATTTAGTTAATTTTCTTTAATCAAAACTTGATAGATTTTATTAAATCTTTCTTAGATAGCCTCAAAGTATGCTATGGTTAATTATTTATAACTTACACATACACAACAGGCATCAAACAAATCTACACACACATTTATGGCCAAAGGCCTAAAAACAAGACAAATAAAACTAAAAATTCAAACTGACAACAAGTAAAACTCATATGTAAACAAAAGTGTTTATGTTTAAGAGTATATGTATATGTGTGAGTGTGTAAGGATATGTTGGGGTGTTTATATTTGTAAAGGATATTGTTAAGGATATTCCTAAATACAACTAATGACAAATGTCATCATCAATGTTATACAACACTTGAAGTTTATATTTTCATATTTAAATTAGCCTATACTCACAAATCTCCTTCACTCTCTTTCTCTCCCTTTGCATTATGATTTGTTTTCTCTTTGTTAAGTTAGTTTGTTTGTATGTATGTTTGTCATATGTTAACTTTTTAAAGCAATGACAATAATTTGTAATGAAAACTTTAAGCTTTGATTTGTATACAAAAAAGGCCAATAGTTACAACAATGTGTTTTAGTA
This sequence comes from Protophormia terraenovae, assembly GCA_951394005.1. Classification (NCBI taxonomy): domain Eukaryota; kingdom Metazoa; phylum Arthropoda; class Insecta; order Diptera; family Calliphoridae; genus Protophormia; species Protophormia terraenovae. The sequence goes on along the minus strand of OX596074.1, from coordinate 2,677,191 downwards.
TTTTTGTCTTTGTAAGTATATATGATATATGATTGTATGCATTTGTGTGTATATATGTATTATATAATCCTTTAAAATACATACTACACAAGCAAGGAGTTAAAAATAATTTTAAAATTTTCCTTAAAAGAAAATTAAATTTAAATTCAATAAACTCTATTGTTATGTTTATACAGTAAGTAATAAAAGTCTTGTCTTAATATGATTAAACATTTATATATTTAAACATACATACATATGTATGTATATTTGTATAAATGGAAATTAAATAATGTGTGCATAAATGTCTTTATTTGTAAGTAAATTTTATAAAGTGATTTAATATTATTACAGTTATGTTAAGAAAAATAGCCTAAGGCATGAAAAAAGAAATTAAAAATAAATACAAAATTTAAATATCTAATAAATGTTTTCATTATTATTTTGAACATAAACTTCATAATCTCATAATATTTATAATTATGCAATAATGTGTTTATCATTTAAACATGTAAAAGACAAATTTTGATTTCTGTCTACCATTTTGATTTGTGATTTTCAATGTATAGGACTCTTATAAATATTTTCCATGAGTTTTAATTCTTTAAATTTAGTATTTTTGGCCTGATCTTGTTTTAAGTAGAGAAATATTCCGACAGATTTATTTCAAATGGTTCAAATCAGTGATGGGCAAAAACATTGTAATATAGACTAGCGAGGTAGGAAATTAAAAAAATATGCCCATCAATATTTTAAATTTATATTTTTACGTGTCTTTCTTTAACTAGTGGCTTAAAATATAAAAAAAGAAAAATAATTTGATTAACTTGTGACTTTTATTAAAATATTTCAAAAATACTTGCATTAGAAACTATAACTTCCTTCTAGAAACTATAACAAGATTATCAAGAAAATAAGTAAATGAAGGAGATTTCTTTTTAAAGCACTGTTTAATTATAGTTTACTAAGTACAACCTAACAAATGCTACTTAAAACAGTATGAATTATCATAATTAATTTGTCCTTTGTTAATATAATATTTTTTGAGCAAAATATAAATGTCCAGCCAGCTGGACGGATGGACAGACATCGTAAAATCAAACCAGGAAGTATTTCGTGCCTCATATTAGGTAATTCAAATACAAACAGGTAATATGTTAATTCGAATTGGCCAAATCTGTATAACCACCATCTCATACTTTTTGTGCCACCGTAAATTAAAATTTTAATCTTGGCGGAGTTAAGCGGTGAAGTAGGCGGATGAGGACCATTTTTTGTTTTTGTGTTTACTTGATTCCTTTAACTATTTTTTCAAAATTTCATTGACGTATTTGCTTTTTTACATGAGATTTGGGCGGAAAAATATGAACAGATGTTACGACGGACACCCAGTATTTCTATAATTTTTTGGTCCTACATATCTTTTTGGTTTATGAACCGTTTTTTAAATTTTTAATACCAAATAAACGTTATATAAGTAGAACAAATATTTAGGCAAAATTTGGTTCCCACAGGTAGTCCGCCCCGAGCTCTATTCTGCTTTCAACAGACAGACAGACGGACGGACATAGCTAATTTGTCTTAGATTTTTCGAGATTCTTTTTACCAAAATCATAAATCCTCTATACTAAATTATTTGAAATGATAAAGTACTATCTAACTGAACTAAAAAATTATAATTATAATTTCTCAAAAAAAAAAAAAAAATATATATTTTTTCTTTTTAATTTTACTTTAATTTCAAAAATCAAGAAATAGGGTAAGAAACAAAAATTTGGCTAGCAGTTAAAAATTTTCTATATCAGAGGTACTCTAATTTGAACCCCCAAAGCTCTGCTCTTAAGGATTCTATGGGATCCCGTTTTTCGACTTCAAATTGTACACTTCTCTTCTACCCACATTTAAATATTTTATGTAAATCCAGTCAGCCAATTAGAAGTTATATAATTTTTTCTAAAAACTTTTGATTCTATCCCACTATGCAATGATCGATTCTATAGATTTTTTTAAAATTATTATATTATTTATTGTCATTGTTCGAAAAAATTTTAAAACATTTTTTTATAAGAAAAGTGTTAATAAGGCGTGTTATCCAGTCAGTAGCCTTTCCTTTCAGAGAAACATATGTGCTAAATTTCCTTTCACGGGTAGCGTTCTCCATAGGGGCATATCCGTCGCCGCCAATTATCTTGAAAACGAAGTATTCATTTTTGTGTCACCAAACAGATTTTCTTTTCCTTTAACGCAGTTCTTTCACCTATCAAATTTTGATATTTTTTTTTTTAATTTACATTTGATCGTTTGATTAATTACACAGGTCAACACTAAAAAAGTATCTGGAAAATCATGTTGCAGATTTTGTAGGTATAGTCGTCCCAATCACCAGGAACATTTCGGTTTTTTTCCATCACGTCACATTTTTAACCCACTGAGGACCAAAGAAAATATGGTTCCATGATGAGTTTTTAGGTTATAAAATTTTCCAAATAATAGGTGTGACAAGTTAGAGACTTTACTAGTACTACACTTTTGTAGGGCCATGTCTTGCCTATAAAACATGTGTGACTAATTTCCTCTACCTATTACCTGAAAAATTTTATAACCTAAAAACTTCTCAACAAATTTTCTTTGGTCCTCAACGGGTTAAAAATGTGACGTGATGGAAAGTTTTCATTTGACTTTCTAGACTATATCAAGCCTAAAGAATAATAATTTTGCAAAATTATTCCAGATATATTGTTATTGTTGTGTTATTATTTCAATACTCTCCCAAATATTTCTATAAGGGTATTTTCTGTGATAACTTTTTTTCATTAATATATTAATCCTAGCTTAGAATGATTTAAATATTAATTCGATATTTAAAAACACTACTTGAAAAATATATTTATATTTATTCGGTCATTCTTGTTCAAAAATGTAAACATTTAGAAAATAAAGAATAAAAAAGTGCATAGAAAAACATATAAAATGTACAATAATGCAATAAAAATTTTATTCACACTTTACCAATTAAATAGCTAGTAAGTGATTATATTTCTGAGATTACATATCTCAACTGAATACCTTATGGTAGGTATTCAATGTACATTTGTACTCATCACTTGAAAGCTGCAAAACCAATAATTACAATTGAATTGAACATTGTAGAGATTAAATAAATATAAATAAACAAGTGTTATTGTTATTACAGTACAGTAGTATACAGATTTAGCTAAGTTTAGTTTTGGTTTAAGTCGCAGCAAGTTAAGTCGTTATTCGTTTATGTCTAAGAAATATTTTAACGAAAAAAAAAAAAAAAAATAAAATAATAATAAAATAAATTGTACTTTAGATCAATTAAAAAAAAGAGATAAATATAAGATTCTTAGAAACTATGTATGGGATTTTTCTTAGAAATATTTTACTATCGATTACATCAATTGTTATCGCTAATGCCAGTAAGTAATTTAAGGAACCTTTTATTCTTCAATTATACTGGTTGATAAAAAAAAATCTCTTCTAAAGACAAATAGTTGGACAAGAGGGATATTGATGTACTGAACACGAATCTGCTTTCAGTTTTTTACATTAGGTCTACATTTTTTTTATATATTTCACCATAAATCAAGAAGGGTGTATACAATTGATATAAATGATACATTAAAAGATGTGAACTGAAAATATCTTCAAGCGACTTTATTTTTTAAGTTCTCTATATTTTCAAAGTTATTAAAAAAATACACTGGTAGCAAAAAACACATTTTTTTTTAATGGGTAATTAGATGGAACTTGATCGACTAGAGAAGAATCTGTTTTCACTTTTTTTTTATCAAGTACTGATTATTTTTATGGACATGTCTAATATCATATCATAATATCTAAATTAAATACGAGGGCGGATCAATATTTCCGTGACTTTTCGAACTTCCCTCGTAGTTATATGAAATGCAACACTGTTCCCATTAAGTACCACCTGTTAATAGACTACTGCAGCAGCTACTGCAGCTAACAGTTGTTCAAAACATACAACCTCGTGTATTTTTCTAAAAATGAAAAAAGAGAATTTCGATTGCTCATTAAACATTAGTTTTTGCGAAAAAAAACCGTCGATCAAACCAAGGAAATATCGATAAATACTATGGGGACTGTGCACTAACGATTTCAATGGTAAAAAAGTGGTTTACTGACTTTCGTTGTGGTCGCACAAGTACAAATGACGCTGAACGTTCTGGATGGCCAATTGAGGTCAGTACACCCGAAAATTTCGAAAAATCCACGATATGGTGTTCGCCGACCGAAGAGTAAAAGTGCGTGAGATTGTTGATGCTATAGGCATTTCATATGGCAGTGTGGTTTCAATTTTAAATGATCAGCTGGGTTTAAGAAAGTTGTCTGCAAGATGGGTGCCGCGTTTGCTCTCAATTGACCATAAACGTAAACGTGTGACAACTTCAAAGGATTGTTTGGAGTTGTTTAACCGCAACATGAATGAGTTTTTGCGGCGTTTTGTAACTGTGGATGATGTACTCCGGAGACCAAGCAGCAGTCTAAACAATGGGCTTCTCCGGGTGAACCTGCTCCGAAGAAGGCCAAGGTAAGTTTGTCGGCCAATATGGTGGTGGCAACAGTTTTTTGGGATGCACACGGGATAATCCACATCAAAAGGGAAAAACAATAAATGGCGAATACTATGCCAACTTATTAGACCGATTTAATGAAGATTTAAAAAGAAAACGACCCCATATGGCCAAGAAAAAAGTTCTTTTCCATCAAGATAATGAACGGGTGCTCACGTGTGCAGTCTCAATGGCAAAACTCTATGAATTGGGCTACGAATTGGTACCTGATCTGCCATATTCTCCGGATTTAGTCCCTAGTGACTACTTACTATTTCCAAACCTAAAGAAATGGCTCGGTGGAAAGAGATTCAGCTCCAACGATGAAATTATTGACCAAACAAATGCCTATTTTAAGGACCTCGAAAAATCCTATTTTTTGGAATGGATACAAAAACTGGAGAAACGTTGGACTAAGTGTATTGTGTTAAAAGGAGATTATGTTAAAAAATAAATGTTTGTTTTGCAAAAAAAACACTGTGTTTCATTCAAAAAGTCACGGACTTATTGATCCGCCCTCGTAAATTGTACTCGAGTTATACAATTGTGACTGCCTAAAAAAGAGATCATATTAGTCCTTCCCATTAAAAAAAATCCATATTTGATTGAAAAATAGTGAAAACTTATCATTGTTTAGCACATTATAATAAATGAATTAAAACTGCACATTTCTGCCGGTTTTATTTTTTAAAATGAATTTTCAAGAAACAAAATAAAATTCTTAAATTTTACATGAAGAGTTGTTTGTTTCGACACTAATTTCTGAATAACTTTAAAAATGTTGGACGGGTAAAAAAATCTGACAACTTGTTCTCGAGTTATGGTAAAATAGATTTATATATTTGTCTTAATAAGGTGGATATAAGAAGTGTGTTCTTAACCACATGATATTGAGAGGACAAGAAATTTTATAGCTTATTGAAAAAAACTCTAAGCGCATATGAAAACATACAAAATCCAAAAAAAATCAGACAATTTTGAAGCCAAGAATAGGGCACGAAAATTAAAATAAAATTGCATAAGAAAATACTCATTTTTTTTTTAAGAGATATCAGCAGACGGACAGATGGACGGACATAGCTAGATCGATTCAGAATCTTACCAGGACCCAGACAATTTCAGTTTTTTAAATATATTTTTTTTGTCATGTTGCACATAGAATAAGACACCCAATATATCTTATATTTTTTTGATGGTGGGTATAAAAATAGCAGCTATACAAAGAAACAAATGAATTTTATTATTTTATTTTTTTTTTAATGACAGAAAACACACACAGGTATATCGTGTCAGGATTTAAATTGTACAAAATAATTAATGGAACAAGAAACACAAAATTATATATCTTTTGATTTTATCTCAAATACTGAGTCCATTTAGCTATTTCCGTCTGTCCATCTGCCTATGGGAGACATTATCAAATCCTAAATATTTATTCCCACTTATATGAAATTTACTTATATTAATTGTGGTTTTCTTAAGCAGTTTGATATATTTATAATTAGCTACACCAATTTAACAATTTATAGAACAAAATCTGAACCAACTTCTGAAAAATTTTTGATATTTTATACAAATTATAAACTACTTTATATTTATTATTTAAATAACATTTTCTCACTGTTAATTACTGAAAAAAGTACCTTATGTTTTACAAAAAAAATGTGTAACTTTATTCCTTTTAAAACTGCTTTTAATATTCCCCAGAATTAATTTACATATACATATGTAAATATAGTCTCAAATATCGTACAGACAATTATTATGTTATTAAATAAGTTTATTTTAAATAAATATTATTTACATTCGTAATAAATAAACTTGTAGGTCTACAATTCTCTGAATAAATATAAATAATAAAGTAAATGTATATATTTTGTGTAACCAAATGTCATAACTTGCAATTTAGGATTATTGAAATATTACAGATTATATAATTTTACAACTGACTATATTTCTACCACTTCTCACTATTTTGAAATTAACAGTATTTTGCATTTTAAAAGGCCTAATTATAAAATAAGTAGTTAATTGGTATAATATAATAATTCAAATATTGGTATTGATATTTTTCTAAGCAGACTAACATTTTTGAGTTATGTTAGTTTAGCAAAAAGGGATATTAATTTACTTAGGTATCTATATAAATTTATAACTATTTATAAATTTATACATAGCTACATACTAGCTTTTGTAACTAGATATATTTGTTACAAGTCAATAGGCTTAAAAACATAATATTATGATAATTACTATCATCATTACAATTATTATATTATTTTACAATAATAATTGTTATTACGAAATTAAACTTTATTGTTTTTAGTATTTCTTCTACAGTAGAAACTCAATTTTCAATTAAATACCATTAGAAAACACTTATAAATATTATGCTATAAAAGGGCTATTATTAAATTAAACAAAAATATATAGTATAACTTAAGGAGTTTTTACAGAATATTACATATTTCATACTAGAAAAACTTAAATTTATTAGCTTTTAAATGATTTGTTTTACTTACAGTTACAAATAAATATAAATACTAGTTAAATTTCAAAGCATATATCTAGGGGCTTAATGCATAAATGAACAGACTTACAAAGGTACGAAAATATAAGTAAAGTATAATTTTAGGGTGCGTGCATGAAGTTTTATAAAAGTAGAATTAACGCGTAAAGGCAATAATATTCATATTTCATTTAAAATTCGTATATATAAAGAATTGTTCATAGATTTGTTAGAGCTATGTTATGTTACACATGTTACATTTAAAATATTTTTTTCTTGGTATTTTTTCCCCCCATATTTTTTCAGATGACCAGGAGGTAACATGCTAGAAATACTAAAACTATAGATGTATGATTAGACTGGCAACATATTAGAAAAAATAAAACAAAAATATATGACAAAATATGTAGACAAAAATGTAACATTTCTACTAAGCTCAAATAGAATTATGTTTTTGCAAATGCCAAACACGTTTTTCAATTGGTTTTCTACAGGACAATTTTTATTTTTTGTTTGTTTTTTTTTTTTTTCTCTACAGCCTACATCTCTATTGCTAAAACTGAAATAACATAAAGCTAACTCCTATGAATAGTCTGGAATTAAGAGAAACTATATATGTGTACAATATAAAGCCATAAAAAACCATATAAAACAATTGTCAAAAAAAGAACGGGAGAAAAAAACATTAGTCTTATATTTCCCAATATATATATAGAGGAAAACATGTCCAGCCATAATAATAACATATGACCAGGGGAATTATTTATTTTTTTTTTTTAGTTTGGAAACCTTTAACCCGCTGTATACGTTTATAAATGAGGCCTGTAGATGCAATTTTTATTTTCTTTGCCTATTTAATGATAAATGATGTCTGTAGTAGGCTGCCATTGAATTCAATTGAACATGACAAATATTGGCAATTGTTGGATAAAAGGAGAAGAATTGAAATAAAATATCAATTTATCATAAAGTTATATTTCTTTTTTCTAAAATAATTTTTATAAAATTAAAAACAAAAGTTAATAATGGAAAGTTTAAAAAAAAAATAAGAAATTTATAATATTTTTTTTTTTTTTTTAATTAAAAGTTTTCAGAGAATGGTTCAGATTTTGTTTTATATATTATATTCTGATGATTAAAATTAGCCGAGTTTTATTAGCAAACTGCTTACGAAATTAATAAACAACTTGGATAAATTTCATTAATTCCTGTTGAGTAGTTTGGACATGAGAATGTTTCATACAGAGGGGCAGAAAGTCATTAGGACATGATTAACTAAATGGATTCGGAATTTCATGTGGAATATCTTTATGAAGACGAAAATAATTTTTTATGGTACAACTAGAGAGGAAAATTCTGACTAGAAATATGAAAACCCTTAAGATCCATTTAAGCTAATATCAATAATATATTTAGGTGTTGAATTAAAACAATTAAGGTAAAAAATGCTTCAATATTATATGCAGCTGTGTTCTTCCTAAAGAAATCTGCATTTAAATACAGTTTCAAAAGTAATTCGTTGGTGCTTTGAATATTTTTAAAATAAATTCTATTTTCTCCCCTTTAATTTATACCTTAAATATGCAGCCACTTTAAAGTTTAATAAAAAATAATAAATTTAACAACCTTTAAATAATATTGGCCTGTAGTTTAAGTTACAGTTTCGTATTAATGACTAGAAGATTATATAATATATGTATGTATATAGTTGTTGTTATAACGATATTCCCATGAATTCATGCACAATAATACATATGCAAACTTATGTATATACATATGCATATATTGCGTAAAGTCAAATGTTAAAATCGACTACGTGACAAGAGTGAAATTAAACATGTGTTTGTGAGAGTATGTGTGTTAGTTGTCTGGTTTACAGCATAATAACTGTTTATAAATTGGCAAGCCAACCAGTTTTAAAGCCACAATAACAAAAATATATATACAAACAAAAATACATACAATGAACGTAAAGACGGACAGAAGGACAGACAAAAATTGCAATAATAAAATTACCCTACAGTTCTAGCTTTCGCTAATTTTATAAGTTCCTATAAAGATTTTACTCTTATTACTCTTAATTGTTAGTTCATATTCTAAGCAATTAGCTATAGAAAATATTTTAAAGTTATTAAGAAGAAAAATAAAACTATAAAACAAAAGTTGAATATTAGTCACTTTTAAAACTGCATGGAAGTTGCTCTGCATTCAATATGTGCGTATTTATACGCAAATATAAGTACATATGTATGTGTATGTATTATTTAATCGAGATTTGACCACTATTCTGTTAACCATAGGGGAAAAAACTCGAACTTTACTTTGCTATTTTTTTTTTTTTTTTATAATTTTACTAACCTAATGGTAGTTTGTTTGTTGCTGTTATTGGTGACACAGTATAGTAGCTATGTTTACGTTATACTATTTATATCAAGATAAATGTGTTTTCGTTATACAATATATGTACGACACACACAAATATTTACAGTAGCTTATTTTTACATACGATTTTTAATTTTTATAAGCAAAAATTCAAAAACACACTGGTCAAAAATCAAGTCAATAATTTTTCCTCAGGAGTAAAGAAAATATTTTCAATAAATTTTGTCTTTATAAAAATTTTTAAAAGAATATAGAAAATTTCGATACAATTTCTTTTAAAAAATTTCGATAAATTTTATTTTTGTAAAAAATTTTTAATAAAATTTCTTTTTAAAGAAAATTTTCTTTTAACAGGATTCTTTCGATAAATTTTCTTTTAATAAAAATGTTAAGACAAATTTAAATTGAATAGATTTTTTCGTTAAATTTTCATTTTATGGACAATTTTGTTTTTGTTTTTTTTTTTTTATATAAAAAATTTTTGATGAATTTTCTGTTTATACACAGAGAATAGAGTTTCTTTGTGGCAACAGAATTTTTTGCCAATCGAATTAGGTAGGTTTTGACAACTATCGCACAGTGTGCAATTCCAAAAATGAAATGGAAATAATTATGGAACTTCGGAACGGCTCCTCTGATTTCCATGAAATTTCACATGGTGATAGGACAAGTGTAGGCGAGTTTAAGTTTTGAGCTTGGACCATATAGACCTACAGGGGCCAAAAACACTTTAAAATTCCCAAAACACTTAAAAAAAATTCCAAAAAAATCGGATTTTTTAATTTTTTTTTTTTTTTTTTTTGTTATATCTTTCCAACCGATATCGGGGAGCAAACATTTGTATTACAAAAAAATTAAAAACACCTTGGACTAAATAAACAAAATAACATTTTTTTGATTCCAGCTTTGAGATTTGAGAAATTAAGGAAAAAATTCGAAAATTGTTTGAAAAATAGGTTTGGGAAACCGTGGTTCTCGCAAAAATCAATTTTAAAAAGTTTTTTTTTTCCTTTAAAGTATTTTGTGTTTAGTCATCTTTCAGAAAAATATAAATATTTGTTCAAAATTCCTTCTTTATGAAATAAGGAGAAATCGGGTTAAAATTGGAGCTGATGTAGCGAAAAATTTCCGAAATTCCATAATTATTCCATTTCATTTTTTTTTTTTTTTTAATCCCACACTGTGTATCGTCTGAATTCGTTTACAAATACATACTAAATAATAATTCGGTTGTGCTGCAATTATTAGTAAAAGAAACTACAAACTTAATTGAAAAAAATTGTTCTTGTAATCGAATTTAAAAATTATTTTTATTTTCAAATGCTATTTCCGCGATCTGGAATCAAGAAATCTTTCTGGATTGTGGTCGAAGGCTTCATAATAATATGAGCGGGTATATCCCTATTTTTCGAATGTCATAACAATTCTTATGGAATTAAATGAGTATAGTATTAAAATTTAGCATTTCCAAACCTTGCTCCTTCCGTTTTGTAATAAAAGAATGAAAAATTGAAAGATAAACTAAAAAGATTAGTAAAGTGTCACTTTATTTTGTCGCAAAAAAATTTATGACTAACCCAACACATTTACTCCAAACACGAAATGCAAATAATTTAGAAACATCTTTTGCTCATTAATTTAAACGATATAAGACAACAAATACCTGGACACCAAAAAAGTTAGCCATTATACTTCTGGAAAACAATTATTGTGAAGAGTACAAAACCGAACTTTATTTCATCAGACAGTGCATGTTTAAACACAATTTATTTGCACCTTAATTGAAACCAAGTTATCTTTGTTGTTTAAATTGTTTTTAGATCTCAAAATCTGCCCTTTTTGTATTAAGATTATATTACATTCCACGGTTTTTGAAAATCCAATTTTTCAACATGGATAGTATGCGATCTGTAATTATAAATAGCGTAATTTAAATTGGTTGTTTTTATTCATAATAAACTTATAATTACCCTTTAATAATACTTGAATAGATATATTTTTAGTTTCAAAAATTTATTTAATTTTTATTTTTAACGTCAAAGGGAATCTACTAATCTTTTAGTTATATATAATTTATTTAGTTGTTATTATCGAATTTATTTATTTTTTATTACAACCGAATTTTTTAAGTTAGTACAACTACATATCAGTGGAAACCTATAAATATATAGAGTTTTTAAATAAATGACTTTAATACAAATTAACTTTTGATTGCAACCACTAACAACCAGTAATGAAGAAATGATAAATATTGAATAATTGTAGAGAATTTATAAAATTAATTTAAATTCCTCACATATTGGATGTGTAAACTAAATTGATAGTTAATGGAACTGTAATATAATATTGATTATGTTATTGCTGTATTAAAAATTAAAATTTTTTTAAGGGTATAATTTTTTTAATATTTCAAATTTATTTATTTTTATTTTTTTTTTTTTTATACCATTAAATTTTAACAATTCTAACCGTTTTCCAATCGATCGACAATTTTCGATGAATTTTCTTTTTGTAAAAATTTTTTCATAAAATTTCTTTTGTAGAAAATTTTCTATAAATTTTCTTTACTAGAAAATTATTATTTATGTTTTTATAGGAAATGCATGATAAATTTAGAAATTTCCAGAAAATTTTCTTAGTGTATCTTTTATGTGCCATATATGTGAGGAGGCTCTGTTATATTTTTACATATTATCGTTTGTGTTAAAAAAAATTCTCTTGCATTGTCTGTGTTTTTTTGCTCTCATAAAGCACAACACTTTGTTGTTATAATTGGTGATGTTATTGTTTTTTTTTTTTTTTTTTACCTTGATGTAATAAAACTTTAATTTTCTACTTATAAGAAACACAAATTTATGGACCAACATAATTCAACTACAACTCAATAAAAAATTCACGTTTCTCAAAAAAGCATACATACATGCATCTACATATACACATTTATGTGTTAAATTTATACAAATATGTTGACAATTTATATAAGTGTATGCATGTTGGTATTTATGTTTGTGTGAATGTCAACAAATTAAATATCCGTTTCCTTTGACTTCTCATATGGGAGGTGAAAGGAAGGAACTTATTTGTAAAGAGAGATTGTATAATAACATAAAAGCTACAAAATAATTAACATTCTTATTATGTAGCTATGAATGTATGAGTGTGCATACTGTTGTATAAAAGACATTTTATATAAAAGAAAAATATATATAAAAGCATAAGTCCCTGTTTAAGCATTTTAAAATATAAATTGAAAAAAAGATAAATAAACGTTTAAGATAAATTACTTATAGCCTCTAGCGTATTTTAGAATAAATGAAAAGAGGGAAAGTTATGAAAACAATTTAAATGAAAGCTCAAATTTCATATGATACATTACCTATACTAAAAATTATTTTAAAATATTAAGGGGAGTAGAGGCTTTATTCAAAGGTGATATTATAAAACACTAAGCTAAAACTAGTTTTTCCTTTTTGCTATTTTTTTCATTCATCTAAATTAATTTAAAACAGCGTTTTAATACTATACACCAAATAATATCTTGATAAAAGCACAATTGCTCTTATTTGACCTCAATAGTCGATTAATTTCAAACAGAATAATCGCCATTGTTCAAAAGATTACAAAACATTATCCACATATAGGCATTCGTAGTTATATTTGTTCCATACAACCCTCTTTACTTTCATAGCCTGTGTTATATTTACGAGTTGAATTTCAATCATTCATGTTTAACACATGTAACTTAGACATAAACTTGTTGATGTTGTTTTGTATTTTGCGGAAATTCATTGAATTCCGCACACCACCTCCATTGAACTCTCTAAATATACTATACCTCGCTCTAAACAACAGTATAATAATAATGATGATGATGATGACGATGATTAGAGAGTGAATAGTTATACAAAAGAATATATATATAGGACTAACTAGAATCTATATATGTTTGGTTGTATATATGGTTAAATTAGTCAATTTGTGTACATATATGTGCATGTTTCTTTACATTTAACAACATCGTTTACATATCATTAGGTTTACCAAGTACTTATATACACATATATAAAACCCCAGTAAATTTGTATGTAATATATGTATGAATATGATGTGTATACAAGTGTTTTGCGTGTTTTGTGGGCGAAGTGTAAAAAAGGAAACGGAAGTACACACACATATTTAAATATGTACAAGTGTTTGATTATTCATGCAATATGTGTAATATATTTATTTAATACATACATATTTATAACAGCATGTATGTATTTATGCATATCAATTAAAGAAAACAATCTGAAAAGTATTTTAAATGTGTAATTTAGAAGTAGCAAAAACTCAAACTGTAATATATTCTAAAGTGGATTTAAACTAGAAAATTATATTTATTTATTTAGAACAGAATTGCGACTGAACTAGAAGTGAACTAGAATTGAACAAGAGCTGATCTAGAACTGAACTAGAACTGAACTAGAACTGAACTAGAACTGAACTAGAACTGAACTAGAACTGAACTAGAACTGAACTAGAACTGAACTAGAACTGAACTAGAACTGAACTAGAACTGAACTAGAACTGAACTAGAACTGAACTAGAACTGAACTAGAACTGAACTAGAACTGAACTAGAACTGAACTAGAACTGAACTAGAACTGAACTAGAACTGAACTAGAACTGAACTAGAACTGAACTAGAACTGAACTAGAACTGAACTAGAACTGAACTAGAACTGAACTAGAACTGAACTAGAATTGAACTAGAACTGAACTAGAACTGAACTAGAACTGAACTAGAACTGAACTAGAACTGAACTAGAACTGAACTAGAACTGAACTAGAACTGAACTAGAACTGAACTAGAACTGAACTAGAACTGAACTAGAACTGAACTAGAACTGAACTAGAACTGAACTAGAACTGAACTAGAACTGAACTAGAACTGAACTAGAACTGAACTAGAACTGAACTAGAACTGAACTAGAACTGAACTAGAACTGAACTAGAACTGAACTAGAACTGAACTAGAACTGAACTAGAACTGAACTAGAACTGAACTAGAACTGAACTAGAACTGAACTAGAACTGAACTAGAACTGAACTAGAACTGAACTAGAACTGAACTAGAACTGAACTAGAACTGAACTAGAACTGAACTAGAACTGAACTAGAACTGAACAAGAACTGAACTAGAACTGAACTAGAACTGAACTAGAACTGAACTAGAACTGAACTAGAACTGAACTAGAACTGAACTAGAACAGAACTAGAACTGAACTAGAACTGAACTAGAACTGAACTAGAACTGAACTAGAACTGAACTAGAATTGAACTAGAACTGAACTAGAACTGAACTAGAACTGAACTAGAACTGAACTAGAACTGAACTAGAACTGAACTAGAACTGAACTAGAACTGAACTAGAACTGAACTAGAACTGAACTAGAACTGAATTAGAACTGAACTAGAACTGAACTAGAACTGAACTAGAACTGAACTAGAACTGAACTAGAACTGAACTAGAACTGAACTAGAACTGAACTAGAACTGAACTAGAACTGAACTAGAACTGAACTAGAACTGAACTAGAACTGAACTAGAACTGAACTAGAACTGAACTAGAACTGAACTAGAACTGAACTAGAACTGAACTAGAACTGAACTAGAACTGAACTAGAACTGAACTAGAACTGAACTAGAACTGAACTAGAACTGAACTAGAACTGAACTAGAACTGAACTAGAACTGAACTAGAACTGAACTAGAACTGAACTAGAACTGAACTAGAACTGAACTAGAACTGAACTAGAACTGAACTAGAACTGAACTAGAACTGAACTAGAACTGAACTAGAACTGAACTAGAACTGAACTAGAACTGAACTAGAACTGAACTAGAACTGAACTAGAACTGAACTAGAACTGAACTAGAACTGAACTAGAACTGAACTAGAACTGAACTAGAACTGAACTAGAACTGAACTAGAACTGAACTAGAACTGAACTAGAACTGAACTAGAACTGAACTAGAACTGAACTAGAACTGAACTAGAACTGAACTAGAATTGAACTAGAACTGAACTAGAACTGAACTAGAACTGAACTAGAACTGAACTAGAACTGAACTAGAACTGAACTAGAACTGAACTAGAACTGAACTAGAACTGAACTAGAACTGAACTAGAACTGAACTAGAACTGAACTAGAACTGAACTAGAACTGAACTAGAACTGAACTAGAACTGAACTAGAACTGAACTAGAACTGAACTAGAACTGAACTAGAACTGAACTAGAACTGAACTAGAACTGAACTAGAACTGAACTAGAACTGAACTAGAACTGAACTAGAACTGAACTAGAACTGAACTAGAACTGAACTAGAACTGAACTAGAACTGAACTAGAACTGAACTAGAACAGAACTAGAACTGAACTAGAACTGAACTAGAACTGAACTAGAACTGAACTAGAACTGAACTAGAACTGAACTAGAATTGAACTAGAACTGAACTAGAACTGAACTAGAACTGAACTAGAACTGAACTAGAACTGAACTAGAACTGAACTAGAACTTTTTTTTTTTTTTTTTTTTTTTTTTTTTTTTTTTTTAAATTTTAATTCAATTTTTATTAATTATTTTCATTCATAACAATTACATTAATAAAAATAATAACACTAATAAGAATAATAATATTTATAATATTTAAATTCTAAACCCGCTAAGCCTTTGGCTTGTCAGCAGGATAATAAAACTAAATAATAATAAGTGAATAATGTTTCATTGTGAACTTATGAAGAAGTTTTTAATGAGTTTTTTCCTTTTGTACTCATTTCTTGTATTGATGATATTTATAGGGATCTTGTTGAGTATAGTTGGTAAACAAACGGTTAATGTATTCCGTCCATATTCATTGCTGAAACGTTCTACTTTGTATCTCCCTTGCGCTCGGCGTCGAGTGTTGTAGGCGTGGTCTATTTCGTGCAAAAAATTACGGTTGTTGTAGAAGTCAGTTGCAAGTGTTGTAAAGAAAATGCTCTTTATGTTTAATATTTTTAGTTCCTTTGCAAGGTTATTGGTGTTGGGATTGTTTAAATTTCTTGTTCTTATGTTGTTTGAGTTGATATTTGTGTTATACGGTGTCTCTTCAGACGGTGTGTTGTTTATGGCGTGTGTACCATGGCTTATGCTGTTGAAGTTGTTGGCAACAGAATTGTTTGTTGGGTTAAATGTTGCGTTGTTTTGTTGTGTGTTGATGAGGGATGTGTTGTTGTACATCATAAAGTTGTTTACACTTAGGTTTGGAGTGTTTAAGTTGTAGAAAAGGTTGTTGTTTGTGTTGTGTTGGTAATTTGTGTAGGTGAGTGTGTTGTGGTTATTAGAATTATACGACGTAGTAATGTTTGTTGGGTTGTGTGTATTTACGTTTATGGATCTACGATAATTTTTCCAAAGTAACTTTAAGATTTGATTTTGTGTTTTTTGGAGGGTTTTACAATAGGTTGCGCTTCCCCATGCAGTAATTCCTTGCCTAATGTATGATTCAGCCAAAGAGAAGTAAGCTTGCCTAAGTACACTGTATGTTGCGCAATTGCTTAAATGATTCAGTATATAAGCTGATTTTCGAAGTTTGGATTTAACGTTATCAATGTGGGTCTTCCATTTGAAGTTGCTATCAACGTGTACACCTAGGTATTTATACGATTTAACTAGTTCAATTTTTGTGGTGCAGTTTTCATTGTAGTTATGTGGATTTAAAACTTTTTGGTGAAGGCATTCTGTGTTGTGAAAGGTTATCTCGATTGGTGAGTCTGTTAGGTGTCGCGCCTTTATATGCATAAGCTTCGTTTTAGAAGCGTTAATGATCAGACCATTATCATGACACCATTTAGTTGCTGTATCAAACTGGTTTTGCATTGTTTGTATGGCAATATTAATGTTTTTGTTGGCTACAATAATTGCCGTATCGTCAGCGTATGCAAACGTTGTGCTTTTGCTTAAATGTCTAATCATATCGTTGGCATATATTATGTACAAAATTGGTCCTAATTTTGATCCCTGGGGTACCCCAAATTGTGACAAGACTTTATTACTCAAAATATTATTAATTTTAACTTGATACGATCTTAATTGCAGATAGCTTTTAAACCAGTCCAATGTTTTGCCTCTAATACCGGTACTGTGTAATATTTGAATTAATTTTGTGTGCGAGAGGGTGTCGAACGCTTTACTGAAATCTATGTATAGCACTAGACAGTGATGGTTCTTGCTTAAATGCTCATTAATGTGATTCGAAAAATGTCCAAGTAATTTATGAACTAGAACTGAACTAGAACTGAACTAGAACTGAACTAGAACTGAATTAGAACTGAACTAGAACTGAACTAGAACTGAACTAGAACTGAACTAGAACTGAACTAGAACTGAACTAGAACTGAACTAGAACTGAACTAGAACTGAACTAGAACTGAACTAGAACTGAACTAGAACTGAACTAGAATTGAACTGAACTAAAATCAACTAGAACTTAATTATAACTGATCGTAAATTACAATGGAATTGATTTAGATTTCAACCAACTGAAACTAATTTAAGTTTTATACTAAACTATTTTTTGTTTTAAACCTCGTAGTTTACCCCCAATATGCCGTTATGTGTTTTCTATGCTACAATTGCTATTGTTTTTGTTGTTTGTGGTAAACATTTTATGTTTATTGCCAGTTAATTTATTAGTTCAATAATTGAAATTTGATTGAAATTAATTACAAAACTATATATTATCTTAACTACAATTATAGCAATAACAACAAAGGCAAGAAACATATTTACATACATATGGATATAATATCGTTGTTATTATCTATAAATTGAATACTGATAGTCAAATAATTGTAAATGATTTAATTTATAAGTTGAACATTTATAAATGATTTAATTTGTATTTGTATTTGTATTTTTTTTTTTTTATTTTTTAAGATTTTAATTAATTCATTTGTTTTTCTTTCATTTATAGCGGTCGTTGAAGAACCCGAATTTACTGAATATATTGAAAATGTTACTGTACCTGCTGGACGTAATATTAAATTGGCCTGTTCGGTTAAAAATCTAGGATCCTATAAGGTAAGAAATTAAATAATAAAATTATAAAGAAAATGGGAATTAAATTAATGAAAACTAAGGTTAAAAGAATTTAGTAATTTTCTTTGGAAAGAAATGTGAAAGTGCTATTAAGTGTTAAAAACATAGCAACCAAATTAAAGTTGCTCTTTCCATTTAATCACTTCCCTTTTGCTCTGCAAAATACGAAAAACCACAATAATGTTCAATTCATTTACTCTCAAATCAACAGTTTACCACAACCACAAAATCGCCACATTTACACCGAAATGCTTACTCTCACTCATACACATGCTAGCATTGAATGTCGCATACAAATAAAATAGCAATTAACATATCGCTTAATTTGTAGTTAAAATACTGAAATTTGATTTAAAATTAGTATTCTAAAGGATAATAGAATAAGCACCAAAGGTTTTGTATAAGTAATAGAAGAATTATAATGACTTCTTAAGATGAATTTACTTAATTTTTAAATTAAAACATAAAGAAATTTTAATTAAAAAAGTATAATTGAAAAATAATAGCAAAATTTTTAACTTAAATACTATGACTTACTTAATATAGATAATATAAACAAAATAATAATTAAAAGTTCTTGTTGCCCAATTAATTACTATATTTTTTAATTTAATTCATTATTATTTATATAAAATCATTTGCCATTAAATTATTTTTCTTTTTTATTCGTTGGAATAAATGACAGACGACAGACTGACTGATGGTTAAATTTGATTCAATGTCCACAAATTTGAGGCAGTCATTTACACTTATGACTTTAAATGTTGATTGAAACTTATTTACATTACATTAATTACTGAAATTAAATACAACACATACATACACACAAATGATATGAAAGGCATTGAAATATAAGAGATGAAATATTAAATATAGAAAAAAAAAATAAAAAAATTTACAGTTAAAAACAATTTGAAAAAAAAGAAAAAAAGAATATTACTGCGTAATTTTCGCGCATATTAAATACCATACACCTTAACAAAGTGTGTTTACTTTGAGAGCAATTTTTCAACCTACTGTATCATGTTTGATATTTAATTCTACCTTTCTTTGAATATTAGTTCAGTTTAAATTTAGTTCTAGTTCAGATCCAATTCAGTTCTAGTTTTGTTCCAGTTCAGTTCTAGTTCAGTTCCAGTTCAGTTCTAATTCAGTTCTAGTTCAGTTCTAGTTCAGTTCTCTAGTTCAGTTCTAGTTCAGTTCTAGTTCAGTTCTAGTTCAGTTCTAGTTCAGTTCTAGTTCAGTTCTAGTTTAGTTCTAGTTCAGTTCTAGTTCAGCTCTAGTTCAGTTCTAGTTCAGTTCTAGTTCAATTCTAGTTCCGTTCTAATTCAGTTCTAGTTCAGTTCTAGTTCAGTTCTAGTTCAGTTCTAGTTCAGTTCTAGTTCAGTTCTAGTTCAGTTCTAGTTCAGTTCTAGTTCAGTTCTAGTTCAGTTCTAGTTCAGTTCTAGTACAGTTCTAGTTCAGTTCTAGTACAGTTCTAGTACAGTTCTAGTACAGTTCGAGTTTAGTTCTAGTTCAGTTCTAATTCAGTTCTAGTTCAGTTCTGGTTCAGTTCTAAATCGAGTCTGAATGTAAACCTTGTGCGAAAAATACTTTTATTTTGAAAGGAAAGCTTTGTAAGTTCTTTTTTTTAAGCCCACTGTATAGTAATATATAAATATTTAATTACTATCTAGACTTAACCGTATAAAAATATTAAAAATAACTGCCATAATAAAAGAAAAAAATTAAATAAAAAAACTTTTTATTAAATATCAATGTCACACAGCAAACCAATAAATAAAATAATAAACATTCATCTGAATACTCATACACAGACACCACAACATTATTAACATTCTCATCAACGTTAAAGTAAAAGTAGCAGTCGTTTGCCATTCATACGTTCGTTCACTCATTCATTCTTGCAACAAATTAATTTTACGCCTCAATGATGAGCATAAATGTGATGTGCACATTCATAAAAACAAAAATTAAAGAAGAAATTAATAATATCAGTTACCTTTATAAAATATGTTTGAATATATATACACACACTCACACTTACAAATATTCATATATTATATATAGTATACAAATAATTGCATGACTGACTTTTCAGACAATTAATCCTGAGTATGTGTATGAGTCTTTTTTCATTTAAACTTTATATTATTTGGTTAAATGTTTTAAAAAAAATATATCAATGAAACATAAAATTAATAAAAGCAACCACTAAAAGAGCGTAAGAGAGTTTACTTTTTTTTTTATATATAAATAAAAACAATAACAAATTTCTCTTAACAATATAAAAATATACATATATAGAGCACAGATATTTGCACATGGGCTTATTCTTACCGACATTCATACATTTCATTCATATATACTCACACTCTTTCATTTTGTATTTTTTATATGCTGCTACTTTTCTCAAAGCTTTTGGTGGCTTTAAAAAAAATACCACATTTAAAGGATGCACTAGAGAATTCAACAGGATTCATCAGTGCATTCATCATTGCAAAATGTTTTTTCCCACAACACAAGAGATTCAAACAGACAGACTGGCTGACAGACAGAGAAAAATAGTAAAAACAAGGGAGAGCATTGAAATTTGAGCCACATTTAATACTGGCAACTTGCATGAAACAAAACGAAATTTGCAAAAAATTAAATCCAAGTGTTTATCCTCCCAATCCCAGTCATATAAATAAGTGCTATAATAAAAAATAAAAATAAAAAAAGGCGACATACACTTACACACTCTCTTACTCTCACAGTAACAAGAACAATAAGTGAGTGCAACGAAGTGGCAGCCAACAATCACTGCCTTTATGCGTAAAAAAATACAAACAAATAAAATTTCAACATTAAACGGGCATACAAATGTTAAACAACAACAAATAATAAAATTTTATACAAAAAATATATCCTGGCATTATTTATATATGTATATGAACACATGTATGTATATCTAGATATATGTATTTGTGAGTATTTCAATATTTTATACTAGTATTTTTTTGGAGTATATTCTTGTAGCTTGTCTATGATTTTTTGTTGCTTTTTCTTCCTTTTTTATAACCCTAAGGATTAAGGTGGACTTTATTTGTATGTCATAAGGTTTGCAACACGTGAACATTTTTATGGCCGATTTTTATACAATTAAAAAACAATAATAATAAAAATTGTTTTGGTTTAATGGTAAATATAAAATAATTTATTGTATATTTTATTTGCATTCAGTCTATTTATGGTTTTAAAGAGAATTTTTCTGAGAGATAATAAATAGCAGAGAGCAACAGTGATTTTCCGTTATGGGATTTCTCAGTTAATTTAGATACATTTGAGTATGGAGTTATAAGCCTCACTGTGGAAAATACTAGAAAAGGAGCAAAAAATAAATAGTTTTTTAAAAGTTTTAAAATTTTATACATTTAAAATTTTATTTGCGGAAATTTGCGAATGTTGCAAGGGAATAACTAAATATTGTCTCTGTGCTGGACGTACGGACGGACGTAATTGTACCTCCAAACTGGCTTAAAATAACGTGAATTTATTAAGCCAGTTGAATTGGTTTCGAACCTTTAAAAAAATATTTGGTATCTGAGCAGTTCAAATACGCTTAAATATTTACATTCAAATGTATTACTTATCATGACATTTTTATTAGTATTTCAAAATCCAATTAAAAATTAAAATGCAATTCAAGAAAAATGTTTATGCAGCTAGAGGAGTAAATCATTTATCACAGTTAATTATAGAAGTACATGTCTGTCCGGCTGTCTTTCCGGAATATTATTCTTTAAGTATTTACGCTAATTTTTAATGTTAATGTCTTTAATGTTACTACATACTTTCATTCCTCTAAATGTCATTAATTTTTAACATAATAACTTAAAAATTCCAAAAAAGTTTTTCAAATAATTTTTAATTAAATTTAATTCATATTAACTAATGTTATGAGAAATATTCTCAAGACTATTGTTAATTTATTATTAAAAATTAAAACGTTACAGATTTATAAACAAATATTTTTTTTAAATTCCCTACTGTGCGCTTCCAAGTAAGGCATTCATTCAATATCTTGCAGCAGTGGAATAAGTAGAGTATCTATGAATGTCGAAAATGTGTACAATGGTCTCGAAAGACGCCGTCGATCCAAGAAACGATTTTAAAAGGGGTTATGTACTTCTGGAACATGTTGTCTGGAGGCTCAATTATGGAACTCGAGAGCCCAGTTCCTTCTCTGGCGGTTGGAGGTAACACTTGGGATTCGAAAAAACGAAAACTTGTTTGCAGTTTTCTTGCTCACAGAGAACAGAGCTGGAAGATCTCAAAGCAAGGGTTTTCACCGTTCCTTTGCCTTAACGAGCCTGGGCAGCCTTTGAGGTGGTTTGCGCTTTGCTACATTATTAGGAGTAGGTTTTCCGCGGATGATAACCTATGGTTTCCTCCTGCTGATTGTTGGTCTCTAGCAGCTTTCAGATAAGTCTGGCTTAGTGTCTCTACTAGACTAAGCTGTACTTCAGAAGCTCTCGATTCACCAGAATAGGGTCTCCAGAGTTTATAAGGCTCCCGACCGAATATATGAGGCACAATTTTTTATCTGTAATAGACACTCATGGAGTAGGAAAAACTTATAATCTTCTATTGTCACTTGATGAATACTATTAATTTCTGAGTACTCTATTCTCAAGACAAAAGATATGTTTCTCTCTACTTTTTGGTAAAAATGTATTTACGAGTACTATATACTTACACACGTATATGTATTTGATGGAACATAAAAATGACCCACGTTATAAAAATTCTAGAATTTGTTCAGATAAGGAGATAGGGGAATCAGAACAATCCATAATATACCACAGACTCACTCAATAAGGGCTCTTACGAAGACATTTCATTATTTAAGTTTTTCATAATCTTTAGGTCTTAAAGTGTCTAGAAGATATTATGTAACTATTAGCAATTTAGCAAGTTCATTCGTGTACTGAAGTTGTCAAGACGGTTTTTAGAGCATTTAAGTATAACAGCTATGCTAACTTATGGGAATACTTAGAGTCAGAGAGCTATTTGACATTACCATATACACCATACGAATATCAACTAAAAACGCAAATATTTTAAACAAATAAATAAATCTTATAACAAAGAAATATAAGAAATTAAAAAAATTTGAACCCTAAACAGATTCACTAACACATTGCAATTTGTAAAATATCTCTTTGTGCGATCATTGGTTTATTATTACCATTATATATTAAACAATTTGCTTTTAAATTTGATTAGCTTCTTCGGAGAAAGCTTACATATTAAAGTAAATATTTAGTAGCCAGGTTAACTAATTTGGAAATTAGTTAGCAAACCTTCTAATAAATATGCTAATATAAGATGACCACTTGACACAGGCTCTTAATTTATATTTTCGTAATCTATAGAGGGTGAATGTACTTCTGCCTTTCTTCTTTTTTATACCTATAGCCTCTTCCCATAATCAGAAAAAACTCATCCATTGTTACATTATTGCAGCC
Organism: Protophormia terraenovae; assembly: GCA_951394005.1. Lineage (NCBI taxonomy): Eukaryota > Metazoa > Arthropoda > Insecta > Diptera > Calliphoridae > Protophormia > Protophormia terraenovae. The sequence continues at coordinate 2,653,085 of OX596074.1, read as the reverse complement.
TCGAAACTCCATATTTCCATTTAATTTTACTGCAATTATTATAGTGCGACAAATGTCATTTGGTTGTCAGTTACTATTACTTATTTGCTCTTTTTCATTTCTACTTTTCACTAAAGTAAAGTGCGTGAGGCATATGATTGTATGAAAGAGTTTCTTAAAATCCATTGTCAGTAGTTGTTACAATTTTATATAAGTATTTGTGCAATTGTTTTTTCTCGCTTTTTTATAAAGAACAATAAAAAACGCGCACACAGCTGAGCTCCAATTGCATGAACTCGTATGAATTGTGGGAAAAAAATATTATGAAAAAAGAAAAGAAAAAAAAAAAAATCACACAAAAAAGGAAATAAGTTTTCCGCATTGTTTGCAGGAATATGTAGTAGTAAAATATTTTGACAAATTTATAAATAGTTTTTGACATGTTTTTTAGTGAGTGGTTGTAAAAAATAAAAAATAAAAAACTCATAAAAGTGCAAAGAAACATTTTAATTTTAAAGAAGACAACTAAGGAAATATATAAATTGTGGTAGTTTTTAAACCCCCCAAACGTAAAAAAAAGAGAAATCATACAAAATTTTTAGATAAATATAAAAATACTGTCCTTAAGAAAAAAAATATAAAAGGAAAACTATTTATATTTATAATTTATAATTTCTTTATTTTCATATTGTAAATACTATTTGTTGAGCTGATATGTTTACTGGGTAATATTTAATTTCTTTTTATATTTCCCTATTTAAGTAGTTATCTTTTGTTGGTTTTATATTATGCCCCTCATTTTAATCTTTAATAAAATAAAACAACTTTTTAAATACTTGGCAACCATAAAAACATAATAAAATTATTATTGGTTTCAAAGTGATTTAATACAAGTCACAATAAAACACACACACACACATACACACTCAGCAATACAATAACATCAATACTCCCACATGCATACATATACACAAAAAAACATTTACTTACTTACACAGGCTTAAAATTTCCTGTTTATTAATCGATGCCCTTTGTGTGTATTAAATTCAACTTTTGTTTACTTTGTTTTGTTTTCATTTTTCAGAGAAAACAATAAAAACAATAACAACAACAATAGCATCATGTTTTAATATGATGTATTGTTTCAGGTCAAACGAAAATACACTCACACATATATACACAAACATATACAAATACTCATACATAAACACGTTTGTATGTATTATGAATGAAATGTTGTTTTGAAACATTTCATTGTCATCATCATCATGATCATCATCGTCATTTACAGGAGGCAGGTATTGTAATACAAAAGGGATTTCAATTGAATGAATGTGTACTTGTATTAAAGTGTAAGTGTATGTATGTATGTATGTATGTATGTATGTATGTATGTGTGTGTGTGAATAAAGCCATATTTGAAAACTCTCCTAGTACTTTTTTTTAATTTGCCTATAGAATCTACCTAAATGGCCGGTAAATAAACAACTAACAGCTTTTGTTATACAATATGTTACATACAAGTTTTTCAATTTTTATATTTACTGATTGAGTTGAAATATTATTGAAATATTGAACAGAAAAACAACAACAAAAAGTTAACAACATTTGACAACTAAGTCTAAGTATACAAAACAATTTTTTATAATATTTTTTGGAATAAAGTTCAATATGCAAATTAAAAAAAAAAAAAGAACAAAAAAAGGAATTGAAAAACAATAAAAAGACTTTAAGGGAAAAATATTTAGCTGAAAATAGCCAAGCTAAATATGGTTACTCTGCTTGTTAACAAAGTCCTATACAAATAAACGGAAGTGGCTGATGTATGTCAAAACAAAAGCAGCAAATAAAAAACACAGGAAGTAACTGTTGTTATAGATGTCTTGAGGTAAAATATGTGACATTTAATGTAAATTCAAAACTCTTGGAAAATTTCAATTTCATGAAACCATTATAATTAAAGTATTTTGTTCTTTGAGTTGTTAAAGAAAATAAAATGAGGTGAGAGATCAGCTTAATTGTATTAAAAGTTAATCATAATGGAATTTCTTTTTATCTTGAAATAATTTAATCGAAATTTTGGAATAAAATTGAAATTTTAGTTAAAAATTTAAATTTCAATTTTATCAACTTAAAAAAAATTTAAATGTCAGAAATTTAAATTTAAAAGTATAAATTTGAAATTTTGGTATAAAATTGAAATTTTAGTATCAAAATGAAAACTTTAGTATAAAATTTAAATTTTAGCGTAAAATTTTAATTTTAATATAAATTTAAAATTTTAGTGTAAAATTGAAATTTTAGTCTTAAAACTTAAAAAACTTTTTACAAATTTAATAACAAGTTTTGCAAAATTACTTTTTCTGCTTTAATCAAACTGCTAACAATTTTATTTAAGTTTTTAAAATTAAGTAATTTATTTTCCTTTCCTAACATTTTATATAAAAAAAATACCTATTTACCTAAGAGTTACAACACAAATTGTTGTTCATTTTGACAAATTGCCTAAATTACGTATCGTTTACCACATTTGATGAAAAAGGTATATATAAAGTATAATATTATATTCTAAATGTAATGTCGTTGTTATAGTCTCTAGTTTTTTCTTTCTTTCTTTTACTACTTTTGCTATTTTGTCTTGTATTTTTAAAAACCAGAAAGAAAAAACACATTATTTGCATATTTTATAAAATTATACAAAGTGTAGTTGCTACAAGAGAAGTATGTGTCATCAAAGAATAAAAAAGTGCTACGCTTAAACGGTCTACTACTTCTTGACTTGAAAAACATTCAGTCAGTCAGTCAGTCAGTCATTCACTCAGTATGTTTTTTGTTGTTGTTTTGCAGACGTAAGAGAAATAGTTGCTGTTTGTAAGGAAACATAGTGACATTTTGCTGTTCCTATAGTCATTTATCAAATTGTGTGCTGTTTATAGTTGAACAATAAAATGTTGCTTATAAGACAAGGCTTTAACTCCTCCTCCTCTGCTTTTACTGCTAGACAGCCTTGAGTTTTGCTGCTTACTTTTTTTTTTTGCTAAACAAGGTGAAACATGTTATCTAAAGTGCTACCACACAAAATGGCAAAATATACATTAGTTTTGAGTTTTTTTTTTTTCCAAATTAACGTTTAAAAGAATTTGAAGTTTTGCATTTTTATTATTATTTTTTTTTTTTTTTGGTATTCTTCTAAGTATATAATGTTGATGAAAAAAGGCCTTCAATCAATAATATTAAAGGATACATCTTCATCAGTTAAGGTCCTTTAAAAAAAAAATATATATATTTATATAAATTTCTAATTTGATTTAGATTCGTCTGTCTTTGTATTTCATTCTGCCGAGTGTCTAATAAACCTTTACCTTGTAATCTTCTACAATAATTCAATAATCTTAAGCCCGAATAAATTCACAAAATTCTAAAAACTCTATAACAGATTAACAAAAATTACAAACTAATTAACCCTTTAGGTTATTTTAAAATTTACAATACAATTTACAATTTACAATATTATACTAAAGGTTAAATTTTGTTTTTAAATTTATTAATCAAGTTTACAATCGTAAATCGTCTGGTATCTCTGTCTGGCGGCACCAAAGTAAAGTTTATGGACCTTAAATAAACACCAACAGAATAGAATAAATATTTTCTGAGCCGCCAAAAAGCTCATCTGCATTCGTGGTGTATTATCCATTTCAGTTTCGGTTAAATTCGTTTAAAACATTTGCCAAACAATTATTTTTATTTAAATATTATACTCAAACTTCAACTCCATACTAAAATTTTTTTAAATTTATTTTTTATTTTTTTTATTATTTTTTTTTTTTTTTGTAAAAATTTAAATTTTATACTTAAATTTAAATTTTATACTAAAATTAGAATTTTATACTAAAATTAGAATTTCATACTAAACTTTTAATACTAAATTAGAATTTTATACTAAAGTTAGAATTTTATACTAAAATTAGAATTTTATACTAAAATTAGAATTTTATACTAAAATTAGAATTTTATACTAAAATTAGAATTTTATACTAAAATTAGAATTTTATACTAAAATTAGAATTTTATACTAAAATTAGAATTTTATATTAAAGTTAGAATTTTATACTAAAATTAGAATTTTATACTAAAATTTTAATTTTATACTAAAATTTTAATATTTAAATTAGAATTTTATACTAAAATTAGAATTTTATACTAAAATTAGAATTTTATACTAAAATTAGAATTTTATACTAAAATTAGAATTTTATACTAATATTAGAATTTTGTACTAAAATTAGAATTTTACACTAAAATTAGAATTTTATACTAAAATTAGAATTTTATACTAAAATTAGAATCTTATACTAAAATTAGAATTTTATACTAAAATTAGAATTTTATACTAAAATTAGAATTTTATACTAAAATTAGAATTTTATACTAAAATTAGAATTTTATACAAAAATTAGAATCTTATACTAAAATTAGAATTTTATACTAAAATTTGAATTTTATACTAAAATTAGAATTTTATACTAAAATTAGAATTTTATACTAAAATAAGAATTTTATACTAAAATTAGAATTTTATACTAAAATTAGAATTTTATACTAAAATTAGAATTTTATACTAAAATTAGAATTTTATACTAAAATTAGAATTTTATACTAAAATTAGAATTTTATACTAAAATTAGAATTTTATACTAAAATTAGAATTTTATACTAAAATTAGAATTTTATACTAAAATTAGAATTTTATACTAAAATTAGAATTTTATACTAAAATTAAATTTTTATGCAAAAATTTTAATTTTATACTAAAATTTTAATACTAAATTAGAATCTTATACTAAAATTAGAATTTTATGCTAAAATTAGAATTTTATACTATAATTAGAATTTTATACTAAAATTTTAATTTTAAACTAAAATTTTAATTTTATAAAAAAATTTAAATTTTATACTAAAATTTAAATTTTATACTAAAATTTTAATTTTATACTAAAATTCTAATTTTATTCTAAAATTCTAATTTTATTCTAAAATTCTAATTTTATTCTAAAATTCTAATTTTATTCTAAAATTCTAATTTTATTCTAAAATTCTAATTTTATTCTAATTCTAGAACTGAACTAGAACTGAACTAGAACTGAACTAGAACTGAACTAGAACTGAACTAGAACTGAACTAGAACTGAACTAGAACTGAACTAGAACTGAACTAGAACTGAACTAGAACTGAACTAGAACTGAATTGGAACTGAACTAGAACTGAACTAGAACCAGAACTAGAACTGAACTAGAACAATTTAGTACTAAAATTTCAATTTTATACTAAAATTTACATTTTATACTAAAATTTCAATTCTAAATGAATATTTCAGTTTTACACTAAAATTTTAATTTTATACTTAAAATTAAGTTTTATACTAAAATTGTAAGTTTTATACTAAAATAAAAATTTTATACTGAGTTTAAAAATTTTTAAAAAAATTAAAAAATTAAAATTAGAATTTTATACTAAAATTTTAATTTTAAACTAAAATTTTAATTTTATACTAAAATTTTAATTTTATACTAAAATTCTAATTTTATTCTAAAATTCTAATTTTATTCTAAAATTCTAATTTTATTCTAAAATTTTTATTTTATACTAAAAGTTTATTTTAATCTAAAATTTTGATTTATACAAAACTTAAACTTTATACTGAAATTTTATTTCATATCAAAATTTTAAAACTAAAATGTTTAATATTCTTAAGGCTTAACTTTAGCTCTATATTATTTAATATAGAGCTAAATAATTTTATGCTGATCAGCTCGGCATATAATTTTTTATTCATAAAACCATTTTCATTAACTTATTGGCAATATTTTGAAACAAATTGTTTTCTTGAACCCATTTTACACATAAACAAAATTTAATAAAATATTTTTTTAAAATCATGCTGATTTGGCTTAAAACCTTCCAATAATAAACTTTAAATTTTCAATGTCATATTTGTGGTTTTTTAATTTGTCACCTAATATTAAATAAAAATTTGTCTTTCAAAACATCAACACCCTTGTCATCAGCATCAGTTTTATTTTTTTTTTTCCAAGAAAAAAAAAAAAACTAAATTGTGAATTCTATTAAACACTTTTCATTCAATATGATGCAGCATATTGAGTAGTATCACATATTCATTCGTATCCTTAAACCCCCTTTTTACTTCCCTTTCCTGTTACTATATTTCCTTTATTTACAATCTATGTAAATATTATACAATTTTTTTTTTGTTACTTTTGTTGTGTAAAACTGTTTGTATTTTTGTCATCTTATAATATATTTTACATTTAACATGAACATGCATATTTTCCAGACACAGAGCATACATAATAAAACTTACAGGCAATAAACGAATAAAAAAAAAACAGATATGAAAATAAAATTTACATATTGTCAAGTTAGTCATTTACTTAAATGTTTGATTTGTCATTTATCATTTTGTCTTGTTTTTCTTTTTTTACAAGACACATATTCTCCCCTCCTTTTTTTTTTTTTTTTTCTTCAAAGAAAAACAAAAGGTTGTATGGTAATGTAAGGGAGTTAAAGCTTCAGAAAATTTATAGTATGACATTTATTTTACTACAGTTTATTAAGAAAATCTTTAGAATTAGAAAATTTAGTATCATATTTGTAAAAAATGATTTAAGCAGCTGTTGCTGGAAATTTTCTTTAGATTTGGAATCTTTATGTTGTAAAGCTGTTACTATATAAAACATTAAATACATTCTGTTCTATCAAAATAATTATAATGATGGTTATTGCCAAATTTAATGACATTTATAACCAAACATTAGCTATTGTATACTATAAGAAATAATAATAAATCATACGCCACCAGCTGCATATCATTTCGAATTAATACTACTCATACGCCAATGATAATCTAATAATAAAAGTTCATAAATAGTGTTACATACATATAGCCCATAGTGCACAAAACTGATTAAAGCAACCTTTATAAGTTATATCCCTTTAGTATTATGCTTTAATATTAAGTTTTTCTACGTTTCAATCTCCTAGCAACAGTTTAAAATCACTAAACATTATAAATGTCCCACAAATGTTCTTGCATCCATAATTGAAAATTACATATGAATTATTATGAACATTTAATCTTGGCCACAACTCTAAACCTCTCTTATCAACAGCAGGTAACAAAACACCAAGTAACATTATAATAAATTGCACAATTCTAATACACATACAAATAAGTATTCGAACAAAATCTTAATATATTTTTTCTCATATCCTTAACTTTAACCAACCGGAAGTGAGCCATAAAAGAAAATAAAAACCAATACAGTAGAGAACATATAACTAAACAAAGTTCCATGAATATTTAACTTAATATAAAATGAAATAGAAACTCACGCTTGAATTAAAATAAATACAACGAGGAAATACATATATGAAAAAAGGCATATAAAGCCAAAGAAAAATTACGAAAAAAGCAACAGCAAATAAGAAATACATTTTTTTATTTCGTTAAAAAAAATCTAAAATAAAATGAAAAAGTCAACACTCTAGGGAAATAATTGAGTGAAGGTATAACTATAGCAAATATTATATTAAAAAATACAAAATAAAAAAAAGCAAAATCCTGAATGATATAGAAAGAATGTAATGTATAGAAAGACAAATATTACTCTTGAATTTCTATGAATAACGTGCAAATAAACATAACTGCATAAAATAAAAACCTAGACCCAGCCCTTGTACCCAAACAAATATAACAAGACTTTTTCATTTTCTACAAGTAAATTCATCTGCACATAATATTTAAATTTACCATGTGTTTTCACATATTCCGCCAATATTTCTTATTTTTTTCCTATAACAAATAGAAAAAAAAAAAATTACTCCTATTTCGACAAAACCATTCACCACGTATATTTAAACAAAGTGAAATTTATATCCTCGAAAAGCCAAAAAAACGAAACAAAAAAAAAAAACAAAATAAATGTATAGAAAATAAACCCCAAAAATATGCAAAAGTATTGCAAATGTAATAAATATGAAAAGAAAAGCTCTCTTAACGAAAATTCTTGAGAATGTGTTTGTATGTAAATACTTTTAGTCGTTATAATAAGAAATATATTCTGTAGTCTTTGGTTGTTTGATAATGTCTATAGAAATGTTAGTGAATGCTTTTTGATCACTGTCACTCATAGAGATATACTTTTGAATCTCATACGTACATCATCACTAAAGAAAATTATGTGAGTTTTACTTACATATAAAAAGCAAGGGAAGGGTGTGAAATTATTGGTCTTATCTTTAACAAAAATCAGATCTTAATGAAGAACTAGAACTGAACTAGTATCGAACTAGAACTGAACTAGAACTGAACTAGTATCGAACTAGAACTGAACTAGAACTGAACTAGTATCGAACTAGAACTGAACTAGAACTGAACTAGTATCGAACTAGAACTGAAATAGAACTGAACTAGAACTGAACTAGAACTGAACTAGAACTGAACTAGAACTGAACTAGAACTGAACTAGAACTGAACTAGAACTGAACTAGAACTGAACTAGAACTGAACTAGAACTGAACTAGAACTGAACTAGAACTGAACTAGAACTGAACTAGAACTGAACTAGAACTGAACTAGAACTTAACTACAACTGAACTAGAACTGAACTAGAACTGAACTAGAACTGAACTAGAACTGAACTAGAACTGAACTAGAACTGAACTAGAACTGAAATAGAACTGAACTAGAACTGAACTAGAACTTAACTACAACTGAACTAGAACTGAACTAGAACTGAACTAGAACTGAACAAGAACTGAACTAGAACTGAACTAGAACTGAACTAGAACTGAACTAGAACTGAACTAGAACTGAACTAGAACTGAACTAGAACTGAACTAGAACTGAACTAGAACTGAACTAGAACTGAACTAGAACTGAACTAGAACTGAACTAGAACTGAACTAGAACTGAACTAGAACTGAACTAGAACTGAACTAGAACTGAACTAGAACTGAACTAGAACTGAACTAGAACTGAACTAGAATTGAACTAGAACTGAACTAGAACTGAACTAGAACTGAACTAGAACTGAACTAGAACTGAACTAGAACTGAACTAGAACTGAACTAGAACTGAACTAGAACTGAACTAGAACTAAACTAGAACTGAACTAGAACTGAACTAGAACTGAACTAGAACTGAACTAGAACTGAACTAGAACTGAACTAGAACTGAACTAGAACTGAACTAGAACTGAACTAGAACTGAACTAGAACTGAACTAGAACTGAACTAGAACTGAACTAGAACTGAACTAGAACTGAACTAGAACTGAACTAGAACTGAACTAGAACTGAACTAGAACTGAACTAGAACTGAATTGAACTGAACTAGAACTGAACTAGAACTGAACTAGAACTGAACTAGAACTGAACTAGAACTGAACTAGAACTGAACTAGAACTGAACTAGAACTGAACTAGAACTGAACTAGAACTGAACTAGAACTGAACTAGAACTGAACTAGAACTGAACTAGAACTGAACTAGAACTGAACTAGAACTGAACTAGAACTGAACTAGAACTGAACTAGAACTGAACTAGAACTGAACTAGAACTGAACTAGAACTGAACTAGAACTGAACTAGAACTGAACTAGAACTGAACTAGAACTGAACTAGAACTGAACTAGAACTGAACTAGAACTGAACTAGAACTGAACTAGAACTGAACTAGAACTGAACTAGAACTGAACTAGAACTGAACTAGAACTGAACTAGAACTGAACTAGAACTGAACTAGAACTGAACTAGAACCAAAACTAGAACTGAACTAGAACCAGAATTAGAACTGAACTAGAACCAGAACTAGAACTGAACTAGAACAATTTAGTACTAAAATTTCAATTCTAAATGAATATTTCAGTTTTACACTAAAATTTTAATTTTATACTTAAAATTAAGTTTTATACTAAAATTTTAAGTTTTATACTAAAATAAACATTTTATACTCAGTTTAAAAATTTTGAATCAAATTTAAATTTTATAGTTAAACTGCAATTTCATATTTTAATTTTGTTTTTATAAACTTTTCTTATATCCCTCTATAAAATATTTTTTACAAAATTATTACTTACAACAAAATACTGCTACGTTATACAAATATGTTGAAATCTTCTGGCAAGAATATTTATAATGAAACCAAATCAACTTGGGAAATTTACTTCTTTGCATGAACAACAAAAAAATGACTTCAAGTGCACGAACAAGTGCATCTGATAGTAGACTGTGTAAAGAAGAAAAACAACAAAAAACGGAAGTCATCGTTAGTGATAGTGGTATCCTATAAGAGTCTAAGAACATGTGTGTCCAAAGACACTTTTCACTTATATTTTTGACAAGTCAATTTACTAAAAAAAAAAAAAATAAAAATAAAATAAATAAAAGAAAACAAAATGTTATGGTGCACATTACATAGAGTACTTTTAGTTAACAAACTAAGGAGAGTACTTGTCCTTAGTATAGTTAGAATTTTATTTTAAAAAGGAATTTTAAGTTATAATTTGAATTTTATCTAGGAATTTAAGTTTTTTTATTTACCATTTTGACATCGATAAAGTAAATTCTCTTAAAGAACTCACTTAAAATGATTTGTAAATAAGCAAGAACTCGTTTGTGTAGAGATTTTGTAAATACAAATGGAATTAGAAATGTAGTTAGTAAATAGTAGTAGGTCCTTAAGGAGGGATTCCTTTAGAGTAAATGCTAAAAGCAGTGTTACTTGATTTTAACTGCATTTTTCTTTTTACAATTTTAATATGAACTTTGATTTTTGTGTAATATCTGTTGAGATAAACTTGTTTTGGATTTTAGAACATATTTTCACGTTTAAGGGTGCTTGAATGAAAATAGTAGCTTTAAATTTTGTGAAGAATTTATGTGACGTAGATTAATTTCATTCAGGTGTTAATAATTGAAACAAATTTATTTTTTATTATTAGAAAATTGCCAAATCGAATTTATAGTTATATTGCAAAACCATGATTGTTAGGAATTTAGTACTTCTAATACGAATCTCTACCTTTTTATTTTCATTTAAAAAATAATTAACAAATTCAATATGACCTTTGGTTATACTAAAATTCTTTTTTAGAATCATAGAGAGAATCTGATACATAATATTCTTTATAATAAAAATATTACTCCTACACTTTAGTTATTAATAAATTCTTTATTTGAATTTGAATTTCTTTTTAAATGCACACATTTATTTAATTTTCTAAAATATTTAATTAATTTTTAAATTGTAATCAAGAATTTTTTATGCAATTTTCTTTCTTTTTTTTTGCAATTTTGTGAGTTAGAAAAGTGAACAATGATTTCATTTTGTTATGGTTTTTAAAATAATATTTAAGATTTTTAAATGTTCATTAGTATTAAATATTTCTATGTTTTGTTTTAATTTTGCTTAAAGCATTAGAGCAACACAAACACTTAAGCTCACATACACACTTTTATACATACATACGAGTATTTGTATTATCATTTTTTTTAATAAAATGACAAAAATAACAAAACAGGAATTGAAAACAAAAAGTTGATAAGCATATAGCAATACCCAAAACGGAAGCATAATGGGAAAAAGGAAACTTGAATTTTTGAGACAGGAAATTTCTAGTTTATACTTAATTTATATTTTATACTTCTATATCAATTTTATTCTTAAATTTCAATTTTATACTGAAATTTAAATTTTATACTAAAATTTCAATTTTATACTAAAATTTAAATTTTATACTAAAATTTCAATTTTATACTAAAATTTCAATTTTATACTAAAATTTGAATTTTATACTAAAACTTCAATTTTATTTTTTTATTAAAATTTAAATTTTATACTAAAATTTCAATTTTATACTAAAATTTCAATTTTATACTAAAATTTCAATTTTATACTAAAATTTCAATTTTATACTAAAATTTCAATTTTATACTAAAATTTCAATTTTATACTAAAATTTCAATTTTATACTAAAATTTCAATTTTATACTAAAATTTCAATTTTATACTTAGTATAAAATTGAAATTTTAGTATAAAATTTCAATTTTTTACTAAAATTTGAATTTTATACTAAAATTTCAATTTTATACTAAAATTTCAATTTTATACTAAAATTTCAATTTTATACTAAAATTTACATTTTATACTAAAATTTAAATTTTATACTAAATTTTAAAATTGAATTTTATACTAAAATTTCAATTTTACACTAAAATTTTAATTTTATTCTAAAATTTCAATTTTATACTAAAATTTTAATTTTATACTAAAACTTCAATTTCTGCCATAGCAAACTTCAATTTTATACGAAAATTTTAATTTTTTATTTGAATTTATATTTTATACTAAAATTTTAATTTTATACTAAAACTTTTACTAAAATTTTAATTTTATTACTAAAATTCAAATTTCAATTTATTTTATATTACATTAAATTACACCCCATTGTGCATACCCAATAAAATGAAACAAATGCATAAGAATTGTTAAAGAAAACACACAAATAGCAGCAGTCGCCAGAGCCACTAATGGGAATACAAAACCAAAATTATACACCAACATCAGCAATAACAACTGCAATGGAGAATAAAATTAGAAAAAAGAAATAGAAAAAAATATGCATAAGAAAATAAGCATTACTAAGCAATTCATACAACGTGCAATTTGTTGCTAGTGTTTTATTATTTCTTTCATTTTCACATTTGCTTAAATTTCTAGTTTTTCTAAATGTTTTTTTCTGTAAATTTTTCCAAAACACTTTTCTATAGCAAAGCAATAGAAAATTAAACAAAAGAACGTGTTAGAAATGGTTGTGGAACAGAGATATTGTTTTAATTTTTTTTAAAGTTTTATTTCCTTAAATTTAATTTGAAACTGGAATTATTTTAATAAATTTTAATTTTAAATTAAAAAAATTAAATTTTCTTATTTACCCAGCAAAAACTTGGTAATGGTATGCAGTTACAGATGTAGTTACTTTTCAATCATAACAACATACTTTCTGCATTACATGAAAGTAGATTAGTAACTACTTAATTTTAACTTGATATGTAATCAATTACATAAGAACAGATTTTGATTTTTGGAAATATCTTCATTTATATTATAAAAATTATATATTTTAAAAGTGGTTAAAATATGAAAATACATTAATTATTTTTTAAAGTCACGAAGACTAAAACAAATAATTAATCGTAAACACACCAGTCTCCGGTGAAGTCGAAACCACGACGTAAGCAGACAGAATAGCTTATTGTTAACAAATCCATTAGGCCACTTTATCCTACATGAATTCATTCATGAACTCTATAATTTGAGTTTATGTACATCAAACATAAAATACGGTATAACTCTTAAACCAATAAAGGGGTATAAAAATGTACTAGAGGAAATTTGTAGGAAATTCTATTATCTATAAATGTTGTATTAACATCAAAATACGTACTACGCTCAACATGCTAGTTGTATGCAAAAAATGTTATTGTTCATTTAATTTTACTGTCTTGTGTACTAAATAAATTTTGTGTCTGAAGAAATGTTTGTCAAATTTTTCAAAATTAAAATTCTTGACATAAGAAAATAAACTCAAGAAAATAAAATTTTTTGTTAATGTTTACAAAAATCAATTCCTTATTTCAAAAGGCTTTTGGTAAATTATTAGTGTTTAAAAGTGGTAAGTATCTGAATATTACTAAAAAAATATCCACTAATTTGTATTGTTTCTCTTAGGCACACATTTATAAAACCTAGAAACTCAACAGGCAACAAATTTGAATAGATTGCAATTTAGGAAATACAATTACATAAAGGTAAGAAAAATTTATTGGCTATTTTAAAACAATTTGTTAAGCGTATTAAACTCTTAACAATTTTCAGACGGGGCAGGTCATTAAGGTCCGGAATTTTATTCAATTTCTGCACGGGTCATAAGAATGAGCTTCAAGAATTAACTCCAAGTCTGAAATAGTATGTATGTCTAATTCTGATTTCAGCATACTTTCAAATAAATAAATTTCAAAAAAAAAAAAATAAAAATTATCGGCTTTTTATTTTCAATACTTCAGTACTTACTTGTAACCGATAATGTAACTAGTTACTATTCATTTTACTAATAATGACTTCTGTAATACTTTGAAACTAATGAGTGATAGAATAGCTACAAAGTAATTAGTTCTTGTAACGACATCTAAGTAATGACTTTCTGAAATGCCTACCTGTAATAATATAGAGTAAGTAGTTGCCTCTAATAACATCACCGTGTTAAAATAATGAGTTATTCATCTAATGTGAAAGTAGTGTAGAGCCATTATATTAGCTTCTTATCTCATTACATGGCAAGCAAAGTTTTTGCTGGGTAGAAAAGCTGCTGTTTATATTCTTAAACAAATGAGTTTTTTTAAGAGAATTTTAAAGAAATAAATGCTAAATAAAAGAAAAAACAGGCAAAATAATGAAATGAAATACAATTGTTGCAAAATAGCATCACAAGAGTTTTATGGCAATATCATATTTGTTACAAAACTGTTTTAAAAATACTAACACAGTCATATATTTTTTATATACTTTATATTGCATTATATAGTTACATATGTAACTACCAAGGTAGAAATAAAAGTCTTTTAGAAAATATAAGAAACCAGCACATCTGCTTTAATAAGTGACTAAAAGCCGACAAATATTTTTTACATTTTTTTGGAAGGATTGAATTAAAGTTTCAAAATTCTTTTCGGATTACCATCCTATATGATTATATACCAAAGTACATGTATAACTTTGGAGGTAACCCGTAAGCTACTTATTACACTTGCTAACATGTTTTCTCACTTAAATATTTTTTTTTTTTTTTAGCAAAAGCTGCAGGAACACTTTTTTTTTATTCTACACACTTGTTTTATATGTCTATATATGTATAATGTAAGTACACATATATATAAAATCATACGCACAAAAACAAAACTCTATTATACATATAAGGATTTATAATAGCCAAGTACTTTTACTCATACATAGACAATTTCTATCTCTATGTATGATGTTATGAATACAAAATTATATTTTTTTCCGTCTCTCCCCCTCACTACTACTTCTAACTATAATAATTTTTATACTTGTTATCATAAATATAAATGTATTTAAAAACACACATACATACTTATAACAGCCCATACTGTTACATTTATACTTAATATTTACTTTTAAAAGTAAAATAACGCCTGCATGTAAGTGTATTTATACATACATACATAGTATGTACATAAGTGTAAGTATAAACACTTTATTATATTTTTATTTTTTACTTTTTCATAAAAAATTAAAAAAAAATCTAAAGGAAAATCATGTATGTATTTGTAACATACATACAAGGAGTAAGTGTTTGTGTGTCTAGCTCGTTTTTTTTTTAACAACAGGGCGCATTAAAATGCAGCCACTGATGTCACGCATTTTTTTCCTTTTTGCTCTTGGTATTTTTGCTTTTCCATATTTATATCCTGTCTTAAGTTAAGCCTGCAACAGTTTTTTCTTTTATACTTTTGCTTTTCATTCTTTTTTTTTTTTTTTTAATAATTTCATAAAGATAATTTTAAGTAAATTTAAAAAGAGGTAAGAAAACACTTCTTGTAAAACTCGTTATACTAATTAAATAAAGAGGGCTACAAAGTAAATAAAAAAATAGTTTTAAAAATGTGTATTAAAGAGTTGTGTTGTTTTCTTTTAAATAATTTATCAAAGATTTTTTTATAGTTTTTAAAATTAAAATGCCGAGAGTTAAAGTTTTTTTTTTAAAAAAAATTGTCCTAAAATACACTATTTTTAAATTTTCATGGAATGCAACATGAAATGTTACATGATGTTTGTTCTGAAAATTTTCTGAAAAATAATCGTGCGCTATGTAGTCCGATTTGAGAAATTAATTTTTTTCGAAAAAAAACTTCGGTAGATTTTATACAAAAAACAGCTGAAGTGCAGACTGTAGGTTACTAATGTCATGGAAAATGTTTATTCTCTAGCGAATTTTTATTTTTTATCCGATTTCCATGATCTTTATATCACCCAAAAGTTCTTGATAAATCCTTTAGAAAACATATACTATTACTCTTATATGTATATTCTTCGAGATGTGCATACATATCCATTTGAAATTTCAACAATTTCAACTTTGCAATATGTTGGTCAAGTCTTTTCCATTTTTATCCTAAAATTTTCAACCGATTTTATTGAATTTTTTTTTATATATTAAATAACAATATTATATATCGATTAAAGAAAATTTGAAGTCGATATCTTATTGAGTCAAAAAATAAACGATTTTGAATTGGCAAGTTTGCAAAAATTGACAAACAGACGGACGGAAGTACGGACAGAATTATATAAAAAAAAGTCTTAAAATAAAAATATATTCTTCTTGACCAATATAAAAATTAAACCTAAATATTAATGTATTGATATCACCTTTCCCAGAATTAAGTGTTATTTTCAACCCATCTCACCCAAATAGATAGACGAACGAACATTGCCATTCTGCCAAAAAAATTAATAGAAAAGATATAATGTGATCATCATTTTAACTAATATCGTTGAAGAGACTAATATGTAGGTTCGAAATGCAACTGGGTTAAATATTGATATTATTGTTATTAAATTTTGAATTTATGTTTGCTGAATTTCTATTATTTCCATAAATTGTATTTCTTTTAATAAATGCATCAGAATCAATATGAAGGTTAGTTAGTACGCATCACATATGCATTATTGACTGAATGCTGATATTTTTAATTCTATTTGTCAAGACATCTTATTGACATGTCAGCAGTAGTGACCAAAGAAGGATAAAATATCACTGACAATATATGGAATTTTTAAATGCAATAATCATGTATACATCACTAAGATATGTCACAAATTTGTCAGCACTATTAAAAACATGCTGATTAAGTCTTGAAGAAATTTCACAAAATATATGAATATATTAGTAGTCGCCATGATGTATTTAGCATGGGCACAAATGACAAAGTCGGCAGTGATTCTGACGCGTCATGAAATTGTCTTATAAGACGACTTAAAGAAATTTCCAACAGCGAATGTAAATTCAGAATCAGTGTTTTGTAAAAATCTTGATTTTTTAAAAAATCTATAGCCAGTAAGTAGCTGAGTTGGGTCCTGGCTACCAAGAGTCTGGTGAATGCTCTCCAGGAGAATTCCTATGAAACAATCATAAATAAGTTAATTTCATACTTTATATAAATTAAAACAGCTGTGGTCAATTCCTGTTCATTACCAAAAAGTAAGAAAGTTATCACAGAAATATTTGCAAAGTAGCATGAGTATCGAAAAAAATATTTAATCATGTATATCTACGATCAAATGAAAATTTAAAATATTAAAGTTTTTGGGAAAAATCTGCGATAATGGAAAAGAAAATCAGTTATTGTCACAAAATTCTTATGTACTTAATTTATAAGAAAATTGACAAGGGCTGATGTGCTCCTATGGTCAATGTTCTCCCTCTACCCTATAATCTATCTGTGATTATAAACATAAAACTTTTAATTTAAATATTAAATAAATTTTAAAACATTAAGAACATAATAATATTTACGAACAAAAACATTTTCAAATAAAAATATTAACATCTATAAACCTCATCAAGTTGATAAATATGTATAATATATGATGTTTATAAACATATTTTTATCAACATACAATTGATTATAAAGAAAAAATTTACACACAAAAAGCCCTTATAAAGTCTAAAAAATAAATACTTTAAAATGTCTAAATACTACTGAATTTTGCATTAAAATTTCAACATTATTGTAAACTTGTTTGTAATTTTTGTTGAACTTATTTATAGAGTTTTTAGAATTTGTATTATTCGGGCTCAAGTTCATTGAATAATTGTAGAAGTCACAGATTCCATTTCCTAAAAATTGTAAGTTAAATAGATGATGTTTACAGAGAACACCACGGTGGGACACTGAAGAGTGCTGATGACGGTCGTGGCTGACTAGAAAATGCATTCCATTCTGCCGAGTGTCCAATAAAACTTTTACAATGTATTCTTCTACAATTATTCAATGAACTTGAGCCCGAATAATACAAATTCATTATTGTAAACATCATAGTGTCTATTTTCACAATGTTTATAAACATAAAAATGTTTATAAACCTAAATATACAAGTGTATAAACTGAAAAAACTTTTTAACATCAACATTTTTTGTAAATGCTCACATACATCAACATTATTATAAACAATGTTTGTAAACATAAAAAATTTCATAAATCTAATTATTTTTAGAGATATAAACATAGACAATCTTATAAACGTAAAAATGTTTATAAACTTAAAAATTTACATTAAAATGTTTGCAAACATAAAATGTTTATATGCATAAAAATGCTGATAAACTCAAAAGTTTTTAGAAACATAAAAATATTTATAAACATAAAAATATTTGTATACATGGAAATGCTTATAAACACAAAATGTTTATAGTCAAAAACTCTTTTTTATTTTATTTTTTATTATTTTTTAGCATAAAAATATTTATAAATTTAAAATTAAAAATTAAAAAATTAAAAATTGTTTATAAAAATAAAAATATTTCTAAGCATAAGTATTTATAAACATTAAGAATTTTATAAATATTAAAATGTTTATAAACATAAACATAGAAGAGCTTATAAACACAAAAATGTTTATAAATATAAAAATGTTTATAAAAATAAAATTTATAAAAAAAATTAATCTATCAATTTCCATTAATTTTGTTAAAAAGAATCCAGTTAATGATCTTTGAACAATTTTATAGTAAACAAAATAATACCCTTTTCACTTTAAAATCCTGCATTTTTTTAATATTTAAAACAAAAACCCCTCCTAATTTTTTCCATTACTTCCCAGCCAATTTAAACATCAGTTATTAGTTGATTTCATAATTTGTTCAATTTTACTTTTTTATATCATTCTTTTTTCCCCTTTTATTTTGTTACTCCTTTTGTTAGGGAAAAATGCTTTAAGCGTTTTGGGATAAATATGCTTTGTTGCAATATTTGTTGTGGCAAGTAAACGAACCCACTTTTCTTTTTTAATTTTTATGTTGCAATTATTCTGGCTGGTTTTAATTTTGCAGGAAAAAACAAACGGCCTGTTGTAAAAAAAAGAGGGCCTAACTGTTGATTTAATTTTTTCCTTTTTATTTCTAATAGTTGTTGGAGTTAACATTTTACTTGATACAGCCGTCTAAGCTTTCTGAGAGGAATGTTTAAGTTTATTTCTTCTTTTGAAAAAGGTTATACGTTGATGTTAACTTAGCCTTAAGCTATGCATCGTTAAAGTTTAAGATAAAGAAAAAATCCCTAGAAATATTAAAGTGGAAAAAATCTTTACAGGAAGAAAATTCTTTTTCTCAATTGAAGTTTAGTCTGTAGCAGCAAAAGTATGAGTTGAAGTTTTGTTTTAGTTTTTTTTTTTTTTGTTTTTTTTGTGGCTGAATGATGTGGAGAATTGAAATTTTAGTAGCTTTAATTTCCTTTTTTTCACGTTTTGGTTGCAACATTCCTCATTATATGCCCTTAGAAGATACGAGAGAGAGAAAAAAAGTTTTAAGGCTAAAAACAAAGTTAAAGATTGTTATAATTAAGATTAAGTGCTTAATTGAAGGTCTAAAGTTCAAGTTAAAATGAACGCTTAAGGCTAAAGGAAATATATTTTTAAATAAAATATAAATTAATAAATAAATTTCCAGTAAATAAAGGAAGGACTTCAGGGAAATATAAAAATCTGAAATACTATTAATGCACCTTTTTTATAATTTTTAGCTTACAATTCCTTAGCAAACCTCGTATGTCTGCCGGAAGAAAAGCTAAAAAAATATAACTCGTCTATAGCAATTGGCTGTTATGGTTTTGATGTACAAAAATTAAGCCCATCATAGCAAAATAACAATTTCAAAAATTTTTAAATACAAAAAAAGGGAAATTTTCTTTTTGTCTATTTTTTTTAGCTGCAAAAAAATATAAAATTATTTGCTTTAGTATTTATCAATGTTTGTTTGTGAATGTTGGTAAATTGCTGAATTTATGTATGAATATTTAAATTTGTGGTATCATTGCTTTTTCTAATTCCTTTAGTTTTTTTCTTCCTTCAATTCTCTTGCTTATCCTTTAGCAACTCCTGTTGTATGATTTTTTTGTTAGAAATGTTTGTATGTTGTCTATAATCATAAGCAAGACTAGCAACAAAAAATGAATAAAAATCCTTTGGGAAATTCTTTAGATTTACATGATTCTTTTCATTTTAGATTCTTTGTATTTTTTTTTTTTTTTTTTTCAGGGAATTTTAAAGCAAATTTTTTCTGTTAAAAGTAAAAATATTGCAGAGTTTGATTTGCAATTTAAGATTTGGCTACAAAAAATTATTTTATACATTTAAAATATTAAGATTTAAGATTTTATTTATCTATTTTGTTGTCTCACAAGTTTTTAAATCAAGATATATCATCATTTTATTTTTATGTGTCTGTCTGTCCGTCTCTCTTTTTATTTTCCTCCATAATTCGTGCCAGTTTTTCCTCGCTTTGTTTATTCCTTTTGTTTATTTTCAGTAAATTAGCTCATCAATGTAAACTATAAGTTTTCATTTAGTTTTACCCTTCCCTTTGTTCCATTTACTACAGTTTTCTTCGATTCATTTATGACATGTCTTTGGCCATTGGGGAACAATCATATTGGAATCCTTTTAGCTTAAGCAACCACTGCAATTGTTTTTTCCCCCTTTTTTTGTGGGGTGTTAATGTTGCCTTAAAAATCTGTACGTGTAGTAGTTTAAGCGATAATAAAATCACTAAGTCACGTTCACATAAGTTTCCTTGGTATTTTCTCTAGATTATTTTATAGAGGGGTTGCGGTTTGTTAGTTTTATTTGCTGGTTATTTAGATCAAATGTCCATCAGTTGGAAAGGGATTTTTTGAGTGTTTGTTAGTTTTTAGTGTAACTAAATCAAAATAAAGAAAAAAATGGTAGGAAATAGTTAAAGGCTGAAAGAGAATATAATATACAGTTACACGTACGATTAGACAGCAAACATGTTTACGAACATAAAAATGTGTATAGACAAAAATACAGATAAAAATGTTTATAAAATTAAAATTCATATTCAAAACTACTTATTTAAACCAAAAAATGTTTATAAACATTAAAATATTTACAAACCAAAAAATTTTTATAAACAAAGAAATGTGTCCAAACACAAAAATGTTTCTAAACATAAAAATAGTTATAATTTTGAAAATGTTTATAAACATGAAAATATTTGTAAACAAAAAGTGTTTATTAACATAAAAAGTTTATGAATATGAAATGTTTATAATCCCTTTAGTTCAGCAACTTAAACATTTTTATAGACAATAATCCTATGTATAGTGAGTGATATGTTTATAAATATAAATGAAATGTATAGATATAAAAATATGTCTTGAAAAAATAGTAATTAAAATAAAATGTGACGAAACATAAAGGAGAAATCTACATAATAAGTTAATGAAATGTTAAAATTCAAATGTTTTTAAACAAAGAAATATTTTTGGCATAAATAATAAAAATTTTAAAACATAGATATTCGTAAAAACATGAGAAATATTTTCAAACATGAGAAATGCTTACAAACATTTAAAGCTTTGAGAAAAATAAATAGATATAAAAATATTTATAAACATAATTTCCTAAGCATTTTTACTCTTCTCAAAGCTTTCTGAATCTTCCATTTGACATAGGAAATTCAAATTTGGGTAACTTAAAAAACTTTTCGCCTTACAAATCAGATTTGAAATTTCGATCAGGGACCGGAGATGTGTCATTTTCTAAGTATTTTTGCTCTTTCCGAAGCTTCATTTGGTTTTCATATTAATCGAGAAGTGGAAAAAAAAATATCTTTCGAATTTAAAGATTATTTTTTAAGAATTCTAATGTCCGTCTGTTTGTTAATTTTTGCTAACTTTCCAGTTCAAAATCGTTTAACTTTTGACTCAATAAAGATAATGACTAAAAATTTTCTCTGTTCGATAGATAATTTTGCTTTTAAGTAACTGCATAAAATATAATAAAATCGGTTGAAAATATTTGGCTATATATGGAAAAATCTTAACCAAGATCTTGTAAAATTGAGATTTTTGAAAATTCAAATATATATAACTCGAAAAATATATAAGATAAGCATGTTTTCTAAAGGATTTATCAAGGAGTTTAAGGTGATATAAAAATCTTGGAAATCGGATAAGGAACAAAAATTCGGTAGTGGTTAAACCTTTTCCATGACACTAGTTGTCTATTTTGAACCTCTATAGTTCTGTTCCTGTTTCGAATATTTGACCCCGCTTCTAAACTCAAAATGCTACTGTTCTCTGCTACGCCTGTATGAAATTTCATGCCGATTAGAAGTTACAGATTTATTTCGATTCTTCCCCACTGTTTAATGTTTGATAAAGCAGAGAAAATGTCTGGCACTTAAGCTGTTTTTTGTATGAAATCTACTGGATTTCTAAAATCGGGCTACACATGCGCACGATTTTTTTTCAGAATATTAAAGTAGACAATATGTTATATTTTTCAGACAATTTTCAGAACAAAC
This sequence comes from Protophormia terraenovae, assembly GCA_951394005.1. Classification (NCBI taxonomy): domain Eukaryota; kingdom Metazoa; phylum Arthropoda; class Insecta; order Diptera; family Calliphoridae; genus Protophormia; species Protophormia terraenovae. The sequence goes on along the minus strand of OX596074.1, from coordinate 2,630,398 downwards.
ATCCTATAACATTATTAGTTGCACTCCATGAAAGTTGAAAATTAGTGTATTTTTGGACAATTTTCAAAAAAATAACAAAAATACCTGGACAAAAAATAATTTACAAATTCTTGAATAAAAGTAAACCTGGTTAATGGTTCCATTTTAAATTTTTCTTCAAAGCACTTTTTATTTAAAAAAATTCACCGAACGTTAATGAAAATTTAATTTTTTGTTCTTTTTCTAAAATATAAAGAAAATTTGAATTTTGACAGCTCAGTACACAAAAACAACGCAACCTAGGCTACAGATTTTTATTGTTATTGATACATAATTTTGTCTATTTTTATTCAGTATCCAATTTTATTACAAAAAGTTAATTTTCAAAATTCCATTAAACGCCACTTTCGACCCCTTTTACCCCAACGTGCGACGTAGAAAACCAATATTATGCTTACTTATAAAACTATTCGACATACAATTAGTAACAGACCCAGATTTTTCTAGCAGGGTGCTATATTAATTGTTTGTTGCCCAAATCCTATAAAAAACTGATTTTGCATTTGGGCCAGGGAGCGCATTTATTTTTATTTTTTTTTTTTTTAGTTTATGTATTTAATACTTTTATTAACGGCTTCAACTCAATAGCTTGGATTAGGGGGAGAAAAGGCGTTCAAATGTTGTTCATATAATTTTTTTTTTAAATTTTCAGATTTTTATGTGCATATAGGCGTATAAGCTTGGTATTGCCAGGCTTATACGCTCGTAAACAGATAAATATTTATGAACGCAAAAGTTTGTAAACATAAACATACAAATGTTTATAAACATTTTTTCATACCAAAAAAATGTGTACAAAAATAACAAGCGAGAATGTTATATTCGGCTTAGCTAAATGTATATACCCACCATCAAATTTTTCAGATTTTACGTTATATGGGAGAAGGGCGGTACCATGCCCATTTTTTGTTTCGGAGTTTACATTAGCCTTTGAACTATTTGCACAAAATTTCATTGACGTTTCACCTTATATGGGAGGTGGGTGATAAAGTGGGTATGGTCCAAGTTTCCAAGTTTATATCGTCCCTCGAACTTTCTGTACAAAATTTCGTTTCATTTTCAATACCAAACAAACCTTATATAAGATAAATATTTAAGCTAAATTTTGTCCCGTTCGAGACCTATCCTGCTTTCAACAGAAAGAAAAACGGACGGACATAGCTAGATAGATTCAGAATCTATCCAGGACCCAGAATATACATACTTTATGAGGGTATTAAATAATTTTTTTCGACATGTTACACACGTAATTTATAATAATTATAATAATTAAGTTTGGATACTATAGTGATCGATTATGCGACTTTTTGGAGAAACCGGTTTTCGAATAGTTCGAATAGTTGGTATTTTGAAAAAACTTTTTGAAATTCAGAAAAAGCCGGTTAACTGTTTTTTTGCAGAAGTTAATATTTCTATTTCCCGGTGCTCTTCGTTACTTCATTTTAGGCGATAGCAAATAATTACTACTCCCCCTGGACCTATCCGCCCTATTCGAATTTTGATATGAAAATTACTGCTAGAACTTTTTAAGACTTTCACTGTAATGTTCCTGTAGATATGAGAGAATTAATAATACTAAATAGAAACGTTTATAATGTCCAAAATATTAAAAATTTAAATTGGGTGTAAAAATATAACAGGGGTTATAAAAGACATAACAAATTTCATTCAGGATATTATTACTAATTTATTTGCTTAGTCTTACAGAATTAATTTCAATTTAAGGACTGCGCACGAAAAAATCTGTGCATGCTCTTGGGCTTATAACTTTTGATGTGGTGAAAAATAAATAGTTCTTTTAACTGATTTACATTTGTCATTATACTCATTAGCTATGTGCTAAGTTTCATGGTTATAGCGAAACTAGTTTTTCTTGAAATATAAAACAATTGGTAAGAAGGCAGTTGTGTCAAAAAATACAGTTTCTTGGGTCATAATATAATATAAAGAAGTTATTGTCACTGAATGGAAACCTGGTAGTGGAAGAAAAATAGTATCTTCAGGCTGTAGGGCTCAGATAAAGTAGAAAGGATTTTCAGAGAAAATCCCATCATCTCTGGAAGAAAAGTGTCACAAAAAGTTAATTGCTGTGAATTTTTATTAGAAAAGTTGAAAGGAAATCTAGCCTGAAGATGTCTAAAGTACAAACAAATTCTAATAGAAACGCAAAACAAGAATTTAGAGGTAAAAAAATTACGTGAAAGTTTTCCGACGAATTTTTTTCCCTAATTATGATTAGTGTATAATAGACGATGAAACGTTCGTACAGGCTAGCTTTTTTCAACTTCCTGGCCAGGAGTTCTATGTTGCAGATGCTAAAGGGAATATGGCAGAAAAATATCGTGTATTAATGAAATCAAAATTCCCAAGAAAGTTTTTGTTTTGGGAAGCCAAATGCATATGCGGAAAAGAAGCACATCATTCATAAAAAATGGTTGCATTAATACAGAAATATACGTGAATGAGTGTCTTTGGAAAAGACTTCTCCATTTCCTAAAAAAATACAGTGTATCCACTTTTTTCTGGCCTATTCTCTCTTCTTCTTGTTACAGCTACAAAACACTGGAGTGATTACAAAGAAATTGTTAGTGTTTGTGCCGAAAGACGCTAATCCATAAAATTGTCCGGAACTCCGAGCAATTGAAAGATATTGGGCTCTAGTAAAAAATAATTTAAAGAACATTAAAAGCTTAGCTTAAAATGAAACGGAGTTTAAAAATAAGTAAACTTATTCCAGCAAAAAAGTGACCGAAACACAAAAAAACCTTTAATTGGAAGAATTCTGGAAAATATCAGATATTTCCTTAATAACCAACAGAAAATAATTTATTCTTTTATGTTTAGAACTTGAACATAACAGTCATTAATAAAAATATAATTTTAAAAAAATTCGACCATTGGTTTAGTTTTTATAAGCAGATTTGCACGCACGGATTTTTTCGTGCGCAGTCCTAAATCTTAAACTATATTTTGAAACATAAGAAATCAGTCTTTATTAATATTTAAAAAATTATCCCTAAATATCGATGCAAATATCAAACTCGACAAAAACGGTTTTTTGTCTTTAAAAAAAAACTGATCTATTCGACATTCGAATAAAAATATTTATAATTAAAAAAGCTTTTAAACATAAAGATAATCATGAACTAAAACATATTTTTAAGCAAAAAAATTTTCAATAAAATTTGTAACCAAAATTACCATAAACCAATAGATTCTTAACAAAAAGTACATTACCCTAATAAACTAACAAATTCCTTTTTAAATCACAGACATTCTCTTTCCCCCTTTTTATTCTTTATCTTCATCTATTAAATGGCATTTTATAATAATTAAGTTTGGATCTTTCTATATTGATGTTTGCTTGTCTTTAAATCATCATCAACAATATTTGTTATTTTATTTTATTTTTGCTTTGTTGTTGGTTCATTTGTTTTCCTACAATTCCCTTTTACTTCCTGCTTCTAATGCAAGCTTTTCTCTTGGTCATTATCATCATTATTGGTTTATTGTAGTTGTTGTTGTGATGACGCAGTGCGGTATTTTGGGTTTAACATTAAATCCTTCTCATTTTTTTCATTGCTTGTTTTATTTCTTTTATTTTTTTTTTTATTCCTGGCACAGCAAGAGCTAATAAAGGCTATAATGAAAAGGAAACAAGGCGTATGATTTTGATTTAATAAAAGTTTTTTTTTTTTTTTCATACATACATACGTGAGAATATTATGCTTATAAATGTAAGTGTGTGTGAACTATTTCTAGCCTCTCATTAAGATAGATTTTTGCTGATAAAGCTTAATATGTCCTGCTGTGTGAGTTAAATTTCAAAATAAAATCAACAAAGACAAAAGTAGAAAACAAACAAAAAAATAAAAATAAGCTTAATGGCCAGCAATAATTCGTGAGAAAAATTTTGAATTATTAATAAAACAATACCATTTTTAGAGGCTTTTATATCTTTAAATATTTTTCAGAAACAAAGCTTTAATCTGGTAACTAATTTGAATTCTTTTAATAGTATTTAAAAATGTAACTCCAAAGAACTGTATTAATAAAAAGCTATTTTTACAAAAATTTTTTGGAAATTTGTATTTTCTTTTAAACTTATTCCTAGTTACCGGTAACTAAAGCTTAAAAAACATCACTTTATTTTAACATATACAACCACAAACATTACTCTTTAGATACTTATACATACATAGTATTTAAACAGGAGTTTCTCAGAATGTTCAAGTAAAAAATGTGCAAATGTGTGGTTACCTATAAAAAATCTAATAAAATCTATAATAATTCTAAAGAAAATCCTTCTAAAAAAAAGAGCAACAACTAGAAAAAACGTTACATAGCATCATGGTAATAAGTAATGCAAACAAATATGAAAAACTAAAGCAATTTTACTAACATGTATGAAGAAACAAAAAAAAGACTAGACATTTTTAGCTTCTTTTTCATTTTCTCTAGTTGTCACTCTATAAAAATAAATATTTGCAAGTGTGTGTATGTGTTTTCATATGTATTAGTAGCACATAGTTAGTATTTAACATTACCTTTAAGTGCATATAACGCACGTTGGGGTAAAATGTAACAAAAGTAACGATTAATTGAATTTTAAATTTATTTTTTTTTTTTTTACAAAGTTGGTTATCGAATAAAAATAGACAAAATTATGTAACAATATCAATTAAAATATTTAAGCTAGATTATGTTGTTTTCTAATAAGGAGATGTCAAAGTTAAAAATTTTTTCAAATTTTTTGAAAAATAGTAAAATATTCAATTTTGATCAAATTTCAAAGTATTTATTTTAAATAAAAAGTCTTTTAAAGTAAAAATTTAAAATGGAACCATCAACTCCAGATATTTAAATGTACTTTTCTTAAAGTATTTGTAAATTATATTTTGTTGTAATATTTTTTTTTTTTTTTTTTGAAAATTGTTCTAAAATACACTAATTTACAACTTTCATAGAATGCTTAAAATGTTACAGGGTGTTTGTTCTGAAAATTTCTGAAAATAAAATATAATGTCCACTTTAATATAATGAAAAAAAAAAAAAATCATAATTTTAATAATTTTTGTTCGAGAAAACTCTAGTAGATTTCATACAAAAATCGAGAAAAAAAAAGTGATAGTTGGTCAAGCCCGACCATATGATACCCTACACCATTGTCTCTGTATACCAAAATTCGGGAAGGGGCCAATTGTGGACCGATACTTGTATAAAAGTGTAAAAAAGCATACTAATACAAAATATTATATCGATACTAACATTCACATTTATTTATGCACTTTTGGGTGATTCTCGAAATTGGGTCTTATATGGGACCAATTGGGTAAATTATGGACCAATCTTCATTATTTTGCACTGTCATTAATACTTATAAAAAATTTATTTGTGTCGAATATTAAGTTGATACTAACATTTTTATGGGATTTATGCACGTTAAAGTGATTTTCGGAAGAAGGGTTCATATGGGAGCTATAGTCAATTATGGACCGTTCTTCACGAAATTTAATATTCAGATTTATACTTATATAAAACTTATTTGTGTTAAATTTTATTAAAATATTTATATTTTTAGGGTGTTTATGAGTGTTAAAACTCTGTTCTGGGAGGACATTTATATGGGGACCAGGTGAAATAATGGGCCGATCATGACCAAATTTAATTCGTCCTTTTACGAAAAAAGTCATATGTACCAAATTTCATCAAGTTATCTTCCAAATTGCGACCTGTACTTTGCTCACAAGATTTACATGGACAGACATCCAGCCGACCAGACGGACGGATATGGTTAAATCGACTCAGAAAATGATTCTGAGTCGATCGTTATACTTTAAGGTGGGGGTCGGAAGATTTTTTTTCTGCGTTACATAATTTGCACAAACACATAATACCCCAACCACTTATGGTTGTGTAGGGTATAAACAACTTAAGTGCATTTTCTTTGCTTTATCAAACATTAAACAGTGGAATGAATCGAATCTGTAACTTCTTATTGGCTAGTTGGATTTACATAAAATTTCATGTAGACGTAGCAGAGAACAGTAACATTTTATGTTTAGAAGCAGGGTCCCATATATACTTCAGGAGCGGAGCTATGGGGCTTCAAAATATGGTACTAATGTCATAGAATAGGTTTTAATAAAGAAAATTCGAATTCAATATCTTTATTAAATAAAAAAACAAACGATTTTGAATTGTCAAGTTTGAACAAATTAATAAACAGAGGGACGGAAGGACAGACATTATAATTCTCTAAAATTAAGTCTTAAAATTCCTAAAATAATTTCTCTTTCTTATCTCCTGATCAACATAAAAACTAAATCTAAATAATTAAGTATTGATATCACCTTTCATTGAATTAAGCGCCATTTTCGACCGATTTAACTCTAATGTATAGACGGATGGATGGACATTACCATTCTGCCAAAAAAAAATCTTAAAATTCTAAAAATGCATTTAAAAAATAAAACGTGATTATTAAAATATTAATGTCACCTTTTACTGAATTAATCGCCATTTTCGACCCCTTTTACCCCAATGTGTAACTTAAGAAAATTTTATAGTTAGTTAAGAGCAAAGAAAGATGGGATATCTTAAGGACACATACTAACAAGAAAGATTAAATAGTTAAGATTATAAAAATAGCAGTAGTAATAGGAAATATTAAAAAGACAGAATTGATAGCAAATATAGCCAGAATTTAGTAGCAAAACGTAGCTTTTTCTCGCCTCAATGCTGCCAAATTTGGCTTCAAATAAAGAGTACAATTTCTAAGATACTTTTGAAATAATTTTGGTTTTTATGAATTGAATTAATCCCTTTTAAAAATCTCCTTTTTGAAGCTATTTATTTCCACTTATATGTAGATTTTCTATGATGTATGTAAAAACGTCTACCAAATACTTTCAACATTTTTTTCAAACTATTTTTTAGAAAATTCTCTTCACTTGTTTTTGTAAAGAGTTTGTTATCATTACATTTTCTTACACACGTTAGCAGTATGGAAACCTTAAGATTGTCATACATAGCTATGCATATAAAATTTGTTTGAATGTGTGTTACAATATTTACTTATTTTTAGCTACTTAAGGTTACATTTCAATGTCTAGTTTTATCGTCTAGTTAGCAAAAAGGTTTCTTTTTTTCTTCACTTTTTTCTTAGCAGCTCATCTTAAATATATATCTTTCTATGGTTTTGTAACTTTAAACGATATTTGACATTTGTTGCATTCCTGACACGTTTTTGGTAAAACAAAATTTGCTTTTAAAATATAAAAATAGAAAAAGGTGATCTATAATAATGAATAAAATTTAGAAAAAGATACTTATAAACATTTTAGCTGACTTTAAAAAATTTTCTATTAAATATGTTTACTCAGCATTTAATTTAAACTTATAAAAAAAAAATTCTAGAAATTTAGTTAAATATTTACTTTAATTTTATTTTAGTTTTTTTAAAGTTCTTTAAGTTTTTTTTTTTTGTTTTAAAACTTTTATTTTAAAGTAAATTTTTGAAAATTTTGTAACTGTTTTCTTTACTTTCTTCTTTTATATAAATTTTTTTTATTAAGTCTTTTTAAGTATGTTTAACTTTACTTTCATATTTTTGTAGTTAAGTTTTTCTTAAAAAAAAAACTTTATACAGGAACTTAATAATCAATGACAAGAAAATATGCTGCCTTCAATTCGGTATATGTATGTATATACGTATGTATGTGTTTGTTTTATATATTGAACACACTTTAGGAAATAGTACTTGTAACAGCCCTTAAATGGGTTGTGTTGTAAAAAAGAAAAAATCAATTTAAGTAAAAAGTAAACGGAAAAGTAAAACACCTCGTAAAAACATTTTTTGTATATTTCTTTTTGCCCCAGGAAACTTAAATAAAAATTAAATAATTTATAAAATTAAACACTTAAAGGAAGTGAAAATTTTGTAGACAAAATATTTAATTATAAATGAAAAACATTTAGCAGTAATTAAGATTTTAAGAAAGAGAATGAAATATTAAATTTAAGGTAAGGAAAATTGTCATATTGGAAATATTTAAATACCAAGATCAAAAGGAATATTTAACCAGAGGTTGCTCACCAAATTTAAATACGCAGAATTATGGAATTTTAGGCATCTAAGACACTTTTCTAAAATTTAATATATTTCTTTAAATAATTCGTTGTGCAGAAAATTAATGGGGTTGCATTACATATTGGAACATATCTCGAGAATGAATTGTCTGATGTGGTTTAAAAAAATATCAAAAAATTCTAATCTAAATTAAGTACAACTTATAGTTTTAAAGATATTAAAAAAATTGTTTAGATTTTTTTTTTTTTCAAAAATTTAAAAATTTTAAATTTTTCAAAATAACATAAAAAATCAAAAACTACAAAGTGTATAATTTTTTCTCCTTTGGCGTAAAGCAGAATATGATGCAAATAAAACGAATTATATTTTATTAAAATCAATAAATAAATGACAATTTCACAATTGAGTAAAGGTATCTCTTAAATTCCCGAAAGCTTTGTCGACATCAATAATTTTTCAAAAATTTTAAAAAATCTAAAACCACCAAAATTGCTATTTTTTTCCCCCCAAATCATTAAACAGAATATATCACAAATAAGAGAAGCTATATCTGTTTACAATGCTCTATCGATTAATTAAGTTTTTTTTTTAAATCGCTAAAAATCTAAAATTACTAAAAATTATTCATTTTATCCTTGATCATAAATACGAATATATTGCAATTAAAATGAGTTATAAAAGTAGAGGTATCTCAAAAAATCTAGAATGCTTCTTCGATTTAAAAAAAATCTTCAAAGATCAAAACCTAACAAAATTGCTTCTTATAGCAGAATATCCATAAAATAAATTGAGCTTTATTTCACTAAAATCGATGTACAAATGTCGATTTTATTCACAATTTTGTAAAGTTATTTCTGTATCTCTTGAAGGCGCTATCGAGTTATCATGAATTTTTCAAAAAATTAAAAAAAAATCTGGAATTACTAAAAATGCAATTTTTTCGTGTTGCTAACAAATATAAATTGTTTAAGTTAAATTTTTAAAAAATTCCTAATTATTTCTAAATTTTTTTTCCAATATTAATTTTAAAACAGTTTACAGAAATATTATGTGAAATTTTCTTAGATTTTTTAGATTCTTGGAAGACTCTTAGATTTTTTTTACTTTAAAAAATAAACATAATTATTGTTTTTACTAATTTAATAGTAGCAACATGTTGCTAAGAAGTTTGAACATTTAAATAAATTTTTTTATAAAAAGTGTATGGCTTTTCTGGCTTAAAAACAAAACAATACTTTCTTCTTATAATAAAAGAAACCTAGCAACATGTTGCTAAAATATCAAAACTTCCCAGCAAAAAAGAACTGAAAAAGTCATGATTTTAACATTGTGTTGTCATTGGAAAGAAGTACTTAATAGTGAAAAAGAGCTGCAGAAGTTCTTTTTTTAACCCATGATTGTCATTGGTAGGATGTTATTCTTTTAAACTTCTTGTTCATTGCTTTTGAAGCACTTCTCTTAAAACTATGTTTGTACAATTTTTGAATAAAAATTCTGTTTTTGCCCTATTAATTACATAATAATAAAAATGCTTTAAAATTTTTAAAAATTTAAATTTTGTTAGAAATTATTATCATTTTTTCCCGCTAAAAATTCATTTATTTTTACTTTTTTGGAAGTAATTATTAAAAACTTCCAAAAAAAAAGTTTAAAATATGCCCTTTGTTCCACTTTTGAAGTTGTGAAAATGAAATAATATTTTATTTATTAATTGCAAGACTTATTAGTTTAAATACTAATAGCAACATGTTGTTAAGAAATATAGTTTAATTTAAATTTCTGTAAAATTCATGTTCACTTTTAAGATGCTTTTGCAATTTTAATTCTAAAACAGACTACTAAGAAGCAACATGTTGCTAAGTACATAAATATTATGTTATTGTTTTTTTAACAAACTCATAGTTTTTTACCTTAAAAAATAAACAAAAGTATAGCTTTTAAATATTAAATGGTTAGCAACATGTTGCTAAGAAACTTAAACATTTAAATACATTTTTTCCATAAAAAATGTATGGCTTTTCATTAAGTTTCTGGTTTTTTGGTTTCAAGCTAAAAAAAACACTATGTCAGAAAAACCTAACAACATGTTGCGTAAAACTCAAAACTTTGAATTGAAGTTAAAATAAGTAAAATATAATAATTTAATTATAATTATTATTATTTTTTTTTTTTTTTTATTTTTAAAATTTTAAAAATAAGGAAAATTTTTACCAAACAAGATTTGGTGCAGATAAGCTGATTAATTTTTTAATTAATTTCTTTTTTAAATCTTTTTAGGAACATAATTAACAGTTACACATTTTAAGGAAAATTATATTCATACAAGAATTGTTGGAAGTAGGTTGTTAAGCAAATTCTTTATTCTTTAATTTTGTACTTTAAGGAATATAATTAAAAGCAGCACATTTTCTATTTTTAGAATTACTAAAAAATATTTTTTTATATTTAATAGTGTTAGGCAACATGTTGCCAAACAAGTTTTTTTTATCTAGTTAGTTATTTTTAAGAAAAATATAAACTATTTCTAATACTAAACTATAGATTAAAATTAAAAATAAACTTGTTACTACTGCAACATGTTGCTAAGGTATGACAATGTAAAATTTGTAAAATTAAGAAAAAAATTTTCGTAATTTATACCAAATATGAGAAACCTTTGCTTATTTGGATTTTACAAAAACAATAACTTTTTTTACACCTTTAATAATTCTAGCAACATGTTGCTAAGAAAATTATAATAATTTAAGCAATATAGTGTTATAAATAATTAAATAATAATTTTATGTAAAATAACTAATTTAAGCTACATGTTTCTAATGACTAAAAAATATTAAACCATTTTTAAATATGTAAAAATACAGGTAAAATTATAAAGATTTATTATATATTAACTTTTAAATAAAATTTTAAAATAGTTTTTCTAACAAGTATTAGCAACATGTAGATAAGCTATGAAACAAAAATATTTGTAAAAATAAATCTATTATTCATTTTTATTACTCGAACTTTTTGATTATAATTATTTTTCAAAATTATTTAGGCTGCAGTTAAATTGTATTAATTGTATTTTCTGTTAAAAAAAAAGTTTTATTAGCACTTTTAATTTATGTAGCAATATATTGCTAAGAAAATTATAATATTTTTAACAAAATTTTTATATTTATGAAATAACTGTTTAAAATGAAAACCTTACAAATGATTTAAACATAATTTTTGGCAAAAATTAAAATTTTAGCAACATGTTGCTTAATAATGTTTGTAATCAATTTTAGGTTATATATACATAATTATTAAAAACTGTTGTTTTTATTGTTTTATTCAAAAATAAATAAATAGAAAAAAATTTTCAGCAGCTTGTTGCTGGCAAATATATATATTAAAGGTATACATTTTTACCTAAATGTTTTCAACAATTTGTTTCTACGATTTTTTTATATTTAATTTAAAGAAAAATTTATAATTTTTTTCAAATTTTTTAATTAAAATATAAGCAACATGTTAAAAATCTATTTAGCTAAAGTATTTTATTTTTATTTTAAGATAAAATTCAATTGATGTTTTTATGTTTTTAATTAAAATGTATAGCAAGATGTTGCTAAGGATTAAAAATATTAAACCATATTTAAATATAAAATTTTTCAGTTTTAATATTAGTTTTAAAAACAAAATTAATAATATTTTTTGTTTTATTAGCAATATGTTGCTAAAGGATAAATGTTGAATTTATTCACAATTAATTAAATGTATGTGTAAAATTCTCAAATGCTCTGTCGACTTATCAAGAATTTAAGGTTAATTATAATACAAATTGTCTTCAATTCCTTACTGATTTCTTCAGATATAAAATTCTATATTGTCCTTTTAATTATTTCCTTTACTTTAATGTCTATTTTTTATTAAAATGTCGTTTGTCTTAAAATATGTATGTAACCGTCAAATTAAGGTCGATATGTTAACGAATTATATTGCAATTATAGTAAAATTTCACAAAAAGCTAACAAAAATAAATATTTAATTGTTATAATTACTTGACTTCATCGAATGTTCACATAACCTAATTTTTTCACTTCACAACCATGACATCTCTTAAAAGAACATAAAAACCACAAACGTAGAGATAAAAAGTTTTAGATATAAAAAGGGGAAAAATTCTCTTCAAATCAAAAAATATTTGTAAATGCCTAAATCTGATTTCTTCCTAAAAACTTCCCAAAAATAGATCTCTACCAATAAATTCCCCCTCTTAAATCTTATCTGAGATACTCCTAAAATACCACAATTCATTCTTCCCTTTCTTAATTCTCCTCTCACCTACGCTTTATTCCCAATACTATTTAATATTTCCCCTTTATCATTTTCACTTTTCCTATATGTCCTTTCAAATATCCATACATATGTACATATCTTTCATTATAATAATGTATTCTATATAATTTACATTATGTATATATTTGCATTTTATTACATACTTTTACATTCTCTACTCACATTTACGCTTAACTTTATTGATTTTTATATTCTCCTTTTCGTTTTTTGTTTTCTCTTTTCAGGTAGCTTGGATGCATTTTGAACAGTCTGCCATATTAACGGTGCACAATCATGTGATAACACGTAATCCACGCATCAGTGTGACACATGATAAACATGATCGTCATCGCACCTGGTATTTACACATAAACAATGTTCAGGAGGAAGACAAAGGACGTTATATGTGTCAAATCAATACAGTTACAGCCAAAACACAATTTGGCTATTTAAATGTGGTTGGTAAGTTTCATGTAGAGTAAAATTAAAAAGTAACATTTGGTCAAACACAAGAATTTTGTCCCAAATCTTATTTACCCAAAGATTTCCCTTAACAATACTTTTTTAAAAGACAAAATGAGATTTGTTTGCGTGTTTTGTTTTTTCTTGTTCATAAATAAATTAAAAATAAATTTATTCCTTGAAACGTTCTGTGCAAACTTTCATTTTTCAAATATGAGTAAAAATTCATCCGCTGTTTTTATGTTCGTAGAAAATTGTAAATCAAAGCAAATATCTTTGGGGACATCGAGCACAAGTATAAAAGAAACAACAAGAAATAATAAGGAATGTTAACAGCAAAATATCAGTTAAGAAAAATGATTTAATCTTAAAATTTATGCTTCAATGATTTCACTTTATATAAATTGCAATATAACATTTTAAAGCAATAAAAAATATAAATACAGGCAATATAACAGACTCAATAAAATAATAAAGAACAAAATCACTACTACAATTTCATAGGAAAAAACTTGAAAATATATCAGCAGGGACTCTAGACTCTAAGATGATGGCTAAAGTAGTTATTTTGATTTAACTGGAGAAATTTTTCAATTCAAAATTTAAATTCATGTCTATAATATTAAAAGTCACCTACTTTGTTACTATATTTTACCGGCAACGTGTATACTTTTATATCAATCTAAGAGGAAACTTTCGTAATAAATATATTAGTTTATATTTCCTTTCTGATATGCATTTGTACATATGATAATCAAGAATTAAAAAGCTTTTGACAAAACTTTAAATTATTATAAATTGTTAATATAAAGCAGAAATATATAGGATATCTACATGTCTGTCTGTCCTTGCATCTGTTCGTCCATTTAAATCAAATTTTTGAAAGTCCCGAGATATTGGTTATATGATGTACACAGTAATATATCATTAAACTTGTTCAATGCAACATTTTTGTAGTCAGGCGATATCCTCAAATATTAAAACACACACATTGACAGAAAATAGTTGCCAAATGATCGGCAAATGAAAATAAAATTACCAAAATAAAAAAACAGCAAATCGAAAAAATTTTATGAAATTAAAAAACCGTTAACTGCAAAAGCAAAAAAAAAAAAAAAACGATAAACTTAACAACACAAAAATCCAAAATGTCAATGTTAAAACAATGTTAAAACAAAAAATCGACGAAATAAAATAAATCAGCTAATGAGAAATCTTAAAAAGAAAAAGGAAAATAAATTACAAAAATGAAAAAATTACCAAGACAAAAAAAAACTGTCAAAGAGAAAAAAATCACCTAAATAAAAAAAAAAATCTGCTAAACAAACGAAAAAATTGCAATAATACAAAATCGCTAAGTAGAAGAAAATTATCAATCGATAAAAATTGGCAAACGCTAAAAAGAAAAAAGCAGCAAAACGGAAGAATAGTACAAAAAAAAACGCCATAATAAAAAATAAATCCGCAAAATGTAAAACCGCTAAAAATAAGAAAACTACCAATAGATACAAATCGGTAAATATTAAAAAATTGCTAAAACCAAAAAAAAAAAATAACTGAAACGAAAAAAATCGCTAAAGGAAAAATACGTCAAAATGAAAAAAAAAATAATCAGAAAAAAATCACCAAAGTTAAAAAATTCAGATAAAATAAACGAAAAATTTTCAAAATGGCTAAAAAATAAAAAATTGCCAAAAAGAAAAGTTATATTATAATAAAAAAAATCTCCAAAACGAAAATAAAATAATAAAAATGAAAAAAAAAACGCTAAATAAAAAAATGAGCAAAAATAGCCAAAATGAAAAAAATCTGTTAAAGCAAACGAAAAAATTTGCTAAAATTGCAAAAATAAATCTACAAAATGAAAATCGATTAAAATCGGCAAATAGAAAACAACTCCCAAAACTAAAATAAAAAATCTAACTGAAAAACATGGTAATATGGGAAAGGAATCGCCGAAATTATTTCCATCGAAAAAAATGCAAGAATGAACATTTACCAAATGTCACATGCTACTCTAATTCTACTCTTATTTTCAACTCCAAGTACACTTTTATCTGCCATATAGCATGTTCTTTTTTCATTAATTTAATTTTTTCGTTTTAATATTCGTTATAGAATTTTTAGTGTAAAATAAAACACTTGCTTAAAACACAAAAAGTTTATTTGTTAATTCAAAGGGTTTTGTATACAGACTACTGAGATCATAAAAAAGCACTGGCAACGTAAAATAAATCCATTTATTTAAAAAGCTGCCCAAACATAAGGCCCAACCAGTGCACCAAAAATTATCGTAACGCAATCAGCTGTTTCAATCTGCTTTATGCAGATGTGCGTAAGTAGCTATTGACACTAAAGTGCTACATAGCGTATCACAGAAATCTGTGAAAAAAATAGGTTTTTACGTATCTGTATAACTTTTTGACAAACCTGTAGTTTATTTTCTTTACAAAATAACTAAAGAACAAGGTTGTTTAAAAAATTAATGTTCAAAAACATATGATACGTTTACTATTGAGTGTTTGTACAAAATGTTTCACGCTACTTTTCTTCATTCTTCGTTGCGTCGCAAAGTTGACTGTTTGTGCCTATAAGCTTAAGTGACGATGTCAATGTTGCCAGATCATCATAATGTGGGCGTATACCCTACAAATTTATACACACCATTATTAATATTTTCGTAAACTTGAGATAATGCTTATTGAAAAACTAATTCGGAGTCACGGGATATAGCTGTCAATTTAAAAGTTATAGGACTATTTGTTGTATTCGTGTTCTTATACTAAATGAAACACGTTACTTTATTAAAATATAAATGTATTTAAGGATCTTTATTTAGGTCTTTATCATGTAAATCTCAAACTTAGAATAATTATAAAAGTTTATCCAATTTGACAGTAGCGCAAACTACCGAGCTTGCATAAAATGCAACGCCGTTTATTAGTCTTTGGTATTGCCAACACTATAATTTTTTAATTGAATGTATTTAAAATAATTATTAGAATTATTTATGTTGGACAATATGTTGCAACATATTTCAAGAAAGAATTGTCTAATTTAGTTCAATAAAATACCTAGAAAAATGTAATTCGAATTATCTCTAAGTCATATCTAAAATATTTTTTTTATTTGATAAATATTTAAATAAATTGGCCAATTCAAAACCTATATCGTATAGTTATATAATTGTATATCGTAAAAAATATTTTAATTTATTTATTTTCGATTTCAAATTTTTTATTTTTTTAAATATTAAGGACCTACATGGGTACCCGAAACATTGTGAATTGGACCATTGTGTTAAAAAAAAGTAAACAAAATTTCTTAGAAAATTTAACATAAATTTTGTTCTCCAAAAACCATAAAATGCTAATTAATTAATAAAATAGAAACAAATTTTTAATACCACTTCCAAACAAACAACTTTAATCCTTCTTCCAACACTCAATAAAAAATTAGCTTCCTCACAAAAACTCAATTAAATAATGATGAGCCAAAGCCACACAAAAACTAACAACAAATTTCATAACATTAAATAAAAACCAAGACAACAACACCAACCTTAATAAGAAATCACAACAAATAACTAATAAAACTTTAGACTAGAGTTCAAAGAAAAGTGAAATTATCAACTGCGTTGATTTAATTTACAAAAAGTGTCATCTTCATTAAACAAACTCTAACTCTCTCATATAAATAAACTCTTTCCTTCTAAGAAACAACAATCCTTAACGGGATTTATGAAAAATATATTATAAAAGCGAAAGGAAACATTTGAACATTTGTTATGGAATAAAGTTAAAGTCAAAAACTTTTTTGTTTCTGTAGAGGCTTTTGGGAATTTACGTAAATGTCACACTTTTGTAATGGTTGTAAAAGAAACGTTGTCTATCAGATCTTACTATGAACTGTTGCAAGCTGCTGTTGTTGGAATAAATATTTATAAGTCTATGTTTATAATGGAAACCACAAATATGTCCTAATACTTGAAAGATTTTATATTTCACTTTTTTATTTTTGTATCTGAAGAGAATTTCAAATAAAGTTGTATAGGAAAGTAATGACTTAATGTAAATTAAGAGTGTATTATAAATAAGGAGGGATAAAAACGAATTAAAAATGAGGTAAATTTGAAGCACATGTAAGGAAAACTAGTGCTATTTTACGTAACCTATTATAACAGCATCCAATGCAGAGAATTTTTAGAGACTTAAAATAATGGCTAGAGACTTTTTACAATTAAAGCATTTTCTGAAATTATAATTTTGATCTTAAAGTTTTGAATCTTACTTTAAGCTTCATTTGAATCAAAATAAGTATTATAGAGTGCAAGGCAATCATCTTTTATACTAAATACACAATATAATCATACTTGTTTTATCTTTGCAACATCCTCATTATCATCCACATCAAAAATAAAATCAGTAGCAAATATCTTATGCTGCATCATCTCTAGTATTAGTTAGTAAATAAATGAGTCAGTCAGTAAGTCATTCTCGTATACAGGCATTCATTCATTCATTCACTCATTCTTTCTTTATTTATACAACTTGTAAGTTAGTTAAAGTTACAATAAGGCATGACGAGAGTAAGTGGCAGGATAACAAGTCAAAAACTCATTTAGCCTCTTGGCCAAATAAGTAAATAAACAAGTGTTTCTTCTTTTCTCCTGAAGTTTTTTTTTTTTCAAATTTCATAGCAAAGAAGTTTTCTTAATGTTTTCTTTATATTGTTGGGAGAAAAAAAGTAAAATAAAAACATTATTATAGCTATGTTTTCTTTTTATAACAATATTAATACTATCAACTTCATCATCATCCTCAACATCATCTTCGTCATCAACAACATCCAGTTCTTTTATCTTTAAGCAACACATGAACACCGAGTTCTTAATAGGTAACTTTAGTCTTACTTAACAAAAACTCTAGTCAGCAATACACCAGTGTCTGTGGTAGCATTAAGACTTAAGTTTATTTAAAATAAATAACAAAAAAAAAAAAAAAAAAGTACTTTATTACCTCCTTAGTAACACATAAAGTGAGTGATATAGAAACTCATCTCAAGAGTCATCCTTCAACATACATATACAAAAAATAAATACTTCTGGTAAAATAGCAACAAATTGTATACGGAAATAAAATAAAAATCAAGTATCTTAAGAAAATTTAGAAACAAATACACTAATACAAAGATATTTTTACTAATTTTTCTATAAAATAAGATTAGAAAACGTACGTTGTACTATGGCTGAAGTACATCAAGTACTTAATTGTATTGTTAATTTATTATAATTGGGTTTAAGTATGACTTTTCTATTTATTTTTATTATTTCGTGGTATGTATTTAATCTATATTATCTTTGTCCTTTTTTTTATTTATTTTTAGTACCTCCCAATATAGATGACTCCTTAAGTTCGAGTGATGTTATTGTGAGAGAAGGCTCAAATATTTCATTACGTTGTCGTGCTAGTGGCAGTCCTAAACCGGTGATTAAATGGAAAAGAGATGATAATTCAAGAATAACAATTAGTAAAAATCATATTGGTAAGTAAATTACTTCTATTTTTTGTTCGTAAGGAAGTAAAAAAATAATATGGCATCTTTAGCATAACATCTAAGATACTTTTTTTTATTAAAAATATAATTTTGGCAAATAAATTGAACTGAGGTAATGTCTTAGATAAGCTTTTGCATTCAGAAAAAAAAATCGAACACATACGTGTTGAAAACGGTAGCATTCAATGTCAACGAAGAACGAAAAAGTACCACAAACTTCCCCTCTTGAATTCTTACCCACATAGGACCATATGTCTTTAATGTCATGTTTCTAGGTTCAATATTATAGAAAATTCAAAAAGTACCATTGGGAGAAAAAAAAGTACCACAAATCCTCTTTTCTAAATTCTCATTCACTTGGACCATATATTCATATTTATAGGTTCAATACTATATAAAATTCAAGAAGTACCATGGAAGAACAAAAATAAGAAAATTCAGAAGAATGAAAAAGTCCCCTGTTATGGATTCTCATTCACATAGAATTACATGTCTGTAATTTCATGTTTCTCGGTTAAAAAATTATAGAAAATGTAAAAAGTCTTGTGAATTCTCACTCAGGACTACATGTACTTAAGTTTAAGTTTCAAGGTTTAATATAATAAAAAATGCATTATTTAATTTGAATAAAATTTGTTTTTTGGTACTTTTTATTCCCTCTGAATGTAACAGTGATTGTATTTTAATGAATTTATAATTTGTACTGGGATCTAATGTTAAAATATTCATATGTATGCTTCAGAAAAAAAGAAAAAAATATTTCGTGAAAAAAGTACCAAATCTGGTACGATTTTTACCCCTTAAACGTACGAATTTCCAAAAAGTACCAAATTGGTATTCGCCAATTTTTAATAAGGTACTAATTTGATGCACATTTTATTTCTTTCCAAAAAGAGAACCAAATTATAGTTTTTACCCGTTTTTTCCCCTAAAAGAGCGGAATTTCAAAAAAGTACCAGACACCTATCTGATTATTTTTTAAATGAATAACGATAATTATTCAACTTTTTTTGTATCTCTATTAGTTTAGGAGATATAAGGTTACCGATTTTCCCGTTTTTAACCATTTTTACCCCCTAAACATTCGAATTTAGTTGATCACTAATTTACAGTATATATTTCATATTTCTGGCTTTAATCGTTTGGGCTGTGCGATGATGAATCACTAAGTAAGTCTGTCAGTTAATCACTTAGTCATTACTCTTTTACATATATAAGAATATATGCGATGATATCTTTCAGAAAACTATTTTATCTTTATATGTTTTATATGAATATCGACCATGAATATTTTTTTATTAAAAATCTAAGAAAAAAATAACATTATTTCTGAATATTTCAAATTCAAAATAATTTTCTTTTTATACCCTTTACAAATTGAAGAGAATATTTATAAAAGTTTGTCATTCTCAGGGCAACCAAAAACATATATACATTTTTTTCCTATCAGTTTCAGATATTTGAAGAAATTTGGCATCAATTTGTTATAGCATATTTTTGTATATTCTGGGCTTAGTAGCATATTTTCATATAAAATGCTTATTTTATAACATATTTCAGGAATTTAAATAGTAAATTTTCGAATGTAGACAATTATTTTGCATATATTCGTGAAATTTGCTTTTTACTATCAAATATGTTTTTCTTATCTTATAAATTGTTAGAAATTTTATATTTTCCGATTTACTTTTAAAAGCATATTTTTGCTTGCCCTGGTTATTATATGTGAAATTCTCAAAATATATATTCTGTCACTCCCAATAAAAAGATATATATGATTCTTTTGATTAAAAACATAAAAAATTAGTTTGGAGAAATATCCGTCCATCCGTCTGTCGAAATGTATGTCCCTATTGATGCCAGTCCTTCTGTGTGTTAAAATTGTTTTTTTACAAGCCAATAGAACAATAATTACATTTCCTAATGCACTAATGTAAACTTTTATTAAGTTGGACCAACCGCACAGTGGGAAATTTTTGTCATTTTCCTATCATACGTCTATAACTTTCGATAAAAAGTCTTCGGCTTAAAGAATCTGCAAAAGTTTGGACAATGTAAATAGAAAAGTAAGGTAAATTTTGCGTAAAGACATATGGACGAACATGATAAGATAATTATATTGTTTTGTAATGACCAAAAGCAAATAATATATTATTTGGCATTGTGTTATTTTCAATTAATTTCTGAGATGTAGTAAAAATTTTTTTTTTTTTTTTTTAACAAAAAATTTAAATAATTGGTATGAAAAAAATTTTAACACACCCGAATAATTCTATTAATAACTCCAAAACTAATTAAAGAATCACGTTGAGAATTTTTTTGAGATATAATAATCATAAAGGTTAATCACATATATTTGTGGTGTGTCATTATAAACTTCAATGATAATATAATTATATCCGTCCGTATGTATGTCAAAAAAACAATTTTTATTTGGTCAATATTTTGAGATGTATATATTTTGGTAAAAATTTTGTAAATTTTTACAACTTAGCCAAGAAATTCCTCAATATTTTTTTAAACACTCTCTATCACAATGATCCAATATTTTGTATATTCTCTCAAATATATGGCAATAATATAAAATTTAACTAAAAATCATTATAGAAAAATTTAAGAATTTTAAATTACTCAATTACTTATTTTTTTATTTTTTATTATTATTATTATTATTATTATTATTATTATTATTATTATTATTTTTTGTCTTATTTTCTGCTTTATAAGTTTTTTCCTGCAAAACCAATTTTGCTGATTTTCAATACTAAACTACTTAAGCCTCTGATAAATAATTTCAGAAGGTTTCATTTATTTTGCTTAAAAAGTTTAAATAAAATATTTAAATAAAATAATGTTTTCTTCAGACACACAAACTGATTTAATTAAAAAACATACAAATTTTAATTTGTTTAATAAATTTTTAATACAAGTATCCCATTTAAGAGTATATTTTTTTATTCAGTAAAATCCTTTAACGATTATAATATTTATATAATTTATTTTTCTTTATTTCCAGTAAACGAATGGGAAGGTGATACTCTGGAAATAACAAGAATATCACGCTTAGATATGGGTGCCTATTTATGTATTGCATCGAATGGTGTACCACCAACGGTTTCAAAACGCATCAAAGTCAGTGTAGATTGTAAGTATAATTAATAAACAATTTTATTCAATAATTAAAATTATAGCCAAAAAGTATACTCACTTATTTTAAAACTAAAATGCCTCCTAAAAGAATTTTTAAGCCACAAAAAGCTACATTTACTTTACACCTGTAAAGTTACTTTTGAACCAGCTTCACTTCAAGTAGCAAAACAAAAAAAATTAACAACTACAAACAACACTTGTTATGACTAATTCCTAAAAAGCTTATAGATTTGTAAAATTTTTTCTCCCTTTTTGCTACTCATGTTTACATGCCTACACAGCATTTTTAGGCGTTTGTATTACACAAAACTTTATTGCTTTTTCTGGAAAAGAAAAAATACAGTACTTTTGCTGGGTCATTTTTTTTTTTTAGAAAAAAATGGCTATAAACCGGTAATGGATGCAATTCTGAGAATACACAGGACATAGGAGTAAAAAATTCACCTAAGAACTAAAAAAATTTAGCAGGTTAAAAAAAAAAAAATTTAACAGAAAATAATAAAAAACAGGAATAGAAATAGATTTTTGTGTACTTTAAAAAAAAAGCAGCTTTTTTGTGGAAAAAAATCCCTAAATCAAACACTATAAAATCCAAAAAACTTTTTTGCTTTTTGTTACTGTTGATAGCATTTTGTAGTGGACTTGTTATTAAAGTGAAGAGGGCTTCCAGTTTGTTTTACAAACAAACAAGCTGTACTGGCAATTTATTCAAATCCTTATGAAAACTCACACACATTGTTATTTTTTATTTGAAACGCGTTTATTTTTAAAAATAGCAACAAACGCCCAAAAGTTGCGTCTGAGCGATTAATCGGCTTAGGACAGTCAACAATGTGACATTTGTACCCATAAATGGCCTTTTAACAAATTAGGTCGTATTTAAGGTCAGGGATTTGGGAAAATGGAAATTAAAAACATAAAAAAATGTTAGTTAAAAAACTAAGTAACTAAAGATAGAAATATTTGATAAAATGAAATTGAAATTTTAAAAGATTGAGATTTTTAAATTAAAATGTAAGCAATGAGAAATAAACTTTTTAAAGAAATATATTTTAATTCAAAATTTTAATATTTACAGTTGTTTAAAAACAATTGCATAAGTTCAGGGGTCATTTTATTTCATACATTGAGGTTAAATAGTCAAAAGTGGAGCTTAATTTAGGGAAGTGTATTAAACATATTTTAATGTTTAAATTTTGTTTTTATATTAATAAATAAGTTAAAAAAAATGTATCTTTGGACTTTTTAGATTACTCTTCGAGGGAATTCTAATTTTCGTCCTTCCGTCCATCTGTTTGTTAAATTTTGCAAATTCAATATTTTTTTTAAAACAAATTTTGAAATCAACCAAGATATCGTCTTCAAATTTCTTTTATTCGATAGATATTTAGGTTTTTAAGGGAATAAATTTAAATTCAAAATTTTAATACATACAAATGTTCAATAAAACATTGCATATGTTCAGGGGTTATACTATATCCCGCATTGGGGTAAATCTGGTCAAAAATTACAACTAATTCTGGGGAAAGTTATGTAAATATATTAATGTCTACATTTTACTCCTATATTGATTAATAAATAAAAAATGCATTTCTGACATTTTACGATTTTTTTTTTTTTCGAGAATTCTAATCTCCGTCCATCTGTTAATTTTTGCAAATTTTCAAATTATATATATTTTTTTAATAATCTTTTTGAACTCAATAAAGATATCGAGTTAAATTTGCCTGTATACGATAGATAACACTGCGTGTAATTTTTTAAGTCATGGAAATATAACCATATACGAACACCACTACGTGATAAAAGACCGAAAAAAAAAGACCTGTGTCTCCCAGTTTTGCCCAAAGTAATGCAGTTTTTTTATGGGCCCCCAAAGATTTGGGGCTTCGATGTCATTTTTGCAAAAAATTGATCATTTTCTCAGGCTCATATCTTGCAAACCGCTCGGAATTTTGATTTACTCTCAGAGACAAAGTTGTGGCTCTTGTCATAAAGAACAAAAATTGTGAACATATAAAATCAAAAAAACTCTTCAGGATCAAAATCACAAAAATCTTTAAAAAATTCGATTGTTTTACCAAACCGTTCAAAATTCAAGGAAACAATTAACTACAAAAATGTACCTAAGATTTCAATGAACAACTTTCTAGAACATATGAACTTCCTAGGAATGATTCTTAACAACGTTTAGGTAGCCCTAAGGTAGACGCAAAAGTGAAAAATTTGCCGAAATTTTTTTTATTTCATTTGTTTTTTCTTCATTTCAACATTGAGATACTATGCTATCTATTACAAAAATAATAAAACAAAAAGATTCGTATTATGTTTATAATGTTGATGGCCCTGGACTTGCAAATCTCACTCTCCGAAGTTGTGGATCCGAATCGTCGTCCGAATCGTCGTAAAAAATTTTCGGGAAATTTTTTCGTGTTGCACTGTGTAATTAGGTTTTTAATGGATTATAATTAAATTTCAAATAGCAATATCTAAAGATGTTGAAAAAAAACTATTGCATAAGTTCAGGGGTTATTCTAGATTCTACATGGGAAATGTGTTAACAATATTCTTATATTTAAATTTTGTGTTTATATTGATTAATAAGTTAAAAAGTGTATTTTTGAAATTTTAAGATTTTTGGAGAGAATTCTGATGTCCGTCCTTCCGTTCATCCATCCATTTGTTAATTTTTGTAAATTTTCAAATAAATTTTTTATTTTTTTATTATTATTTTTTAACTCAGTTTTCTTGTACTCAATAAAGATATTGACTTTAAATTTCCTTTATTCGATAGATAATTAAGTTTTCAAAGGAGTAGATTTAAACTAAAAAAAATATAACATCTACAATTGTTGAAAAAAACATAGCATACATTATGGGGTTATTCTACGTGGAGGTAAAAGGAATCAAAAATAGCGTTTAATTCAGGAAAAAGTGATATCAATACTTTAATGCACACATTTTTTTTAACATTAATCAGTGAATAAAAAATATGTATTTTTTAAATCTTAAGATTTTTTGAGAGAATTCTGATGTCGTCCTTCCGTCTAGCTGTTTATTTATTTTTGTAAATTTTCATATTTAAAGAAAAGGAGCAACTGGAGTTTTTTAACCAAAATTATAATTTCCAAAATCTATATATAAGTCTACATATAAGCACAATTATTTTACAGAATAATATAAAGGAAAATATGTACTATTTTTCAGAAAAATATGAGAACAAACAAACTGTAACATTTTATGTTTCATTCCATCAAAGTTAAAAATTAGTTTATTTTAGGAAAATTTTCCAAAAATTAATAAAAATATTTGGAAGAAACTAAATTTACAAATAATTAAGGAAAAATATAGTAAAATATTTGAAGTTGATAATTTCATTTTAAAATATTGCTTAAAGTATTTATTAATTTAAGAAAAGTACATCTAATATTGATGATATTCGATTTTTTTCCAATATTTAAAAAATTTTATATTTGACAGCTTATTACAAAAACACAACGCATCCTAGTTCAATGGTTTTTAATTGCCATTGGTACATAATTTTGTCCATTTTTATTTGGTACCCATTTTGATTACCAAAAAATAATTTTAAAATTTAATTATTTGCCACTTTTAACACATTTTACCCCAACGAGCATTTAGTATACAAAATGATATTTTTCAGTATCACTAATTAAACAACACCTTTTGTGTAGAAATTGAACACTATGTGTTCAATTATTGAACGAATATTGAGACCCCTTGGTATCAACTTGACACCACTTGAGTGTCAATTTAATAAATTACCTTAAGTATTCTATTTTGTATCTTGAAAATATGCAAGCAAATGGTGTCAAAAATTATAGTGTCACTTTTCAATTTGAGTTTTTAATTTTCTTTTAGTTTATAAACAAAAAAGACCTCAAAATCTTTCCAATTTTAACAAATTCTCTTGGATTTCTCCTAATAATTTTCCTTTGACAAATTGCCTTTATTTCTATTTTGACTTTCTAATTAGTCACCAACATATCATTATCCTTGTGTAATATATATTTCTTTTGATCATTTTGAATCTGTGACTACTGACATTTTCGGTTGCAACTTTCTAATTAAGACACACTTGCAGCTAAATAAATCTGTGTTGAGAATATCATTTTTAATTTGACAAAAGCTCAAAGAAAATGTCATAGTTAATTATATTTATAACCCAACAAAAAGAAAAAGCCAAAGATTTATAACATTTCTTTGTATTTTTCTTCTAAAGTTTTATAGTTATTTATATTTTCAATAAACAAAAATCTCATGTTTTTAGTTTTAAGCAACATCACAATGTTTGTTTTATATTTATGTTTATTTTACTTTTGTTTCTATGTATTAAAGTCCTTTGTCATTGTTAATATTCCATTACAATTTTACAAATACAAATACAAAAACAAACATAAATATGTATGAGACAAATACATACATTCACATTAGTGCCACAATTCGTTAAACAAGATGTGACAGCTGTTGCAACATGTCCTTTTTAACTGACCACGTTTGTATGCTTCATTTTTATTGGGAAAATGTTTTCTTTATACAATTTTTTTTTCATATAATATTTTTATGTGTTTATTTGTATCTTAAAATTTTTAACCAAAAATTAAAAAACAAAAAAAAAAAAAAAACATATTTTTGTTTTGCTAAAAGCGACATCTGTGTTTTGTTCTATTTTAAAGTTTTCTTTTTCTGGTTTTATATTTTTTAAACAAAAATACGTGCGTTTTTTACCAAACAAAAACGTATTTCGTATATCCTCTTTTCTGTTTCAATTGTATAAAAAAACAAGAGAACAAAACTAGCATGTGACATTTAATACATGTTATACAAATGTATGTGATCCTGATGGTTTGTTAGATTGCATACTGATTTGTTGCTTTTATGTGCAACAAACTGACAACACATGTTATTTGCTAACTCAGCATACAAACAGACATATTTCGACACAAATACTTCAGCAAATAAATACACATAGAGACACGTTTATATACATGTTGCCAAAAAGGATATGTATGAACACATACATATGTACATACATTGACAACGAAAAAAATAAAAACAGAAACAGGCCATTTGATTTGAATTGTATTTTTTTTTTCCTCAACATACACAATACTCATACATGAGTTCAGTCACAACTTTTGTATTAACATTGTTATATGGGTGTTTGTATGTACATGTGTCTGAGTCTGTATTTGCTTTTGTCTAACTGTTTAAATGTATTTGTTATACATATTGTCAAGCTAATGTTGCTCTATTACTCTAAAAGTCGTTTTGTATTCACATGACATTTGTAACGTATTCTTTTTTTTTACTTTTTTGTGTTGGAATTTTATTTATAGTTGTTTGTTGTTTTATTGTATATTTAGTTTTTCTATAAAACTAACATTAAGAAAGGTTTTTTCAACAAATATTTATCTAAGGATTTAATCAAATGCGTATATGTGTGTAGGTATTGGTAAAGAATTTACACTGAAATAAATTATGATTCAATTTAATTATAATAATGTGAATAATTATTAAAAAAAATAATCTAAGCTACTGATATAAATATAAAAACTTTATTCTCTTGAAAAATAATCCAGAAAGATCGGCGCTGGACATAAAAATTTAATTTCTACACCAAGTAAAAAAACTTTTTTCTACAAAAGCAAAATTTTTACAGAAGAATAAATATTTTATACCAAAATAAATTTTTCATTAAATTTTCCACTCAAGGAAAAAAATTTGTTAAAACAATACATTTTACACTAAAACACACATATTTTACACTAACATGTAAAAAAATAAATTTTGCATTCAACAAATATTTTTTGCACAAAAATAAGTTTTTTACAAAAAATAATTTTTTTGAAATAAAAATAAATTTTTACACAAAATACGTTTTGACATTTATCCTTTTGGGATAAAAACCACTGTACATCTAGTCCATGACTCAGGAATATGCGAACATGATAAGCATGCTGAATATATCCTTATTAGCCAGGGAACTATTAAATCCGCATTATAGTGAAAGTCAGCAGGTATGATGCCATCTTGGCCCGGAGATTTAAATAGGGCAAAGCTTTTCAGAGCCCAGCTTAGTTCGTTTTCCGTTATGGAAATGGGAACATTATGTGTGACCACTAAAGATAACGCAGAATACTCTGTTAGTAGAAGACTGCTAGGGAAATGCGCATCCACCAAGTCATCTAAGGTCTCTTGACAGCTAGTTGTCCAGCTGCCACAGGGTTTCTGAATTAAACTTGGGACAGCAGGCGATGATGCACGAATTTTACGGCGACTACTAGTCTCAGAGTGACCTTCTACGCTGCTACGGAAAGCCCTCCAAGACTTGCGTTTCGCGTTTCTTACACAAGAATAAATATTTTACACAAAAAGAAAAAAAAATTCACACAAAAAGAAAATTTTTACAAAAAAAAAAATACATTTTTTACATAAAAATAAATTTTTTATACAAAAATAGTTTTTTTACACTAAAATATATTTTTTTTTTTTCACACATTTTTTACACAAAATAAATTTTTTCACGAAAATAAAGTTTTTACATAATACACTTTACCTACGAAACATATTTGTACACAAAAGTTCGTATATAATTTTTACACAAACAATACATAATTAGTACACAAAATACATTTTTCTGTAACAAAATACATTTTGTACCCAAAAATACGTTTTTCCCACACAACGCATCTTTGTGCCGAAAAATATATTTTCTACATAAAATACATTTTTTACACAACAATAAATGTTTATGTAAGAAAATTATTTCGTGCACAAAAATACATTTTTTTCAGAAAACACATCTTTGTATTAAAATAAATAAAATAAATTTTTAAATAAAATAAATTTTTACATAAGAAATGTAATTTCACAAAAATATTTCTTTACACAAAAAGTAAATTTTTTACACAAAAATACATTCTTTACATGAAAATGCGTTTTTCACATAAAATTAATTTTTTTACACAAAAATTAAATTTTTGTACATGAAATACATTTTTTTTTTTTTTTTTAATTTTTTACAAGCATTTTGCACAAATAAAAAAGATATTTTTATATAATAAATCTAACATTTACACAAAAATATAATTAACATTAAAACATTTTTTTTACACAAAAATACATATTTTACGTGGAAAGACATTTGTAAAATTTTTATAAATTTTTAAAAAGAAATATACATTAAAATAAATTATTTACACAAAATTAAATTCTTTTAAACAAAAATACATTTGAAACAAATGAAAAAAAAATATGTATTTTTGCATAAATTACTTTTACACAAAAATAAATTTTTTACACAAGAATACATTTTTTACACAAAAATGCATTTCATCTCATATAAATACATTTTTATTAAAAAATTAATAAAATAAAATGTTTTATACAAAAACAAGTTTTATAAAGAAAATACATTTTTTACGTATACATTTTTAGACAAAAATTACAACAAAAATACAGTTTTTATTGAAGAAAATATTTACCCAAAATTTTTTTTTTACACAAAAATAAAAATTTTTCCCAGAAATAAATTTGTTTTCTACACAAAATAATTTCTTCACACAGTAACATAAATTCTTTTCACAGATTTTACATAAATATAAATTTTTTACACAAAAATACATTTTTAAAACATAAAAATAATTTTTTGTATAAAAAATAAATTTGTTTACGCTGAAATACATTTTCTACTAAAAATTAAATGTTTACATTAAAAATTGTATTTCTCTTACTTTAAAATTCTGAAAACTTTTTACCTAATACAGTTCTCATTTGTGTCATTAACAAGTAATTTTACCTCCTTTATTTTACATTCAAAATTTTAATTCTTATACCCGTTAAACAATCAATAATGACAAATATTTTCTCATCCTGCCAAACATTATTTCCCAGTTTTAAATTAACTTCCACCTTAACAAAAGTCATAGCGAGAAAAAAATCTAAGTAAATTTACTTCATTTTGTTTTACCAAAAAAATGGTTCATTAAATCTCTTTATTCGCTTACAAATTAGCTAAAGGAAATTTCTTTAGCAAATACTTTTGTACTTCATCATTCATACTCTCTAATAATCACTCCATTACGACAGTTTCAATATTTAAGTGCGAGACAAGAGTAACAATGAGTTGTTACAAAAACAAACACACACAGAAAAAGGACGTGTAATTTGTAGACAAATACTCACACAGGACACTGACACATACCCATACAAACGTCAAACAAAACGTTAACGAAATGAGGAAATGACAGTGTCAATTGTTAAAACGGTCATGTGCCATTGGAGGGAGACCAAAATGAAAGAATAAAGCAAAAGTAAAATAAATATTGGAGTTGATTAACCTTTTTTTGTATTTTAAGGAATAATTGTTTAATAAAAAATAAAAATTGAGATATAAATAGAAATTAAGGAGTAGTGGGAAATAAAATTTAAAATAAATTATTCATCACCTCAAAAAGATATAAAAAGAAGAAAATATGTTGTAATATGAGAAACAAATCATAAAAGTATTAGTTGTATATTGAAAATAATATTCAAGAGACTGTCAAGTCCTTGTTTTAAAACTTCCTTTATTTCGGAAGTGGTCTTTTTTTAATGATTTCATTATGCTGCTTAAATTTTTATCAAGGACTTTAACACTTAATAAAGAGATCTCTGGAATATTTATAAACTTCCTTTATGTCCTTTACAGGGTTAAAAAAATAAAATGTCTCAACACCTTGTTCAACACTTAAAGCAAACCCCTACTTATATTCCTTTTTTATTTGTCTTATTTATTTTATTTCCTTTTTTCTGAATGATTCTTTATTTTTTCGTATTCTTCTTTTTCGTTATTTTTTCCCAGAGATTCAATTGTAATTTAACTCGACGTTTAAGTGGCTTTCTACAGCTTGACAAGCCAAGCAAATGGTCATTGTATTTAAAATAAAAAAGGGACCTAAAAAAAGAAAAGCAACCAACATTTAAAAAAAGGACATTTAGCTAAGAAAAACATATAAATTCCTTTACAATCTATAGCAAGACCCTTAAGGATATACCACAATTTTTTTTTTCTTTAAATGGTCAAGTAGTTATCTTTTGTTAAATCAAGAGCTTAAGATTTTTATATCAAATAACACAAAAGTTTAAAAATCATAAATAATAAAGAAAAAAGCTTAAAATGATTTGATTTTTTATTTAGAAAAAAAAAAAAAAAAACTACAACTAAAAAGAAATCTATTCATGATTCTTTACATTCTGCTATTAAGCTTTAGTTTATTTTTCCGAGAATGAAACTACAGAAGAAATGATTTCTACAAAACAATTGCTCAACCATATACAAATTGATTTTCAACAGATTTTTCTAGTTCTACAAAGAAAGCAACAACAAGAATGAACAAATAAATATACATACATTTACATAAACACACTTACCACATATGTATGTGTAAGTAAAAGGATGTTGTATTGGTTTATGCTAAAAAAAAAAGAAGAACTATTACAAATAAACAACTGCTTAACATACCCTGACTTATGTATGAGAATTTATGTGTTTGTATATTAGTGAGTTTATGGTATGATAATGATGTGTTGAAATGCTATCTAATATATTATATGTAGTTAGTAGAATACTTATGTATACATATATGCATGCACACAAACATACATGTGTTTATGTATATGTACATGTATTTGCAACTTGGTTATAGTCAATTTGAAACTACATTGTAAATGTACCACATTACATATGCATTACATTCATCACTTTACAAAAAAACACACACATAACATACTTACATAAATAAATATACAATAAGTATATATGGCAATAATACTCATACATCCTTATAAATGTTTAAGAATTTCAACTTTAATATAAGAAGATAAGTTTTAACACAATTGTATAATATATGTAAACAAAATTGTTACAGGGTAACATATAAAAGTTCATACAATTACTTAAAATAATGTTGTTTATTATACATAGAGATTTTTGAGTAAAAATACACGCATAGAAACAAATATAGTTCAACATACAATGTTTAAAGGTTTTTTTTTTTAATATAATTATTCTTGGAATACTTTATATAATTGCAGCAATCATAATGTGAATATAATAATCAAACATTAGTCTCCACAACCAAACTATTTTCATATCAACAAACATATTGTTGACAGTATCATTAAAATTATTCTCTTCCATCCATTTCTAGAATAAGAGACAATAGCATAATGATAACGATTGGGACAAAAGAAATGTTACTACAAATATAGTTTTGCTAACCATAATATGGTTTCACCAATTATTTAAAATATTTCAGTGAACATTTTATTATAAAATAAACTTTTAATCCATAACTTTAGTGAATTTTTTTTTTTTTTTCTTAATTTTGTCAACAAAATGTATTTTGGTGTAAAAAGAACATATTTTTTCTTAACAAATTTATTTTTGTATCAAAAATGTTTAATGTGTAAAAACTGTATTTTCGTATTAAAAATTTATTTTTATCTCAAAAATATTTAATATGTAAAAAATTTTTTGGTGTAAAAAAATTATTTTTGTTTTTAAGTGTATTTTTGTGTAAAAATTTATTTTTGTGTAGAAATGTATTTTTGTGTCAAATTTATGTTTTTTTTTTTTTTTCTTTTTTTAATTGTATTTTGATTTATAAGAAATATATATTTTTGAGTAAAATATGTATTTTCATGTAAAAACTAACTTTCGTGTAAAAAATTTACTTATATGTCAACCGCACTCATTTTTGGTTTCCATATTAGTATTGGTCCTTGAACTATTGGCGTAAAATTTTGTTGATGCCTATACTTTTGTGTAAAAGATATCGGCCGAAAAGAGTAAACGATGGACGCCCTGCTTTCCTGGTATTTGATCCATAACTTTTTTGTTTATAAACTGATTTCGCTGTTTTTCCATATCTAATATAAAACAAATATTTGAGCAAAGTTTCATCACTCTAGGATGTCCACCACGAGCCCTATTCTGATTTCGACAGACAGATGGGCATTGGTAAAAATTATTAAATTAATTTTTTAGATCTTTAAGTAGAAGATTTGATCTCACTTTTTACCTTAAATTTATAACTCTTAAACAAGGATCTATATCAGTTGAATATCAGAATTTGTTCATTCCAATATTCATTATAATTTCCTGCTGTTGAAGAAATATTTAATTTATTAATATAAATAGTTACACTGTTTAGGTAAACAATGCTACATATTTACTCTTTTCAATGTTATGTATGGTTAGTAGTATATTATCATATTGTACAATACTCTTCTCTTCTATTTGCTACGACTCTTTGTTAAAGAACAAAAACTACAATAATAACAATAAGTAGATAAACAAACAAATAAACAATAGATGTTGGTCTATAGTTAAAACTAATACAACACAAACATAAACAATAACATCTACAACTACAGAAGTAAAGCAGGACGAAAGGAAAAAACCAGCAGATAGAGTATATAAAAAAAAAAAAAAAAAAACAAATGAGAAAACAAACAACTACAAATCAAAGTCATTGAAGCAAATACTAACAGACTAACATTTTCTTCAAAATACATAGATAGATATTGTTACACATATACATACATATAATATGAAGATGATGCAGAGAAGATCTTTAGAATTTTTATACTGCAAGTATTAGAAACAAAATGTATTAAAAACAAAGTATAGAAAAATAAAAACATTAGAGAATGAAGTATGGAATTAAAAAAAAAAAAGAGAAAAGCTTTTGAAAAGCAAACAAATAGTGCTTATAAAAATTGATAAATTCGAACAAACAAATCAGCCACAAACAATAGAATAAAAAAAACTAAATATATGAGAGAAAAAACAGAATGTAATGAAAACTTTTGTATGAGTTGCAATAAAAATATTGTTATTAATTTGAGGAATATGTTTGTGTGGGGAAAAAGTGATATGTGGTTGGGTATTTGTGGAAAACCAAGTTTTGGTTATGGAAGTTGATTAAGAGATTAGATGGTTATTTTAAATAAATTAAAACTAAATTAAAACTGTTTAAAGTCTAAACTAGAACTCAATTAAAACTGAGTTAGAACTAAACTGGAATTTAATTAGAACTGAACTAGAATTAGAATGTATAGAAATTTGCCTTAATCCTTGAGAAATGTGAATATGATATTTTTCAATCCTTAAATATATTATGAAAACTTTAAAATCCCCTAATTGTTCATATTCAAGAGAAATAAATTTGTATTAATTATAATTCAGCTTAATAATTTGCTTTTATTTTAACCACTCATATACATTATTATCCCTCTAACAATATAAATAATTTTTAGTGGTTAATTTGTGCAATTTTTTTTTTTTTTTTTCGTTAATTTATAAAAATATTGTCATATACTCGAGTAGTCATTTTATTAAGTAAATAATCTACCTTCACTCATTACACAGCATTTTAATATTAATAAAATCATAAAATAATAAACACAAATTTTAACTACATTTTCCTTGCCTCTGGTCTCCGCCTGGCAAATGCCCAGCAACCAACAAAAAGGACAACTGAACAACATTTAAACCCACTTAACAATAAATTTATAAATTACACAAAAAACAAACAAAAAAAAGTCAGAAAAAATTCTGACCAAAAAAACTAAAAAAAACCCTTCATGTTTTTTATAAAAAAGGACACTTCTCGAACACCATGCTGTGGTAATTAGAAGAATGTTGAATGAAAAAATTTACAAGAACAAAAAATAAACCTAAAAAACAGAAATTCATTTTGTTAATAAGTTTCGTTGGACATTATTATCATTGAAAGCATTCAACATTATTGTTCTTTTTTTCATCCTGTTGTCATTAACGTAGTATTAGTACTTTATAATTGTCCTTGTTGTCAAATCATTTTCAACCAGGTAATAAAGTTAATGACAAAAAATGTTGGCAAAAAAAAAAGAAAGAAAATCATGAAAAATTCACGGAAAATAACTCGTAATAAACAAAAGTATTTTTACACAAAACTTAAGGCAAAAAAAAAATAATAAAAATCCTTATGTTTTTTAAGCCATTCATTAATATTTTATGGTTAAAAATTTGAAAAGGGGTTGATTGTTATTTGTAACAATCTTCTGTTTTTTTTTTTCCTGGTTTTATTTTCAAGATGTAGAGAATAATATTTAGTAGAAGTTCTTGTTGATGACGATGATGATGGTTGTAGGTGACAAATTCATTTTTTAATTAAGAATCATATGATGCAGAAATCTCACACTTTCTTTGTTTTTCCACCATGAATACCTACTTATGTTTAATAAAAATAATGATAATTACCACTGATTTTTTTTTCTGGTTTCATAGAGAAATATTTTTTTTTTTTTTTTTTTTTTTTTTTGTGGCTTTCCCATATTTTTTAACATTTTTGTGTTATAAAGTTTTGTGAAAGGAAATGTTTCATTCATGGCAACATAAAAATAGGTTTAATTAACCATTTAAGAGCAAATTTGGGTTTTATCAAGGACTGTTGAAGAATTTAAATATTGAGATTTAAGGACAAGATTAAAGGAAGAGACAAATAACAAAACAATTGAAAAATCAAGAAAAGTTTAGAATTAGAACTAAACTAGTGCAATACTATAATTTATTAAGAACTAATTTAAATGGAACTAATGCAAATATGAACAAAAACTATGCCAGAACTAGAACTAAAATATAATTGAACTAGAACTGAACTAAAGTAAAACTGAAGTGTAACTAATTTAGAACTGTTCTAGAAGTAAACTAGAACTAAACTAGAACTGAACTAGAACTGAACTAGAACTGAACTAGAAGTGAACTAGAACTGAACTAGAACTGAACTAGAACTGAACTAGAACTGAACTAGAACTGAACTAGAACTGAACTAGAACTGAACTAGAACTGAACTAGAACTGAACTAGAACTGAACTAGAACTGAACTAGAACTGAACTAGAACTGAACTAGAACTGAACTAGAACTGAACTAGAACTGAACTAGAACTGAACTAGAACTGAACTAGAACTGAACTAGAACTGAACCAGAACTGAACTAGAACTGAACTAGAACTGAACTAGAACTGAACTAGAACTGAACTAGAACTGAACTAGAACTGAACTAGAACTGAACTAGAACTGAACTAGAACTGAACTAGAACTGAACTAGAACTGAACTAGAACTGAACTAGAACTGAACTAGAACTGAACTAGAACTGAACTAGAACTGAACTAGAACTGAACTAGAACTGAACTAGAACTGAACTAGAACTGAACTAGAACTGAACTAGAACTGAACTAGAACTGAACTAGAACTGAACTAGAACTGAACTAGAACTGAACTAGAACTGAACTAGAACTGAACTAGAACTGAACTAGAACTGAACTAGAACTGAACTAGAACTGAACTAGAACTGAACTAGAACTGAACTAGAACTGAACTAGAACTGAACTAGAACTGAACCAGAACTGAACTAGAACTGAACTAGAACTGAACTAGAACTGAACTAGAACTGAACTAG
The DNA here is from genome assembly GCA_951394005.1 of Protophormia terraenovae. Taxonomy (NCBI): domain Eukaryota; kingdom Metazoa; phylum Arthropoda; class Insecta; order Diptera; family Calliphoridae; genus Protophormia; species Protophormia terraenovae. The sequence goes on along the minus strand of OX596074.1, from coordinate 2,594,283 downwards.
AACTGAACTAGAACTGAACTAGAACTGAACTAGAACTGAACTAGAACTGAACTAGAACTGAACTAGAACTGAACTAGAACTGAACTAGAACTGAACTAGAACTGAAATAGAACTGAACTAGAACTGAACTAGAACTGAACTAGAACTGAACTAAAACTGAACTAGAAATGAGCTAGAACTGAACTATACCCGAACTAGATCTGAACTAGAACTGAACTAGAAATGAACTTGAAATGAACTAGAAATAAACTAGAACTGAACTAGAACTGAACTAGAAATGAACTAGAACTGAACTTGAAATAAACTATAACTGAACTAGAAATGAACTTGAAATGAACTTAAAATGAACTAAAACTGAACTAGAACTGAACTAGAACGGAACTAGAACTGAGCTGGAACTGTACCAGAACTAAACAAGAACTAAACTGGAACTGAACTAGAAATGAACTAGAACTAAACTAGAACTGAATTATAACTGTACCAGAGCTAAACTAGAACTGAAATAGATAAAAACTAGAACTGATTTAGTGTTTACCTAGAACTGATTTATAAATGAAAAAGAACTGAACTGAAATTTACTAAATCATATTTAAGTTCACAATTATTTTACTTTAGTTTTCTTAATGGGTTAACATTTTATCTCACAAACTATTCATAACAATTTCCACGGTTTTCTTTTTTTAATTCTTTCCTCTCTCACTCTCCCCTAGACTTTACAAAAACAAACACCAGCGAAATATAAAAAAAAATAATATTCCCACTAAAGAAATAAGGCTAAGACTTACTTATGAATTATAAGAAAAGGAAATATTTGTTTTGTAGCTTTCCGAGTTGAGTTATTTTTTTCAAGTGTTTTTTTTTTTTTTTTTTTTTTTTGTCTTCCTCGAAAACTCCGTTAAATCTAAAACAGAAAGAGAAAATAAAACTAGCGTAAGTGTAAGTATAAGAGCGAGTATGTGTTAAGAACTATGTAAAAAATCAAGATGCTTATTTAAATGAAAAATTTCTTTCTTCCCCTCAATCCAAAAACACTTTTAAATATGACAAAAAGTTCTTTAAGCCAACAGAAACTATACCACACTATAGTTAGTTAAAAAAGTAAATGTAGAGATAGCTAGAGCAAAAAAAAAATAAGAAATAATATTTTATAAAACTTAGTTATAAGTATGAAATAAGGAGACTAAAAAAAGATGTTCTTATTTTACTTTATTTTAGGGATCTTAAGAAAAACTTTTCATTCATGGTTTTATTCAAATCTTTTTTTTTTTTTTTTTTCTGTTACTGAATTTATGTGTGGAAATATGGAATGACATGTTTTTCACTTAAAAGGTGCAGAAGATATAGAACAAATAAATTCCAGCAAATGTTTTTAATGTAATTTCCATAATTGATTCTTTAGATTTTTATCAGAGTTAAAACAAAAGAAGACAGAGAAAATATTATGATAATAAAAACCCTAGTGAAAACTATAGATCTTTACAAGAAAAAACTTAAGTTTTCTTTTTTCATCCTTTAGGCATTTGTTCTGTTTTTTAAATGATATTAATCAAATTAGTTGTGGTTGGTGGTTTGAGGTTTGTGGTTTTAAGCAACCTTTTGGCTTTTTATAAAATATTTTTTTTTGATATTTAAAACAGATATAAAAATAAAATGTTTCTTTTTTATTTTTTAAATTTTAGTTCCTCCCATGTTGTTGATTCCTCATCAATTGGTGGGAGCCCCTGAAGGTTTCAATGTTACCATCGAATGTTTTACCGAAGCTCATCCCACTTCATTAAATTATTGGACTCGAGGCGAAGGACCCATAATACATGATTCAAGTAAATACAAGTAAGTTTTTATTTAACAAAAATATATTTGAAATATTTCAAAAAGGTTATAACTTTTTTTATTTTCAAAATTTATTTATTTTTTTTTTCTCCCTTCAGAGTGGAGTCCAGCATTGGTGTGCCTGTTTATAAAACTCATATGAAATTAACTATACTAAATGTGGGCAGTGGTGATGATGGCATTTACAAATGTGTGGCGAAAAATCCTCGCGGTGAAACGGATGGCATTATAAGACTTTATGGTAAGTGAGCAAATAAAAAAATTGTCATATTTTGTTTATAAGGAAATTGATTTACTTGGACTGCCTAGGGTATATATGTATGTAAGTAGTATATGTATGTAGGAAGTATAATTCCCTTAAGAAATTAAATACAATAATAAGCTGAAAACAAATAGTTTAATTTATTTTCTTTGTGCTGCTATTGAGGAGATTTGTGATTTTCATATTTGTATTCATAGTTTTATCACAGTCATTCATTTATTCATTATTGTATTAAGTTATACTTTAATGGCTTAATATACAATTTGATAATAAAATTTTGCATAAATTTTATTAAAGGAGGAGACATTTTTACACTCGAAGAAATAGAGAATTAATCAACAAAATTAATGATAATAAAAAAAAAACATATCAAACTTTCAAAACTGAAGGACAGCAAAAACAAACAAAAAATTAAGTTTATGCACAATTTTTTATAAGATTTAAATTTACGTAAAATTTTGGATAAATAATTTTTTTTTTACAGGAAATTTTTGATAAAATTTATTTTTATAGGAAATTTTTGAACAATTTTCTTTTTATGGGAATTCTTCGATACATTTTTTTTATAGGAAATTTTCGATAAATTTTCTTTTTCTAAGAACGTTACTATAATTTTTTTTTATAGGAAATTTTGGATAAATTTTCGTTTTATAAGAAATTTTTGATAATTTTTTTTTTATAGGAAATTTTTGATAAATTTTCTTTTTATAGAAAAATTTCGATAAAATTTAATTTTTATAGATAATTTTCGATATTTCATTTTTAGAGAAAATTTTCGATAAATTTTCTTTTTATAGGAAAATTCCGATAAATTTAGGAAACTTTTGAAAAATTTTCTTTCTATAAGAAATTTTCGATAAATTTTCTTTTTATAGAAAACTAGCGGTATACCCGCTATTTCGTTAGCGTAGTTTTTTTTTATAAAAACCATACTATATTAAAAATTCAAATTGTGTTAATTTATAATTTTATAACTATATATTTTTAAACAATATTTCTAATAGCAAAAACACAGTGTGCTTTGTATTGATATAAAATAAAAGCATCGGTATAAAATTCAAAAACAGACAGACTAACAAACACGAATTTACTTTTATATAGATACCATTTAACACGATCTTGCAGTACTTCTACATAGATCAGATAAAAACTTGGTAGCCTTTTTATTTAGAAAAAAATTAAATACCAAAAGTTAAGAAATCCGTAAAATTCAACTATGATTCCTATCTCCTGTGGAAACAGTTACAATATTGGTGTTCTCTCAACATTACGTACAATAAACTGTTTAGTTACCAGTTTTTTACCTCTTACTTTAACGTTCGAAGGTTCAAAACTAACAAATTATTTCTATTATTATATTTTAGTAGAGATTCAAGGAGTAATATAATAGCGAAAAGTACCACAAAGTATCCTCTTATGGGGTTTTATTCACTTAGGACCATATGTCTTTAAATTCATGATTATAGATTAAATATTATAGAAAATACAAAAAGTACCATTAGAAGAACAAAGGAGTACTAAAAAAAGTACCAAAAAGTCACTTTCTCAATTTTTACCCACATAGGACCATGTATCTCTATGTTTAATTTTGTAGAAAATTTAAAAAGTACCATTGGCAGAACGAAAAAGTATCAGAATCTTTCCCTCTTCAATGCTTACCCACATAGGACCATATGTCTTTAATATAATATTTCTAGGTTCAATTTTATAGAAAATAATAAAAGTACCATTAAAAGATCAAAAAGGTACCACAAATTCCGTTCTTGTGGATTCTCACTCACTTAGGACTACATGTACTTAAGTTCATGTCTCTAAGTTTAATATAATAAAAAAAATAATAAATATTTAAACATTATCTGGGATCTAATGTTTAAATATTCGCATGTATGTGTCAGTAAAAAAAAAAAAAATATTTTGTGAAAAAAGTACCAAAATCAGGTACGATTTTTAGCCCTTAAACGTTCGAACTGAATGCAACAAAGATTGTATTCCAATGAATTTCTAAATTGTACTGGGATCTAATGTTTAAATATTCGCATGTATGTGTCAGTAAAAAGAAAAAAATATTTTGTGAAAAAAGTACCAAAATCAGGTACGATTTTTAGCCCTTAAACGTTTGAACTTCTAAAAAGTACCAAAATTGTATTCGCCAATTTTCGATAAGATACTAATTAGATGCACATTTTATTTTTATGCTTACTGAATTAAAAGATAGATAGGGTTCCAAAAAAGTACCAAGTTACAGTTTTTACCCATTTTCTCCCTAAAAAAGCCGAATTTGAAAAAAGTACCAGACACCTATTCGATAATTTTTCAAATGAATAATGATAACTGTTTAACTTTTTTTGTACCTCTATTAGTTCTGGAGATATAAGGTTACCGATTTTACCCTTTTTTACCCCCTAAACATTGGAATTCCCAAAAATCGCGTCTTAGTGGATTTATTCGGTAAGAGACCAATCCACATTCTTTATTCCATCTTTCTAGCTTTAAGCTTTTGGGCTGTGCAATGACGAATCACCAAGTAAATCAGTCAGTCATTACTCTTTTATCAGGATGTGATAAAACGAATCGATTTTAAATTGAAAAAGTATGTGATGTACTTATATTTTTGTTTTTGTTATTGATAAAAATTTTATTAAAATCACTTTCTATTAGATTTTATTATATATTTTTTTATATTTCTCTAAAATTAATTGTTATTTTTCACATGAGCTGTAAATTCTTAATGAAAAATAGATCATTGTTGAAAAATAATTTCTGAAATCGATCGAAATTCATCACAACTTTTCCAACCGATTCGATTTGAAAACGATCGGTTTTCATCACATATATATAGAGGATTTAAAAAAAAAATTATTTTTGTAAAAAATTTTCATAAAATTTTCTTTTTGTAGACAATTTTCGTTAAATTTTCTTTTCATAGGAAAATTTTCGTAAAATTTTTTTGTAGAAAATTGTTCGTTAAATTTTTTCATAGAAAATTTTTCTTAAAAAATTTCGTTAAATTTTTTTTTCATAAAAGATTTTTCGTTAAATTTTTTCATAGAAAATTTTTTGTTAAATTTTTTTCATAGACAATTTTTCGTTAAATCTTTTCGTTAAATTTTTTTTAAAAAATTCTTTCATTTAAAATATTTTTCATAAATTTCCTCTTTATGGAAAACTTTTTAAAAATTTCCTTTTTATAATGAACTTTTTTAATTCTTTTTTAGTTTATATCTTTAATTCTTTGAGTGTATTGAAAAAAAAATCCCATTTATAAATACCAATTTGTATTGTGTGCACAGAGATATTCTCATATTTATATTAATAAAATCTCTTCAACCACAAAAGCTTGAAATCATACACTTTATACGGTTTTTATAGTGGCTGTCGCTGATGCTGATTTTTCGTTTCCTCTGCTCAAAACAACTTGTCTTGTAGTTGAGGCAAAATATATATAGAAAAAAATGCAAAAAGTATATTGAAAATAACTATAAAATTGTATACAAATGTATTTATAAAAGTGTGACTATAAGCCCAGTAGTTCCGATTCAAAAAACCTGCTATTTTTCGTGTACATGTCTGTGGAAAACATTCTCAAATCTGATGTATAAAATCTAGAGAAATAAAATTTAGCTTAAAATATTTTTAAGGATCCTAAGTTGTGTGATATTAAAAATTAGCCAATTCGACCTAGTAAAAATTCTATAAAGCTTAATGTTGGACCTCCACAAAAAAATTAAAAAAATAATAATTATAATTTTCTTAATTTTTTTCTCAACTTTATGTGTTTAGGTTTCAACGAAACCGAAATGGATAAGACACCACGAATGCTGGTGTCTAATTATAGTCCACAAACTCTGCTTTGGTACCGCCAAACAGAGAAAACAAGGCAATTTACGATTGCAAACTTGTTTTTCATGTCTATTTGGTGTTAATGTTTACCTACTAAGAAAGCTCTTGTTAAGGACCCTAAATATGTTATTAAATAAACAAAGAACCCGTTTTACTAGTCATGTGTTTTATCCCCTAAAAAACTTTTCCAACTACAGGGTTTTTCTTTTATATAAAAATAAAAGTATTTCTATACATATGTATGTACATTTATATATGTTGCCACAAAATGACGTTAAACAGCAATGAGCAATAAAACTTTGTATATTGAATGCAAAACTAAAAATAAAATTCCAAATAAAAATGAACCAAAAAAAAAAAATAACACAAATAATTGCAATGTTTAACTTCAAGGCAAACAAACCGGCAGGGAAGAGAAGAAAAAGAGGGATAACAAACAGTAAGGGCCAACATACCAATATAAACTCACACTCGTATACATATACAAAACTATAGACAGCTAGACACACTGACAGATAATTTAATGGTAAAGAATAAAATACAATTGTAGTTGAATTTACAGTAATAGTAGCAGTAGAACGATATAATAGTTATACTATTAAAGCTATAAGGATTTTAAACCACAACACCAACACACACAAATACATATATAAATATACTCTCACCCATACACCGGAAATATTTGCCTTTAGGCTAAAGGAGTGGGGAGAAAAAAAGTAAAAGCACCCAAAAATATTTCCACATGTTGGTCGCGTTTTGTGGATTTTAATGAAATTCATGAAATTGTTGTCATAAATAATTAAATTGAGCAGTTGCATACAAAAGAGCATACAGTCATGTTTACTATATACATATGTAGGTATGTTTGTAGGTATATGTATTTGTATGGGTAGTGATAAACACATGCACAAATATTTCTATATATAGTAGAGATGTATAATACATATGCATATGCATACATACGTACCTATCTGCGCTATAAATATGCATGTCAGGACTGGGATGAGTCAAATTCGTTACAGAATTATATTTATCTAGAAATAAACTAGGGCCCAAATCTTTGAATATATTTTTAAAGGAAAGAAAAAATTGTTTAAGTATTATACTTGTAGATCTAAAGTTTAAGGAGCTGAAGCCTTAAATCATAAAAAATATTTAGAGATTTTTTAAAAAATATTTTCCATCAATATTTTCACCTTATCTACTTTTTCAATTAAAGATCACAGAAGCAATATCCTTACATTTAAAAATAAAAATTAGGAAAAACTTTATCATAATTTTAATCTTTACCAATTTGCTTGATCTCATTTGTTTTTAACTCCCTATATAAATAAAAATATGCATGTAGTATATGAATATGATTGCCTGAATGTTATTAACTACTATTTTAGCTCCTAGAGCTGATGCTGCAACTACTACCACCATTCGTTCCTTTTGCTTTTATTCCTGTTGTTATGACTGTTATTTGTACGTTGTTCGTAGCTGCCTATTTGAGGCAGTAACAAACAAAACAACAACAAAAAAATGTTAAGAGAACAAAAAAACAGAACTCATCTTCATTTCCTATTTACCCCTCACTTACAATAACAAATTGCAAAATTGGATTTTCAGCTCATATCTCTTTGTCTGTCTGTTTGTCTTGCTGTCCGTCTGTCTGTATATCTCTTTTTTTTTTTTTTTTTGTTGTTGCTGCTATCTATCCAGCTGTCTATGTTGTTAGGCTCTTTGTATCTGTGTGCAACATGTTGGTTATAATGGATCCCGTAATTGTATTTTAAATGCAATTTACTAAATCTGCTAAAGTTTTTTTGTTCGCTTTTTTGGCAAAATATTTTTAATTCTACCACGTATCAGAAAAAAAAACTAATAAACTTAATACTACTTAGGCGAATTATTTCAATAACAACAATAAATTTGCCATTTAAAATTTTGTTTTTTAGGGAAAGAGCAAATAAAAACTATTAACAATTCAATGAGTTTTAGGAAAATATTTAGCAACTGCTTATTTTTTAATATTTTTTACTATAAAGTTTATTGTAAACAATTTAATAGTTTATCATAATTGTTCAATAAACACTGATAGAAAAGTTCTGTAAACAAAAAAGTTTTAAAATTATTTTATATTATAAATTTTATCTGGAAAATAAATTTAAAACAATTTTAGCGATATAAATATGTTTCTTTAAAGGCCACTGAATTTTTTAATTTAGTATAATTCTGAAATTCTTCAGAGTTGTTATAGTGATTTTAACGCTGATTTTTTGTAATGCACTAAAAATTAATAGCCTATTAATTGTGAATTTAAATCTTTACTTTATCTTTTAATAAGACACCTTCTAACATCAATTCTTATCACACGTAGAAGTGTGAAAAGCGAGAATTATTATTAAATATAAGCTACACATGCGTGGGAGCATTAAAATGAATACAATTATAAAATATTAAAATCTAATGATATAATCTAATCTAAATAACAATAAAAATGTGTAACAAAGTTATGAAATTTTAGAAGACAATTGAAAACTACTGAAAATGTTAAATACTTTTTTAGAAATAATATAAAATAATATAAATATTATTTCTAAAAAAGTATTTAACATTTTCAGTAGTTTTCAATTGTCTTCTCAAATTTCATAACTTTGTTAAACATTTCTATTGCAAATAATTAAAAAAAAAATATATATTCGCAAACAATTTAAATAAAAATTGCATTCGCGAATAGTTTAAGAAAAATTTTATTCGCGAACAATTAAAAGAAATTTTAATTTTCAAAAATTTTATTTTTGAAACTATCTTAAAAAATTTTTGTTAAAAATATTTATTTGTTTTTTTTTTTTTAATTTTATTTGTAAAATTTTTTGAAAATCTTTTTTTTTGACAACTTTTATTTTTTATATTTTCTTTTTAAGAATATCTTGGATTAAGTTTGAACAAGAATATTTATTTATTTCTAAAAAAATAATGTATTTCCGAACAATATTTTTTTTTTTTTTTTAATTTTTAAATCAAGTTCTTAAGTTAAAATAGCATTGTTAACTGAATTTATTTGAGTTTCCCTTTTTATTTCTCTTAAATACCATATATGATAGTGTTTCCAAATTGTCCCAATTTCAAAGATTAGAGATTAAAATAAAATATAAATAAGAAAAGTTTAAAGCCTTTTTCATTTTAAAATTTATTATTTTTAATTCTTGTAAATGATGAATATTTTTCGAACTTTTTTTATGAACTAATAATTATTGTATTTTTATTCAGGCTCAAGTTCATTATTGTAATAATGTTTCTAGAATACAGAAAAAGATTTATTAGACACTAGCAGGATGGAATGCATTTTCTGATCCGCTACGATCTTCGTCAGCATCCATGTGCCTTTTTGTGCTAATCGTAAAGATCTTTCATTTAACTCACACTTTTGAAGAATTAGAATACGTAACTTCATCACTTTACATATTCTGAATTCTTAAGTATTAAGTTCAAAAGTGTGAGTTAAATGAAAGATCTTTACGATTAGCACAAAAAGGCACATGGATGCTGACGAAGATCGTAGCGGATCAGAAAATGCATTCCATCCTGCTAGTGTCTAATAAATCTTTTTCTGTATTCTAGAAACATTATTACAATAATGAACTTGAGCCTGAATAAAAATACAATAATTATTAGTTCATAAAAAAAGTTCGAAAAATATTCATCATTTACAAGAATTAATACTACAGAGGGCACGCTGTAACTTGTTTACTGATTGTATGTTGGAATTCTAGTATAGAACCAACAATGTAACAGACAAAACAAACAACATATAAATCTGCATACTATGCTTACCGACGGTTAGCTAGAGCAGTAAAACAACATTGTAATAATGTAGAATACAATAAATATAAGAAAAAGCTTTTGTAAAGTTATTTCAACTTAATACTTAAGAATTCAGAATATGTAAAGTGATGAAGTTACGTATTCTAATTCTTCAAAAGTGTGAGTTAAATGAAAGATCTTTACGATTAGCACAAAAAGGCACATGGATGCTGACGAAGATCGTAGCGGATCAGAAAATGCATTCCATCCTGCTAGTGTCTAATAAATCTTTTTCTGTATTCTAGAAACATTATTACAATAATGAACTTGAGCCTGAATAAAAATACAATAATTATTAATTTATTTATTTTTTTTTTTTTTTTTTTAATTACTTTAAAATAAAATAATTTATTTGCCCAAATTATTTCTGAAAGTGCATTAAACATGCAAAATAGTAATAGTTTCAATAAAATAACCAATTAACTCACACACATACACACAAATAAAAGACTTTTTCTAACTGTGTTAAAGTGGTACTCACTCGTTTTAAGTAGAACATAATAGTCAACACTATTTTACGGTTAAGCACAGTGGTCGGTAGTCTGGCCAGGTGATTTACAATCAACTTGCAACCATGAAAAAAAAAAAAAAAAAAACTAAAATAAACAGCAACAAATTTCACAACTAACACACATAAACACATATAATGCAACCCATAAACACCCAATTCACTCATCTACACATAAACACTATTGTAAACAATTTTCAAACTTACTAAATTATCTGGCTGCTTTTATAAAGAACAAAACAACTACACACATTCACGTATATACACATACATATCAACAAATTATCGTATTACAGCAACGAGTATAAACGAAGCAGCAGGAGTTAGGTCGTCTATAGGAGTAGGATGTTTAGTAAACAAAATTACTAATATAAGGAAAATAAACGAAAATATGAGTACAAAGAGTGAGAGTATGGAGAATTTGCTTTATTATTTTTGTTTTTGTTGCTGCTGTTGTTGTTGGTTTTATTGTTGTTTATAGTACTCTTTAATAGAAATAGTTAAACTATTCTTCATTGTTATTGTTGCTGTTCTTGCTGTAGTTGTTGTTGACGCCTGAGGCCATTTTTTAATAGCAAAACGAGTTTCTATTACTATATAAAAGCTTTAGCTTGAATTTTGTATATGAGTGTAAGTCTACTAGAGTTTGATAATTCATGCTCTTTTGTTATTTTCAATATGATTCTTGACTGGATACTATGCTACAACTCATAGCCAATGGAGTAAAGGAAGAAGCCATTTAATTCCTAGCTTAAATATTGTAAGCTAGCAACCTTTATATACATATAGTGAGTTTTTAAATGTGTAGGTCTGGGAATGAGTAGTAGATTATTTTTATCCCATACTTTCTCTTTGATATTAAGACAAATAAATTATTGTTTTAATATTAATCAAAAATAACAAAAGGTATAAAAGAAATTATAACTGCAGGCCATATAAAACTGGGTAATTTGTATAAATTAAAATTTGCTAAAGTAGGTTTTTATATAGAGTTGTTATTGTCGTTATTCTGTTGTTTAAACTGACTCCTTTCTCTTTGGCTTTTTTAGGTCAATTACAGAAAAATAAATTAAACTGTAAATTATAAAAACAAAACAAAAGAATTAACTTTATTTTATCTTATAAATGTTTTAAACAAATTAAAATTAAAATAAACATTAAATTTAATAAAAATGATTTAAAACATTTAAAAAAGTCATTTAAATTCGTTACACATTTTGAAATAGAAAAATAAAAACAAATAAAAAGTATATAAAACAAACGGAAGCTATTACAGCCACATTAACGCACGCATTTTTCCCATTTAGCATTTTGTTGGAATCATTCATACCCCTAAGAGAATCCCAACTTTTTATATTTTACATACTCAAACATTTTACCAACAAAAGTAACAATAACAAAACATATGTTTGATTATTATGTTGGTTGGTTAAAAAAAGACACATGTTTTTTATATGTATACCTCCCTTACCAAGGCTTTTATATATTAGCTTTTTCCTTCTAGGAAAATATTTATACGTAAGTGTGTTTTTAGCAGATTTTTCCCCTCTCAGTATGCATATATGATTTGATATTATCTGTTATAGAATTTCCTACGTTTCTTGTGCTACGGTTTCCACTTTTTAATTGTCTATTACGTATGTTATTTGCCAATGCTTTCCGTTTGCTTAGAAAAATCTGCTGGAAGCTGTTGTCTTTGATAAAGTGTCAAAAATTTAAAGATATATTCACATAGAATTTACGTGTTTTTATTGGCAAAATGTACACAGAAAAAATTAAATTTCAAATTCTATTACTAAATTCTTAAACTCAATAATATTTTTAAATGAAATCGGACCTATCACTGAATTAGTAAAATCAAATACTCACATTCGTAAATATTTTATTGAAAATAAAAAGTTTTTTTCTTTATTAAAATATTATTGCTATTTATAAAATATAATATTTGAAAATTTTCTAAAATTCAATAATTTTTTTTAGTAAAACAAGAAAAATAATATTTGGTTTTAAAAATAAATTCAAGCAAAATTTATTATAAAATCAATTAATATAGTGATAAATAATAGTAATAATAAATTAAAATAAATATATTTATTAAAGCTAATGCAGTGTTATGAATACTAATGCTACATTAATATAATTTAGATGTTCTTACAGATAATATTACTGTAAATTAAAAATGAAAAACAAAGGCGTTTATTTCTTTTCGCAAAGTACATTCCTCCAATTAAAAATGCCAATTCAACCTATAAAAAGAAAATATATTATTATACTGTTTCAAAAAAACGATCTCAAAGTGATACTTACATGAGAAGTTAATTCGATAATCACTCAGTCTATAATTTGATATTCATACTCTAAATTTTGCTAAATTTTTTATTGACCGACTAAAGTGGATGCGTAAGGTTAACTCAATTAAGTGACTCGTGGTCAACGGCAGTCGGATTCTCATGTTGCAAATTATGTGTGTTGAATTCTGCCATCTTTAAAATACATATTAGAGTCATTGCTTCCCATTAACTTTGGGTATATGCCGTTACATTGATTTGTATTATTAAATCCGGAATGGACAGATTTGTTTTGCAAATCTTAATTCAGCGCGGAAGAGACCTTAAAATTGAACAGAACCAGTTTAGCACAAACAAATATAAGAATAAACTCAATTTTTACATCTTACTTGAAAGAGGCATCCTTTATTTGAATGTAGAAAAAATATCCATACAGAGGAACCTGTGACTTTGCTAGTTTATGTTTCAAGATGCCAAACATATTCCTCTTTTGCATACATTAAATTGAGTTGACAAGAAATATTTTTAACCTGGAATAGTTGAATGCCATCGATATGGAGCAGTCTTAAGTTTGTAGTTAAAAGCCCTCGGATATCTCATTTAATAAACCAATTTTACTAGCAGAGTTAAAATGGTCCCTTTTAGAGGAGGAGTATTATTAATTGTTAGGAAATGTTGTAAAAATCAATGTTACTTACCTCTGAAAGTTTAGAATCATAAAAAATAATTTATGTAATTGTTTTGTATTTTTAAAAAGTATGTCAAAAATAAATTTGTTTTTATTTTGTTTAAGATACACAAGTTATTCAAATCCAATAAAATAAAATATTAAAATTGAATAATTAAATTAATAAGATTTAAATTTTAATGAAACAACGATTTGTTTAAAAAAATATTTGTTATTATTTTTTCTGTGTACTTGGAAAATAAATGAAAATTTTGTTTAAGAGATCACTACAGCAGTTATTAAAGAAAGTTATAGGTTTGTACTACATTTTTTAAAAAAAAATTTTTCTATGAGAAAAATATAAGTAAATTATTTGTAGACTATGTTTAATTAAAAAAAAATAATAATAATAATGTTAAACAATTTTTTAAGCGACAAATATTAATGTGATAGTATTTTAGAGAAATTTTTGAAAGACAACTTTTTTTATATGAAATAAATCGATATAATTATTTTTAATTTATTAACTTATTTAAAAAAAATAAAAACTACAACCTTGTTACTGTTTTTTTGTTTTTTTTTTTTTTTTCTTAACTTTCTTTAGAATATTTATTCACGAACAATTTTGAAAAAAAAAAAAATATTCGCGAACTTTTTAAAAATTTTATTCGCGAACAATGAAAAAAAATATGCAGACAATTTTTATTCGTAAAAAATTTTTTGAAAAATTGTTGGGGATTTTTTTCATAATTAATTTTGTGATTAAAATTATTTCAACAGTTTTACACTAGTTTTGTTTTATCAAGAAACAGCAAATAGTTTGTAAAATGTTTAAAAAATTATATAAATTTCTTTCGTGAATAAACTTATAAAAAAATTCGCGAATATGAATTTTAAAATAATTCGTGAATAAAAAAATACAAATAAATATTTTATTCTAAAATCTTTCATTTGCTTTGGCCTTCACTTATTTATTATTAATGAACAAAACAAAACTTTATATAATTAAATATTTTTTTCGCGAAAAAGTATTAAAATTTTTTTTGTGTAATTTATTTAAGATAAATTAGAGTAATGTTTGATAACAAAGTATTTTTTTAAATGGTTATTCGTTAACGATTTTTTTTATCTTTTATCAAATAATTTTCCTCGAGTAAATTAGGCAATAATTTTTGGAATAATTTATTCATTCAATATTTTATTTTTTGATACGATAGAAATTATTTCTCCAAAATTTTTTTTAGAATTAAAAAAAATTGTATTCGCGATCTTATTTAAAAAAATTGTATTCACGAACTTCATTTTAAAAATTGTATACGCGAACAATTTAAAAAATAAATATTTTTTCTTTTGAGTCATATTTTTTTAAAGAGAATTTTTCCTTTATCAAAGAACTATCTCAGAGTAAATTAGACAATAATTTTCGGAATAATTTTTATTTATTTTATTATTTTTGTTTTGATTTAAATTTTGTTTTTTCTTATTTTTTTATTTTTTTAATTAAAAAATTGTATTCGCGAACATATATAAAAAATGAAAGAAACTATAGTCGATCAAGACCGACCATATGACATCTACACCATTTTGTATGAGCTAAAAATTAGACCTGTGGGCAATTGTAAACCAACACTTTTAATAATGTAAAATAAATTATACAAATAGAGAACAATGCATTGATACTAATATCTATATGATTTTATGCCCTTGAGGGCGATTCCCGGAAGTGGGTTTATATGGGAGCTGTGGTAAATTATGGACCGATTCTCATAAATTTTGGCAATGTTGTTTCTACCTATATAAAACGTTTTTGTATCGAATATTAACTTGATACTATCATTCCTATGGAATTTATGGACGTTAAAGTGATTTTCGGAACAGGGCATTTATATGGGAGCTATGGTCAATTATGGACACTTATATAAAACTACCCCTATTCTGGGAGGACATTTGTATGGGGGCTAGATGAAATAATGGCTCGATCATAACCAATTTCAATAGGCTTTGTCCTTGTGTCAAAATAATGATTTGTGTCAAAATTCATCAATATATCTTTTAAATTGCGACCTATACTTTGTTCACGAGGTTTATATGGCAGACAGCCAGCCAGACGGACGGACATCGTTAAATCGGTATACTTTAAGGTGAGGGTCCCATAATTTTTTCTGTGCGTTACAAACATCAGCGTAAACGCATAATACCCCAACCACTTATGGTGGTGAAGAGTAAAAAAATTGTATTCGCGAACAACTTAAACAAAATTTGTATTCGCGAACAATTATTTTTTTTTTTTTTTTTTAATTATCTTCGAATAAAATGTCCTTTAATAATAAAAAATAAGAAAAATTATGTTTATTTTTATTAAAAATATTTGTTTGTGAATTTTTTTTTTACAATTATTTTTCATTAAGCAATTTTAAGAAAAAACTAAGATAATTACTCACAAAAGTATAAAAATATTGATACGATATTTGCGCAAAACTGTTTGAAGATTTTTATTTGTGAATAATAAGCAATGATTTTTCCCTTTTTTTGTTAAAAACTTCAAAAAATTATCTTTAACTAATATTTATGAAAAAAGGAATTTAATTAATTTTTTATTATTTTATTTATTATTATTCTTTTTTTTCTAAGTTATGAGTATTTTATTTACTTTTTAATTCAAGTAGGGTACTTTCAAATCTTCCCTCCCCTCAAAGCAAAACTCTAACTTGCCTTAAATGTAATATTTGCTTTTTCATTTATCAGTTTTTGTTAGAAATTTTTGGTTGGTTCTATTACTTAAAAATTCCTTTAGGTTATTTTCAATGTAACTAAGCGAACATACAAACACTTTAAAATTGGCATCACGCACTAGAATATTCTCACCGCGTGTGTAAAAAAATAATATACGTTTACATATAAAATACATATGTAGTACATTCAAGTACATGAACATACCTATTTATACATATGTATGTGTGTATGTACATTATGGCTTTGTTAGCAGGTTACTTATGTTTTTATGGCTTAAACTCTGTTTGTGGTTGTTAGCGTTATCGTTTCTACTTTTTGTAACAAACGTCAAAGATAAATGTATATTTTTTTATATTTTTATATAATAATAAAAATTATTGTTTTGTATGTTTTTGGAATAATAAAAATATTTTTTTTTTTTTTATAAAAATAAAATTTAATAGAAAATTTATTTGTCTCTTTAGATTTAAAGAAATTTAAGAGATACTAGTAAAAGAATAGAAGAAATAAAGAGTTAGAACTTTTTAAATTTCCTTAACTTTAATTTTTATTTAAAAATTTCTTTAAATTTATTTAAAATGTTTGTTTGTTTGTTTATTTTTTCTTTTTATATTTTCTTAGACATTTTGTGTTTTTCCAATGTGTTGGCAAGAAGTTTTCATTTCCATTATTTAGTTTTCTTTTAGTTTCTTTAGCTATTTTTAAATAAATGTTGTACGTTTACTGATTGTTAAACCAACAAGTTTAACCTTTATTGTTCTATGCAAACAAATCAAAGTTATCCGTCGTAGAAACGCTAACAAATGTCTCAAAAATTCCTGCTTTTATTACTACACTGCAACTATAAAGACTGCATTTTGGTTGCCAACTTGCAATTGAGAGTTTTTCCTCAATTTCCCTTAGCTTTTACATTGTGAGAAACTTAAGATGGTCACGTAATTACATAATGTTACGTGATATTAACTTCTGTGGCTGTTTTCTTCCCCCTGGTTCTATTTTTTCGTTTTCTTGGCTTAAAGTTTCGTTAAACAGAAATAAGTCATTGTTACTTAAATTCTCAATGAACTAGAATTTATTTATATTCCATACTAGACAAATTAAGTAATATTTGGGCGGAATGAAGAGTACTGGTCATATAAAGGGCACAATATTATAAAAACTAAGCTTCAAATTTAAAAACAAAAATCTTTAAATTCTATTTTTATTTCATCCCACTTGTCAAATTAATAGACCCAAAAGTTCTTATGTTTCTTCCTAACTATCAAATGTATAACAAAATATTTTACTAATCACTTTTTTGTATGCTATTTCAATGACCCCTTCTGTCTCTGTTTCCCCCCTTTAAAAATACATATCTTTTAAACAAGTTTTGATTCAGTATTACTCTCTTAAATCAAAAGCAAAACTAAAAAACAAAACTTTTAGATTAATATTTTGTTCCAAATAATTTTTATGGTTTATTTTTCTGTGGTCCATGTTTTAAAGTTTTTTTCTCTCTCTTATATTTCTGTTGATTTCGGCACGATTGCAGTACAAAACTAAAAAAAGAAGTACAGCAAGGGGACTAGAGTATAAAGGGGTTTTACTGTCTTAACAGTTGGTGAATGAGCACGTGACTTTTCTATAAAATACAGTAATCTAACACAAGGTGTACACAGTTATAAACAAAACTATTCCATATGGCTAACTATCAAAATATATACATAACGAGAGCTGTAAGAAAAGTTTTAAGGCAAAATATAATAATTTTTAAATAGCAAATCCCAAAGCTCATACCTTTCCCACAAAAAATAATTCTAGAAAAGCTTTCAAAAAAACTTGCCACAAAAATTTTAAACAAACTTTATACATTAAATAATTTTTAAACTTATCTTTCCATCCCCCCTAGAACTATTTATCACTAAGACCACCATCATTGTATATGAACATCATATAAAGGTGTCCAATTAAGACATTATCGATTTCTATTGAATAAAAGAGAAAAAAAAAAGAAGAAGATTTCAAGCTTGGAAAACAAACAAAAACCAAAAATGAAATTCATGTCATTGAATCCTCCACATCTGAGCTATGAATTCGTAGAAAATATAAAAAAGAAAAAGTTTCTTTTTATATATTTTGGTTTAATTTTCAAGTTAGTTTTTGTCATTTATTGTCAATTGTAGTTGGCTAGTATGTGGTTAGTTATTTGCTAGCAATAGAAAAGGAAGTGGGTTAAATATACATTGTTTCTAAACAAATAACAAACAAATTTATGATGAATACAGCTTAATTGAGTTTTTCAGGAATAGAGATATTTTTTGTTAGAATTTTTGTTTAATAAAAGCTATAAATTATTAGATTGTGTTCAGAAAAAAATTACAAATTGCTTTAGAAAGAATCATTCTAAAGGCAAAAAGTCTTAAAGAGAAAATAAAAATCAGTGTTAGAGTGAAATGGACAGGACCATAACTGAACTAGAAAGGAACTAGAATTGAACTAGAACTGAACTAGAACTGAACTAGAACTGAACTAGAACTGAACTAGAACTGAACTAAAACTGAACTAGAACTGAACTAGAACTGAACTAGAACTGAACTAGAACTGAACTAGAACTGAACTAGAACTGAACTAGAACTGAACTAGAACTGAACTAGAACTGAACTAGAACTGAACTAGAACTGAACTAGAACTGAACTAGAACTGAACTAGAACTGAACTAGAACTGAACTAGAACTGAACTAGAACTGAACTAGAACTGAACTAGAACTGAACTAGAACTGAACTAGAATTGAACTAGAACTGAACTAGAACTGAACTAGAACTGAACTAGAACTGAACTAGAACTGAACTAGAACTGAAATAGAACTGAACTAGAACTGAACTAGAACTGAACTTGAACTGAACTAGAACTGAACTAGAACTGAACTAGAACTGAACTAGAACTGAACTAGAACTGAACTAGAACTGAACTAGAACTGAACTAGAACTGAACTAGAACTGAACTAGAACTGAACTAGAACTGAACTAGAACTGAACTAGAACTGAACTAGAACTGAACTAGAACTGAACTAGAACTGAACTAGAACTGAACTAGAACTGAACTAGAACTGAACTGGAACTGAACTAGAACTTAACTAGAACTGAACTAGAACTGAACTAGAACTAGTGCATAGTCGACTCTATGGTCTAGAACTCGAACTGTCTTCTCAATAGTCTAGTCTATAGTCCAGTCCATTTTCTAGTCTATAATATACTCTCTAGTCTAGTGTATAGTCTACAGTCTAGTCTATAGTTTAATCTATAGTCTAGTTTATAGTGTAGTCTATAGTTTTGTCTTTAATCCACTCTATAGTCTAGTCTACAGTCTAGTCTATAACCTAGTCTCTAATCTAGTCCTTAGTCTAGTCTTTAGTATATTCTATAGTCTTGCCTATACTCTGGTCTCTAGTTTTATCTGTATTCTAATCGTGTTTTTAAATTTTCAAACTTTTTTATAATGTTTATACTTAAATTAGTAATTTAAATATTTTTAATGTTTTTCCCAAAACTAATTACTAATTTTAGTTTCTAGTTCATCTAAATCTAGCACATTTAATATTTAAAATCTATTTCCTCTTCTATTAAATCCTAAATGATTTTATAGCATTTAAATTATTTCAATCAAGAGAAAAACATTTGATATTCTAAATATATTTTTATTCTATGTTTATATTTTTAATAGCAAAAATTGCCAACAATTTGCAGATGAATTTTTTTCCAAATGAATAAATTGATTTATAAACTGGTTATGTTTTCAATTTTAAAGCAATTAAATACACTCAACATCACAAAATGCCAATGCCACATCAAAAAACGCACTTGCTTCTGCTTAAACGCACTCACGCACTTGTTATGCCACAAATACAGTCATTTAAATATGTATGTGTATGTGGATCATATACAAAAGTCAATAATGAGAAGAACATGAAAAAACAAATTAAAAAATTAAAAAAAAAAACAACAACAAAAAGCTAAACAAATATTTGTATAACAATTTTAAATATTTTCATAAATATCCATGACTGTGTCAATGTTTGTAAAAAATACACACATACACACAAGCATAAGTAAATAAATAAAGGATGTATGGGATTTATTTACTTTCTCTCTCCTGCTATGCTTTTGGTGTTTGGTATTCAACATTTTAAAATTTATTTATAATTGACACATTATTTCAAATGTTTATTTGTTTGTTTGATTTTATAATGAAATATTAAAATAGAGCGAAAAAAAAAAAGAAATAATATGCAGACATAATTAGTATTTTATACTAATATTTAAACATGTTTTCAATAATATTTTGGAATAGTGGGTAATATAATTAGGGAGACGGTTTAGAATTAAAATTTTTTATACAAATAGGATTATAAATGTTTATTTTTCTATAAAAATTTGTTTAATCTTTTTAATATATTTTTATTACTACGAAAAAAAATATGAAAATAGGGAGAATACTTTTATATTGTACTGTATTTTTAAATATAGTTTTGTATTTGTTAGCAAATGTAGTTGTTTTGCAGTTGTGTATTATTTTTTGCTATACATTTATTGAAAGTCAAAACATTATTGAAATATTGAAAATTTTAAATGAGTAAATACAACATAATAATTAATGCAAAATGCTAAAGGTAAAAATACAACAATCAATCACACATTTATACATATTTATAAATATGTATATAAATATTTCCATAAATATGTAAAATAAATATTATCCATTTCATAGCTGATGGGAATTTTGTTTGCCATTTGCTTAAATTCAATTATTTATTTATTTCTTTTCCTTCTCCTCTTTCTTATTTTAGTCTCTTATCCTCCCACTACGGCTCCCTCAGGCAATTATCTAACCGATTCCAGTAGATGGGATAATAATTATAACTCAGATTTGTCTCACAAAAATAATCATCATGGTTCGGATAAAAGTAAGTATTTAATGACAAAAAAAATCATCATAATAAAAGCTCTTTATGCTACCGCCAATCATCTTCATTTATTTTTTTTTTTTTTATCAAAATTAATTTTATTACAAATTTCATATTTCATTAACCTCCCCCGCTTAATCATCAAAATCATTTTTCGCCTTTAGTAGCTCTAACTAAACTTAATGCAATCGTTTTATCTCAACAAAAATCCTTAATAGATAAAACTGGTGCTGGTGGCTTAAATAGTGCCAATGATGTCTATGGCTTACCTGGTCAGGGTGAAGAATTATCTAGTAGAGCTTGTGCTGCTTTTTATAATTTATATCAACTTCCCCAGACTCTAAGGATCATGCTGTTATTGCTACATATAATTTTGGGCTTAAGAAGTTTTAATATATAAATTGTGTTGAATAATTTAGTTAAGAAATTAATTTATAAAATTTAACCTGAAGATATAAATATTAAGTAAATAATTTATGCAAATAATATAATAGTTAAGTATATAATGTATATTAAAAGAAATAAATTAAAAACAAATTGATACCCTTCTCCCCGCCCTTAAAGCTTTCAAAAAAGTTTATAGATCTAATCTAAAACTTAAGAAGTTTAAAAACTGCATTATAGAATAATATTAGAAGGCTTAAAAAGTAATTATTAAAAAAATATTTAAAGGTTTCTTTTAATGTTCCAGGACAGAATTCATAACCAGGTAGGGTATAATGAAATTAAATCCTCAATAATTTTCTTTTCTAAACTGAAAAATATCTATTTTGTCACACTTTCAATTTTATTATTTTGATTGAAAATTTCTATAACAGACATTTAAATTTACATAAAATTAAAATAATTTCAATTACAGTGGAGAGTAATCAAGTGAGGGAAATAAAATTAATTAAGTATTTAGTACAATCCTGAAGGAAATTATTATATAAAAAAATTCAAGACAAATAGTAAACAACAAAAGTAAATATAACCTTAAATGTTTACAAAAGAGTTTCATTTTACTATTGTCCATTATTTTTCTTTATGGCACAGATATGAATTCGAGTCTAAATAAAAATTAAAAAAATTATAATTTATAAACATCAAAATTTCTTTCTAGTTTTAACTGAAACAAACACTTTAGTCCGGATAAATGGCAATTTAATAAAATGTTATTTTAATATTTTAAAAATTTTAATTTCTTTCTTTGAAACTTTTGATTAATACTGTTCATTAAATAAAAATATTTTTTTTTTTTTTTTTAATTTCTAAAAATTCTTAAAATTTAAAAAAAATTTAAGATTTTTTTTAACCGAAGCCAAAAGATGGTTTAAAAAATTTATTGTTTCCAAATTTAAAATTACAGTTTTTCTAACCTTTATCATAGAAATAAATAATTAAACTTTTTGACAACCAGGACGTATGATTAATATTAATTCCTAGGTTATGTTAGAATGGTAACAATAGCTAAGATTTATAGGTTATTATAAAAGTACTACAAAATCATACAATTCTAAAAAAAAACTTAACTTTTCTAGAGCTTAAAAACAATTTAATATTTTCTTAAAACTATTTAATTTAGATTTTTTTAAAAAAAACGTTAAAATAAATATAAAAAGATAATTAATTGATTATAGACAATATTAGATATTAATTTTTAGCAGAAAAAAAATTGAACCTTTTCTAATTAACTGCAGTTCTCAAGATAAATCATTTTATTATATTAATGAAAATGCTCCACATTTTGCATCATAATCGTTCTAGAGAATTGTCTGATTTGTTTAGGAAAAAACAATGAAAAATTCTAATTCAAATAACCTCTGTGCTAGACTACCAAAATCAAAGATAATAAGAAGGGAAAATAGTACTCTTTCCTACAACAACAACATTTCTCTCTCTTCACATACAAGTTCTGTGTGAATTCATCACACTTGTAAGAGAGAGAAACAACACAAAATAAACAAATATTTTCCTTAAAATTTAAGGAAAATTACACACGCGACACATTTTTGCACTAACACACAATATTTTTATTATTTTTTCACACACGTTTATTGTACTTTTACGCCCGCTACACGAATATTTCCACAAACTGAAAAAATATTTTTATTTTATTTTTGACATTCCTTTTTTTATGTTGAAATTTAAATTGAACGAACAATGTTGCTACTTTTGGTATTAAAAATAAAACAAATTTTAAAATAATTTTAAATTATTTTCATATTCATCAACAAAAAGCAAAGAAATGTTTGTGAATGTAACCCGCATCAAAAGATAAAAATCTGCGAATATAATTGTGAAGAATTATATTTAATAATTTGTTAATACTCTTTTGTGCAACTATGTATGATTATAATGTGTGGTGAAAGTGGTTTCAGCACTAATACATATAAATAAAATTTGACTAAGACAATCTTAAAGTTAGGTTTTTTTGACAACAGAGTTAGGTTTTTTTGACAAGCCTTCCATTCTTAGTATTCTTTGACCAAAATTTTAATATCTTTAATTAGAAATATTTATTTTTATTTTATTTATCGTATGACATTTATTAATCACAAATTTGTTAAAAAGAAAAATAACATAAATATTTCACAAAATTTTAATTTTAATATTACTTCCAAATGGTAAGGGCCAAATATTAATATCTAAATCCGAAAGCCCTTGTATTGCTGCAGAACCAGCGCCATTGAGTTCCAATGAATCTCCTGTAAATCTTTTTTTTTATGTTATTTCGTTGTCATGTGATGGACTGTTTGTACAACGTCATCATCACAGTCGCAAAAAGGGTTATCTGAGGAACCCTATTTATAAAGGGTCGCAGCGCATCTACCATGGTTTGTTGGAATGTAATTCAACCTAGCCCAAAGAAGTCTAGCAAGATCATATGCCACAGGTATTCTTGAAAGATCTTAAAATTAAAATGAGTGCCATGGTCCATATTCTCCATATATTTTGAGCATCAAAACTTCCCAGCTTCAGTGTTTTAAGTCGTTCTCCCATAGACGTTGTAATATATCCGTGAATTGGAAGAGCTGAGTTGGATGTAATTTTTTTTTTTTATATTCACACAGGAGAGCAACACGTGTTTACAATTCGGGAGGTTGAGTGTAACTCAATACCGGGAGGAATCTTATTGGTGTAGAAGATATAGTACCAATTATTATGCACATTCAAAAGTTCAGCTGTGAATCTATTTTCGACACGTGGAGACTGTTAAGCTACACTGGAGCACAGTTTTCAGCAGCTGAGTGTAGGAGTCCAAGAGATGCAGAACGTAAGTTACACGCAGTAGCTTCCCATGATGTTGATGCGAGCTTCTGTATAATATTATTTCGTGTTTTTAATCTTCGCTGCTGTATTCTCAATATACCTTCTAAACGACAATGTTACAATGTTCAGTGCTACGTCCAGGTATTTAGGGTAGAGGTTGCGGTCTGGGGTTTTGTTAACAATCTAAACTTTAAGCTTAGTATTAGTCTGATTGGTGTTAAAATGGAAACAGAAAACCTTTGTTTTAGTATGACTAGGACATAGGCGCCATTTCTAAAACTATTGGAGCAGGTAGATCACTTTTCAGGACCAGTTCAGATTGCGTCATATCAGGGTGTTGTGTCGCAATCATCTGCGTAGATAAATTTCCTTGAGATTGTTGTAGGCATAACATGTGTATATCAATTAAATAGTAACGGTGCTAGCACGGAGCTCTGAGGGAGACCATTGTTGAGTTTGCACAAGCGTCTCGATCCATCACCTGGATATACTGTAAAATGTCTCTGCATATTGTTGAGGATAAGGTAGTCATCTTGATACAGGGTATTACATTAAAGAATGTTTACATTACACCATCTCTCCAAACAGTATGATACGCCGACTTTAGGTCAACAAAAGCAACATATTGATCTTATTCATAATTAACTTAGTTGCCCGAAAAAAATCAATTTTAAAAGATTTTTAAAAATCGAAAAAAATCAAAAATACCAGAAAATATAAATTATCATCCTCTATAATAAAGACAGATATGTTGTTATTACAACAAGCTTTATTTGATTAAAATGTATCCATCAATATCGACATTATTCATAATCAATTCAGTCACCTGAAAAAATGTCTTAAAAATTAAAAAAAAAGAATCTTAAAAAAATTTAAATGATAATAAAACGTTAATTTTTATGTTTTATCATAAATTTTTTAAAAAATACATAACTTATTAAAATTGATGCATAAATATCGAATTTATTCATGATTAACATTATCACCCGAAAAAAAAATCTTAAAGATGTAAATATGACTTTCAAAAAATCTTAAAAAATAGGACATAACCAAATACATAAATATTTATCTCTTATCCTGAAGCTGTATATGTAATAATAAAAACAAGTTATATTTTATTAAAATCCAAGCATAAATATCGAACTTCTTCATAACTAACTTTGTCACCCATAGGAAATAAAATTTCTTACAAAATAAAAAAAAAAATATGGTTTTACAAAAATTTTATAAAATTTTAAATAACCATTAAATTTGCTCCTTTATCCTAAAGCTGAATATGTATCAATCAAAATAAGTTATGTTACATTAAAATTCATGCATAAATATTAAAGTTATTCCTAATTTATTTTGTCACCAGAAAAAAATCCTTGAAAATTTAAAAAAAATATTATTTAAAAAATCGTATTAAATCGAAAATACCAAAAGAGTTTAGTTTTTCTACTTTATCATAAAGCAAGATTTGTTTTTGTTAAAAAGAGACCTATTTCATTAAAATCGATACATACCTAACGATTTTATTTACAATTAACTTTGTCTCCCATAAAAATAAAATTTCTTACAAATTCAAATAAAAAAAAAAAATTTCAACAAATTTTAAAAAATCGAAAAGGAACAAAAACGTTAAGTTTTTTATTTAATCCTAAAGCTGGATATTTTACAATTAAAATGAGCCATGTTTCATTAAAATTGATGCATAAATAAGGTTATTATACTACATTAATTTATACCTTCTCTGTAAATATTAAATTATTAACTTAATAATAATTTAAGTTAATAAATACTTAAGAGATTATTAAAAAAAATAACTTATTTAGAATGATTTAATATATCGCTAAAGTTTTATATAGTTTGAATTTTAGATTTTATCTCAATTATTAACATTTTTTAAAATTAATTTTCAGTACACTTGAGCATATGATTAATATTAATTAAAAAGTTTTGATAGAAAAATCTTAATAACTGTAAAACTAATAGAGATATGAAATTGTTACAAAATATTAATAAAATATAAGACATAAGATTTCTAAAGAAATAAATATGTTTAAAATTTTAAACACAAATTGTCAAAAAATTAAACAAATAAAACTATTTTTTTTTTTTTTTTTTTTTTTGTACTAAACTATTAAATAAATTTTACAAAATCCAAGTGTTTTAAATTTCAGTTATGTTCACTTTTGTTGTTTACTGTTTCTATTATTTATTTTTAATATTGGGCTTAGTTTAATCTATATATAATATAAATATAATATATATACCTACATAAATATAATGTAATCAATTGAAATGTAATATATAATTATATACTAGCTTAAAATATACTATACATACCTAAATATAACAACAAATATATAAATAAAAACCCCTATTAAATAAATCAAATATAAAATACAATTGAACGGAAAATTAACAATTTATTTTTAACACAACACAGTGACATAATTACAGAGATAAAAATTCACAAAAAGATTTCAAAAAAAAAAATTTCAAAAAAAAAATTAAACAAAACTACAACATTTTAAGTATTTAATTTTTAAGCTTAACACAAACAACAACAACAAAAAATACGTAAATGTTATAAAAATTATTTAATTATTTAACAAAAACAAATTATTATTATTAAATTATAATATTTAATTATATAAATAAATACCAGCTAAATACTTAGTTATTCTCAAATAAATATAATGAAATTAAATATTATAATTAATATTTATTTATCAATAATAAAAAAGTAAATATTATAGTTTAAATTTTAAATTTGTTATTTATATAAAATTTATTTATTTAAAATTAAATTTGTTTAACTTTTATTTTAACTTAATTTAACAAAATGTTATAAGATTAAAATAATAAAAAAAAAGAAAACCAAGAGAGAAAATATTATGCAGGGTTCATAAAAATGAAATCATATACAAAGTAAATAAATTGAATAATAAATAAATTATTACTTAAACAAAAAATAAATAAAAAAAGACATAAGCATTATAAATATTTATGTATTTAAATATAAAAATAATATTATCATTACAGATATATAAGTAAAAAAAAATACATACATAAATAGAATTTACAAAAAAACACATATGAAAAAAAATTTTATAGAAAAAAATCAACAAAAAAAATTTTGCATATATGAAAGAACAAAAAATTAAATCAATCATATAAAATATATGTAACTTGTCATTTAAATACATACAATTAAATAAAAATGTAAACAGAAAACATATTAAATTATAAGAAATATATAACATACATACATATTTAGAAACCAATAGATACAGAAAGAGAAAGTCAATTGATTTAGGAATGGTTTTAGTTAGATTTTATAAATTTTTAAATTGATCAATTAAAGAAATTTAAAAATATTTAAACAATTAAAAAGATAATAAGAAAGAGAATTTATAATAATTAAAAATAGTTTATGTTTATTTAGTTACTATTAAAAAAATATAATTAATACCAAAATATATATGTATAAATACATACATACATTTTGTCGAAACGAATTTTTCGTTCGTTTTATAAAAACATTAATTAAAAATTAATTTTAAAATGAAAATTATTAAATTAATTTAATATTTATACATAGGTAATTTGTTTATACCTACCATCAAAAAGATGGGGGTATATTGAATTTGTCATTCAGTATGTAACATATCGAAGGCATTATTTAAGGCCAATAAAGTGTATATTTTCTGTGTCCTGGTTAGATTCTGAGTCAATCTAGCTATGTCTGTCCGTCTGTTGAAAGCAGAATAAGGCTCGGGACAACCTAATTTGGTTCAACTATTTATCTTATATAAGGTTTGTTTGGTATTAAAAATGAAATCAGTTAATAAACAAAAAAGTTATCAGTTAGTCTGCTGATATCTCTTAAACAAAAGCATGTACGATAACGAAATTTTATACAAATAGTTCGAGGGTCGATATAAACTTGGAAAGCACCTCTCATATAACGTAAAATTTGTGAAAGTTTATGGTCTGTATATAAATTCGGCTGAGTCGAATATAACATTCGCACTTGTTTTTTTTTTTAAGTAAATAATTTTGTCTCACTGTAGCCTTTCTTGTGTTTAATTTCAACATTTCTTTTGGTTATAATCTAAAAGTCTTTACCCTTTTCTGTTAATATTCCAACTTTTGCAAAAAATTGGAAATGTTTAGTCAAAAAAAAACTATGTTTCATTAACTTTTCCCATAGTGCTACTACTGTAAAAATCAGGTAATGTTTAGTCAACAATTTAAGTTCTTTCAGTAAAAATTAATATTTTCAAAATATTTTCCTATATAGGAAAATTTTATATTAAATTCTTTTCAGCTTAAAATTATATAACGGAAATAAAGTTTCAGTAGTTTTATAAAATTATATTATTTATATACAATTACGAGTGCAAACATGTTTAAAATTTTTAAATTTTAAAAAATAATTTATATTAAACTCCTTTATTCATTGAAATTATATTCTGGGAATTTGTTCATAACATTTATACATAAAATTTACATTTTTTATATTTTAAAAATAATAGAAGAGCATACGATTAATAATTTAATAAATAATGGAACACATAGACATTTATGAGGTGAATGATTCTACCACTTGACCACCTGATTTCCCATATTTAAAAATTCAGACCCCTAAATAAATCCTTATACATACATTTCATTCTATTGAATATCACTTAAAGCGGCAAAAATGTCTTCATTTATTTATAGTATCTGCCTTTAAATAGTAAAAATTTTGATAAAGTTTTTTTTTTTTAATATTTCCAAAAGATTTTTTATCCTACGTTCATGTTTAAACGCCTTTAATATAATTCTATTAAATTTTATAAAAATATAGGTAATTTTATTGCTTTTTCTTATAAGACTTTTTTTAATTCTTTAGCAAAAATAAAAAAATTTAAATAAAATATTTTTGAACCACTCAGACGTATGATTAATATTAATTCTGAGTAAATACTGAAAAATCAAAATAACTTTTATGACAAAATAAGTACAGAACTTTTGTTAAAACATTATAAAAATCTAGATTCCGCAAGAGTTTAACACGTTGGAATTTGTTTATCTTCTTACCAATGTTTTTCGTAATAATTAAAAATATTTTAAGATGAACTTTCACATAAATCTTAAATAGTATTTTTAATTTTCTCTAGGCGAAAATTCAACGCTTAAACAAATAATTACTGTTATCTGAGAATAATTGCAAACATTTTAGGAAGCTTTAGAAATATTTATTGTTTATTGATAGAGTAAGTAAGACTTTAGAAATTTAGTTTTGAAGACATTATTATGCTGGACATATTTTAATTCTGAGTATATTTCTGTAAAAATTCTGAGTATATTTCTGTAAAAAAAAAAATTCGCTGTGTTTTTTGTCTAAATTACTAAGATTTTTCATAAAATTACAGCTTGCAAATTTTAAATTGAAGTATTTTCTAAACTTTACCATTAAAATAAATAATTAATTTTTTATAACTTGAGCGTATGATTAATATTAATTCCGAGGTTATGAGAGAAAAATCTAAATAACTTTAAAACTAATAAAGATATGAAATCCACTTAAAATCATAATAAAAGCTAAGACTTGTAGGTTTTTATAGAGATACCACAAATTTACCAAATTTTAAAAAACCTTAACATTTCTAGAGTTTTAAAACAATGTATATTTGCCAAAAATAATTTGTGAAGTATTTTTTTTTATTAAAAAATTTTAAATTAATAGGAAATATTAATCATTTCATTAAAAAAAGTGTTTAAATAGTAGTTTAAGGACATAAAAACTCTATTTAAAGATTATTTAAATATAAAATGAACATAATTTAGAAAGCAATTCATTGGTTTCTATTTCCTAATGGCTATCTGATGATTTAATGTTGATATTTGTCAAAGTTTTGTGAAAAATCCTGAGATTTTCCTAAATAATTTTGTACTGAATATTAAAATTTAAGCTTTAAATTGTTTTAGAAATATTTTTTTATACAAATATGATATAATAATTTTTAAAATTGGTATTATAAAACACTTTTTCCTTAAAGCGTTTTATTCCTTTCTCAATTGATTGTATTTGTCTGAAAAACTAAAATTGCTACAAAATAAAATACATATTATTTAATAGTTAAAACCTTGCAAACATGTGACAAAATGCTACAAATAAATTAATATCAGTAAATCATCTGCATAAGCTATAATCATGGTCATTATTATCATCAAACAGCCTAGAATAGAATAGATTAAGAAATATTGTATACAGAGAAAAAAATATATACATATATATATATATAAAACAAATCAAACACATACACTTATACATATCCCATAACATTAATAAATAATTATGAAAACAACAAAAATCATTAATAAAAAAATAATTATAAATTGAAAAGAAATTAAAAAAATAAACATCAACATTAATAAAAAGAGAAAAAATCATTATTAAATACATATATATATAATTTGTTTAAAATATCACACGTAATTATATATTAAAACATAAAATTAATAATAACAACATTAAATTATATAAAATCCCTATTAAAACTGTATAACTCAAAATGAAAACTGAAATAAGTAAAACAAACCCTAAAAAAAGTGAATAAATTTAACAAAAACAAAAAAATGGAAATGTTTGTAAAAAATTATTAATAAAAAAAAATGCAAAAAAAATTAATAAAATAAAATTATCAATAATAAATACAATAAAACACGTTTTTTCTTTTTTGGTAACAAATTGTTTTATTCAATTAGCCAGAGTGACTTTTAATGAGTTAATTTTTTTCCAAACCCCTCAAACTCTTTACATATGAATGAATAAAATGTTCATTATTAAAATATTCATTTATATATGTATGTTAATAATATTGGTAGTAAATATTTATATTTGTGAATATATGATTATGTGTGTTTTTTAAATATAAAAATACATTTACATTATTTACTCGTTTTGCCATTATTCAATATTTATTTAATATTAATGAATATTTAATTAATAAACATTTTTATATGTTAATATTATTATATTATATTTGTTGTAAGTTTTTTGCCATTTACATAATTAGAGGTCTCAATGCAGTGGTTAATTTAATGATTTAAAAAAAAAAAAAATGTTCTATTTACTCGTGTTAAAGTTGTTTTAAAATTTTTAAAACAAATAAATGGTTTTTTAATCCCCATTAGAATAAATGTGAATTACATTTAATTTAATTTAATAGTTAGTCATTACAAAATTATTACATTAAATAGTCATGTTAAGCTTTATAAACAATTTGTAAAAGTTTTTAGTAAATCTGTTTCTTATTGCAAGAGAATGAGCATGAATAATGTATTAAATAGAAAATAAGTGTACTTTTAGGTTAACTGGAGATTAAAGGTTAGATAAGTTGTCAAATGTGCAAGATTTTTCATTAAAGCTTGAAGGGGAAGGAATGAATATAAGCTTTAAAAGTCTTAGAACAATAGTTTTAGTACAAGATGTTAGATTTTGTATAAAACTCAGTATAATTGGTAATCCCAGTATAATAATATAGTTTTAATATAAGAAGGTAGTTATCATCTTATATCAAATGTTTGTCTTAATATAAATCAATTGTTTCAATATTATTTGTTAACCCCAGTATAAGAGTGTATAAGACAAAAATCTCTGTACGAGGAGACTGCATAACCTAAGTCGAACGCCTTAGTATAAGATGGAAGAATATAACACTAAAAGGTTTGTATTATAGCTTATAGGAAAATACTTATAGGCTTCAATAGTCTTGGAAAAATACTCTTCGAATAATAGTTTTAGTGAAAAATTTAAGATTTTGTATAAGACTCAGTATAAGAATTTAATTTTAATATAAAAAAAATAGTTTCAATATAAGTTGTTAGTCTCAGTAGGAGATAATTGTTTTAATATCATACGTTAACCCCAGTATAAGAGCGTATAAGACTGAAATCTCTGTATAAGAAGACAGCCTTAATAAAAGATAGAAGACTCCATATAAGACAGATAGTGTTAATATTATAGCTTATAGGGAAATTAATATAGGCTTTACTAATTTTGGAATAATATTTTTAGTACAAGATGTTAGCTTCTGTATAAGACTTAGTATAAGTCGCTAAACTCAGTATAAGAATATAGTTTTAATACAAGAAGGAACTTTCGATATAAGATCTTAATCTCCATACAAGATAATAGTTTTAATAATTTACATTAGCCTCAGTACAAGAGAGTTTAAAATGGAAATATCTGTGTAAGAAAAAAGCATAACATAAGTCAAACGCTTTAGTTTTATAAGTTGGAAGTCTCAATAGAGCTTTTATATTCTCTATAATACTCAGTATAAGACTGTAAACTCAGTATAAGAATACAATTTAAATATAGGAAGATAGTTTCATTATAACATAGTAATTTGAATCATATATTTCAGCTATAAGACGTTAATTTCTGTATAAGACTAATGTCTAAGAATAAAGTTAAAGTCTCAGTATAACATAGAAGTCTCAGTATAAGCAAAAAGAAGACTTAGTGTAAGATAAAAACCTGAGTATGCGACGGAAGCCTCAATATAGGACGGAATTCTGAGTATAAGACGGAATTCTCAGTAGTAAGGATGAAATTTCAGCATAAGACGGAAGTGCCAGAATTCACAGTATAAGACAATGGGCAAAAATTGCAATATAGACAAAAGTCTAGTATCAGTATAAGACGAAAAGCTCAATATAAAACATTCATATCAGTCTTAGTATAAGACGAAAGTCTCAGTATAAGACAAAGGTTTCAGACAAACGTTTCAGTGTAAAATGAAGGTCTCAGTATAAGACGCTAGTATCAGTATAAGATATACTTATAAATATAAAATGATAATCTCAGTATAAGACAAAAGTATGAGTATATGAAGGAAGTCTCAGTATTAGACGCTTATATCAGTATAAGATATAAATAAGAATATAAGACAATATCTCAATATAAGAAAAAGATCAGTATACGACACTAGTATCAGTCTTAGCATAGGACGAAAGAGAGTAAGGCGAAATTCTCAGTATAAGTCAGTATAAGGCAAAAATCTCAGCATAATACGAGGACTCAGTATAAGACGCTAGTATCAGTATAAGATAGATGTATTAGTATAAGACGAAAGTCTCATTATAAAACGAATGATACTAATATCAGTATAATATATTAATACAAGACATTAGTATCAGTCTTAGTATAAGACAAAAGCTTCAGTATAAGACTAAAGTCTCAGTATAAAACAATAGTATCAGTATAAAACGAAAGTACCAGTATAATACGAAGGTATAAGAAGCTAATATAATTACATGATTGAAGTCTCAGTATAGGACACTAGTATCACTATAAAATTGAAGTATCAGTATATGAAGAAAAAATCTCAGTATAAGACATAAGTCTCAGTATAAGACAAAAGTATCATTATAAAACGAAATTCTCAATATAAGATGAAAGCCTCAGTATAAGACAAAAGGACTATTATAAGACACAAGTATCAGAATAAGATGGTAGTCTCAGTATAAGATAGAAGTCTCAGTATAAAACGAAAGTGTCATCAAAAAACAAAAGTTTCAGTGTAAGACAAAAGTCTCAGTATAAGACACCAGCATCAGTGTAAGACAGCAGTCTCAATATAATTCGAAAATCTTAATAAAGTCGACAGTTTCAGTATAACGCACTAGAATAAGTATAAGATAGAGGTTTTAGTATAAGACACTAGTATTTGTATATGACAGAAATCTGAATAAAAAGAGAAACTCAAGTATAAGACAAAAGTATCAATATAAGACGTAAAGGAAACTAGTATCAGTATATGATATAAACCTCAGTATAAAATAAAATTTCCAATATAAAGCAAAACTTTCAGCATAAGACGAAGGTCTCGGTATAAAACGGAAGTGCCAGTATAAGATGTACTTCTCACTATATGAAAGTCTTAGTATAAGACGAAGTATAAGCCAGAAGTTGGGTAAAACGGAGATCTCAGTATAAAATGAAATCCACTGTACAGTTTTTTTTCTCAGTATAAGACTTTTACTAATAGAAGTAAACAAACTAAATGAAAACAATTTAATTTAAATCTAATGCCTTATGACTGTCAAAATATTTAAATTAAATTTATTTTTGCTCTAATGCAATCACTAATAACTTCTCAAAAAAAATTTATTCTTACATTTCCTGTTGAGTAGTATAAAAACCTAAACAAATCTTAAGCAAAACTCTAAAAACAAACTATAAGTAATGCAACTAAATATGTTAATATCATTCAGATTACAAATCAAGTTACCTCTTCAAAGTTGACATAAAACTAAAATTTATTATTATTTTGTTAATAAAATTATTTTTTTACAAAGTATTGTTATTTTCTTTATTTATACTTTAGAATAAATCACAGCAAATTGAAATACGTTGTGAAAATTTTAATACTATTTTCTTATAGTTTTTTTTTTTTTTTTTTTTTTCAACTTTTTCATCGTTGATTACTAATGATTTGTATTCAACGTTTTGGCAGAGAGAAAAAAACACAACGACAACACAACGGAAATTAAATTGCAAATCACAAATGAAATGAAAGAAAAAAAAACTGTACAAAAAATTGTAAAAAAAATTTCAAGCAAACAAATAGAATTTGCAAGAAAAAAATATGTTGCTACAAATGCTAATGAAGGCCATATTACTTACTACAGCTATAGTTGAATTTTTTCAAGAAAAATGTCAATATCATTAGAAATGTATAGTAAACAAAACAAGAACAAAAAGAAAAACAAATATAATACAAGAACAATACATTGGTATTTATATCAAGCAAATCATATTAAAAATAAACTAAAGGAAATTTCAAAATTTTTTCCTTGTTAATTTTAAACTCATTTTACTTAGAGCCAGGAATATATGGCCTGTTGTTTATTCAAAAACAAAAAAACCTCATATTTGTTTTTTATTTTTTTATGTGACTTTATTTGAATATCAACCAACTTCCTTTAAAAATAAAAAGAATAATCATGTAAAACAAATTTTAAAAAAAGTGTTTGTTTAACGAACTCTAACTTAAACTCGTGCTCGCTGTGAGCAAAAGTCCAAACTTTTTTTCTTTATTTCTTGAACAACTAAAAATTTTGTGTAAACTTTTTAACAAAATACAATTTATAAATTACATAAAAATATTATTTATGCATTTAGTATGAAATACGGAAAAACAAATTTGAGAAGTAAAAAGAAAGAAAAGAAAAACAAAACTTAAACGAACATGTCCAGCTAAAAAGAGGGCAACTGGAAAAATAGCAAAAAAAAGAATTAAAAATACTTAAGAAAATTTTGCATTTTTGGGGACAAATTCATCAAGACCTCAGTGTACGGATATTCAGTATAAGAGTTTTCATATGTATAAAAGTCCCAGTATAACAAACAAAATAATTACTTTATAAGTTAGTAGTTTCAGAAAATTGCATCAGTTGTTTCAGTATAAATTTTATAAAAGATTTAATGTAGAAACCTTCGTATAAGACGATCTCAATATAACACAGTACTTTCTGTATAAGACAGAAGTCTCAGTATAACAAAGTATAAGTTAGTAGACTCCTTATAAAACTTTAGCCTCAATATAAAACGAATTTATGTATACGTATAATAAATTTATCTCAGTAAAGAAAACCAATTCAATATAATTCTATAGTATCAGTATAAGATAGTAGTCTCAGTTTAACACATTAGTATAAGAGAATTACCTCAGTGTAAGATTTTATCCTCAGTATATAAAAATTGTTTGAGTATGAAATTAATGTAGGTTTCAGTATGAAAATGTTCTATTGAAAAATAATTTAGTATAAGAGTCTTCGTATAAGAATGTTTAATAAAAAATAACAGTTTCTGCATAAGACAGAAGTCTTAGTTTAATATGGTAGTACCAATATAAGATGCTGAGTATAAGACTTTACCTTCTGATTAAAATTAATTTCTATCTGTGAAGAAAAATAATTTCAGTATAAGACTTTCAGTATAACATGGTAGAACCAAAAAAATTGCCTCGGTATGAGACTTTATACTCAGTATAAGATAGTTTTTTAGTATAAGATGAATGTAGGTTTCATTATACAAATTTCATGAAGGATTCAATATTAAATAATTTATAAGACAGTAGTTTCTGTATAATATATCAGTTTAAGAAAAGTGCTTCAGTATAAGACTTTATTCTCGATATTTGAAAGTCATTTCTATATAAGATGAATGTAGGTAAGGCAGAAGACTCAATGTAAAAAGGTAGTCTCAGTATAAGAATTTAACCTTAGTAAAAAATTAGCCAAAATATTATAAACTTCCTCCTCGAAAGAAAAAAATCAGTATAAGACAGCAGTTTCAGTGTTAGACAGTTGTATCAGTACATGATGGTACCTTCAGTTTAAGAATGTTGTATAACAGTATACGACTGTAGCCTGGGTATAATGAGTTTGTCTTAGTTTAAGATTACTATAGATCTCAGTATGAGGAATTTTATTCAGTAAAATATATTAATTTTAGGAATTAGTCTCAGTATAAGAGAAACCTTTCTATATAACAAATTAGTCTCAGTAGTATAAGTACAATAATAAGTATATTCCCAGTATAAGACTGTAGACTCAGTATAAAATTATTATATCAGCATAAGAATGGATCCTTGGTATAAGATAGCAGTTACAGTATAAGAAAAGAGTATTTATTAAACGACAGTTTCAGTATAAGAAATATAGTGTCAGTATATGAACAGAAATACAGTCTCCTTATTAAGTTTTAAAGCCAGTATAAAATGATAATAGCATTATAAGACAAAAATATAAATCCATACGACTAGGTTAATAGCAGTAATATCAGTAAAATATTTCAATATAAGACGTATTTCTTATTCTTTTATATTTATTATAACGCAACCATATCAGTATAAGACTATTTTAACCAATTGCTCACAATTTTAATAGTATAAAGTAGCTGCCTCTTTATAAGACTTTTAGTTTTAATAACTTATGAAATTGTTAACATAAGACTTATAACATAATGCTTTTCCTATATTAAGGAGATTTATTGGTAATAAAAAACTTAATAGAAATCTTTACACAATATCTATAATATAAGATGACTTTTTATAAATCAGTATTAGTATAAGACTTTTAACATAACTAATGTCTGTTCTATCATAAGATTTATTATAATGAAATACATGACATTTCATAGGACGTATAGGACTATAAAACAATATAAGAAATTAATAATAATTTAAAACTTGATATAAGACTTTTCACATTGAGCATGGTATTCGTATAAGAGTTTTTGTGGTTTAAAATTATTTATAAAGTATTAATCTTGACATATTTTTTTTTTTTAATTTATTTATTTAAATTTTATTTAATAAAGTCTTATACAACTTTCTAATTATATTGAAGTAATAAAATAGTATAAGATGCAGAATTTATTATAATACTGAATATATGTTTTTTTTTTTTTATATAAATCTCTTATTGAATATCTTATAAATTCCCTTTTGAACGAGCATGAAGTGTTGATCAAATTATACACTCATGACTTTTTAAAAAATGCATACAAAATGTAAGTAAAATGTACTTCTTAAAAACAACAACAAAAAGTGAAAACCTTACTGCCACTAAAACTATAATAACAACAAGAATGGTACATTAAAACCCAGCAAACAAAAGCTACAAAAAAAAAATAAAAGAAAAATTATTTGAAAGCAAATAAAATTTAGAAAAATGTCTATAAATCTTTTTTAGTATTCCAGGAAAGATACAAAAAGATTTAGAAAACTTAACGAAACTTTATTTTTTTAATGAAAGGTACTTCAACACCAAGTTTTACTAGATTTATTTAAGTGGTAAAAAACTTAACGAAACTTAAATTTTTTTAAATAAGCTACTTGAATAATTTTTTTGCTGAATTCACTTAATAAACTATTTAATTTAAATAAATTCGTCAAAATTTTATATTTTGGATCATATAAAAAACTTAACGAAACTTTATTTTTCTATTGAAAAATAATAGAAACAAAATTTAGCTCGATTCTTTTAACAAATTTAATAGGTTAAACAATTCCACCAAATTTTTGTATTTTAGATTAAATAAAAAACTTAACGAAACTTTATTTCTTTAACGAAAGCTATTTAAAGAAAAATTTTGCTTAATACTTTTAATATTTTCAATATATTTAACAAGATCATCAAAATTTTTGTATTTTAAGATAAATAAAGAACTTATCAGGTTTCGTTAAGTTTAGGTTTTAAACGAAAAACTATTTAACAAAAATTTTATTAGATTCATTTAAAAAATTTAACGTACTAAAGAAATTCATCAAAAATTTTGTATTTTAGATTAAATGCAAAACTTAACGAAACCTTTTTTTCTTTAACAAAAGCTAAATAAAAAATTTTTTGTTTGATTCTTAAAAAAAAAAAAAATTAATAAGATAAATAAATATATCAAAATTTTATATTTTAGCCTAAATAAACAACTTAACGAAAACTACTTTAATAAAAATATTGCTCGATTCTTGCTAAAAATTTAATAAATTAAACATATATCTTAAAATTTTATATTTTGAGCCAAATAAAAAACTTAACGAAACCTGATTTCTTTTAACGAAAAGTTTTTTACAAAAATCTTACCAGATTTATTTAACAAATTTAATATATTAAACAAATCCATCAACATTTTGTACTTTAGGCTAAATATAAAACTTAACGAAACTTGATTTCTTTTAATTAAAAGATTTTTATTAATTATTACCAGATTCATTCTACAATTTTGATATATCAAATAAATCCACCAAAATTCTGTGTTTTAGACCAAATAACAAACTTAACGAAAGTTGATTTCTTTTACTGAAAAGATTTTTAACAAAAACATTTTGCTACTTTCACGTTATAGATTTACTAAAATTTATAAAAATTTGTTATTTTGGTATAAATAAAAAATTTAACGAAACATTTATTTTTTAACAAAAAATGTTCGCGTTTAAATTAATCAAGTTAATGCTGTAATAAAAATTAAAAAATTTACATTTTTTAACGAAACATTTTTTGTAAATCTAAAAAACCTAACGAAACTTTTTATGCAAACAAATTTTATAATTTGAAAAATAGATTTTCTTAATAATAATTTTCAATATGTTTCAAATATGTTTTGCTTGCTGGGTATTTTTGTTTGCAGTTTGAAGAAGTTATAAAATGCAAATATAGACAAATTATATTCATGAGTCTTTTTTTAAAGTTTTCATATAAAAATAGAGAAAAAAACTAAGAAACAACTTGAACTTAAACAAGAAATAAAATAAAACTTTAATTTTTTTCATAGATAAAGCCAAGAGGTCATAGAAAAAAATATTAAATAAATTTTAATTTATTTTAAGCTAGAAATTTTAAATAAAGGTTATTTATTTATATTTATAAAAATAAAATAATATTTTAATTCCTATACTAGTTTACATATAAGAGGATATCGGGTAATGTATATAACCTACTAAAGAAAATTTAATGCAAATTCCTTGTTAGCAATTAAAAAAGTTTGTTTTACTAACTAAATTTTTAGTGTAATTTGTGGCAGACTATCAACAAATTAAATAATACTGAGTAAATAAAAGTAGGTAATTAAATAATGTAACAACACAATTATTTACTTAAATGAAAAAAAATAAATCTTCTCAATAAACTCGAAAAAAAAAGAAACAGAAAATTATATAATAAGATAAAAAGTCTATAAATTTAAAATCTATGTATAGATATAAAATAACAAAAATAATAATAAAATTTGTTTATTTTTAAATATTTCCCTGTATTTTTATGGGGCGTATACTTAATTTTTATTTCATATTTTACTGGGCGTATGATTATTAATTATTTTTATAATTTTTATACTCAAATGAGAATTATCATTTTTAAGGCACAAAAACAACAAGCAAATGTCTGATTATGTATGAGATAATTGTACTGTAAAGAAATATTTCTTTTGATTTCCCTTATGGCAAAACAAATTTACATAAAAGCAAAAGTAAAATAAATAAAAAAAATACTCGCACTTGACTCTTTTTCTTTTGAGTGCTTCTAGGGTTCTTTTAATATTTTTATTGCTACATAAATTAAAAATAAATGGTATTGGCTGAAATGAAAATAACCTGCACGTTAATGCCTTCAAAAATACTTATTCAGAAAGTAAGATTTGATTCTTGAAAAATTATTCTCTTTAAACCAAAGCCTTAGATCACAAATTACTTTAGAATTTTTGATGTTAATTATACCATTTCCCTCTATGAAATATGAATTCAAAATAGCTTTCAATGAAGTACATGCATTACTTAATATTCATTCCATTTTTTTATAGCGCACTGAATTAAAAATGATAAGCAATACAACACAATTTCTAATGCCAAATTTATAGCAATCAAATGAAATAAAGTCGATTTTTTTCTTCTTAAAAAAAAAAATCGAACAAAAAAATTACAAAACGCATAAGAAAAGTAAAATAAAAAGATTACAAAATACAATAAATATTTAAATAACCAATTGATTGCTACAAAAAAATCCAAAGAAAATATTGTAATCTTCATCGTTCCTACGTTTTGTTTAAAAAAGATACAAAAAAATGTAAATATTTTTTTGCTATTTTTATTTCAAGTTAATATTATTGTATTTGTTTAGATTTTCCAGTCTTATTTTTACTACTAAAGTATTTATCCACGAAATTGCTCATTTATCAGTAGCATCCCATCATGATGTTTTTTTTTTTTTTGTATTCTTTTTCGATTTTTTGTCATGATATTAATCGGATCTGTTGTTTATTTTTATGTTTGTTTGTTGTTATAAGAAAACCCAAGTAAACAATATTATTCCTTGAAAAGAAAAATACTCACATACGTATAGCTTTGTTATAGAAATATTTATATATTTTTTGAAAATGAAACAAAGATAAGCATATTGTGGGGTATTAAGTAAAACTGACAATAGAGTAGACTTAAAATTTAGTTGAACAATTTAAAGATTTTAAAAAAATATATATAAATTTTCAGTTAAAAAAAAGAAAAAGAACTAAAAAAGGAATGTTATCTATAAAGTCTATGCGGGAAAATTTAAAAAGAAAGTATTTAGCTAAATAACAGTAAAGTTTAAAAGAAAATTTAGCTTGAAGATTACTTGAAAGGAAATATAGACAAGTTATAAATGAACACTAATAAAAATAGTTAGTAATTTGTATAAAAATGAGACTTTTTCAAAAAATCTTTAAAAAACGTTTGTTTTATATATAATTTTCGAAGTGAAATCTATTGTTTACATTATGTAAACCCTATAAATATAAACATTTCTTTAAAACAATTCATAAAAACACCTAAAAAAACAAATTATTTATATAAATAGTTGGTCCTTCTTTAGATAAAACGTAATTTTTTAACAAACGTGAAGAATTTTTTTTTTTTTTTAATAAATCCAATTGTTTACATAAGGTAAACAATGTTAATGTTTTAATTATTCTAAAAAAAATAATAAAGATACTTTAAACTTAAACAAAATGAATACAACATATAAAAACTAATTGTTTACATGATGTAAATATTTAAATAAATTTTTGAATTATAGCTTAGTCCTTAACATTATAAAAGTTTTTAATAAACATGAAAAAAGAAATTATGTCAATCAATAAATATTAATGAAAGTAAAGAAAAAATACAGAGCTAAATAGAAAGGAGGAAAATCAATTGTTTACGTCATTTAAACCATGTTAATAATTAGCTTACCTCATGCAAACAATGTAAATCACATATTTACTTTAAGTAAACAATGTAAATCACATATTTACGTAATGTTAACAATGCAAGTCAATTATTTACATAAAAGACAGTGTAAATGATTTATTTACCTAATGTGAACAAAGTTAGCAATGCAAGTAAATTATTTAACTAAAATAAATAATAAAAATATGTTCTTTACCCAATGTAAACAGTGTAAATAAATTGTTTACCTAATGTAAATTATGTAATTTAACTTTTTTACTTCGTGTAAACAATGTAAATTAATTGTTTACTTAACATTAACAAAGTAATTTCATTGTTTACTTAATGTATGCAATGCAAATCAATTATTTACTTAAAATAAACAATACAAATTATTTATTTACCTGATGTAAACAAAACAAGTTAATTATTTACCTTAAATAAATAAAAAGAATATATTCTTTACTCAATGTAAACAGTATAAACCTATTGTTTACTTAACTGTTTACTGCGTGTAAGCAATGTAAATAAATTATTTACATGTATGCAACAAATTAAATTAATTTTTCACTCAAAGTAAACATTGGAAATCAATTATTTACCTAAAGAAAGCAATAAAAATTAATTGTTTACCCAATGTAAACTACGTAAATCAATTGTTTAGTTAATGTAAATAATTCAATTTAATTATTTACATTGAGTAAACAATAAAAATTAATTGTTTACCCTATGTAAACTATGTAAATCAATGGTTTACTTAATGAAAACTATTTTAGTTGCTTAGTGCAGCTGATGTAGATTAATTATTTACTTAATTTAAACAGTGTAAAATTATTGTTTACTTAATGTAAACAATGCTAATCAATTGTTTACCTAATGTTAATAACAAATACTAAGTTTTTACTTTATGTAAACTAAGCAATTTAATTGTTTACCCAATGTAAATAATGCAAGTTAATTATTTAGCTAATTGAATTACAAATCAATTCTTTACTTCTTGTAAACACCACTAATTAATTGTTTACTGAATGTAAACAGTGTAAATTAATAGTTTACCCTCTGTAGGTAATGTAAATTTGATATATACTTAATGCAAACAGTGCAAAACAATGTCTTAATTATGTGGAGATTAATTTT
This sequence comes from Protophormia terraenovae, assembly GCA_951394005.1. Taxonomy (NCBI): domain Eukaryota; kingdom Metazoa; phylum Arthropoda; class Insecta; order Diptera; family Calliphoridae; genus Protophormia; species Protophormia terraenovae. The sequence continues at coordinate 2,551,248 of OX596074.1, read as the reverse complement.
CCACTTAACACAAACATATAAAGTAATAGTTTTCCTAATTTAAAGACTGTAAATAAATTATTTACTTAATGTATACAATCTAACAGATGGTTTACTTATAATATAACCATGTAAATTAATGGTGTTCTTAATGTAAACAAAGCAAATTAATTGTTTTCTTTATGTAAACTGCGTACATAATGTTTACTTTGTTTACAAATGTTTACTTAATTTAAACGACGTACTTAATGTAAACATTGTATATAAATTATTTATTTAAAGTAAATGTTGTAAATTAGTTATTTACTTGATGTAATCAATTTAAATTATATGTTTACGTTTATGAGTGTTGTAGACCTTTTGTGTTGTTTTATCTTATTTATTTGTTGTTCGGCTTGAGGTCTCAATATATAAAATAAAAACTCTTTTATGTTTTAATTTTATTATATTAATTTTATTTTTATCCAATATTTCGACCAACTTTGTTGGTCATCTTCAGGGATAAGTGTTTACTACAAAAACAAAAAATCAATTACAAATATAAAATATTCTTAAACATAACAAAACAAAATAATAATAATTACAATTAATTGTATTGCAGTGTTGTCCGTTGTTATTGTTCAAAGCTTTTGTCACTGACTGTTTATGTTTTTCTTCTTTTGTTATTTTTATGTTTGTTTATTGTATGTCGATATATGTGAGCGCAATTGTCTGTATCTGTTTTATAGTTTATTCTCATTCTTGTTGGTATGTTTATGATATGAAGCATCTCTTGCATATATCGTTTCGTGTAATTATTTTCTCCTGCAAGTATTCTCACTTTCTCAAAGTCTGGTTTATGTCCAGTTATTGTACAGTGGGCTGCGAGTGCTGTTTTTTGTGTTAATGGTTTGTCATGACATTTTAGATCTGATTTGTGCGATGATAATCTTGTCCTTAATTTGGTTTTTGTTGTACCAACATATACTTTTTGGCATATGTCAGCGTCGTCACCATTACATTTAATTTTATATACTACATTAGACTTGTCGAAATTGTCAATTCTCGATTTCATATTGCTAAATAATTTGTTTGTCGTGTTATTCGTTTTCATCGCTAATATATAGTTTTCCTTATCATAGATATCCGAGTGTTTAAGCCTTTCCGAGAACCCAGATATATATTCAATCGACCTGTAAATTTTCGGTGGTTCATCCATATCCTTGTTGTCCATTGGCTTCTTTTTATTTATTACATATTTAATCAATTCATTTATCGTCTTATGTGGGAAGTCATTCTTTCGGAGAATTCTTCTGATTTTCCTCAAGTTATTTTTATGGAAATCCTTATTGCTATTGTCCAGTACTCTTATAATGAAGTTTGTCGCTGTATTCATAATTATCTTTTTGGGATGTTTGGAATAAAAGTTAATCAGTCTCCCAGATGCCATAGGTTTCTGATACCAATCTACTTTTACCATGTTACCTTCTCGAATAATTATGGAGTCCAAATAGGGTAATTTTCCGTCACTTTCTTTTTCCACTGTAAATTGTATTTGCCTATTAAATGTGTTGAGGGTTTTCAATGTCTCTTCTATTCGATCGTTCTTCAAAATCCCAAAAAGGTCGTCTACATATTTTGTTATCATCCTTGGTTTTTGCTCCAGTTGTTCTAATGTACTATCAAGTAATTCCTCCATTATAATGTCAGCTATCACGGGAGATGCGGGGGATCCCATTGGCATTCCCTTATTTTGTTCGTAAAAAATGTCCTTAAATTTGAAATATCTACAATCTTTTATACAAAAAGTCAATAGTTCCATAAATAGTTCCTTAGGTATCTTCGTATGTTCTTCCAACAAACTCCATTTCTTCTCAATTGTTCTTATTGCCAAATTTACTGGAATACTAGGAAATAGTGAGATAACATCGAATGATACTAAGCTCTCATCGTCCTCAATTCTCGTACAATCTATTTTATTCTTGAATTCTTTCGCGTCTCTTACATTGTATATAGAGTTCTTTGTCAGGTTTTTCAAAATGTCTATTAAATATTTGCTTAGCGCATATGATGGTGAGTTTATCGAAGAGCAGATGGGTCTTAATGGCATGTTTTCCTTGTGAATCTTTGGAAGGCCATAGATTCGTGGAGCTGTAGCGATTTTCGTCATAAGTTTATCTTTCTCACGTAAATTTATTAGATTGAGCTTAAAAAGTTTCTCAACTAGAACATTGTTCTTATTTTGTAGGCTTAAAGTGGGATCCTTTTTCAGTCGTCTATATGTGCACATGTCTCTCAGAATTTCCTTAATCTTCACATCATAAGCTTTATCAGTCATTGCGACAGTCTTATTTCCCTTGTCTGAATTTAATATTAAAATGTCCCTATTGTCATTCAAAAATTTTTCCGTTTGAACCACTGTGTTTAAAATAAATTTGTCTCTTGTATTCGTTTTTGCCTTCTTCATGTAGTCCTCCATCATTGTCACAAACTTAGTTCTCGATATTTCTTGTTTTTCCTTATCTCCACTTGTTCTTATGCATTGTTCACCATCAGTTATACAATTAAATAGTGGAAAATTGTCTTTCGTATGTGGTAACGCAAACTTCGATCCAAGCGATAGTAACCACTGTATGTTAGTCGGTATCTCCTTTTCTGTCTTATTTACAAACCACTCTTTGTTATAATTCAAATTCATTTTCTCAGTTTCCTTCTCTTTTAGTCTCTCGAATTTTCGTACAATTCTCTTTTCATTATTGTCTTTAATATTCTGATAAATAGTCTCTTCACTTAACATTAATAGTTCACAGTCTTGTTCTCTTAATCTACGTTGAATAATTTCCCTTAACCTTAACGTTTCATGTTTGTTCCCACATATTTGTTTGTGTTTTTGTTGTATAAGTAATTTTAATATAATATTATGAAAATTATATATATGTTTCTGTAATGTTTTATCCAACATTTTCGTCATATTACCGTTCTCCATGAAAATTCTGCGTATATTTAGTGTTGTATTCTCTATAAATGTTGGTATTAGTCCGCTTTGTCTACATCTTATTAGAAATGTTGTAGATGATTTTAAATTAGCCAGTTGTTTGTTATGTTTTGAAAATTTCTTTATAATGTTGTTTGTATTTTTATCGTATTTTTCTCTGATGTTCTTATAAAGTGTCATGTTGATACTCTCTTCTCGGCGTGCCTTCCGTGTTAGTATGTTTATGAGTGTTGTAGACCTTTTGTGTTGTTTTATCTTATTTATTTGTTGTTCGGCTTGAGGTCTCAATATATAAAATAAAAACTCTTTTATGTTTTAATTTTATTATATTAATTTTATTTTTATCCAATATTTCGACCAACTTTGTTGGTCATCTTCAGGGATAAGTGTTTACTACAAAAACAAAAAATCAATTACAAATATAAAATATTCTTAAACATAACAAAACAAAATAATAATAATTACAATTAATTGTATTGCAGTGTTGTCCGTTGTTATTGTTCAAAGCTTTTGTCACTGACTGTTTATGTTTTTCTTCTTTTGTTATTTTTATGTTTGTTTATTGTATGTCGATATATGTGAGCGCAATTGTCTGTATCTGTTTTATAGTTTATTCTCATTCTTGTTGGTATGTTTATGATATGAAGCATCTCTTGCATATATCGTTTCGTGTAATTATTTTCTCCTGCAAGTATTCTCACTTTCTCAAAGTCTGGTTTATGTCCAGTTATTGTACAGTGGGCTGCGAGTGCTGTTTTTTGTGTTAATGGTTTGTCATGACATTTTAGATCTGATTTGTGCGATGATAATCTTGTCCTTAATTTGGTTTTTGTTGTACCAACATATACTTTTTGGCATATGTCAGCGTCGTCACCATTACATTTAATTTTATATACTACATTAGACTTGTCGAAATTGTCAATTCTCGATTTCATATTGCTAAATAATTTGTTTGTCGTGTTATTCGTTTTCATCGCTAATATATAGTTTTCCTTATCATAGATATCCGAGTGTTTAAGCCTTTCCGAGAACCCAGATATATATTCAATCGACCTGTAAATTTTCGGTGGTTCATCCATATCCTTGTTGTCCATTGGCTTCTTTTTATTTATTACATATTTAATCAATTCATTTATCGTCTTATGTGGGAAGTCATTCTTTCGGAGAATTCTTCTGATTTTCCTCAAGTTATTTTTATGGAAATCCTTATTGCTATTGTCCAGTACTCTTATAATGAAGTTTGTCGCTGTATTCATAATTATCTTTTTGGGATGTTTGGAATAAAAGTTAATCAGTCTCCCAGATGCCATAGGTTTCTGATACCAATCTACTTTTACCATGTTACCTTCTCGAATAATTATGGAGCTAAGCAAATATTTAATAGACATTTTGAAAAACCTGACAAAGAACTCTATATACAATGTAAGAGACGCGAAAGAATTCAAGAATAAAATAGATTGTACGAGAATTGAGGACGATGAGAGCTTAGTATCATTCGATGTTATCTCACTATTTCCTAGTATTCCAGTAAATTTGGCAATAAGAACAATTGAGAAGAAATGGAGTTTGTTGGAAGAACATACGAAGATACCTAAGGAACTATTTATGGAACTATTGACTTTTTGTATAAAAGATTGTAGATATTTCAAATTTAAGGACATTTTTTACGAACAAAATAAGGGAATGCCAATGGGATCCCCCGCATCTCCCGTGATAGCTGACATTATAATGGAGGAATTACTTGATAGTACATTAGAACAACTGGAGCAAAAACCAAGGATGATAACAAAATATGTAGACGACCTTTTTGGGATTTTGAAGAACGATCGAATAGAAGAGACATTGAAAACCCTCAACACATTTAATAGGCAAATACAATTTACAGTGGAAAAAGAAAGTGACGGAAAATTACCCTATTTGGACTCCATAATTATTCGAGAAGGTAACATGGTAAAAGTAGATTGGTATCAGAAACCTATGGCATCTGGGAGACTGATTAACTTTTATTCCAAACATCCCAAAAAGATAATTATGAATACAGCGACAAACTTCATTATAAGAGTACTGGACAATAGCAATAAGGATTTCCATAAAAATAACTTGAGAAAAATCAGAAGAATTCTCCGAAAGAATGACTTCCCACATAAGACGATAAATGAATTGATTAAATATGTAATAAATAAAAAGAAGCCAATGGACAACAAGGATATGGATGAACCACCGAAAATTTACAGGTCGATTGAATATATATCTGGGTTCTCGGAAAGGCTTAAACACTCGGATATCTATGATAAGGAAAACTATATATTAGCGATGAAAACGAATAACACGACAAACAAATTATTTAGCAATATGAAATCGAGAATTGACAATTTCGACAAGTCTAATGTAGTATATAAAATTAAATGTAATGGTGACGACGCTGACATATGCCAAAAAGTATATGTTGGTACAACAAAAACCAAATTAAGGACAAGATTATCATCGCACAAATCAGATCTAAAATGTCATGACAAACCATTAACACAAAAAACAGCACTCGCAGCCCACTGTACAATAACTGGACATAAACCAGACTTTGAGAAAGTGAGAATACTTGCAGGAGAAAATAATTACACGAAACGATATATGCAAGAGATGCTTCATATCATAAACATACCAACAAGAATGAGAATAAACTATAAAACAGATACAGACAATTGCGCTCACATATATCGACATACAATAAACAAACATAAAAATAACAAAAGAAGAAAAACATAAACAGTCAGTGACAAAAGCTTTGAACAATAACAACGGACAACACTGCAATACAATTAATTGTAATTATTATTATTTTGTTTTGTTATGTTTAAGAATATTTTATATTTGTAATTGATTTTTTGTTTTTGTAGTAAACACTTATCCCTGAAGATGACCAACAAAGTTGGTCGAAATATTGGATAAAAATAAAATTAATATAATAAAATTAAAACATAAAAGAGTTTTTATTTTATATATTGAGACCTCAAGCCGAACAACAAATAAATAAGATAAAACAACACAAAAGGTCTACAACACTCATAAACATACTAACACGGAAGGCACGCCGAGAAGAGAGTATCAACATGACACTTTATAAGAACATCAGAGAAAAATACGATAAAAATACAAACAACATTATAAAGAAATTTTCAAAACATAACAAACAACTGGCTAATTTAAAATCATCTACAACATTTCTAATAAGATGTAGACAAAGCGGACTAATACCAACATTTATAGAGAATACAACACTAAATATACGCAGAATTTTCATGGAGAACGGTAATATGACGAAAATGTTGGATAAAACATTACAGAAACATATATATAATTTTCATAATATTATATTAAAATTACTTATACAACAAAAACACAAACAAATATGTGGGAACAAACATGAAACGTTAAGGTTAAGGGAAATTATTCAACGTAGATTAAGAGAACAAGACTGTGAACTATTAATGTTAAGTGAAGAGACTATTTATCAGAATATTAAAGACAATAATGAAAAGAGAATTGTACGAAAATTCGAGAGACTAAAAGAGAAGGAAACTGAGAAAATGAATTTGAATTATAACAAAGAGTGGTTTGTAAATAAGACAGAAAAGGAGATACCGACTAACATACAGTGGTTACTATCGCTTGGATCGAAGTTTGCGTTACCACATACGAAAGACAATTTTCCACTATTTAATTGTATAACTGATGGTGAACAATGCATAAGAACAAGTGGAGATAAGGAAAAACAAGAAATATCGAGAACTAAGTTTGTGACAATGATGGAGGACTACATGAAGAAGGCAAAAACGAATACAAGAGACAAATTTATTTTAAACACAGTGGTTCAAACGGAAAAATTTTTGAATGACAATAGGGACATTTTAATATTAAATTCAGACAAGGGAAATAAGACTGTCGCAATGACTGATAAAGCTTATGATGTGAAGATTAAGGAAATTCTGAGAGACATGTGCACATATAGACGACTGAAAAAGGATCCCACTTTAAGCCTACAAAATAAGAACAATGTTCTAGTTGAGAAACTTTTTAAGCTCAATCTAATAAATTTACGTGAGAAAGATAAACTTATGACGAAAATCGCTACAGCTCCACGAATCTATGGCCTTCCAAAGATTCACAAGGAAAACATGCCATTAAGACCCATCTGCTCTTCGATAAACTCACCATCATATGCGCTAAGCAAATATTTAATAGACATTTTGAAAAACCTGACAAAGAACTCTATATACAATGTAAGAGACGCGAAAGAATTCAAGAATAAAATAGATTGTACGAGAATTGAGGACGATGAGAGCTTAGTATCATTCGATGTTATCTCACTATTTCCTAGTATTCCAGTAAATTTGGCAATAAGAACAATTGAGAAGAAATGGAGTTTGTTGGAAGAACATACGAAGATACCTAAGGAACTATTTATGGAACTATTGACTTTTTGTATAAAAGATTGTAGATATTTCAAATTTAAGGACATTTTTTACGAACAAAATAAGGGAATGCCAATGGGATCCCCCGCATCTCCCGTGATAGCTGACATTATAATGGAGGAATTACTTGATAGTACATTAGAACAACTGGAGCAAAAACCAAGGATGATAACAAAATATGTAGACGACCTTTTTGGGATTTTGAAGAACGATCGAATAGAAGAGACATTGAAAACCCTCAACACATTTAATAGGCAAATACAATTTACAGTGGAAAAAGAAAGTGACGGAAAATTACCCTATTTGGACTCCATAATTATTCGAGAAGGTAACATGGTAAAAGTAGATTGGTATCAGAAACCTATGGCATCTGGGAGACTGATTAACTTTTATTCCAAACATCCCAAAAAGATAATTATGAATACAGCGACAAACTTCATTATAAGAGTACTGGACAATAGCAATAAGGATTTCCATAAAAATAACTTGAGGAAAATCAGAAGAATTCTCCGAAAGAATGACTTCCCACATAAGACGATAAATGAATTGATTAAATATGTAATAAATAAAAAGAAGCCAATGGACAACAAGGATATGGATGAACCACCGAAAATTTACAGGTCGATTGAATATATATCTGGGTTCTCGGAAAGGCTTAAACACTCGGATATCTATGATAAGGAAAACTATATATTAGCGATGAAAACGAATAACACGACAAACAAATTATTTAGCAATATGAAATCGAGAATTGACAATTTCGACAAGTCTAATGTAGTATATAAAATTAAATGTAATGGTGACGACGCTGACATATGCCAAAAAGTATATGTTGGTACAACAAAAACCAAATTAAGGACAAGATTATCATCGCACAAATCAGATCTAAAATGTCATGACAAACCATTAACACAAAAAACAGCACTCGCAGCCCACTGTACAATAACTGGACATAAACCAGACTTTGAGAAAGTGAGAATACTTGCAGGAGAAAATAATTACACGAAACGATATATGCAAGAGATGCTTCATATCATAAACATACCAACAAGAATGAGAATAAACTATAAAACAGATACAGACAATTGCGCTCACATATATCGACATACAATAAACAAACATAAAAATAACAAAAGAAGAAAAACATAAACAGTCAGTGACAAAAGCTTTGAACAATAACAACGGACAACACTGCAATACAATTAATTGTAATTATTATTATTTTGTTTTGTTATGTTTAAGAATATTTTATATTTGTAATTGATTTTTTGTTTTTGTAGTAAACACTTATCCCTGAAGATGACCAACAAAGTTGGTCGAAATATTGGATAAAAATAAAATTAATATAATAAAATTAAAACATAAAAGAGTTTTTATTTTATATATTGAGACCTCAAGCCGAACAACAAATAAATAAGATAAATTATATGTTTACTTAATGTGAAACATGTAGTTTGTCGTATAACTTAAGTAAACAAAATAAATTGATTCCATTTTTAATGTAAACAAAGTAAATAAATTTTTTACTTCATGTAAACAATGTAAGTTACTATTTTTTTTTTAATACAAAGTAAATTAGTTGTTATCTTTAGACAAAAATAGTAAATTTACTGTTAACTTAATGTAAACAATGTAAATTAATTATTTACGCAATGTTAACAATGTAAAGTATTTGTTACTTAATAAAGACAATGTAAATTAATTGCAAACGAGGTGAAACAATATAAATTAGTTGTTTACTTTATGTAAAAAATGTAAGCAAATTTCCTATTTAAAGTACATAATCTTATTTAATTGTTCACTTAATGTAAACAAAGTAAATTTGTTATTTACCAAATGATAACAATGTAATTTAACTCTACTTAATGTAAACAATTTAAATTAGTTGTTTACTTAATGTAAAAATATTGAATTAGTTGTTTACTTAATGTAAACAAAGTAAATCTTAAAGTAGATAATGTAAATTCATTTCCTGATGTAAATAATATTAATGAATAAGTTTTTAAATGTAATGAATAAGTTTTTAAATGTAAACTATGTAAATTAGTTTTTTATTTAACGTAAACAATGTAAATTTATCGTTTGCTATATGTAAACAATGTAAATAATATATTTATCTAATTTAAACCATGTAAATTTACATTTATTTCAAGTAAAGAATGTAAATTATTTACTTGTTGAATGTAAACAATATAAATCAATCAAGCCTTTCTTCTGTATGTGTAGTTTTTTAATAATTGACGTTATAATAACGAGGATAAAAATCTTTGACTGATTCTAGAAATAATTTTTCAAGTTCCCAAATTGTCTTTTGTAACATACTGTAAAAGATTATTAAAAACGATATGATTAAATATAAAATAGCAGACTCCCTCCAACACACACACAATCGTTTAAGTAGACAATTTGGATTGAATTCAAATTTTTGTTAAATACTTGACGTCAATGTCTTCGAATTTTCTTCTTAAAACCAAAACCGAATCAAATAAACAGAAAAAAAAATTAAAAACAAATAAAAATCCATAAAGACAGCAGTCAGTCAATGAAAAAAAAAATTATATTGCTATTGAAGCCACCAAGAAATCAGCAGCAAATTGGCAGACAACAAAAAATATTTGTAAACAAGTAAAAGGAAAATATCCCTAGAGTTCTGAAGAATTAGCACAAAGTAAAGATTTTAATATTTTTTTATAACTTTTTATACTAAGCTAGAATGTAAAATATTATTTCATGTAGCGTAGGTTTAACAGAACTACAGGGATTTATATCATTTTATTTACGTTGTATTATATTTAAGTATGTATAGGTATTTTGTTTAAATCGAAAACATTTTAAAGCCAAGAAAAAACATCACATCAACAATACAAGATGTAAAGTGCTGGTAAGTATTTTAAACATATTTTTACAAGGACTATTTCCCGGCCATTAAATGCCAAAACTTAACCACGAAAGCAAAAAGTGATGCTAAGAACTCTAAGCTGATATTTTAAGAAGCAAAAGAAAAACAACAACAAAATAAGAATAGAAATTTCATTTTCTATTTTATTTTATAATCATCATCATTGTCAATGTCCTTTCTTCCATCTTGCCAACATTCTGCTTAATGTTGTATTTTGACATGCTGATGATGATGATGATTGTTGTGGTAAGAAGACAAAATATTTTGTTGGTGTATTTTAAAAACTAGCAGTACTTGTGTTGGTGTGTGTATGTCTCTCTCTCTCTCTCTCTCTCTCTGTGTGGTATAAATGTCTTGTATTGTAAACTAAATGCTTGTTGAGTTTCTAGTAATGATTTTGATTTTATAGCTTTACCAAAGTACTTGACTTTTTGGTATTGTTATTACCAGTAATAAATAGTACTACTTTTACAATGTTCTTTTTGCTTCTTCTTCTATACTACTAATACTTGGTAGTCTTTTTTTTCTATTCTTACAGATTTTTTTCTTTCTTTATTATAATTTTATTTGTTCCTTTTTAAACTGTTTTTTATTTTGCATTATGATTGCTCCTATTATTGCTTTTATTGTTATTATTATTATCATTATTGTTGTTATTGAAGACAATTTTTTTATTATTGATAAATCGTTTTTGTAGTGTTGGATCATTTATTCATTGTATACAAAATGGTCTTTAAATTTATATTTTATTGAAATCTAAATGATTTCCCAGGAATTGTTGAATAGCAAACGTTTTCAAAAGGAATTTAAATATATTTTAAAGAAAGGGCTTGTTTAATAAAAATAAAAGAGTAAAATATACTTACGGCTATTATCTAAGTATTAGACATCTGAAATAAAACAAATTGGAAATTAATAGGATTAAAATTTTAATAATTAGGAAAATTAATTGAAGAAAAACAAAAAGAAAATTCATAAAAAGAACTATTATCGAAAAATCTCCACTAAAATAAATTAACATAAATTTCCTATAAAAAGAAATTTTATCAAAAATTTCCTATAAAAAGAAATTATATCGAAAATTTCCTATAAAAAGAAATTTTATCGAAAATTTCTTATAAAAAGAAATTTTATCGAAAATTTCCTCTAAGAAAATTTGTGTAAATTTAATTTCTTTATCACATTTAATAAATGTTTTTTATCCATTAAATCCTTTAGCCCTAGTTGAGGCCTCTGTGTATGTGTGTGTATTTTGTATAGTATATAAAAAAGCCATTTTTATAACTCACTGACAGATGGAGACCACTTATATCATCATTAAACTAGTTAAGTGAAATATTTTAGTTAGTAAAAAGAATTCTCACAAATACACACTTTTTATGCCCCTTTTGCCCTCATATAACTATGAGTTAAACAATTGTAATAGTAAATGCAAAAGTTTTTTAGAAAAAGTTAGAAAATGTGGGTTTTACTTTCACACTCTTTCTCTACATACTCAACTACATATTAAGACTCACAAACACAGTTAAATAAAAATTTCGCATTCATGAATAGACCATTTGGTCATAATACTAGAAGAATATTTTATGTTGGTTTTAAGCCTTTATTTGCTATGGAAATAGACTGCATAATCTCTTTTAAGTAAAACTATGGTGGTAATTTTGAAATTTGTATTTATGAGACTATTTTTTTTTTTTTGTAGCATTCGCAATATTTCTTCTTATTTTTTATATAAAGTAAAGGAAAGTGAAAGAGATGGAGAGAGGAGAAGTGGTCAGTAGATAAAACCGCCTAAAAACCTTTAACCGTTTCCTTACACACTTACAGTCGTTGTTATAGTTGTAAACCTATAAAAAGCTATTGTTACTAAAATTAAAGTTTTTCCTACAAAGAAACTTTTTCCTCGCAAAAAAAAAAAAAAAAAAAAAAAAAGACCCAAATTCCCCAAAAATGAAAATTATGTTTTCTTGGTTTAAAGGCAAATGTGTTGCTATTATATTATTTTCTTCAGTTGCTTTAGAACTTGTAGCTATTTTTGTGGGTTAGTTATACATATTCCCAAGATTAGCTATAGCTTTAATGAAAAAAAATAAAACTGAAAACTTTGAAAATGCCCAACAAAATATTTGAAATAAAATAAACCAAAAGAAAATACGTTTCCTTTAGAAAACACAAAATATAATCATAAGAAAAGTTTTTATATAAGGCTGGCGTTAAATTACTTAAAATTCCTCAGGGTATGAAATCCCAATTTATTAAGTACATTTTTACGTTAAGCATACAAATTGTTAAGGGATAAATTTAGGGGGTAAAGAAGAACCAAAACTGAGGCCAAAAAAAAACTGCATTGATAAATATAATTAAACAATGACAAGAAGAGGTTATAGAAAGATATAAAAAAAGTAAAAAATAGATTTTAAAATTTAGGCATAAATATTTAAATTGAAAACTTTAAATTATGAATAATAATTTTCCAATTTTTCAGGGTTTTTATATAAAACATTTTCCCTTTAATATTGATTTGATAAAAATAAATATATCTATCATCACCTTTAAACAAACATACTTCATCAAACATATTTATAAGGAAACTAATCTTTATTGCCATTAACTAACTGCTCACTTTCTCCTTCCTCCCCTGCCTTATTAACATAAATAAACACCTAAATGCCAGACTAAAATACAGAAAGTCAAGTTGTTGTACTTTTCCTTTTAGGCGCTATTTATTATTCCTTCATTATTCTGTTAGTTAAAAGAAAAACAAATATTTTACTATCTTCACCTTAGTCCCTTTTATTTTTCTTTAACTTTCCTTCCCTTTAGTCGTTTACACATCCATCACAGCTAACAACTGAACAATAACAGTTAAAACTCATTAGACAAGATATTAAATGGTAATTTGAGACCTTTACTTGACTGTTTCTTTTAGAAATTTACTCAAGGTTTATTATGTTTTCTTGAGAGAGGAAGTGGTTGACTGTATAAAAGTGGTTGGGGGGAGAGGAGGGTGCTAGGAGGTTGATTGTGTTAAGGATGTTAGTAATTTATTATGATTGTTTGTGGTGGCTAAAATAATACTTAACTTTAAAAAAGCAAAAAAAAAAACTTAAAAAATCATGAACAAATTGTTGAGTAAAACTCAATGAAAATATTAAAGATTTTTATAGCATATTTTGTTTATTAACTGAAATTTGAGTAATGAGAATACAATTATTTATAATTTAAAAAAGTAATTTTTAGAAACAAGATTGTTTACAGCAATCAAAACTCAATTATATCAATTCTCTTTCAACGCCATACATAAGTCGACCTATATATCTGTGAACTTATGGTAAAACATCTTAAGTTGGGATTAGGAAATTTAAACTACAGCTATTGAAAATATTTATGAAATTTCATATGTTAAAATACATAAATAATTTGTTGCTGCAATAGTTTCTTAATAGAATCCTATCATCTATTAATTCAAGCTGGATAAACACAAAAGTTGATTGATATTTTTTATTATACTGAATTTTATATCCTAAAGAAAAAATAACAGAACACTCAGGGGCGGAGCTAAAGGGGCTCAAAGTTGGGTACCTCTGACATACAATTTTTTTAATCGCTTGCCAAATTTTTGTTTCTTGTCTGATTTCAAATAAGGAGTGAGATCGAAAAAATCTTAACATACATAATATTCAATAACTTGGAAACGGTTGATCTTAGAGTTTTCATTATTTTTTTAATCATTTGATAATTTAGCATAGATCACAGAAATATATAACTTTTATGGTTGTAACCACTAATTATAAAATTGTGGACCATTTTTGAAAACCCTTTCCTTGGAGATTTGATAGTTGCTTCAGTCACTTTTTTGGAAAAGTGTGCACATCTTCTGCTAAAATCTTCGGTATTTTGGGACACCTTTTTTGTGCTCTTGAATTCACTTTTCACAAGAGCTCAATATCTCTCCACTGGTCTAAGCTATGGACAATTTTGAAAATTGACCTCTCTTGGTACTAAAACTATGTTATTGATTTGGTACCACTCCAGAGCTTTCTTACTGTAGTGCAGGCGCGGATCCACGGGGGGGGAAAATCGGAAATTTCCCCCCCCAAAATGAATTTCGAACTAAGAAAAATTAAAAATCTAAAATAGGAAAAGGAAAAAATAAAAAAATCTTTAAGAAAAATTTTCTTTAGTGAAAATAAAAGAAGGCAAAATGAATTTATCCCCAAGATAGTATAAGAACGGCCAAACTATGTTTAGAAAAAAGTATTTATTTTACTTTTCCCTCGAAAATTTTTAAGGTAATAAATGGGTTTTTAAAATTGGGACTTGCTTAATAAAAGAATTATAGGAAATGCAATTCCAGCTTAAACTTTGCATACGATTAAAAATGTATATGTCAATTAAAAAATTATTGTGTAAGTGCTAGTTTCATCAGTCATATAGAAATTACACTAACTAATGTTTTAATAATACTTAAACATTTTGACTTAATGACAAATATTTTTTATTTTACACAGAAAAAAGTAAAAATGGACTTCAATTACGAAATTTGTAATATTAATTAACTTTTAATTGATTTTACTCCAATCATCATAATGATAATATTAATAACTAGAATAATTGATATTATTATTACTTCTTTTTCTTAAATAGATGCAGTGAACTAAACATTTTTGAAAATTTACTTAAATTTATTTCATTTCTGTACTTTTATAGACAAATATTAAATTTTTCTTTATATTTTATTAACAGCTGTCAAATTATTAAAAAACAAAACTGTAAACCAATTAGAAAATTAATTATATTAATAAATCATATAATTAAATTCCAATATAAAGTTAGTTAATAATTTTATTAAAAAATTATTTGAAATATTTTTTTCTGTGTAATCAGGTTTGTTGTCGTATTAATTTCTTTGGTTTGGAATAATTTCTTTATAAAAGTCAATAAAAAATATGCAATATGCAATTAATTTAACAACATTATTTCTGTGAATATAGCAAGATTTAGTTTTTTTTGTTAGACAAAAGGAGCTTACTCTATTTTATAAAAAATTTGTTGATACAATTTTTGATATTTTTTAAACTATTTTAAAGATTGGCATCTCATTTTATTGTAAACAAACTATCATTAAGACGATAGAAAGAAATAATTGTTTTCAGTCTAAAAAAAAAATTCAATCATTGTTGAAGTTTTAAAATAGAAAAGTATTTTAATATATAGTCATTCCATTTAAAATCACCAGCTGATCTTCTTACCTCTTCCGAATTTCATAATATTTGGTACAATTCCATCACGATATTTACATAGAATATTCAAAATAGTTCCATCATCCATATATATATTTTTCACGAATTTAAAAATACCACCTTTTGAAATACGCGACCGCTAAATTTAATTCGCGAATTATCCACCAATAAAATTGAACATAAAAAAATATATCAGGTATCATTTTAAAGGTAATTTCATTACATTTACTTCAATGAACGTTGTAAAGTAAATAATTTGTAAGACATTCGTATTTTTAAAAAGACAATTTTTCTCATTTTAAACTTAAACACGGCATTTGCGTTATCAGCGTCAATATTATTCTTGCCGAATTTTAATACATCTGGATGATTTTTGGAAGAAATTGGCGATTTTTCTATTTTATTACAAACAAAACAATTCGAATTGCAATAAATATTTCGTATTCATTATGACATTTGCGGTAATAACTCCTAAAATATTGCGAAACCCAGAATGATACTTTCCACAGTTATAGAACATTTTCATCATTAACATATATTTTTTTAAATTTTTAAAAAGACCACTTTTCGAAATATTTACCCTTAAACGAAAAATTGATATAGATATGGACCATTTTGATGTTGAAATAAAAATCATGTTATACGTCATATTAAAGTTAATTTTGATACCTTTAATATGACATCTCAATAAATTATCATATCATAAATACTTTAAAAGGTATTTGTAATTTTGTTTATACAACTTTATACATATTTTAAGCTATTTTGCACTGAAATTTGAATTAGTCTTAATTTTGACAGGAATAATGATTGTACCAAATATCATCAAATTCGGAGATGTAAAGTCAAAAATCGTAATTTTTCTTGTTGGTTTTAAATGGAATGACTCTGTAGTTAAAAGCTAGGTTCTTCTTAATCAATTAAAAAATCTAAAATTAACCTAAAATTTAGGGAGCTAAGAATTTTTTAGTTCAGCAACTAATCTCAAAATTGTTTTTTTTTTTTAATTTTCTCGAAAATTGGTTGGTGATGTACTCAAGAAAATCGTTTTTCGAGTAAAACTACAAAAATATAATTTTGTAGCAGAGATTAAATGAAAACAAAGTACTTATTTTGTTCTTAGATAAATTTAAAATTTTTAAAATTTTAAATTTTAGACTGAAATAGTATGAAATTTTATAAAGTGATTTATTTACATAATTTTCACTAGATTATCTTCACGCTCCTCTTTGCAGTGAAAATGATTACCGTACACTTTTCAATTAACATATAAGATATTCCAGTAAAAATTGAATTTAAGTAAGATTTTATTTCACAAATAAAAATTTCCAATTCATTTAATCATCTACTTGATTGATTTAATAAATTCTTTAACTTGAACATTTTTTCTATTTTTAATTTTTTTAGTAATTGATATAATAATTTTGGTGAGATTTGAAAATTAAAAAAAAAAATTTATTCAATGAGTTATTCACTAATACATTTGTTTATTGGATACTTGTTTCGGTGTTATCAGATTGACTTCAAATTTTACATCTAAGTAAAAAAATTATATATAAAACCATAATTTTCCCCCCCAAATGCTTTGGCTGGATCCGCGCCTGCTGTAGTGACATGATACCAAATGGGTCCAAAATATGTGGACACTTTGTGCTTTCTTAAGAAAAGAAGAAGTCTTTTTTGCAAATATTTCTTTATGCATATTTTGGTATTTATAGATCCGAATGTATCAAATGACTTTCCTGTTTTGCCGCAACTGCAAAAAGCTTGTCATACCACGAATTTTGTAAGAAATTTTTGCTGCTTTTGGATCTTAAACTTATCTCACAAGCTGCGAAAATTCTGTCAGCACCTACGTTTCTTCGTCAATTATACAGCTTGAGTATTTTTGTATGAAATTTGGTTTTAAAATCCGAGTCCTATTATTGGCTTGTAATTATTTTTTTGCAGAATTCCAGTTTGGAATATTTTGAACTTTATATGTTATCAACCTTCCCATTAGCTTTAAATTTTCGCACCAAATAGTCGAAGCACTGAGAAAACTGAGCTGATTTTCTACCAGATGTGTTTGGAGTTCCTTTCAATATGCCTTCAATTTTCTGGCCTTCCCAATATTATGTGGTCCTTTTTTCTTACCGAACTAGGTTTCACATCAATAGTCAAATTCTCCTGATACTGTTTAATAACATTAGAAATGGTTTTACGGACGATATTTAATTCTGTGGTCAATTATTTGTAAGACCTATTTGGATTTTTTGAAATTTTTTAATAACTTGTATGACGTAAATCTTTTTCGTCACTTATTTTGATGAAAATAAGGACAAATTAACATGGTTGTTATTAAAAATAATAACTGAAGTATTTTTCAATGATAACTAGATGAAAAAAAATTTCGAATATTGATTCCGAAAAAAGTTATGAGGCAAAATGTGTGTTAAGATTTTTTCGATCTCACTCCTCACGAATAGTTGAGCTTAATGCATATTGATGTACTTAACACGAATCTGCTTTCAGTTTTTTTCCATCAGTTCTGGATTTTTTTTTTTATGGGCGTGTCTAATATTTCGCCCATAGTAAGGCCATTACTCTAGTATATTTCCTCATAACTCAAGAAGGGTGTGTACGATTGACATAAGTGATACACCAAAAGATGCGTATTAAAAATATCTTCAAATCACCCGAACTTTATTTTTTTATGTGCTTAATAGTTTCGAAGTTATTTTGAAATAATTGTCCATAAAAAACTTTTTAATGCAAAATTTTAGATTTTTTATTTATTTTTTTTTTTTACTAAAATTTCTTTTAATAACTAAAAACATTTCAGTTTATCATCATTACTTTAAAGCTGGTAATGCTGCGAATAAAATAAGGCATGTACCTTCAAAATTGATGCACAAATCTTGATTTTATTCACAGTTAAGTAAAAATACCCATGTTGCATACAATTCGAAAGTCGAAATACAGAGGTGGGCAAAATTTTTTTTTTTTTATATTTTTTCTTGAAACAAAAATAGGTGGACTAGGTGCATTTTGACGAGTTTAACAATAATCTGCATTCACTTTTTTATATCACGTACTGATTTTATTTTATGGGCATGACTAATATCATCACCTTATTCATTCGAGAATGGTTTGTCAAATTTAGAGAATGGTTTGTCAAATTTAGGCTATAACTCAAGAACCGTTTACTTGATTTTGATAAATGATACACCAAAAGATGCATACGAAAATTGTCTTCAAGGTATGTTAACAATATTTTTTATTCGCTCAAGAATTTCAGAGTTATGGATCAAAATTTTCAAAATTTAAAAAAAAAAAAATTTAATTTTTTCGCTATTAATTACCGAATAACTACGAAAATATTAACTGAACAAAAAATTATGTAAATTCAGCTTAAAGACAATTTAAGTCGCTTTTCGAGTTATATAAGTATGATTGCCTAAAGGCGGGGTCATAGTAGTCATGCCCATAAAAAAATCAATACGTGATAGAAAAAAAGTAAAAGCTGATTATTATTTAGCGCGTTAAATTCCATCTAATCCACATATTTTTTGTATTTAAGACGAAAAAAATGTTTTTTTTTTGCCCACTAGAGTATCTCCACTTAACTGTAGGTATGCATGGGTATCCTAACTTAACTGTGAATGCAATAAAAATTTGTGCATCAATTTTAATGATACATGGCTTTATTTATTCGTAGTTTTACCAGCTTTGAGATAAAGATGATAAACTGAAACATTTTTGATGTTTTCACTTTTAAAAAGTAGTTTTAGTAAAAAAAAGAAATCTTGAATTTAGCATGAAAAAAATTTTTTATATAAATCGTGCATACCGTTCTCGAGTTATAGTGAAATATATTCAAGTAATCGGCTTATTTAGGGCGCAATATTAGACACGCCCATAAAATACAGCATACAGAATTCCATCAAGTCCACATATTTTTTTTTAAAGGAGCACGAAAAAATTTGGTTTGTTGACCAGTGTTATTTAGCAGATTATTACACATCGTTTGTTGGGTCTTTTATAAAAAAAAAACGATTTTTTACAAGACACTCTAACGTGCATTATAAATATTGAAAACATGACAGTTTTAATCTCCTCAGAAACTATGGACATATAATTTTAGGTATGTTTAAATGTAGTTTGGAAAAAAGAATATTTCACCTTCCTAATGAATATTGATACCAAAAAATATGTTTTCAAGCAACACACTATGGTTTCGCTGACCACTTTTCTTGGCTAAAATTACCAAAATGGAAAAAACTGATTGTCTTGTTTGAAATATGATTTGGATGAAAATCAAAACAATTTAATGTATTTACTTTGTATTTCAAAAATTCAATTCATTTTTACACTTTTTATGCGTCAGAAGTAGTCATTCCGAAGGAAGTTTTCAAATATTTCACTTATAACTCAACCTAAAGGCGTATATTTTTCTTTTGCAGCATTAATTTTGATACACAACTATATTCTAGCAATATCTGCTAGTTTATTTTTTATCCTGGCATTTTTGTTCTTTGGTTAGACCTTTGTAAATGATAAGAATAAGAAAAAAATGTATTTTCTCGAAAAACGCAAAAAATCGCAAAACGGGACAATATGGAAAATATAGCCCATACATATGTTTATTTATTTCCGTTGAGTTTTTGTTTACCGATTTTCACCAAAAACTTGCAGGTCTAATGAAATGAAAAATTTTTTTACGAATCCAATTTCATTTTGGGTTGCGTAAAACACATAGTATTTTTTTAAGACGCCAACAAGTTCTTACTGATTTCGTATTCAATTATAAAAGTACTTATCCTAAGATCTATTTTCCATAATAAACATATTTAAGAAATTGTTACACTCAATAATTATAAAATAATGAAAACCGTTGAAAAAAGGCACCTTTTAATACATAAGTATTTTAAATTTGCTTAAGAAACTGAACTTTGATCTGTTGTATTATGAAAACAAATTAGTAAAAGTAGGAAAAAACTTAATTTTTTTACGATAATTAAAACACAAATAGAAAATGTTACCAAAATTAATTTTGGCCAAGAAAAGTGGTCGGCGAAACCATAGTGCAACACAACAACTTTTCTTTCCCCATTTGTGGAATTTTTAATATTTGTAAATCATATTTGAGTTCTTATAATACCTCTGTTCCAGTAATGTTTCAATTTTTTCAGAATTTAAAGGCTTTTAAATAATTTTTATGAATTTCAATTAAATTTTATAGTTTTTATGAAAATTTCTGTTTATAAAGAAAAAATGTTACTTGTTTTGTTAAATTGCAATTATTAAAATTATTATTTGATATTAAAATTTTTATTGACTCTTTGTTTAACATATATCTTTTATTATCTTAGCAAAAGCATATGTTTTTCTCAAGATTGTTTTTTCTATTACCAATTTCTTCCTATCATGTACTATTTTGTAAATATTTAATAAGATTTTCTTCTGAAACCAACATTCTATAGACACAAACAGAAGCAGATTAATTCAATTACACTGATGAGTATCTAGACTCAAAAACAAGTTATTATTGTACGAATTTTTATTTAAGATAGTAAACCCAGCGGTTTTTAGGACGAAATATTTTAATAATTCGTATATTTTTCAATAAATATATTTTTTGATATGAAGTGATAGAAGGCAATCAAAACAAACTGAGTGACATTTTAGAATATTTCGAAAATTTATTTTATCGAACTTTTTATCTATCTAATATATTTTTTTATTTGTAATCTATAGAGCAGCCTTATAAAACAAAAACGTAGTAACATTATTCTTTGGCCTTTAACCCTTTAAGTAGCTTTAATAAAATCTTTAGTTTAATTTCATACCCCAAAACTACTGGGTTATTAGTAAGCTCTGTACAGACTTGGATTTCCGGCATAACAAACAATCAGTTCTATACACATACACACCAACAAATAAAGCTTTACATGCAATTTTATTAGTATGAGTAAATCTTCAATTACACCTGCTTTTGGCTGCAAAATCCAATGATGAACATTAGAATACAACTACATCCTTGGGAGGGTATAAAGTAACAATTTTAAATCATATTTGTTTGTTAAACAAATAGACTCTTATGTTCATAAAACGTAACTCATACACATTGTTGTTTAAAGCAAATTATCTCTAAAGCTTGTGAGTGTATATTTAAGTGTTTTCTGTTGGTATTTATGAAACTACAAATTTTTGCTTAAAGATGGCTTTCTCATAGCTGCATAAGTATTTGTGTATAATAGAGAGTGTGTTTGTTTTAATGCCGTTATAAAACCTTAGTTAAGGTTATTATTAGATTCTGTTACAAACTACTACATGTGCTGCTATACACCAATACACAAAACAACCAGATTATTTCCGCTTGCTAAGATTTTACAACAATAGAAAATTGTTATACTAGTTTTTGTTTTAGGATTTTGAATACATATGAAGGAAATTTGTTTAAGTAAAAAGTGGCATAATTGAAATTAGTGGCAGAAAAATAAGTAGAAGAAAACCAGTTCAAGTTTTAAGCCTAGGCTTTACTCTATTCTTAATAAAAAAATGTATAAAACAAATTGTTATTCAATTATGTTGTTAAACAAAATTGATTAAGTATGATGATAAACACTAAGAAGAGGCTTCTTAATAGATAATAATAAAAAATATTTTGAACACCTTAAAAATTTCAATTAAGTTTACATTTTGAGTTTAAGCCTCTTGTCTTAAAATCTCATTAAGTTTGTGTTAAGTTTATTATAGTTTATAGCTTAATTTACATGTTTAGACTAATATCCTTTAAATATAATAATCTGAAACTAAAATCTTTTTAAGTTTCTAAATCTTTCTAGATGCTATTATCATATTAAAATTAAGCAAAAGTTGAGTTAGTTTTATCACTTGAGTAAGAGTTTAATAATGAATTAAGAGAGTAAACAAAAGTGTTGAAATATTAAACATTCATGCACACAAACACATGTTATGGTATATAGTAATTGTTTAGTATTTAACTCTATCTAGGTTTTTTAAAGTTTTGTAGACAAACGAAAGAAAAAGCCTAAAAGTTTACAACAGTTTCCTTAATTTACATATTTACTCACTCACTAAAACTCTCAGATTTAAACTGATAATTTTCTAAATATAACTGACAAATATTTTTACACATACATATGTATGTATAGTTTTTACTCCCCCCAACAATATGTTTTTCATAATATTACTTAACCCTACAGTTCTGATGGTGATGAAGTATTTCTTTTTTAAATTTTTTATTTCAAGTAAAAAATATTTTTACTCCTTTTGTAATAAAAGAAGATGATAGTTCGGATTCCTGGTAGGACTACTTGGTAGTGAGCTAATCAATCAGTCGTCGGGTTGCGGGTTCGATTCCAGCAGAAACTCTGGTCTGATTCAATACAACGGGTTCTTAGTCTTCATTTCCCAAATTGTATTGAAACATTTAAACCAAATAAAATAAAATTTAAATTAAAATGCTAGTCCATTTATTGTCCCTTAGTATAATCAAGAGTGAAGTCCATTAAATATATTTATCTGCATTTAATATAAAGTAATGTTGACTCTTATATTCACTAAACTGTTTGATAATCATTTGTGACTACAACAATCTACTACTATGTCAGCAATACATAAGATTTGATATGGTTAGCTTGCAGAATAGCTTAAATACTTTTCACACATTGTGCTTTCATTAGACCCACCGTGCACACTAAATCGATGCATTTCTGGAGTAAATAATGCAGCTAGACTATTTTGTAATAAATATTTTGGTACTAATTTTGTATCTCCTAAACTACTGGTTGAATGAAATTAAAATGTATGAAAAATTTATAGAGGAGGTCTTAAGCTTTCAGAAAAATTACATTGTAGTCACCCTGTGATAATACGATATAAGCTAAAATATGAGAAATGACTTAAAAGTCAATTAAACTTGAGTTTAGGGGTAGAAATGTTCAACAGAAATATTCTACGTCGAATATCACTAGGGTTATCGAAGTTTCAAAGTTTATTCGATGTACTTTTGATATTATGTTAGCCTAGTTTAAGGCGTTTATATAAAAATTGAGCCTATTCTTTTATATCCCTTCTGGTCCTTGAAAAGATGCAGTCTTTCAGATCCTGTCTCAGTCGAGATGCTTCTACGGTACTTTTAAAGACTTCAAAACTTTTCCATGATTCTGTTATCGCCTTGCTGGTCCCCTTCTTCAGCTGAAACTGCATAGATAATTCTTCCGGTTCAACGAATCTTTTTTCCTTTTTGGTATGCATAAAACACTTACTCCACAGCCAATATATCCATCATCGAGTTGCAATTTCCTGCAACTGAAAGAAACTTAAAATTTATCCATGATTCTATTTCACTTTTTATACCCACCATCAAAAAAATGGTACACTGATTTTGTCATTCCGTGTGCAACATGTCGAAAAAATCATTTAAGACCCTATAAGGTATACATTTTCTGGGTCCTAGTTAAATTCAGAGTTGATCTAGCTTTGTCAATCTGTCTGTTGAAAGCAGAATAGGGCTCGAACGGGATAACATAGGGGAACGAAATTTGGCTCAAATATTTAACTTATATAAGGTTTGTTTGGTTTTGAAAATAAGCAAAATCGGTTAATATAGGTTATGGACTAAATACTAGAAACACAGGGTGTCCGTTGTAGCTTCATTTCATACTTCTCTGCCGATATCTCTTAAACAAAAGCATGTACGATAACGAAATTTTGAACAGATAGTTAGAGGGTAGATATAAGCTCGGAAACAAAAAATGGGCGTGGTCCGCCCACCTCCCATATAACGAAAAATTCGGCCAAGCCGAATATAACATTCTCGCTTGTTTTGTCTTTTTATTTTTTTTTTTTTTTTTTTCTTAAAACTATGGTCATAATTTCAATGAATCATCCCATTTTATTTGTTTAAAAAGAAATTAATTCTATGGTATATAATACACCGATTTACATGAATTTTATTTATACAAAACTTATAAAATATTATTATATTTAAGGCATCCATGATAATTAAACCGATCTTAATGAATTTAATAGACTCGAAATAAAATTCTATGATTTATTTTCAAAGTTATGACCCTTAATTTCATTAAAAGTCTTCCATGGAAGGACAGACGGACGGAAATCGTTAAATCATTCCAGAAAGTGAATTTAAGTAGATTTTTACACATTAAGGTGGGTCTTTGGATTTTATAAACAACAGCATAAACACATACTACCCTCCCCTTCCAAGACTGGGAGAAATTATTCGGAGAAAGAGCACTCAAAAGATATTCTGTCATTTATTATATTTCTTGAATCAGTATTCCCTATTAAAGTTATATCAATGAGTGGTTTCTTGATCCTAATGAGAAATATCAGATCAGCAGGGTGTTCTTTTTTTATCAAACTATATTTGTAATTGTTGGAAAATATACAGTTTGTATGTATGTATGTATGTATGTATGTATGTTTGTGGTATGTTAAAAATAATTTACACATTTTGTGTTGATTCAATGTTTTTGTAACATTCATCGGTTGGCTGGTTGCCGGTTTTTGTTTTTTTCTCATTTTCTATTGTTATTGTTGTTTTGCTACTACTGTTAGTGTTGTTGTGTAAATTATTATTTTTAGTTGTTGTTGCTTTTTTTCATAATACCATAAAGTGTGAAATGATAAATGTTCTTGACAAATAGGTTTATAATAGTTTTGTCTAAGCCATGAGTTTGTAAAAGTTGATTTTACTCTGTTGTCATTATATAGTCGTTGTTGTTTCTCTTGTTGTTGTTTTGCTAATACAAATTTTATTTATACTTTTACTGTCATATGGGTGTATGTGTATATGTTAGAGGGTGACTATATTTGATTATGATTATGCAAAAACCTAACTACTTTTTAAGTTGTACAAAAAGAGGGAGAGAGAAACAAAAATATGAAAGTGAAAAATTTTGGGGGAATTAGAATTTTAAAAGTGCGCTACAGTTAATAAAAGGATAATATTAAAAATTAAAAAAAAAATTAAACGTAGAAGAAGGATAAATTGTTATTAAATTAATTAATTATTTTGTTTAAGTTTCAAGTTTCCAAGGAGCAAATATTTCCTCTTCGATTTTTGTCTACTAGTTTATTTTAGTATTTTTTAATATATTTTAAAATTTATTTAAAAATAATTATATGTCCTGAATATCTAGCCCGCTGATAGCTCCACTTTACTGTGTAGTACAGTACTTTCAACCAAAACCACAAGACTGTAGGTTTTATATTAAGTAAGTGATAATAATGTTGTTCACATTTCCTCTGAATATGTTTAGGTACACACATATGTAACTGTGTATAGAAGTATAAATTTAAATAAATGTAAATCTAAAATGTAGATTTTACAAATTAATGAAAAAAGAGACAACTAAACAACATTGACACAATAAAATTACAAAAATTTTATAATTGTTACTCTGAGATTTATGAGTTGAAAAATTAAATTTTATTTTAGAATGACGAATAATACAAAAGGGAATTTTTCTTTTTAAAATACACGTACACATATACAAATTATATTCATAAATTTCTTTTTGAGTGCGTATGAGTGTTAAAATATAAATAAAAATTACATATTACTCATACGTTTTCAAATGTTAAAAGAAAATAAGAAAAATAATTAGAAAACCAAATATTCTTTAGAAACTTTATGGCTTTTGTTTAAAAGAATTTAACACACATTTTTGTATTATAATACAAATTTAAATTAAAAGAAAATATAGGTAAATTATTTTTTAACTTTTGCTTTAAATATAAAAATCGTAATGTGTGTAAATTTTAATTTAAAATCAAAAAATAAAAAGTTGTTGAAATCAGTTTTAAAAACTCCGCATGTAAGTTTCACTAAACAAATCTTAGCCACCGTCTATGTTTCATGTTGTGTTTTGATTTTTGTATGTGCGCTACGTGCTTATGAAACAATGTTGCAGCTTAAACTTACTTCATACTTATTCCATCCTTATAGACCCTTTTAAAAGGAAAAAGGGAAATAAAGTAAAGAAATACAATAGCTTCACTTTGAAAACAACAAATGCAAATAAAGCGAAAATCATTATCTTGAAAAAATAATCTAGTTTTACGTTGTTTGGCGAAAATTAGAAAAATAAAATTTCACACAAAAGTTTTCATACTCTTAGATACAGAAAATCTTACCCACAAATAATTCAAAATATCATAGAGACTCTTTAACTAACAGACAAACAAACATTCATAAACTCTTTCAATAAAAATATAAGGGAGGCTTAAATTTTCGGTAAATATTATTATCGATAAAATTTATTTTTATACAAAATTTGCCATAAATTTTGTTTTAGAGAAAATCTTAAATAAAATATGTTTTTTTAAAAAATTTTCGATAAAATTTCCTTTTATAGGAAATTTTCTATAAAATTTCCTTTTATAGAAAATTTTCGATAAAATTTCCTTTTATAGAAAATTTTCGATAAAATTTATTTTTCTAGGAAATTTTCGATAAAATTTATTTTTCTAGGAAATTTTCGATGAAATTTCCTTTTATAGGAAATTTTCGATAAAATTTCCTTTTGTAAGAAATTTTCAATAAAATATCCTTTTATAGTATATTTTCGAGGAAATTTCCTTTTATAGGATATTTTCGATGAAATTTCCTCTTATAGGAAATTTTCGATGAAATTTCCTTTTATAGGAAATTTTCGATAAAATTTCCTTTTCTAGGAAATTTTCAATAAAATATCCTTTTATAGTATATTTTCGAGGAAATTTCCTTTTATAGGATATTTTCGATAAAATTTTCCTTATAAGAAATTTTTGATAAAATTTCCTTTTACAGGAAATTTTCGATAAAATTTCCTTTTCTAGAAAATTTTCAATAAAATATCATTTTATAGGAAATTTCCGATGAAATTTCCTTTTATAGGAAATTTTCGATAAAATTTCCTTTTATAGAAAATTTTCGATAAAATTTATTTTTCTAGGAAATTTTCGATAAAATTTCGTTTTATAGAAAATTTTCGATAAAATTTATTTTTCTAGGAAATTTTCGATAAAATTTTCTTTTATAGGAAATTTTCGATGAAATTTCCTTTTATAGGAAATTTTGAATAAAATTTCTTTTTCTAGGAAATTTTCAATAAAATATCCTTTTATAGTATATTTTCGAGGAAATTTCCTTTTATAGGAAATTTTCGATAAAATTTCGTTTTATAGAAAATTTTCGATAAAATTTATTTTTCTAGGAAATTTTCGATAAAATTTTCTTTTATAGGAAATTTTCGATGAAATTTCCTTTTATAGGAAATTTTCGATAAAATTTCCTTTTCTAGGAAATTTTCAATAAAATATCCTTTTATAGTATATTTTCGAGGAAATTTCCTTTTATAGGATATTTTCGATAAAATTTTCCTTATAAGAAATTTTTGATAAAATTTCCTTTTACAGGAAATTTTCGATAAAATTTCCTTTTCTAGAAAATTTTCAATAAAATATCATTTTATAGGAAATTTCCGATGAAATTTCCTTTTATAGGAAATTTTCGATAAAATTTCCTTTTATAGAAAATTTTCGATAAAATTTATTTTTCTAGGAAATTTTCGATAAAATTTCGTTTTATAGAAAATTTTCGATAAAATTTATTTTTCTAGGAAATTTTCAATAAAATATCCTTTTATAGGAAATTTTCGATAAAATATCCTTTTGTAGGAAATTTTCAATAAAATATCCATTTATAGTATATTTTCGATAATTTTTCCTTTTATAGGAAATTTTCGATAAAATTTCCTTTTATGGTAAATTTTCTATAAAATTTCCTTTTATAGGAAATTTTCGATAAACTTTCTTTTTATAGGAAATTTTGATAAATTTTCGATAAAATTTATTTTTCTAGGAAATTTTCAATAAAATATCCTTTTATAGGAAATTTTCGATAAAATATCCTTTTATAGGAACTTTTATCGAAAATTTTTATAGGAAATATTTGATAAAGTTTCCTTTTATAGGGAATTTTCGATAAAATTTCCTTTTATAGGAAATGTTCGATAAAATTTTCTTTTATGGGAAATTTTCGATAAAATTTCCTTTTATGGGAAATTTTTTTTAATAGGATATTTTCGTTAAATATTCTTTTTATAGAAAACTTTCGTTAAATTTTTCTTTTTATAGAAAACTTTCGTTAAATTGTCTTTTTATGGAAAATATTTAGTAAATATTATTTTCAGCTGGGTACATCATTGCCTCTAATTTGAGAACTACGCTAATGTACGTGTATGTATGTATACATATATGTATGTATGTATATATGTACGTATGTATGTATGTATGTATGTATGTATGTATGTATGTATGTATGTATGTATGTATGTATGTATGTATGTATGTATGTATGTATGTATGTATGTATGTATGTATATATATGAAGTCACAAGTTAGATCTCTATAGAATCATTGAATCTCTGGAAAACATATTCTTAAACAGAAGATTCGACACCGTTTCTGGATTAGTTTCACAAACACAGTTAAAAATAAAAGTTTTAATCCGTTCTTCAACCAAATTCTTAAATTTTCTATAAAAATTTAGTTGCATACTTTTATTGCTCACTGTAAACACTCATGCATAAATATTGGAATTTTTTTCTTCAACGCCATATGAATTGATTGTTAAGATGTTAGTTGAAAATGAAATCTGAACAACCAAAAACAAAACGTAAAAATAGCTCAAAAAAACATTAAAACAAATATTCACATATATTTTTCTCAAAACCCCTCAAAAACAGAAGGAAAAACCAAAGTCAGGTAAACAAAAGAATAAAGTTTTTCTTCATACCAGAGCAACCAGTTTGCGATGTAATGTTAAAGATGCTTTTAGTTTAATCCTTTTATATGTTTTCTTTTTTATTTTGTATGTGTTTTTTATTTGTATATGTGTTGCTAAAAAATAGCGCCATTTTTTCTAGCTAAAGGAAATGCTAGGGAGTTTGTAGCATAACAATTTGACTTCCGTTGTATGTAAATTTAAGTGGCTCTACTTATATGTAGCAACATAGTGCTAGAAATGCTCATAAGTAAACAAATAAGCGAAAGTGGCAATGTGGCTTTTGACTGTTGTTAAGGCAATAAACACTTCAGCAGAAGTTAGTTACTTTTTGAGACTCTTGCTAACAGTAGAAAAATAATAAATAATTTGTTTTATTTCATGAAAAACACTCAGCAGTTAGTTAAAATAATAGACAACAGCAGACTCTGTACAAAAAGAAAATAAAACAAAATTGTTAAAAATATTTTAACTATATTTTTCTATATATTTTGTTAAACCATATTTTATGTTCTCACTCTTCAAGTTTAAGGACAGTTTTCTTAGTTTATTTATAAATATTCCAAAAAAATATTAAAGTGCCATTTTGCTTCTTCATTTATTTTTACATTTACTTTTTTTATTTATTTATTTTTTTATTTTCAGTAGTTTGTGAAAGTGTTAAACTAAATATTGTTAACTTTTTCTTTATTCACATTTTTTTTCTCATATTTTTCTACCCACCTCTTCCTTGTTACTTTTTTATTTTCAAAATTCCAAAAAAATATCGTTCAGTTATTTTTTTTAATGCATTTTTACTTTGTTAATCATGATAAAATTTAAATTTATGACCATTTTGGTTTCTCTTAAGACCTTAAAGCTGCATAAAAACAGTTAAGAAAAAAATACATAAAACTCTCTTTCTGTCCACTTTCTATGGTTATAAGGGGCAGTGCAGTAGTAGTTTTTTTTTTAGTTCTTTCTCTAGCAAGTGTTAAAATATATTTGAGTTTCATTGTTCGTTGTGTATTGTTTTTGAAAGTTTAGTGTTGTATATTTTATGACTTTGGTTTAGTTTATATTCCAATATTGTGAGAGAAAAAAAGTTAAATAAAATAATAAATAAGTGCAAAAATAACAAGAAAACAAAATAGAAATTAACCGAAAAAAATTGAAATTTATAGGAAATGAAAAAATAGTAAAAGTAAAAATATTTAAAAACAAGTTAGAGAAATATATTCGTTTATATTGTGATTAAAAGTTAATATTTTTATTTAATTATAAATAAATTTAAGAATTTTTCTTTTTTTGCGCATTCTGGGAACTACAACTGTAATTCCACTATTGTCAAGGCTCTTTATATCCTCTATTTCGGTTCAACCAGGAACCCTAGATCATACCTCCTCATCTAATAAAATCCTTCGTGTCTACACAGATGGTTCCAAGATGAATAATGGTGTTTGAGCTGGAGTCTACATTGAAGAACTTGGGTAGCGATTGTTGTTTGAACTCCCAAATTAATATAGCATTCTACAGGTTGAAATAATGACAATCAGTAAGGCAACTAATTGGTTAAGGTATTATAAGATATACGGTAAAGATATCGTAATATTTACTGACAGTCAAGCTGCAATAAAGTGAGGTGTGTTTTCCACCTCAAATATGGTCCATGAATGTCGGACATCCCTTAATGAGATGGCGAAACATTTGGATATCACATTGATATGGGTGCACGGACACGGGACGACGCGAGGCAATTGTATTGGGGAGGAACTGGCAAAGAAGGGTGTTCTACTGCAGGTTGCATATATAGATCATTTATGTGGCATCCCTCTCAAGTAAGGGCACTCATCAAGATCTTCGGCACACTTGAAATTATTATATTTTTTTTACGCCTTAATAAAAGTTTTTCTGTGTAGCCGGACTGCGGCCGGGCTTAAGGACTTTCTCCTCTGGGTATGTCGAACACCGGCTTCGCTAAATAAGCTTTTTTCGAATATCAAAATTTTTTTTAAGTTCCGCCATTTTTATACAAAATGTCAATTTTGTTCCCAAGTAATTAATTAGTATGGTAATGATATATATCATTGAAAAGGTATTTATAAGTGCTTTTAAATGATATCAATATAATTAAGATCCGACAATTATTAATAAAGATATTCAGGAAAATATATTGAAACTTTAAAGGCCTATAACTCGTAAACCGAACAAGAGCGGACAAATTTTTTTATTGCACTATAATCACATGTAAAAGTACTATAGAATCACTATCAAAATTATTTAAAAATCAACTGTGCCGAAGATCTTGATTTACGCCCAAGTAAGTAAGCAGCGTATTGAAGCTGTAATGAATGAAATAGAATAGCAAAGGTGGGAAAATGTACCCACGTGCATGACAACGAGAATGATATCATCAAAGTTGGATAAGCGTAGGTCGAATTTTCTTAAAACTGCGTAGGACACTACTAGATAATATAACAGCAGCAATCTCTGGTCACTGCAAATTTGAAACTCATGCCACAATACTGAGACTTCAGCCCAATGATTTCTGCAGAAGCTGTCACAATGAAGAGGAGGAGGAATCCATTCTGTAACTGTCCTGCACTGGAAGATCTCCGTTTAAGACATATAGGACAGATATAAGGCCTTTGTAAGGGAATGTGGTTGGTTCCAACCACCGTACTTATCGGAGACGACTGCTCTATTTAAATAACCTCGCTACTCACTATCACATGTATCGCTTTTCTTCATCCTCTGCTTGGCAACTCCTCTAAATACATACTATTATTTCTTCTTTCTTCTCTTAAATATATCAACTCTCTTATTTTAATCTATTAATGTTTCTCTCCCCCTCCTCTCCACCTCACCTATTATTTCCCTTCCTTCTCCCTCTTTTTTTACTTACAAGTAACACAAAGGGAGCCGAAGGACCCAAGTGAGCCGAAAACAACCATGTTGGAGGTCACCTGTCTAACATAACCTAACGTCTTCAAAATTGCGACCTGTGCTTTGTTCACAAGGTTTACATAGACAGACTGCCAGCCAGCCAAACGGACGGACATTGTTAAACCGACTCAGAAAGTAATTCTGATTGGGGTTCAATAATTTTTTTTGTCCGTTACAAACATCCCATCCCAAATAAAATTAAGGTTAAGAGGCGAATGTTCCGGATCGATTTGTTTGCTGTGGAATGTTTTGACCTCTCAACAGCAACCACATGTAGATAAACGAAAATTATGTGAATTAGCCTGTCAGAATGGCAATGATACATCTACATGTAGAAGTACATCTGAATTTCCTCATTTGTTTGGTTTGCCGGTGGGCGGCATAAGTTTACGTCCCGGTTCACCTTGTGATAATTTCCAGTGTTATTGTGATGTATTCCTCAAGTATCGAGCAATCGATGCAGATGGTCCTTTAGTGCGTTTGAAGAATCTGCTACTTAATCGTGAGACACTTTTGACAGTGGCCCAATGGATTACAGAAAATTGGTATATAGTGGTATTGATGAGTATAGGTTTCATAATTGTTATGGGCATATTCATCAAATGTTGTGTCGTACACACACCCAGTTCGAATCCTAAAAAGCGAAGAGCTAGAAGAATATCAGAAACTCTAAGAGCACCTATGAATACTCTAAGACGAATGGTAAGTTATAATAAAGAGAAAAGGGTTAATTAGATTTTTTATTAAAAAATATTTCCCTTTAGCGTCATCCTCATGGTCGCAGTGCTGGACCACGCAGCATACCACCGCCAGTACATGATTCACGTTCCCATCATCGCTTCCAACTTCATTTTTCTATAAAAATTTTAATTTTAACTTTAATTTTAAAAATTTTATCAAAATATTTCTGAAGCTCTTAAATACGATTAATAATTTCATTAACATAAAGACAAACATAAAATTCATTAAATTTTTCATTCGTTTCCGTACTCCCAGAAAAAACTTCGCTTTCTAAATAACCTGATTTGTAAGCGAAATCAGTATGAAAAACTGCTTCCACTTTTAGTGCCATAACTGATGAATTTTGTTCGCGATGTCCAAAATTTCACAGGTTTTTATTTGGCTTCCAAAAAGGTTTTGGATGCTGATTTTGTTTAAGCACAAGAAAAAACATTTGGCTTAGTTGAGATTTGAACCCATGCATCAGCGTACTGGTTGTGTTAGTTAGTCTGCCGTCTTACCCGTTACACCAGAATCGACTTATATTTTGATGTGCTAAAAAGTGGTTTTCATATAGGAAAATAAACAAAAACAATTAAAAAAAAATTATTTGCCTCAAGTGGGAGTTGAACTCTCTTTGAATTTAAGTACACGTTTCTTTAGTTCGTTCGTTTAGTGCTCTAGACAATTGAGCCACATAAAAATCAAATTACTTTCATATTTACAAAATTCTAGTTATTGAAGTACTATTAGGTAATGCAGCATAGGAAGCTGTCGCTTTTGATAATAGAACTATTAAAACTAAACTATTAATTATCGCATTATTTAAAATTCCCCTTCATAAAGCTATTAACTCCTGCAAATACTGAATAAAATCAACAGGATAAAATACTTGTGAGTTCATATTTATATTTTAAATAATTAATTTAAAATATAGCAAAATGTAATTAGATTTAAATACAAATTTAAATTTCCCAATTTGCTATTATATTCTTGAAACAAATTTCCTTTTAATTCCATTGAACTTTTAGTTCCTTTTACTTCCAAAACATCAACAAAATAGTTCTCGATACAACTAACCATTAGCGCCATTATCGCCATCTTCAAAATCATTTTTTAGCCCAGAAAAAAAAGACAAGTTAATAACGCGCAAAAGACAAGAAAACAAACAGAAAAATAAGGCAAACAATAACAGTTTTCATAAAATAAGAAAAAGTGCCAAAACATCTATTGTTTCTAGCGAGTATTGTTATGCTGCTACTCTTTCGCTTACGCTTGATTTATTTCATGTTATTTTTTACTAAATTTGCTATTTTTGTTTATGAAACTAATCAGACATTCAAAATGCATAAAATATTGAAAGTATGGGGAAAAGAATAAATGAAATATAAGCAAAAAAAAAAGGAAGCGAAATGCAACAATAACAAATAAAAAAATAAAGTTAAAAAAACTAAAACAAATGTGGGTTATTTTAAAATTGAAATTTAAATGATATTAATGCTAAAGCTGAGGAAATGAAAGGAAATATAATAAAATTTTAAATAAAGGGAAAAAATAGTAAAAAAAAAAACTTAAATACGAAAATCGTATTTGAAAAACTTAATTAAGCAACTTTGGATTTATCTATTAAGATGTTTAAAAAAAGGCCTATAATTAATATTTTAAATAATTTATGACCTTTAAAAAATTAGCAAAATATTATTAAATAAAAATTTATTCGCATAAAATATTTTTCATATAAATAATCTTTAAACAAATTATTAGGCATAACAAGTATTTATGATTATAAATCATAATCCAATAAGCAATTTTTCTAAATTTACATAATTTCCCATCAACAAAATTCTTACAACGTTACAATTTTAAAGATTTATCTCAAAGATACGAATACATATAAATAAATTAAATAAATATTTCCTTTTAAGATACACATACATACATATTTTCATTTTCTATATTTTATATTAAATTATGATCAAATATAAATTTTATCAAAGAAACGTGCCAAAAAAACTTGTGCGCGTAATAAAAAGGTAATAAAACTTAATTAAAATGCCCTTAAGCATATGATTCTTCGTCGTTTAATAAAATTATTATTATTTAATAATATTAATGTAATAAATACATTAAGTAATTTTTACATTTGCAAAAAAAAAAAACAAAAAAAAATATATATATAAGATCATAACAAAATAAACTATTCAAGCAGTAAGGGGAGGTTAGTAGGTAGGGGCAACAAAATAATTTATAATTGAATAAGCATTTGACCTTTTACAAATTAATTATAAACGTTTAACATTTTAATTTTTTGTATTTAGTGCCAGAGGTTATTTTTTAAAATGTTTAAATTTAAATCGTGTGTGTATTTTTAAGCAGACAAGAAAAGTATTAAACTCACTCTCTAATAAACAACTGTGATGCCCTTTAGGATTTTTATGAGTAGGTTAGACGAAATAAAGATGTCATAGTGTATGTTGAAATTTAAATTTCGCAGGTTTCCAATAACTTAAGAACACGTGAGTTACATCCATATATTAATTAAAGTCTCGAGAATTTTTCTATTGCAAATCATAAAAATTGTTGAACAAATGTGAGAATTATAAGCAAACAAATTGGAGCAATAATTTATAACAAGAAAAAATTTTAGTGTGCAAAAATTTTCTATAAAAATACAATTTTTAAAAAATTACCATAAAAGGGAAAAAGAATATTTTACGAAATTTTTCTATAAAAGGAAAATTTTACGAAAATTTCCATAAAAAAACTTTAACGACAATTTAACGAATATTTTCTATAAAAAAAAAAAAAAAAAAATTAACGAATATTTTCTATAAAAAGAAAATTTAACAAAAAATTTTCTATAAAAAGAAATTTTAACGAAAACTTTCTACAAAAGAATATTTAATAAAGATTTTGTAAAAAAAAATTATATCTACGAAAATTTTATATAAAACGAACTGTTAATCCGCTACTTCGTTAGCGGAAAT
This sequence comes from Protophormia terraenovae, assembly GCA_951394005.1. Classification (NCBI taxonomy): domain Eukaryota; kingdom Metazoa; phylum Arthropoda; class Insecta; order Diptera; family Calliphoridae; genus Protophormia; species Protophormia terraenovae. The sequence continues at coordinate 2,515,248 of OX596074.1, read as the reverse complement.
TTTTTGTAAAAACCATACTATAAAATAAATTTAAAATAGGATTTTCGAAAAGTACAAAAGGCATGTTTGATAGGGTGCCAGTAAAGTACCAATTTTTAACATCTTTAACATTCAAAAGTTAAAAAAACTACCAAAGTATTCCTATTATTATTTTTTAGTATAGAGGAAGTCACATATAGAGCTTGAGAATTCTCATTCAAAAATAACAATATCTCTTTAATATTAGATTTCTAATATTAGAATAACGAAAAATAAATATTAAAATAACGAAAAAGTATTTTAGAATAAGGAAAAAGAACCACAAAATCACTTTTAAGGATTCTGATTCACTTAGGACCTTACAACTTCAATTTTATGTTTCTAGGATGTATATTACTTTTTATGGATACTCACTAACTTAGGTCCACCACAAAATCCCTTCTTATGGATACTCACTCATTTAGGGCCACATAACTTTAACTTCATGTTCCTAGGTTAAATATTACAGAAAATTAAAAAAAAAAAAAAAAAACACACATTTCATGTTTCTAGGTTCATAATTATAGAAAATTCAAAAATTCTTATGGATTCTTATTCATTTAGGACCACATGTCCTCAATTTCATGTTTCTAGGTTCATAATTATAGAAAATTCAAAAAGTACCATTAGAAGAACGAAAAAGTACCACAAAGTCCCCCTTATGAATTCTTTCCCACATCGGACCATGCATATTTAATTTCATGTTTCTAGATTAAATATTACAGAAAATGCAAAAAGTACCATTAGAAGAAGAAAATATACCACAAAATTCATACTCTTGAATTCTTACCCACAGTTTGTTCCTATGTTTAATGTAATTGAAAATTCATTATTAAGTTTGAATAAAATATAATTTCCCGCCTTAACCCCCTTTTTGGTACTTTTTTTACCCATAGAAGTATCTGAAATTGTATTCCAATGAGTTTCTAAATTATAGTGAGATCCCATATTAAAATACGCATGTGGTTATGTGAATAAATATAAAAAAATGTTTTATGAAAAAAGTACCAAAAATAGGTACGATTTTTACCCCTTAAATATAAAAAAAATGTTTTATGAAAAAAGTACCAAAAATAGGTACGATTTTTACCCCTTAAACGTTCGAATTTCGAAAAAGTATCAAATTTATATTTATCGTTTTTTAATAAGTTATGAATACGGCATACATTTTATTTGTATGTTAATTGGTTTCAAAGATACATATAGTGACAAAAAAGTACCAAAATACAGTTTTTAACCGTTTTCTCCCTAAAAGGGCCGAATTCTAAAAAAGTACCAGACACCTGTCCGATTATTTTTTAAATGAATAACGAAAACTATTCAACTTTTTGTGTATTTTTATTAGTTTGGGATTTATAGAGTTACCGATTTTATCCTTTTTTACCCCCTAAACATTCGAATTTCCAAAAATCCCCTCTTAGTGGATCTATACAGAGGGAGACCTACCTACGTTCCAAATTTCGACTCTTTAGCTTTAGCCGTTTGGGCTTGGGATGATGAATCAGTCAGTCAGTCACGTTACTCTTTTATATATACACTAAGGGAAAAAATTCAATTCAAAATCAACAACGGTTGTCACATTGGTAAATTACGGTAACAGCTTTTTAATACCTTTCGTTAACAAATTTAATAGAAAACATATGTAATTTAACAATTTGATACCGAAATGGTTTCAACTTGGTGCTAATTAGGTATCGATTTTCAATAAGAATTGAACACGCAGTGTTTAATTTAAACACATACGGTGTAGATTCACTATTGACACAGAATGGTATCGTTTTCAACACGTATGTGATTGATATTTCTCTGGGTGTATAGATATAGATGAAAATATAACGAACATTTTTTATAAAAAGATAATTTAACGAAAATTGTTTATAAAAAGACAATTAAACAAAATTGTTCAATAAAAAGAAAATTTAACGAAAATTTTCTATAAAAAGAAAATCTAGTAAAACTTTTCCATGAAAATAAAGTTTAACGAAAATTTTCCATAAAAGAAAATTTAACGAAAATTGTCTTTTATAAGAATATTTAACGAAAATTGTCTATTATAAGAATATTTAACGAAAGTTTTCTATAAAAAGAAAATTTATCGAAAATTTTCTATGAAAAAAACTAACGAACATTTTCTATAAAAAGAATTTTTTAATTAAAACTAATTTTCTTTACAATTTTTCCTTAAAGAAAATTTTACGAAAATTTTCTGTAAAAACAAATTTTAGGGAAATTTACTATAAAACAAATTAAAAATTCGCTATAAAATAAAATTTAACGAAAATTTTTTATCAAAAGAAAATTTAACGAACATTTTATATAAAAAGAAAATGTATCCCAGATTATCTATAAAGAGAAGAACTTAATGAAATTCTTTTATAAATAGAAAATTTAATAAAAATTTTCTGTAAAAACAAAAATTTAAAAAAAAAAAAAAAAATATTGCAAATTTCTTTTAAGTATAAATTATTGAAAATTTCTTTTAAGTATAAATTATTAAAAATTGTCTTATTGGTCACATTTTGTCTGAAGTAATTTTCTCACAAAAATAGTTAATTCATTTAATAAATTTTCCCTAGAAAACCTATAACAAATACTTAACCACAGACACACTTATACATACATTTAATATTCAACATCATACTATTGCAACCTTTAATTTTTACAAAACTGTCAACTCTTCGATTAACGTATAATTCAAAATTCCCCCTGCACCAATAATATTTACTTCTGTGAATACTGTCATCCACTGGATAAAATACTTGTGCGCTCATATTAATATTTTAAACAATATCTAATTGCCACTGTGAAACTATGACATAAATGACAAATAACAGACAGTAACTGTCATTTAATGCCACCAACTTTCACACTTAAAACTCTGTTATCCTGGCGGAAAAGGGAGAAACATAAATCTGCAATACAACAATGCACTCAATATGAACTCTACACAAAACACAAATACAAATAAAGACAGCATAGATGGGAGAATATGAGTGAGTACGAGGGCAGAGTGATAGGTTTTCAAATTAAGATAAACTTTTTTTAAAATTATTTAATTATTTTTTAACCAAACATTGATGAGTTTAACTTTTAACTTTTTTTAATTAAAAAATTAAATTAACTTTTTCAACTACCCTCGTAGATACATAATGTAGTAGCAAACAAACAGGATGCAATAAAACACCACAGTTATAATAACAACTCAACTTTATTCTACTAGACCTACTCATACTCTCAAACAAAAACACCGACCGACAATCACACAATTTTGAACAGTTCAAATTGTAACAAAAGTCTATAAACTATGCGGCAAACAACAGCTGTCAAATATTATTATGATGGTTCATGATATTGCCACGAGTATTTATTTACATACATACATACATACATACATACATACATACATACATACATACATACATACATACATACATACATATGTTGTATGTAGGAATATAAATACTAGTGTACGGTCGAGAACTTGTAACCTAAAATATACCTTTAAGCCTAATGCATAATAAATAAATGAAAATTTAACCAAAAATACTTTGCTGCTAAATCTATGACATTTCATAAAATAAAATTAATAATTTTACTACTTTAAATTACAAATTTAAGTTAAATTTTGTTTCTTTAAAGTTTTGTACCAGAATACAAATAATAATTTAATTTATTTCATATATTTACTGCCAACCACAAAAATTATCACGTTTGACATTTTTGACTTTGTAAGAAAAACAACGGAGTGTCTTTTTAGGAAATAGACAACAGCGTATTGTAATAATTTGACACCAGCTGCAACAGTAAGACTTAATAAGTTGAACTATTAGATGACAAATTTGAGTGTCATAATAAAAAATAGACAAATAAGGAGGTCAATAGTTTTTAAGTAATAAGGACATACAAATTTAATTAAAATTAAAAAATTAGCAAGAATGTTCTTAAAGCAGAAAATTTTATAAACTTTTCCTTTTTAAACTAACTATTGATATTTTTTTTAAGAAAATTGTCATTAGGTTTTTGATTGAAAAACTACATAAATTTCTTTAGGTTTTCCATACAAGTCAGCTTAGAGGTTTTCATAAAATTCAGCTTTTGAATATGATAAAAAAACATAAAATTATCAAATTTCATGAATTATTTCATTAGTTATATCAAATTTTGTTCACAATTTATTTTTAAAATGTGTTAAGAAAAAATTTTAACAACAAAAAAATATTAAATTTTATTCAAATTCAAAAAAGGAAGAAATAAAAAATCAACAAAAACCAAATGGAAAGAAAACAGGGTAAGTAAACAATTTGGTTTTTGAAATGTAGTTTTTAAAAAACCAACTAGATTTCTTTTTGGTATAAACGGCATATAAATTTTACCTTTTATTGAACATTTTTTTTTTTTTATTTTAATTTTTTTTTTTAATTTAGAAAATTTTTATAAATTTTCATTTTAAAATTTATTTTATTTTTATAAACAATTTTTCGTTAAATTTTCTTTTCATAAATTTTTTTTTATATGCCATTTAGACCAAATTAAAAACTAATTGGTTTTTGAAAAACCGAAACTCAAAAACCAGACTGTTTACATACCTCGTTTTTACTCCATATGGTTTTTGATTATTTATAAGTTTCTTAAAATGACTTTATTGAACTAATATTGTGTACACTTCTATTTTTTATATTTTTTTAATAATATTTTTGAAATAGTTTGTTTAAAAAATATAAAAAACGATTAAAATTAATTTAATTAATTTGACATTTTCTTTCAACTAACATATACGAAAGCTTAATGATCTAAAACCTATGAACAGGCTGTATCATAAACAATTATTTTCGTAGTTTTCGTTTTGTTTTCTACAAAAACTACATGAAAATGGTTTTTAATTTGTATGGAAAAACCAAAGAAATTTATGTAGTTTTTCATTCAAAAACTAAATGAAGCCAAAAACTACTAGTTTTTGTTTGTTGTAAATGGCATATTAATTAAAATTTTTTCGTTAATTTAAAAAAAAAAAAAAAAAAAAAAAAAAAAAAAATTCGTTAATTTTTCTTTTTATAGACAATTTTTGTTAAATTTTATATTTTCGTTAAATTCCCTTTCTGTATAAAATTTAATTTTTTGTAGAAAATTTTCGTTAAAATTTCTTTTTATAGAAAATTTTCATTATTTTTTTTTTTTTATAAAATTTTAATTTTCTTTTTATAGAATTAAATTTTTATTTTTTTTATAAAAAATTTTTATTAAATTTTGTTTTTATAGAAAATTCGCGTTAAATATTTTTTCATACAAAATTTTCGTTAAAATTTCTTTTATAGAAAAATTTTGTTAATTTTTCTTTTATAGAAAATTTCCGTTAAATTTTATTAAATTTCCTTTTTATATAAAATTATCGTTAAACTTTTTTTATGCAAAATTTTCGTTAAATTGTCTTTTTATAGAAAATTTTCTTTTTATAGAATTTAATTTTTATTTTTTTTTTATAAAAAATTTTTATTAAATTTCCTTTTTATATGTTTTTATGTTTTCGTTAAATGTTTTTTTATTTAAAACTTTGTAAATTTTTTTTTTTTTATAGAAAATGTTTGTTAAATTTCATTTTATACAAAATTTCTGTTAAATATTCTTTGCTTTTGCTTAAAACCATATTACTCCAATAATTGTATTTGCATGAACAATTTATTATTCTAATAATCAAAATTCTCTCTTCTATTCAGTAGGAGATAGATGAATAGGACTTATAAAGATGCTGCAGATATGACAATAAATAAAATTCACTTTATTAAAGTTGAAAAGCAATTTCATGTTGGAGTTTTTTTCTTTTGTATGTCTCTGCCTCTTAATGTGTTTCAAAACTAATGACGCACGATTGAAGTTTTTCATAGCAAGATGATTGTCTAAAGAAAACAACCATATCAGAGTATATAGAGACTTTATATAGCTGCTTTGTAGTAAGAGTAGAAGTGGTGTAGTAGTAGTAGTAGTATGTCATTTAATTAAAATCTTGTAGAGAGAATAACACATTCATAAAGGAGCAAAGTATTTGAAACAGAGAATTATGCATGTTGATGTATAACAAATACAGTTAAAAACAAAAGTAGGCGGACTCTAATAAAAAAAAAATAAATTTTTAATTTTTTAAACTCCTTTTTATAAATTAAAAACTGTTTTTTGAATTTTTGGAGTTGGAACTTTTTTTACAGAAATATTAACGATTTTTTTCTTAGTGTTTGTTAATTTTTATTACATACTGTATGCAGTTATGTGTCTGATAAAATTTCAAAACTACCTTCCATATCAAAATAATAATAACATACAACTTCAGAAAAAAAAAGAAAAATGATAAATGGCTAACTTTCAGTTTGATTGCCGCAAATGCATCAATGTTTTCTAAAACAACACGTACTTGAACGTGTACCATATATACACATATAAAAACACACACACATACAAATTTATATCTATACAAACCATGTAGAAATCCTTTAAAATATGATTTTGTCTGTATAAAATTTGTTTGTCATAAAGACTTTTTGAATTTTCAAAATGAGATTGAAATAGAACAAAATTTTGCAGAGATTTTTTTCTAGTGACCACAATTATTTATGTTTAGTAAAAATCTCAAAACAAGTAATATATTATCACGGATAAATAAAAAAAAGGGTTGTTGGAGAAGTTTAAGGTAAGTAGCTGAAATAAGAATTAATATAGAAAAACCAGTAATGAAAAAATAAATAGGAAAATAATGTTTACCATTTACTTAGAGCTTTAATTTAAGAATTTTTCCTAAAATTCGAGTTTTAATCTGAGATATGAGTTATCACATATTAAAGCTCTTTTGTCATTTAAAGACTTATTTTCAATGTTAATGATGATTAAAGATTCTTAGGACTTTCGTACAAAAATCAAATTTTTGTTTAAACTTTTGGGCGATCACTGATCACAGGATTAAGGATCTTATTAGAATTTATTTAATTACTTTTATTCACAAACTGAGACCTTTTAATTATTTGAACATATTTTTTTTTTATTTCATTTTTATATTTTGTTTGCTTAAAAATTCTAAGTCGGTATGTATGATTTGTGTTTTGTTATTAAATTAATGTGTATTGATACTTAATTTTGCAAAATTATAGTATTGGAAATCAAAACAGCAATTAATATGAATCTCTGCAAACTTTTTTGAAAAAATTAGTTTTGTGTGCTGCTTTTCATTAATTACGGAAAAAGAAATGTTGATTAAGTGATAGATTATTTTTAGACATATTGAATGAACTCTTTTCTGAGATTTTTTTATGGTTTTTAACAGATGACAGCATGGAAAGCAAAGGTATAGTTTAATTTAAAATCATATAGAAAATATAAATTTTGGATTCTTATAGTTAAGCAATCTGATTTAGCGATGTTCTATTGTCTGTCAGTCTGTCTGCCTGTTTGTGATAGATTAGTTTTTTTAGACATATTGGATGAACACTTTTTTAATACCTTACACTTTAAGCATTAAGGGTATATGTGTCCATTTTAAATACCATGAGGCATAAAAGTATTAAACTTTCATAGATAAGAAAGCCAATTTAGCGAAATTATCTTGTCCGTCATTCTGTCTGCCTGTTGATCTATGTAATAGATTAGTTTTTTTTTTAGACATATTGGATGGGCTCCTATTTGAGATTTGTTTTATGGATTTTATATCCAACTCTATAAGTGGCAAGAGTATGTATTAATTTTTGAATGCCAAAAAGAATATAAATTTTGAATTCTCATAGGTAGGATGATCATTTTTGGCATGTTTTCCTGTCCGTCAGTCTGTCTGGCTGTTAAATTAAGTGATCGATTTTTTTTTAAATAAACTTTGTTTCAGATTTGTGTTAAAGTTTTAAGCACCCTATATTATAAGTTGTAAGAATATACATTAATTTAGAATTCCATGAAAAAATATAAATTTGGATTCTCATAGTTTAGGAAGTCAATTTAGCGATGTCTTTCTGTCCTTCATTCCGTATGACTGCTGAAAAGTTCGGAATGTATAGATATTAGCTATTAAACAAATTAGTAAAATGTATTAATAAATGGCAGAGTTATGGGCAAAAAATAAATTACACTATAATAGATAAGGATATATATTAATTTGAGATCCAATAAGAAATATACTTTTTGATCCTCTTAGGAAGAAAAGTCCATTTATCGAACCTATCTAGTCCGTCAGTCTGTTTGTCGGTTGAAAATTTTAGAACGTTTAAATAACTTAAATTGCTATTGAAAATACCCTACACCATAAATGACAATTAAACATATACATAAATTCATGTGGTATCCTATAAGAGGATTAAATTAGCGACATTATTCTGTCCGTTATTCCGTCTAGCTGTTAAAACTTTTTAAAAGTCTAGATAACTTCGATAAATCAGAAAAATATATTAATGAAAAGCTGCATTATAGGAAAAAATATACACTACACCAAAAGTGACAAAGATACATTTTGGAAGTAGAGTCAATTTAGCGATGTCCTCATGTCCTACTGTCCGTCCAATCTGTTTAGAAAATTGTTTAGATGCCTCTAGACGTGAGAATGTTTCTCAAAGACAGATGGACAGACGGACGGACAGACAGACGGACAGAGAGACAGGCAGACCTACAGATGGACATAGTGAATTAAACCTTTTATAAGTATTTACTTAATTCATAATAAGGTGAAGGGTATTTCAGATTAGTTGCATATAGTGTAACACTTCAATTTTGTCTTTATTGTATTGCAAATTTCAAGTAGTTGTATTGATACTTAAACTCTATTAGTCTATTTAAATGTACACTTAAAAAATCTAAGTATCTTAACAAAAATTTAATTTTTTAAATAAAATTTTTATTTAATATTTAAATTTTAAAAATAAATTCATTAAAAAATATGAAAAATTAAAAAATTTTTAATTTATATATATTTTTTGAACCTCAGTGTGTTATCCATTTTAAAGAAAATTTTCGAAACCAAACTACACACAACAACTTCAATCAAAACAAAATGAATTGATTCATTTGCAACTCCCAAACTAAGACAACAACAAGGTGTTGCCTGAGTACAGTACAAAATTTCCAAAAAAAAATTACAAAATACTAATTACCACTGCATAATACACTAATATTACTCTTACAAGCAAATGAAAGCCAAAGACACAATTTTGTATTTGAAAATATATTTCAAAAATCTTTATTAATTGATGAACTTAAAAATAACCAAACTTCAATAATAACAACCCAAATATTGAAGACATCATAATGGCAGTAAGACTAGAAGTTAAAGTACCAGCTGGATTACATAAATTCTTTTTGCAATTTTGACAAATCACCGGTAACAGGGAAGAATTTTTAGGATGTAAAGTGCAAGGGTTAACACCAACATTTATGCAGCCTCTTATATCAATAATAGTGTCATTTTCTTTAAAATAATAAAATAAATTTTTGTTTCACAATAAAAAAAAAATTTGTTTTAACTTACTAAAACGATAAGTAGTTTTTAAACATTCAAATTGTGGATATGTGACATTTTTAACGTTTAAAAAGTGCTTTGCTAGGACCTCATGGGTAGCATTTGCCGATTTTTGATCACAAATTAAGGGCTTGGGACTACGACAATTTATAGGTGAGTCACAAGTATAACATTTAGTTTGATTTGCAGCACGAGGAGCTAAAGGAGTTGTATCTTTGGCTTGTACTAAAAAACACAAAAGTTTGAAATATTTAAAATATTTGTTGTTAAATAAAATAATAACCTTACCTAATTGCATTAAAACAAAATTCAAAAAAACCGTAAAAATTATATACTTTCCGCACATTTTTTCTTTTTTAAATTTTAAAATATAATTAATAAATTAATGGTAAATAAAATTTAAATTCTGTAACTGTTAACGTTGAAGTCTTAAATGAAACTAAATGTTTTAATTGCAATTACTTTATATATTATTATATTTATTTTAAATATAGTAAATTATTTATCACTGCATTTTTTTTATCATTTCAATCAGGCAGACATTATAGGTAGTCACAGTTTCCTTTAAAAAATTTTCCATAATTTTTTTGTAATATTAATATTATTTGTAATATTAACCACAAGATTGCGTATGTTTAAAATTAAAAAAAGTGCTGATAATATTATTAAAATAAGTATAATTTAAGTTGTTTTTATAGTTGCTTAGTAATCTGTGAAATCCCTCTCTTTTAAAGGTTTTATTCAACAATAATAACTCAGCTGAATATGAACATTATACTTAAACAATTGTTAATAATTATCTAAAAGAATAAATATGAAGAAAGACATTTATAAAGAATTACTCATTTGTTATTTTCCGTAAAAGATATTTATTGTATTGTTACACATTTAAATTTTAAAAGCTGTTAAAAATAAAAAAGGAAACTATATTTATATTGCTTTACTTAACAACACTGTATTTTTATTTATTCATTTTTTTTTTTTTTAAGACATTGATTACTTGGAAAATTACACCAACTATATATAGTTAATATTTCAGATTATTTTGTATCTGTTTTATTATCAATTTCATTCGAAAGATATACATTTTTCAAAATGTTTGTGTTCATTCTGGTAAGCAAAGTCAATAGTATTAAAATATTTCTTTATATTTTTAAACACTCCTCCCTTATAACTTTCTCAATAAAAAGTTAAAAACAACACTAAATCTCTGTAATAATATCATTACAACTTGTTTAGTTTGTTCTTGTAAAGAAATAATAACAATGATACTGCTTTGAATTGAGAGAGTTGTATGATAAGCATGAGAAATGAAATAGAGGGAGTGTAAGTTTGTTTAAAATATTTCTCAAGTTTTATTAATTTTTATAGTTGGTGTTAAAGATTTACTTTTCAGAAATACGTTTTATAATAACAATCCACAATAAATTATATATTATTTGGTATTTTATTCAACAATCTTCCATAAAAACATATTCTTAATGAGAGTTATGAGAAATAGTTGTGACAAGTAATAGATATTATTAGTAACTAAAATGTCTTCTTTTTTCAAATAAAAAATAATATTCATTTAAATAACTTAAAAACTGATGAAAATTTATTATGATCATGTTAGGGAATTAAATATGTCTTTTCTATGTCAATATGAACCTTCATGATAATATTATAATGTCTGTCCGTACTTTCTGTAAAAAGGCAAATTTATAATAATGTCTTCTTATACTTTGATAACATCTGCGGATGTATCTTGTATTTTTATAAGCTTAACTTTTTTATGCTTAACTTTTTATCTATCTATATTTTTTTGTTTTTTTTTTTTCGTTTGAGGTGTGGAATCTACAAAAGATGTATCCAACCCGTATTGGAAAACATGCATAACCTCCATTACACCAATCCCAGCGGGGCTGTTTAGCGTTTACGCTTCTTCTGCTTCCATCACGGTAGCTCTTTCTGCCTTGCGTCTGTCCTCCTCCATTCGCAGAAACATACTTATATGCATTACGAAATTAGAAATCAGATTCCATTTCTCTTCTGAGGCTAACATAAATCCTACAATATTTTCAGGTGTAAATGGACTTCCTAGTTCAGATTCCAATGCGCTTCTAATACCATTAAATCGGGAACATTTGAATATGTCATGTTCTGAATCTTCAGCGTCCGTACAAGTTGGGCAATTTGCCGACTCATCAAGCCCAAATTTATAAATGATAATTAACTTCACTGTGTTTGCGATCCATCCATGGTTTTATCAGAGGTATCAATCTGACTGTACATCATCCTTTTAGTGCAAATTCTCATCTTCTCTGTCAATTGCATATAGTTCCGTTGCGCTCTATATGTTTCCTCTGGCGATTTTCCTCCCTGTTCGATTCTCTCATTGTATACACTCTGTTGGCCTCGTCTGCAGCCATATCTATCTAGGAGAATAATTCCGGCAACTACGCATATTGCCTCTAGTGATATTGTCCTGTAGCCACTATATGCTCTAAGACAACGCTGTCTAAATATAGAGAGTACATTCCTGCGAGATATGCCTCTAATAGATCTCGCCCAAATAGGTGCGCCGTACAATAAAACAAACATCATTACCATAGAAATTAGTATTCTTCGACTTTGTCTTGGTCCCCCGATATTTGGCATGATTCTGCTGAGGGCACTGTTCACGTTCGATGCCCTTTCACATGCATATTCCATATGGGCCTTAAAATTTAGTCTATCGTATATCATAACTCCTAAATATTTAATTGCTCCGATCGATCTTATACACGCCATCCCTACTTTTATTTTTATTTCTTCTCTTTTTCTCCGGCAGCTGACTAATACCTTTTTCCGCAAGCCAGGATTTTATTATCCTAATTGTATCATTCGCGTACATTTCTACTTCGTCTATGAAGTGTGCACAAACAACGTTAGCAATGTCGTCAGCAAATCCGATAATATTAGCGTCGTCGGGTATATTTAGCTTCAGTACGTCGTTGTACATTATATTCCATAGCAAGGGGTCTGAGGGACTCCTGCAGAGGTTTTTTAGTGTCGTATTCCAATATCCGTATCATACCAAAGTGTCCTATTAGTAAAATAATAGCCAAGTATTCCTATTATGTAATTAGAGACTACGAGGTACCTAAGGGATAGTAAAATATGGTTCCATCCTGCACTATTGAATGCGTTTTTAATATCCAGTGTAATAACTGCACAATATTGTTCGCTCCTTTTCCTGATATGGCCGCCTCTGCCATGCTTTTTACGATATTAATGGCATCAATCGTCGATCTTGATTTACGGAATCCGTATCTATCTATCTATCTATCTATCTATCTATCTATCTATCTATCTATCTATCTATCTTTCTTTCTATCAAATCGAATAAAATATTTTAAACTATATTTGTAACGTTATCCAATTTTGTCTCATTTTTATTATCTTAACATTAAAAATTCGACATTTTTGTCTTAAACTATTTATATAAAGATATTTTATAATTCAAAAATTCTCAAAATATTTTTTTTTTTTTTTTTATTGTATTGTTTTCTCTCTGATTTCATTGTTCATCATAATTATGTCATGTAAATAAAAAGCTTTAATGCAGGCCAACGCTATAATTCATACAAAATCTTATCAGTTAATTAATTTGGTCATCATAGTTTCAATAGCCCCCTCAATTGCATTCAATCTACCTACATTCATTGACAGTTAATAGAGCAATGACATTTTATCTTATCTGGATGTGAAGACATTAATTAATATGTGAATACTCACATTATTATTTAAGATATTTTCTTTTTTTATTTTAACTAAATAAGCAATTAGTCTTTATACAATTTCAAATCCCCAAAGAATTAAAAAAGAAAACTTTTATTTTCATTGAAGAATGAAATCAAATGATTGATTTAATAATATAAAAAGAGGGTTATTGAACTTTAGCTATAGCATATAACAAATAACGCCCAATATTTGTTTACATCCTTTAATCCTTTATGGGGTCAAGGAAAAGTGTTAAGAAATTTAATATAAAACTTGTTTATATCACTTGTTTACTTGAAAATAATAAAGTAAAATATATGTATAAAAATAAATAAATACATGGTTATTTATATGTAACAAAAATGAAATGATACGTGATATTAATATAGGGAAATATACACGTATTTCCTTCAAACAGGCTACAAATATACGGTGACATAAACAAAAATATCAACAACCAAAAAAAATTGACAAAAAGGTACCAGTTTCAAGTTAAAAATAGAAGAAAATATGTTTTTAAACCAACAAACAACATTAACATTGAGAAATATGAATATGTACTATTTGGGGGAAAAGAATGTGACCAAAAAAAAAAAAAATAGAAAATACCATCCATCTAAAACGCAAAATTCTTTACCCCAAAAAAAAGTATTTGTGAATGTAAAAACGTACGCAAATATTTGTTTTGCATACAGAAAGAATCCTAAATTCCTCTTCAGTAACACAAGTCATGATGACTGCGTAAGGAATGAAACTACAACTCGTATTGTTGAGATCAAACATCATGATAAGCTTTAAATATTGTGGAGAGTGAAAGAAAAAAATAAATATTTCTATTGAACATATGTTATGAATACCTCTCATGTTTAAGGTGGGAGGAAACATGTTAAAAAAAAGACCTACTATGTCCTGATAAACATACAACGAAATATGTGACTATATTCTGGTAACCAAATGAACGATCTTGTAATATATATTTTTTATACATTTGTTTACATTCATTTCGTTTTTTTTTTTTTTTTTTTCGTTACTATTTTTTTGTTTTTTTTTCTAATTCTTTTAGAATTTTCATTGTTTCAAATAGTTGTTGAATTTAGTTTTCAAGTCACGTACCCTTTTTAATCCTGACAAGAATATTATTTCCATAAAATGTACAAAGACAAACGAGATGGAGAGATAGCAAAATGTGATAGAAGAGGAAGAAAAAACCACTAGCATACCAACAACTAGCAAATAATAACATTTTTTTCAAGATGTCAAGGCTCATTTTGATATTTGATGGGATACGGTTGTTATTATTTTTTTTTTTTTTTTTTTTTTTTTTTGATACAGCCTAATTAAGATTCGGTTGTTTTTATAAGAAAGTACATTACAATAGAAGAAGGAATAGAGGTATCGAAAATAAGATTTCCAAATATATTCTATGCGGATAAAGTTGAAAAAACAGTTTTATTCAATTTTATAATTTTTATCATAAAAATCGCCAAAATAAATAAGAAATCACCAAATGAAAAAATAGCTCCAAAATTTTAAAAAAGTCCTCAACATAAAAAACGCCAAAATAAAACCTAATTCTCCAAAACGAAAAAAAAACGCCATAATGAAAAATTGTCTGTATCTTTGAGTCTACATTAGAAAAATTTGTATCAAGACAAACGTCAAATTTTTGTTTGCGTTGCAGATAATTTTTTATCTCTATCAATTATAGGGGAAAACGTATGTCATAATAAACCATGCAAAAAGTACCAACAACAATCAAGATGGCGTCTTTAACTAAGCATTATCAAGACAAAGTTGTCAGAGTTCGAGCGCTGACAATTTTTTTTTAACGCTGCAATAATACTGACAAATTCAGTCTACATTAGACAAATCTTTATCATGATAAAATTTTGACGTTTGTCTTGATAAAAATTTGTCTAATGTAGACTCAAAGTATTGAAAAAATGGTTAAAACAAGAAAGCTGTCAAAATAAAAATAAAATATCGAAAAAACACCAAAATAAAAAAAAATTGTCAAAAGAAAAAAATCGACAAAACGAAAAAAATCTTCAAAATAAAAAAAAAAACGTCCTAACGAAAATTAAAAATATTTTTTTTCAAATTTGGCACTATTTAATTTTTTTAATTATTGTTATTATTTTAAAATCGGAAAAACCAGTCAAAATAAAAAAAAATCGTCAAAATAAAAAAATGCCCAAAAAAACCTTCAACATAAAAAAACGCCAAAATAAAAACTAAATCGCCAAAACGAAAAAAAATGAAAAATTGTCAAAACTGAAAAAATGGTTAAAACAAAAAAGCTGTCAAATAAAAATAAAATATGAAAAAAACCGCCAAAATAAAAAAATCGTCAAAATTAAAAAATCGCCAAAACGAAAAACAAAAACGCCCAAACGAAAATTTAAATTTGTTTTCTTTTAATTTGTCACATTATTTCAATTTTTTTAAATTAATTTTTGAAAATTATTCAGTTTCGAGTCCAATTGAATTAATTAAAAAAATACTTTGTAAAAGATTATTGGACACTGGACAGAATGGAATCTTTTGATCAAAGAACACCAAGGTAGGACACTGAAGAGTGCTAATGACGGTCGTGTTTGACTTAGGACAAATAACGATTATCTTTTATTAATGGTCCTTCAAACATGATGTTCCCAAATTGACCACATTTAGTCAACATTTTCAAACAGAAATAATTCCAAAAAATTCGGTTCTTCATTTAAATTTTGCTAAAGGAATCCTCTTTATTCGGTCATCCTCTATTTTGTCATTTATTATGTACAACGACAACTACATTATTGTTATTATTTTTCTTGCTACAACTTATTCCTTTGTCATTGGCTTAATAATATAAGGTCTTGGTTACAGGTTTCTTTTTAAATAACAACTACTTTTGCTGTTTCTTTAATAGTAAAATGAAACAAAAACTAAGAAATCATTCCTTTTACATATAACAAACATTTCAGTTTAAATTCCTTCAATTTATTTTTTTCCAACATTTTAGTTTTTTCTTTCCATTTTTTTCTGCTGCCTGCAGTGCCATAGAAGAAAAAAAGCTTATGACTTAAGCTTTACTTGGATTTACAAACAATTTACAAATGGAATATAAAATACTATTACAAATAGAAGTAGTAGGAAAAAAAGAATAAATGAAATGCTCGTAGTTGGAATCTGTTAAGACATACTTAAGTTAATCATAATATGGAGAATGCAAAGAATTTTTTAGCGTATAATATTTATAAAAATTGTGTGAATAACAAATACAAAAAAAGAAATAAATGTCTGTTTTAGATTTAAGGATTTTTTCTGGAATATAAGGCTTAGGGGAAAATGAACGTGATGAGCAAAATTAATATTAGAAATTATAGTTTATAGCTTATTTCGAAAAACTTTATGAATGAAAAGTTTTTTATTGAGTTACAAAAAAAAAAAAAGAATTGATGAGAACCAAAGGTTACTTAAAGACTCAGTTAGGAACTTAAATGTCCGTGAGTTTGATTTTCTGTAACGAATTCATTAAAGGCTGACTATCTGTCCGCCTGTCCATCTGTCCGTCTGTCTGTAGGAAACATTCTCACCTTCAAACTACTAACAATACTAACAAACTACTAAATTTTTCTTTTTAGTTTTAAAATAAGTGAAAAAACTAAGGAAATTTTTAAGTGTTTCGTTTTAGGCAGCCATAATAGCAAAGCGCAACAATAACAACAGTTTTAGATTTTTCCCTAATAATATACCTGAGGGGCTATTACATTAACATTTGTAGATTTTTTAAGCTCACAAAAATGTCAATAAGTATGGAAGGACATTTCAATAGGCATTCCTCGGCTATCTCCAACTAGCTACTGTGTAGAATATTTACTAGTTATGACCTCTCTAGCTTTATAATGTAATCCATGGATTTATTAAAGGTATGCACAAGTTAAGGTTACCTAAAAGCCACACAAAAAACTTATCTCTATATATACTTAAATACAAATGTATTCAAAAACATACCTACATATAACTCAATACATATACTCAAATGTATTTAGACATATCTGCATTCATATACATATATATATGCAGGACTACGAGCATTGCATACATTTATATTTATTTATTTTTTTTTTTTTTTTTTTCAGAAAAAAATCCTGGAATCCCTACATGTATGAAGTATGATTGGAGTGGTGTTATGCTTGTTATGCTAGCTCTCCTTAGCGCTTGACTAAACACAAATAACACGTAACGCCTGCAGCAAAATGGTCATCATGTTATTTTCAAAACTGCACTGAAATATAAACATATACATTCAAACACATAGATACTTCACATGTTCCTGTCATTCATACAGGAACATGTGAGTATTTAACTGCGATTTCAAAAGCACAGATGACCAGAATTTTTTAAACTTGAAAATATGCAATATGAAATATTCCCTTTTTTAGATTTTATTTTTGGCAAATATTTGTTTGCTTAAATGCTGCACATACACATGTACAAAAATTACAGTGGAGAGTCATAAGAAGTCCTTTTACAAGATATTTTAAGTTATCTTACACTCACGGCGAACAGGAACACTAAAAGAGCATGAGCATAGAAAATAATTCTCTAAAGTAACAGCAGAAATTAAGAATTTGCTTAATCACTAATATTTTCAACACTAAACAACATCCGGTTCGAAGGGCCATTGATAAGTTGTAAACAATAATTGCTTTTGTTTTCTGTTATTATTAAAATTTATTTTTAAGCTCCATTTCATATTGCACCCATTGTATATAAGCATTCATTTTTATTTATATATTTTCATGAAAATATAAGTATTTTGTAGATTTGTTAAATTGTAGCAATTCTTTTTTTATTTGACTTATTTTTTCCTTTTCAACAACCACAAAAACACAAGAAAAAGGACAATTGCAGTAAAAAAAACAATTTATTTATGTAAAAATCACTTTAATTTAAGTAAAAAATAATAATAATAATACACAAAGAAATAAACAAAGTATGTTTTTATTTTTTATTGTTTGTTTAATAACATTTTTAACAAAGAATTTATCGATTAATATGAAAGACACGCCATAAGGTTGCTATTGTAGCGGCATTAAACTTTTGTTAAAAAAATACAAATATAGTGGCAGAGAAATGATTATCTTATTGCAGAACAGTAACCAACATAAACTAAAAATACGGAACAATTTAAATGTAATAAAAAAAAAATAACTTTAAAAACAATATTATTTTCAAAATCGTTCAACAAATAAAATGTTTAAATTTAAAACTAAAATTATTTGAGATACTTTAAATATTAACGTTTAAGAAAAGTGAAGACACCCAGTTGTTTATATACATTTATCCAAGACACACACCAATTTAACATAGCTGTTATAAAAGACAACTTTCAATAATAACGTTTTCTAAAATATCCAAATTATTTTGTAGCTTAATACAATAAGCTTTGAAATCAACATGTTCTAAATAATAACAAGTTTTAATTTATATTATAATGTAGTAGAAAAACTTATAAAATTTGATTTTATTTACTAGAGTACATTTTTAATTTTTCTGAATCATCAAGAAAATCAATCACTCAGCCTTTACTCTTTTAATTAAACAAATTATTGTTATTATTTTGAAAACGGTTTTCAGTAAAATGATCATCTGTGCAACATACCCACTGTCTTTACATTAAATTTTTTTAATAAACATTAACATTTGTATTTGAGAGAATAATAATATCTTGTAAGAGAACTTGCGAATATTCTGTTAACTTAACAGAAAAATAAATTACACTGTAAATTAGAACAGGAGTAACAGAAGAGTAAAAGTTTGGCTGCAAGCAACTGCAAATTGTTTTATATGCATTTCAAGTGCGCTTGCAGGTGTTTGATACCCCGGCCTTTTTTCTGTTGTCGTCATCTCATATAAAAGGGATAGGCGTCGAACCACTGCAAGCGTTTGCAAGCGAACAAACTCTCAACATATTTAAAAGAGCGTGAGAGTGTTTTTCATTGAATTTTGTTGTGTGTGCCAGTGTTACCAATTTAGCCATTTTCCGGCTAGATCTAGCGATTTTTTTCCATCTAGCTATAAAAAAATGGCTAGATTTGATCCAGTCTGAATATAAGGAACGTAATGATTTAAAGATGTGGATATTAGAAGCTTAAGGATTAAAAGTCAAAATAAATGTCATAATTATAAACGACGAATGTTTAAAACAAATCGGAACAGATGCTTCATACGAAAAAATTAAAACGAATAGAGAGAGAGAGCTGGGTTGATATACCATTTTTATAGACATGTACACACTTTTTTTTACGCATAATTATATGTTTATAGTTGATAAACGCTATATAAATATGAAAATAAAATAGCAATTTCAAATTAAAGTTTAAATAAAAATACACATATTAATTAAAGATTTCTTAAATGTGTATCTAAATAATGTATATTACCATTTTAATAATTGTTTTTAAGATTTAGCCATTTCTAGCTATTTTATTTGCCTAATCTATCCATTTCATAGGCGCCAGAGTTGACAACACTGGTGTGTGCTGTTTCACATTTTATTTTATTTCAATTTGTATTTGAATTTGAATTGCGCGCAAACAAGCGTGAGCGGCAAGTTAAAAAAAAAAAATTAATAATAATTAAAATTATTATTAAAAATAAAAATTATAAAAAAGAAATTATTGTAAGAAAAATTAAAAACAAAAACAAGTTTATCAATTAAAAAATAAAATAACTTAAATTTTATAAAATTAAAGAAACAAACAAATATTTTTAAGTGTTTTTTTCTATTTATTTTGCATTAGTGTTCTTATTTCATAACTTCATTCTTTGTTTTTTTTTTTTTTTTTTCTATTATACTCCTTGTTTTACTATGACATTTGTAAAAATTATTATGTTTAAAAACATAGAACCACAACAACAACAATTACAAAAAATATGACAAGTCATATGGCAAAAATACTAAATAACAGCAACAACAAATTATAACTATATGACAGTTATAACAAAAATATAAAATAAAAAAAAAACCGAAATAATTTATTTAAAAAAGGAAAAAGTTCTAATTAAAATTTAATTAAAACAAAAATTAAATTTAATAAAAGTGTTTAGTGTTAAAAAAAGTTTTGAAATTACAAAAATGACACAAAAAAACATTCTCCTCCCCCCTCTAAAGGATTAATTTAACACATTTTTCTGGAGTATTTTGGATTATTCTTTGCGGCAGCTTTTTATTATTTTTATTTCATAAATTTGTTTTTGTTTTTCTTTTAAAAACTAAAATAACGAATTATTTTAAACAACAATATTATCAAAATGGTAAATATTTTAATTACTTTTTTTAATAACATTATAGTTTTAAAAATATTTTGCTGCAAAAAATCTCTAGCGAATTCATTTTGAAATTTCTATTGTTTTTTCGAAAATAACACAAAATATGAGCAAATAGTAAGGAAAATATTAATTTATATTAGCTCTTACATTATAAAACAACAAAAAATACCTTAAAAACACAAAATAATAAATAAAAACATTAACTATGCAATAAATATTAATAAAACAGAGTTGTTTTCCAAAGCCACAATTCTTTTTTACTTAAAACGGAAGCGGAATTAAAAAAACTTACATAAAAAAGCTAATTGTTATAAAAATCCATACACTGCATTATTTACCTTCAAGCTAGGTTATCATAAACTTATAGCTTTTATATATGTTGCTTATATAAATTGTCAAACGAAGAAACCACAGAAAAGGATAAATGCACAACCATTCGTTAACGTTAACATTTTTAACACAATTATAGCACTTTTCACAAAACTGGCACATTTAAATTAGAGCCCTGCAAACTGTGTCTTATAAGGCATTGCAAGCCACTTGTTATTTTTCAAGTGCTGTTATCAGTGTGTGTGCGGAGCAATAACGTCGGTAGATGCTTTGGCGGGATATTAATGCATTTTTTTATATACATACATATAAAATTAAGTACATCACTACACTAATTTAGCTGCTATTACCAAGTACTGCAAGTTACTTTTAATTGACTTTGATTTAAAGAACAGATTTAACACAACTTTTTCTTTTTCATTAAACACAAATATTATTGCATATTTTCCATATGGGCCACGAATATTTTCATTACTTACTTTATGTAATTAACTTTTAATTATTAACAAATTAAAGCTGCTGGAAGCAAGAACTTTTCGCGCGTTATTGCCTAGTAACTAGCAGCTTACTAACTGATTTTGATTATAACGAACATATTTCACATAAATGTTCTTTCTTTTAATTATACACAAACACTACTACATATTTTCCATAAAGCCCACGAATTTTTTAATTATTTATTCAATTTAATTAACAATTAATTATTAACAAATTAAAACACAAAAGAACAATGCTACACGTCCATAAAAACCGCCAATAAAATGTCAAAATAACGAAATTAACCAAAAGGAAAAAGAAAATACAGAGTAGCATGAAATTCCTCTTGACGAACTAATTCTAACGGTAATATAAATCAAAATTAAACATTTGTTTGTGACAAAACAGCTTTAAAATTTATTAAATAATGAATAAGTTATCTGTATTTGTATAAATAATTAATTATGTAATAATAAAATAAGAAAAAAATTATATTTTTTTTTAATAAAACTATAGCCCAAATTACAATAGCGCGTAGTCAGCAGCAGTGTGTGCTGCCATAATCATTAGAATGCACTGTTTGTTATGGTGTTGATTACATTTGGTCAGCAGCTGTTTGCAGTGCTGTTTCATTTAACCCTGTTTCTAAATTCACTGCGCTGCATTCAGATAGAGAGCGAGACAAAGAGAGAGCAAATAAATGAGAGGCTAAAATACACAAGTAGAACAAAGCTAGATGGTGGTTGTAAATTGTGGCTGCCTACGCTGAATTGTAATTATAACGGCAGCAATATGTTGTGCTGACAGTGATCAGCTGATAATTTTTGCTGATACTGTTGCTGATTACGCGCTATTGTAATTTGGGCTTATATCATATTTGTTCTAAATAAAAGCTTTTTGTTACGAAATTCCAATTTTTCATAACATCTGGCTATATTTTTACGTCAGCTGTCAATTCATAACAATTATCTTTCATATATGTTCCATTTGTGCTACTGACATTAAAAAAATTAGTAAAGAATCAGAGAGCAAAAACACCAAAAGAATAATTGTAGTAGTAAAGTTATTTGACTTATTTACATAACTGCTATTGTTAATAAATATATAAATTTGTTTATTTTCCAAATAACTGATAATACGACATCATATTTTTTTTTAAATATTAAACGAAAATAATTCTATATAGAAGTACATCAAAAAGAAAATATTTGTTACAAACCTAATCTGCAAAATCACAAACGTTGAAAAAAAAAAGAAAGTTGATTAACAAAAAAAGGCTGTCACAATTTAAGAGCAAAAACAACAAGAAAAAAGAGACAATCCACAAATAAAATAAAAAAAGAGAGAACAGACAGTAAAAAACAAATTGAAAACAAAGCAAGTGGAAGAAATTAATGAAATAGAAAAAGAAGTGGTAAAACAAGATCTGTCTTTCGACACAGATTAGAAAAGAAAAAAGAATTCCAAATTTGATTCTAATTTATATGCAAAGAGCATACAAAAAAGCGAACAGTTAAATATAATTTATTAAAAATTGAGCCAAGTGTGGAAATGTTTTGTTAATTTTTTTGTGTCTTCAAGACAAATAAGAAGAAAATTCCGTAAGGGAAAAACCTACAAATAAAGGGCCACAGCAGACAAAAGATTGGCTGACTGGCTGGCAACGACGAATTGTAAACGTAGCGTAAAGAAATCGTATTGAGAAAATAAAAAATATATAATAACAAATTTTTTTTAAATGTGTGTATGTATGTTGCTGGTGTGAATGCAGCAAGTTGCGAAACAACAGCAAACGCGAAGAAGTGGCACAAGAAACAATAAGACACAAGATAGATAAAGAGTCAAACTGTTCCCGTTTAAGTCCCAATTGTTGTTGACTAGTAGGCTGCCTGGCTGGCTGACAATAAATATCAGTTTGGTATATTTATTGGTAGCTATTGTAGTAAGTAAGAAGAAGACTAGTAGCTGTAACTGAAAGACGAGGAAAAAAGGGGGTCTCACGATCATTTTTTTTAACACACCTAGCACTTTTTTTCTCTCCACCTCTTGGCGCTGCATACCAACGAATAAACAACTCACATACCCAGCGTTCCGTCGAGTGTGATATTTGTGTATGACTAGAAGAGTTAGAGCTGCTGCTAACGCTTGTGTTGCTGCTGCTGATGTTTACGGAAGTAGACGTTGTGGATCATTGTTATTTTTTCAATTAAGGGAGAAGAAGTGTCTTGTTGTTTTGTTTTTTGTTGTATCTGCAAAACTCGCAAAAGGCGGAAGAGGAAGCCATAGCTTAGTGTCGAAACCAAAGCTCCAAGTTGCAACGAGTGCAGGGGAAGTTTGACACAGTGTCAACGCTTCCATCAGCTGCCCGTCACCAGCACCACTATGTCGTGGACAGAGGTGAGTTTCAGTTTGAACTGCTTAAATGCAAATATTTGTGGTGTTGTATTTAGAACAGCAGCTGATCATGCTGCTGCTGCAGTTTTATTATTTGTTAAAATTTCATAGTATTGTTTTTTGATTTTCGTTTTGGAAAGTAATTAGTATTTCTTTTAATGACAAAGATAAGGGCTACTTTTCCTGCTCCCAACACACTCCACTCCGCTGCCAAAAAATGAGATCATCAATTACTATTTGTTTTTTTATTTTTTGTACTTTATCGCATATTTTTGCTTTTTAACCACATTCTTGTGAATTTAATTTTTTTTCACTCGTTTTATAAACGTCTTACCAACAAACACATATTAAACTTCAAAGGGTTACCAAGTGTGGGGAATTTTCTATAATTAAGGGGGACTAGATGGGGAGTGTTTGGAGAAGTGTTCAAGTTAATGGATTAATAATTATTTTTAATTTTAAATTTTTTAAAAATCAGTTTTTTGTTAGATATTTGTCTCAAAGTTCTGAAAATTCTAAATTTAAAAATGTAAAAAGATTTACTTAAAGTTTCTAAAATACCTTTCGTACTGGTGTAGATTACTAAATTAAAGGTTTGAGATTTCAATGGAATAAAAAAGAAAGTAAATGTATCAGTAAAAATCAGTTATTTTGAAGTTTGCCAAATTTAAAAGTTATATCCATACATTCTTCTATAATTTCAACTGAAAACAAATATTTTTCATTCAAATGTGTCCAAATTTATCTTTAAGAAGTCTAATTTAAATATTACTTCTTCTTAATAGCAAAAGGTCGATCCGGAGCTAATCTTCACAAAGCAGGAACGTATTGGCAAAGGATCTTTTGGTGAAGTATTCAAAGGCATTGATAATCGTACACAACAGGTAATATACCTAAAATAAAAAAAAATCCCTTATAAATAATTAATTTCATCTACTATTTCCTCTCCTTTCAGGTGGTAGCCATAAAAATAATTGACTTGGAAGAAGCTGAAGATGAAATCGAAGACATACAACAGGAAATTATGGTGTTATCGCAGTGCGATTCACCTTTTGTCACCAAATATTATGGATCCTTTCTTAAGGGTACAAAACTATGGATTATTATGGAATATTTGGGTGGTGGTTCAGCACTGGATCTAATGAAAGCTGGTTCTTTCGAAGAAATGCATATAGCGATCATATTGCGTGAAGTACTCAAAGGTTTAGACTATTTGCATTCTGAAAGGAAACTACATCGTGATATTAAGGCGGCCAATGTTTTGTTAAGTGAAATGGGTGATGTTAAATTGGCTGATTTTGGTGTGGCCGGACAATTGACAAACACCACCTCGAAACGTAATACATTTGTGGGTACACCATTTTGGATGGCACCTGAAGTTATTAAACAGTCCATGTATGATTCCAAGGCCGATATTTGGTCACTGGGTATAACAGCCATAGAATTGGCTAAAGGGGAACCGCCTAATTCTGAACTACATCCCATGCGTGTCTTATTTCTTATACCCAAAAATAATCCGCCACAATTGACGGGAAACTATACAAAATCATTTAAGGATTTTGTTGAAGCGTGCCTTAACAAGGATCCCGAGAATGTAAGAAAATTAATAAAAATAAATTAAAATAATCTTTTAAATTAATATAAATATGTTTTTGTTTTAGCGCCCCACAGCGAAAGAATTACTCAAGTATCCTTTTATAAAAAAAGCCAAGAAAAATTCGTACCTTATTGATTTGATTGATCGCTATAAAAAATGGAAACTACAAAAGGGCGATGAAAGCGAAACTGAATCTGAAAATTCCGATTCGTAAGTTTTTTGTATAATAAAGTTGAAAATTCCAAAAAAATTTATAAAATCTCTATTTTTTTCTCTTCCTTAGTGATGATTCCAAGCCGGGCTGCAATACCGATGAACCATGGATAATGACTGTCAAAGGTTTACATGTAAATAATGATGCACATAAAATGAGTTCCAATCATTTCAATAGGCTCGAAGAGCAAGAACTAAAAATGGATAAACTTACCCAGGGTGTAGCGGATACTTTAACGCCGGCCTCACTCTTAAACAGCAGCAAACATCAACAAAGCAGCAGTGCTTCGAATATAAGCAGCTCTATGTTAAACTCACAAAAACGTGACAACAGCCTTACGCCCAATCAATCCGCAACCACACCCACATCATCGTCGTCATCATCTTCAGCAACCTCTTCCTCCTCACCGATGGTGCCATCTTCCGTCACAACTGTAACGTCCTCAAATATGGCTAATGCCTCATCTAGCTCTCGGGAATCATCTAATCACCATCATCATCAGCAACATCAATTATCCCCCTCCTCCCAACATCAACACCAACAACATCAACATCAACAGCAGCAACAAAACAAACATGCGCATGCCTCGTCAACTGGCAATTTAGAAAGTTCAACAAAAATGAGCGGTGGCATTATGCAGCAGTCCAGTTCATCTAGTTCGAACTATAAAGAACAACAAAAGGTCAATCTGAGACCCACACGTACTGCATCCATGGATGCAGAGATCGAGAGACGTTCATCGGTAATGCTTTTTTTTAAATTTCCTAATCATTTACGTTTATAGCAATTAACCCTGAAAACTAAATAACACAGCTTTATTATTTAAAATCATAAACTTTTTTTGTTTTGTGATAACAGATAACTAACTAACCAAAAACACAACAACAACAAAAAAACTAATCAGTATTTCCTACTGTTATATTGACATACTAAGAATAAAGGGAAGGGATACGGAGAGATTGTTGTATTTTACTTAGTATTATGGGTTTTAAGTTTCTTGAAAAAAAAACCAAATCAAAGTAAAGATTATTTTGATATTTATATAAAATTTATAATATATCATTTTCTAAGCAGGGATTTTTTTAATGTGTACCTAGGGAAAATATTCATTTCAAACTTTTTGCTTAATAACTCATGGAAATAAGAAAATTTCTCTTAAAACTTGTGTGTTTTCAAAGTTTTAGAAAACATGTAACAATTCTCTTAATATGCTAAACAAATAAATTGTTTTGTTTTACAAAATGAAAACAAGTTTTTTACGTTCTCTCCTGCATTAACTTTAGTCATTTACTAAAACAAACTAATTTTTTAATATTTATTTATTAGTCAAAGAGCAAACAATTTTGAATAAGATTGTATTGGGTACTTAAAGTTTTTATAGATTATTTTGTTGTTTTTCATTATTTTTCACAATGTTTATCACGCCAACAACTTCATGAATTAAGAGGTTTTTACAAATACATATAACTAAACTAATAAAACTGACCCCTAACAAAAACTATATGGCTCATGGACTGTAACTCAAAGAATAATAAATAATCAACAGTAATACTTTTATTAAATTTATATAAAAAATCTGAAGAATGCTTAATTGTTTTGTAGAAAAAAAAAAATAGTTTCACGAAAACAACTTTTTTTTTTTTATTCAGAAAAATAGTATTAATAATTTTTGCGTTAAACAAAATTATTCAGAATATTTTAAAAACTAAAAATAAAATATTTTTATTTATTTTGCGAACAAAATTTTCATATTTTTAACGTGATATTTTTATATGGATCTATTAATTATTTTGTATTAAACAAATATTTTTGAGAATTTTATGATGAAAAATTGTTATAAACCAAAATTAAAAATATTGCAAAATGAAATATAAAAATAAAATTTTAAATTTTTCGTTCGTGAAAAAACAATATTAATATTTTTTTCGGCGACATTTCTTGTACGAAAAATTATATAAAAAAAACGCCTGTAAGTTAGTTAGTTAATATTTAAGAATAATTTCTTTTTTAGTATTTTCCCCTTTAAACAACATTTTTTTCAAAATTTTTCCCAATTTTATTTCAAAAATAGACAACAAAAATATATGAACAAAAGAAATATTCTTTTTAAAACTTTTTTTTAATAATTTTATTTATTTTTCTGCGAACATTTATTGCAAGTTTTGCAGAAAAAATTATTAAAAATTAAAAGAAATATACATGAAACATGTATTTTTCCATGATTCTAATTAAACAATTCAGTTTATTTGTATATTTTTTATATATCGCAAAAAAATTTGATGTTTTATTTTTTAGTATATTTCACCTCCAAACAAATCTTTGATCAAAACAGTCATATAGCTTTTTTATTTTATTAGCGAAAAAATTTACTCAAAAAATATAGATTAATTTAATACAAAATTATTAAAATAGATTGAAAAAAACATGTTGAAAAAAATACTCAATTTTAATTTTTTTCGTGAGTAAATAAAAAATAAGAAATTTTGTAATTATATAGAAAAAAATATATATTTTAATTCTTTTTTTTTCTCTCTCTCTCTCTTTTGAATCTTGAAAAAAGAAATAATAATTTTTCGTTCTCGAAAAATAATAATAATTTTTCGTTCGCGAAATAAATTTTTAATTTTTCATTTGCGAAAAAAAATTTTAATTTTTCGTTCGCAAAAAAAAAACCAAATAAAAGAAAAATATTCAATGTTACCTAAAAATTTCGATTATGTATTTTATTATGTTTTTTTAGTAAACGATTTATTAAAAATGCTTTAGAAAATTCCTAAAATGATTTTTATTCGCATAAAATATTTCACATTTTTTAAATTTTATTCCAAAAAAAGTAACACCAATTTTTTTTTTTTTTTTCTTAAATCCCTTTTAGTTGCAATTATTGGATCATAGTAAACGTGACGAAGAAGATGATAGATCTCTGCGGCGCAGTACTATGGCAGCTTCACATTCTTCAGTTGCTGTATCCTCTTCGGGAGGTGGTGTTGGCAGCAGTGGAGGTCATATGTTAGCCACCAGCAGCAGTATGGGTAATGTTTACAATGGCAATACACATGCCAATAGAGACTTTATAAATCATGAGTCCCCAATAACAGCAACACTCTCACCCAGTTCGTCCAATGCCAATCATAAGAATATTGGAGGCAGTAGTGGTAGCGGCAGCAGTGGTGTGGGTAATCGTATTATAACCACCAATAGTCCATGTCTGAATAATTTTCTATTTCCCATACTCTCGGATGTAAGTCGAAATTTATAAATTCTTTAGTGTTGCAAAAAACTGAATTTTGTTTCTTTTAATTTAGATACAACGTAAATATAGCAGTAATTCCAGTAAAAATATGAATGTTTTGGACATAGCCGATTTAAAATCGGTCTTTGAATTGGCCGAACGTAGTCGCCCTGGTGTGAGTGATTTGTTTCTCAAAGAAATTATACATAAACTAGTACCAGGTTATTCGGAAACACGTATTAATAATATTATGGATAGAGCAATTAGGTAAGTGTCTGTCGTATTTAAACTTTTTTTCTTTTACGGTTGTTGATTCAGCTGTTTTTGTTGGTTACGTTTGTAATCTTTTAAACATGCAAACAAATTTATATTTTGAGGAAAATTTTTGTTTAAATATATATTTTTTTTTATATATGTTTGCTTATCTTTAGTGTGTTATTGTTTCTTTATCTTGTCTTTTTTAATTAATCTAAATTATTTATCTTTTCTTTTTTTCATTTTTTTTACTATTTCTCTTTATAGAAACAAAAAGTAAATTCTAGGCCTCAACGTCTCAAGTCTCTGGGTTTGTTGTGGATTTTATGTTATTCCTTCTTTACGTTTTTTTATAAATATATATAAATAATATAATTTTTTTCCTGTTAGTTTTTTCACACTCCCTGTTATGTTAAATTATATAAAATTAATAACTTTCCTAACACTTTCGCGATTTCCGTATTGTAAAAAAAATTAAAAAAAAAAGAAAAAACCACAAAAAATTTATTGTGCAAAACTGCAAATTGCTGCAGAAAAACAGCAAATAAAAAATAGACAAAACAAGAAAATCAATCACTTTATGAAATAAAAATTTAAAACCTCATTATAAACTACTTTTCTCCCAAAAAATCAAGCAATCATTCATTAAATTGTCCTTAAAAATCCCAAAATCTAAAAATTAATAAAAAAAAATCTTTTAAAATATTTATTATTACCCCATAGATACCGTAATAAATAAACATAACAAAAACAAAAAGTAAATCATATTAAAATAAAAATTAACAATAAAAAATTATTATTAATAAATGAATATAACAAAATTTGATCTTTCTTTTAGCAGAGGATCATTAATTTTTTGTTTTTTTGGACATGATTTGTAATTTAGCTAAATATTGATTGAAATAAAATAAATAGTACAGAAATCAAACCCTATATCTATCTACATATAAAACACACACACACGTACACAATGTTATTAGACTTAAACAAAAAATTAATACATATAATAAAAAAATCATAAAACAATAAAAAAAACAAATAAATATATACATATTTAAAAATGGTTTAAAAATTATTTACTTTAGTCTCTTGTAAAATTTCTGGGGAAGTGACAAGTTTATAGTGATATTCAAGAGAAGGCGTTATATAGCAACTATGATGAATTTTGGACTATTCCCTTGAATTTTAGTAGACTAGTTTAAGGTTACAAAAAATTGATTTGTAAATAATTTGACGAAAAATGTGGTAAAATTTTAGGTTTTCAGGAGAATGGGTTTATTTTGGTTCTTCATAATGTTTCTAGTGGTCCTGGCTTATGCTTATTTTTTATAATAGATTTCTGATTTGTCCTATTTGATTTTATCATATTCCATGTTGTTGGTATGCATTTACTGTGGTTGAAAATTTTGTCTTTTGTGTGAGGTGAGTTGATAGTGTTGTTGTGTGGTTGTGTTACAGTTGCATGTGATTGCAGATCAATGATTGTGGTGTAATTTCATTAAATATTATTTTTTTAAGTTTTTCGTTTTGTATTGTTTGAGCAATATGTTTCTTCTCTTAGAAATGGTTTTTGGTGTCTTCTATTTGCAATCTAATGATTGGTATTGTCTCTATTATGTTAGGTTAGGTTAGGTTGCACAGGCTGTCTCATTATCAGAAGGAGACTCACTTGGGTCCTTAGTTCCCTTTGTGTTGCCTGAAAAGAATTAAAAAGAATTAAGAGATAGTAGAGAAGGAGAAAGAAAGGAAAAGAAGGAGAGAGAAAAAGAAGAAAAGAAAACATCGTCAGAAACATAGCGAGCAGGTATAGAATGAAGTGTCCTATGCATTTATCTCGTGAACCAATTTGATCCCCTGATAAACAAATCTAGCCTATACAGAGCCATATTCGATAGGTCCCTAAGATCGTTAAAACGCGACCTACCCAAAGCGCGTTGCCTAATGTCCTGCAGAGCGGGGCAACCGCATAGAAAATGAGCTATAGTCTCCTCTTCCTCTAAATCATGACAACTTCTACAGTAGTCATTGTAAGTAAGTCCCAATCGACTCGCATGCCTACCGAACCTACAGTGGCCTGTCAGCAACTCGATCATACTTCTGAGCCGCTCTCTGTTTAGACTCAGTAGGAACAGAGTCCTCTTATGGTCCAAATTTGGCCATAAAATTCTAGAGATTGAGCAGGCATTTTCCTGTGACCACAGTACCTGAGCCCTATCCAGAAACACTCGCTTCACATGAAGCTTACAGAACGACAGGGGGACTCCACAGAGACGATCAATATGATCATCATCCATCATCGACCCCCTTTTCGCCAGAGAATCAGCAACAATATTGCCTCTAAGTACCCCGTGTCCTTTCACCCAAATGAGTGTTAAATTTGAATGTCTCGCCATCCCATTCAGAGATGCCCGGCATTCATGGACGAGTGTCGACGTGGAGTAGACACCGATCAGGGATTTAATAGCAGGTTGGCTGTCAGTAACAATACGAATATTCCTATCAGAAATCCTGTAATACCTAAGCCAGTTCGTTGCCCTTTTAATAGCCGAGAGTTCAGCCTGAAGAATGCTGCAACCGTCAGGAAGCCTAAAGGATACACTGGTATTTGTTTCCTCGATGAAGAAACCACCGCCTACTTGGTTCCCATTTTTAGAACCGTCAGTATAGATCCACATACAGTTGGGATCAAGGTCCAAATCAGCATTCCCTTGAAAAATCACTCCGAATCTCCTGTCGAAGAAAGGAGTTGGGATGCAATAATCTATATGGTCTGGAAGATCATCAATGATCCGAAGGATACTGGAGTGACCATAAGTTCTCTCCCTCCAGTCTCCTGCTGCGCTCAATCTAATTGCGGTGTTGATCGCAGTTTGCTTCACCAACAAGTTTGCTGGTAGCCAATTGAGCATTGCAAATAGTGCCTTGGTAGGAGTTGATCTCATGGCACCAGTCACGAGAACAGCAGAGGTCCTCATAACCTTATTAATGTCATAACAAAGTGACATCTTGTCCAGCGCTTTCCACCAGACAGATGCCCCATATAACATTATCGGTTTCACGACTGTCTCATAGAGCCAGCTCACTTGGGATGGGTTCATACCCCATTTCAAACCAATGGCCTTCTTACACACGTAGATGGCCATTAAGGCTTTAGAGGCTCTCGCCCGAACATTCAGGTTCCAGGATAGCTTCCTATCCAGAATTAAGCCTAGATACTTAGCACTGTCAGAGAGTGCCAGACTAACTCCATTCAGTTTAGGAAGAGAGAAAGGAGGGATCTAAGTGTCATATCATATCTTTTGTTTAATGTTTTAACGAGCTGAGATATGTATGTCCTCATTTCTAGTGACTGTTTCTTTATTGGGTGAATTCTGCGGATATCATTCAAAATTTTGTGAATGAAAAGGGGAACCTCTTAGGTGAATATTTGATTTTCATCAATTTTGTTGGAATTAAGGACATTTTTCTGGAAAGTGAGATGTTGGTGTTGGATTTATTGGTCCATGCCATTAGTTGCAGTAATTTGTGTCTTTATTGAATAGTTGTGTACAAGATCTGAGGGTTATTTTTTATATCATTTAATGCTTCTTTGCATTATAACTAACGTGACCAGAAGTCCCGCTTTTTAAACTTCGATCCCGCCTAAAATATTTTTCCCGCTTTTTATTATGAAATCTAACAATTACTTCTTCGACTTCATTATTTACGTTTTCTATAACATTCTTAGCAATATTTAAGTGTAGCTAAACAAATTGTTACCACTGGAAAGTTGATAATTTTTTGCAAATCGTTTTTGATAATTAAAAGTGATCAAATGATCAAAAAAGTTTAGAATTTTTTTCCAGAAATAGGTTTAAAATTTTAATTAATTTAACCCTGGAAGGGCTTCGTTAGTCGTTTCGACTAACAACAATGCCATTTTGGGTAAATAAGATCTTGAAGTATCCAGACGTATGCTGCTGTGAGTGGTCTGGAAGTTGTTAGTCGAAACGACTAACGAAGCACTTAGTGTGACTTTTTGAACTTTTAGCGATAAAGTAATTTAGTAAATATAGTAATGCAGTGTATTTAATATTTGTTCCTATAGTGTGAAATATATTTTTTGGGGGAAAATAAATATGACTTCCAGAAATAATATTAGCAACACATAAGTAAATTTTTTTGTCACATTACGCATTGATGATGAGGAAGCACAATATCCTATATAAAATAGAAAAGACATGCTGAATACTGAATAAAGCCATATTATAAAGTACTAACGATTAGAGATCGACTTCATCTTATGAGTTCTATAATAAAACCTCACTACGCGATTGATATTTTCGACCAAATATGCAGTGAAATATCATAATAAATCATATTTTCCTATATTTTCTGCATCAAACTAAACATTAATTATATTAATAGTTTATTCAAAAAATATGTTAAAAACAATTAAAGAACCATTTTTTTATAAAATTTCCTTAAAAACTGCATAAGGAACTAGTTAAGCAACTAATGTCTTATCGACTTTGTTCTACTTCCAATATATCAACCAAGAATTGTAAAATGTCGAAAATCTCTTATCTACAGGTAAATTTATAACAATAGTGTAAATTGTAGAAAAAGAAAAATAACTTTTCAGCTTCTGTTACTTAAAAAACACTGAACTACTAAGGGATACTGTAAAAAAAATCTAAAAAGTATCACAAATTTGAAATATGCACAGAGTATGCAAAAACATTTATTTTTAAACTCTTTTTTGGTTATAATAATTATAGGAAACATACATTTAAATAAACATAAGTTGCCTGTTCCAAATTTTTTACACAACTAACACAAAGGGTACTTATGTAACACCATCTCCGAAAAAGTATAAAAATTGAGGTCTTTTCAGTTTTTGCTTAATATTTTGAAAACGACGATAAGTATTTAGGAATTTTTGCTGTTTTTTTTATTTAAATTAATTCATCAATTAAAAATCAATTGTTTTATTTTTAATTTTATTGATACGTCTTGAAATATTTCGAATAAAAGTTAGTGTTAGTCGTTTCGACTAACGAAGCCCTCAGAAGGGTAAAAATATCGAAGCCCTTCCATGGTTAAGAATGTTAGAATAAAATATAAATAAATTTTTGGAGGAAGAAGTTTCGTTCTTTCAGATAGATTTTTAGATTTTAAAAGCTCATTTCGTGAGAACATTTGTGTGAGGGCTATTTAAATAATTTTTACCAATTTTATTTACCAAAATGTGCCATTTCAAAAAGATGTTTTGACATGAACTTTGATCTCAAGGTTAACATGGATATTTTCATATTGTACCTTTAATACATATCTGGAACCATATAAACGATATGCCTTTGTTTCGGATTGGATACTTTTTTCATTTTTGTATAAACTGATACTTATAGTTAGTGCTTATGAAAACCTTGTGTTAATGATTTTATTTAAATTTTTTGTTTTAACTGAATATTAGTGTTTAACTTGTTGGTAGCCGATTCAAAAATGTGAAAAGATAACAGTATATCGAATTATCTTGATAACGGTTTTTAGAGGTAACGGTATTTTTAGTTATTTCGGTAATGGTAATTTATGGGTAACTGTTGTTTCAGAAATTTCGAAGTATCGGTTCAGAACCAAAGACGTTTTAACAATCTTAATTTAAAAAACGTTTAAGCGAAAAAATCTACTTTTCAGTAAAAAATCGGGTTTAAGTAAAGTCGAATTTGTGGTGAAAAATCTCTTTTGAGTGAAAATTTATTTTTTTTTTAGTTTATAAAAATTTTATGTGAAAAAATCGGTTTTTAGTAAAAATTTGGTTTTTTGGTGAATTTTAATCAATATTTATATTTTTTGGTGAAATCTCGTATTTTTAATCAAAATTTGTATTTTTGATGAAAAAATTTAATTGTTAGTGAAAAATCTGTTTTTAGTATAAATATTAAAGATTATTAATGCCGGTGAAGTATGTATCGGCATAAAAAAAATCTTATTCAATTCGGATCATGTCTGATTATAATCGGCAACTTTGCTTTGGTTCTACCAGAGCAATAAACAATTCCAACTCATGTCATGGCAATACCTAACATAAATTAATTTGGCACTCATCAAGATCTTCGGCACACTTGAAATTATTATATTTTTTTTACGCCTTAATAAAAGTTTTTCTGTATAGCAGGAAAGCGGTCGGGCTCAATGACTTTCCCCTCTGGGTATGTCGAGCACCGGCTTCGCTAAATAAGCTTTTTTGAATATAAAAAATTTTTTAAAATTCCGCCATTTTCATACAAAATGTCAATTATGTTCCCAAGTAATTTATTAATATGGTAATGATATATATCATTGAAAAGGTATTTATAAGTGCTTTTAAATGGCATCAATATAATTAAGATCCGACAATTATTAATAAAGATATTCAGGAAAATATATTGAAACTTTGAAGGCCTATAACTTGTAAACCGAGCAAGAGGGGACAAAATTTTTTATTGCACTATAATCACATGTAAAAGTACTATAGAATCACTATCAAAATTGTTTAAAAATCAACTGTGCCGAAGATCTTGATTTACGCCATTCATTTTAACAAAAACTCATTTTTTTTTGTCCTAATAAGAACTCATCTTTTTTCTTTTATTTAAAATTTCTTAAACATTCTTTATCTTTTTTGTAAACACTATTTGTACAAAATGCGTAGTATTATTATACACATGGAATACTTGTAACTAAACTTAAACTAATAGTCTTTCAATTTCCTGCTGGATAGAAGTAATTTGAGACTTCAATTGAGAACCCTCATTGGTGGTAACCGAACAGGCTACAATGGGGCGAGAAACACCACAGGCACGTCCTAAAGCCTGCTTGGAACGTACAAAAATATAAGGAACATTCTTATCTTCACACAACAAAGGTAAATGCAAAAGAATTTCAATAGGTTCGGTATCAGCAGCCATGACAATGATGTCAGCCAAACCACGATTTAAAGTTTTGGTAGCTTCATTGGCACCCTTGCGTAGTTGATTGTAGTTCAAGGCCTGTTGCAAAAGATTCATAATCTTGGCTGTCAATTGGGCATCAGCCAAGGGGAAAGCTTTGGGGTTAACTTCTTCGGTCTGGACAAAAATTAGAGATATTTAAAGATATTAGTTAATTAGATGTAAACAATACTGCAAAACAATAAACTTACCATGTTTGTAAATTTGTTAAAAATAGTAGTTATTAAATAAATTTGTAATTATTTATAAAGATTTTTACAGAAACCTCTCGGCTTGTTGCTTCACTGAGGATCTTTTTGGAAATAACAAACGTGGAAAACGTTTAATAAAACTACACGTGTTTATAAATATAAAAATTTTTCTTAACTTAACAGCACTTTTGTAAAATATATATGAAAGCTACTTTCTATGTTTACTTTTTAATATTAAAATGCAACTCTGTTTCTTGCAGAGATGTATTTCAACGAAAAGAACAAAATGAAAAACAAATTATGATAAATACTTGTGGAAAATCGAATGAAGGAGAACTTCTTATCGTTTTTCTTTTCAGTTTTCTGTCTGTATTCCGAAGCTTGACATGTCGTAACGGGTTCGCGGATTTGTAAAGTGTAATTTTTTTCCAACTAAAATTCAAGAAAAAAAATTTGAATAGAATTTACAACTACAAAAAAAAGAATATAATTAACTTCAATTAATTACAAAACAAATTATTGTATTTAATTTTAAGTTGCAATAAAATAGTCGCACATCATTTTTATATACAACTCAGTGAATTCTAATAAATTTAACCAAGTAACAAGTTTAATTTATAACAAAAGAAAAAAAAGGTTCGTAACAAATTGGAATCATTTTGCTCTAATTGGATTTAAGTGGAATTTTTCTTATACGAACAGAAAGAAAATTTAGCAGCAGCAACAAAAAAAAAAATCGATTATTCAATAGCAAATACAAAGATATTCATATAGAACGCAATAAAAAAATAAATTTTCAATAAATATGCTTTTGTAAATTAAATGTTATAAAATTAAAGTTTTTCACAAAAAGAAAATCCAGTGTAGAAATTACAAAAAAAGAAAAAATATCGAGGCTAAATTAGTTGAAAAATGTGTACATAGCGAAAATATAATGAACAAAAAATGATAATCATGCACATACACACACATACATACAAACTTCCTTCACGCAGTCAGTCATTCGTATAGAAAAAATCGTAATAAAACGAGTACGAACAAAACGAAAGAAGAAGCAACAGCCACAAAGTAGTAAAATAATAAAAAAAGTATTAACTGCTAAAACAAGTGAACAAAATAATGCTAGAAAACATAAAAAAGTCAAAAATCCCACAAACAAGTGTTTGAGAAGAAAAACAAAAAAGTAAAGATAAATTCAAAAGAAAAGCAAATTATCTTAATTTTTGTGTTATTACGAAACCAAAATTTTATTGCATTAAGTTTAAATGCGTACAAAAATAAGTGATTTTTTTTTGGCGTTCTCCCCCATTTTAATTGTTTTTTTTTTTTATAAAAATAGAACCGAAGTGATTGGCGCAATAAATAAAAAAATAACAGTACTTTCATGATCAGCTGTTGTGTAAAATCTTCATTTTTCAAAATCGAAAGAAACAAAAAAAGCGATAACCGATCACGTAGAAAAATAAACGAAATGAAGTTTAAAAGAGAATTGAATTAGGGGGAGGCAACAAGAAAAACAACAATGTAAAAATGTTTTTTTTTTTTTATTTTTTTTGTAATTTAGTATTACAATTTAGCGTTTTCTTATGTTAACTTTTTATAGTTAAAAAATATAGTATGATTTAATTTTGAATAATGACTTAAATTGAAATCTGACTTCCGATTTTTTTCATTTTACCTTGTTTTCTCTCTATGTGGATGTATTTATTTCGACGTTAATCAAGATTTTTGTTGATTTTTAAACAATTTTAATAATGATTCTATACTACTTTTACTTGTGACTAGTTATGTAAAAATTTTGTATAAATAGACCACCCTGTTTCAGCTTCGATTTATTTGATTTTTTTTGCCATTGATAGCAATTTTAACGGTGAAAATAATGATGTATAAATTTTTGAGTACAATTAAATAGTTTGTAAGTTATAGGGCTTTGAAAATTGTATTTCCTAAGAAAGTTGTATCAAAAAAAAAAAAAAAAAAGTTTGGTCAAAACGAAGAATTACGTTAACGAAACCACTTTTGGACATACCACAGAGTTAGAAACCCTTCCGCCTATTAAGAAAAAATATTTCCACACATTTTTTTGCACTAGAAATTACCAAATATTTAAAAAAGTTGAGTTAATGAAATATTTATATTTTGTTGTTTTATTTTTATAAATATACCATTAAGAGCTTTTAATTGACACCTTAATCTTTGCAATTGGATAACTAGTATAGGAAATATTTACGATTTTGTGAGTTAGGGAGACAAATTAGTACCCTAATGTATATTGATACCCTTTAAAGTTGACTATATTTATTAACTTTGAGAAGAAAATAAATGTAATCGATATAGCCGTACTTAAAATTTTTTTATATTAAAAAAGTTTATTCAGCGAAGCCGATGTTCGACATACCAGAAGAGAAAGCTCTTAAGACAGGCCATAGCCCGGCTATATAAAAAACCTTTATTAAGGTGGAAACAAATATAATAATTTCAAGTATGCTGGTAATCTTGAAACTCTTATAATTTTTTTTTTGTTATACAAAATTTTCTAAAAAGGAAAAATAATAAGGCACCTTCCGAAGACAGGCTTCTAAATAAAATTTCTCGCCAAAAAGTTTATTATAAGAACAAATACATTATTAAAAATAAGTTAAATTATATTTTTTTGAAAATTATTTTTATTTTTATAAAATTTCATTCACGAACATTCAATTTGATACTTAAATCTATAGAATCGGATAAATATTATTAAAAATATTTAATATTTTAAGTGAGTTAGGGATCTCAATGAGTTTCATTACTTTATTTTTTTTAAAGACAAATTGATATAATCTATTTGTAGATTATGTTATTGTAAAAGTATATTTTGATTTGTTAGGAATAAATCGTAGACTTAAAATATGGAACCACTGGTATGGTACTCATTTATCTTCCCTAATTCACTTAAAATCGTAAATATTTCCTATACTATTCATCCGATTGCAAAGATTAAGGTGTCAATTAAAAGCTCTTAAGGTTGCATTTACAAAAATAAAATAAAAATAATATAAAAGTTTCATAAACACAACTTTTGAAGTATTTTATAATTTCTTGTGGAAAAAAAAAAAAAAATTTTTGTGGAAATAATTTTTCTTAATAGCCGGCCTTCGGCCGGTCGGAAGGGTTTTTAACTCTGTGGTATGTCCAAAAGCGGCTTCGCTAACGAAATTCTTTCTTTTTACCCAACATTTTTTAATAAGGAAAATTTTTTGATACGAGTTTCTTAGGAAAATTCGATTTTCAAAGCCCTATAACTTCCAAAATATTTATTTGCGGCCAAAAATTTTTACATCATTATATTCACCGTTAAAAGTACTATCAATGGCAAAAAAAAAATCAAATAAACCGGAGATGAATTAGGGCCCTATAACTTCCAAAATATTTATTTGCGGCCAAAAATGTTTACATCATTATATTCACCGTTAAAAGTACTATCAATGGCAAAAAAATCAAATAAATCGGAGCTGAATTAGTGTGGTCTATTTATACCGAACCAATTACAAATTTCTCTTCATCACATATTTAATATTAATGAATCAAATATATGTACTTAAAAGTGTGAGTAGATAAAATGCAGTATATTTTTTACACTTTTGAACGATATCTATATAATTAAATTAATTATATTTTGAGGGAGATATTAACAATATTAAACCTTATAACTCTTCTACAAAATTGAGTCATTCTATTTACTACTTTTCGTTTTTTTTTTTTCTTACAACCAATTTTAAGTGCAATAACATTGGCATCACTTAAACAAGAATTAATAGCAAGTATGTATAAAAATGTGTGTGCAGAGAAAAATGCATAAAGTTTGTGTGTATGCATGCGTGTATACAAGTGTGAGTTCATTATAAAACACAAAAATAAACACTTGTTCATTCTACAACAAAATAAACAAGAAGAAAAACAACATTGACTAATTGGAATCTGCACTTTATATTATAATCTTAGAAAATGATTTATAATTTTTTTCCCTCTCTCTGTTTCATTTCGTTGCAGTTAAAAAAATTAAAACAGTGTGTAAAATAAATTAAATAATAAGCTTAAAGTGATTAGAAAATTATAAAATTACCACAATAAACCACAAACAAAAGAAATTAAAGAAATCTTCCTAAAAAAAAAAAAAAAAAAAATACATAAATAAATAATTTCCGCAATAAATTTAATTCTTCATAAACTAAACAGCGTTTGTCCACACTCAGTACGCTGTTCTAGTAGAGAAAGAAAAGCCAAGCGAAACGAAAAAAAAGAACAATCATTTTGTGACTCCCGGTGTTTTTGAAAAATTTCCAAAATTGCGAAACATATTTTGAGCTTTTTAAAAAAGAAAAAAACTCCTCACAACTCTAGTGCAGCGAGCGAGGACAATAAGAGCACACAGCAGCAGGAGTCGTCAGCACAGCTTGCCAAGCAGCTTGAGCCAAGCAGTCCAGGCGCGTCGTCTAGCAAGTCGTCGCCATCGCTGACGACAAATAAATTGGACTCTGCCACTGCTCGGCCGCAGGCGTCGTCCACATCTCCATCGCAGTCTTCGTCATCGTTGCTGCATCCTGTTGCCGGAGCGCAAAAAGGCACCAAAATAACTCCACCTACAGGTCCACATTCGTCCTCGACTTCGTCACCTACCGCCCAGGCAGCCGCGGCCGCCAGCGATAGTTCGGACGCTCAAGTGTCTACCACAGCAACCTTTCGTCTATCAGCGCTTACCGGTACCATCTCCAAAATGGGCAATAACGCCACTACATCCAACAAGAAGGTCGATGCTGCCGAAACCGTCAAGGAGTTTCTCGAACAGGCCAAAGAAGAGTTTGAAGAGAAATGGCGCCGCAATCCCACAAATACCGCCTGTCTCGATGACTTTGAACGCATCAAGACACTGGGTACGGGCTCTTTTGGTCGCGTCATGATTGTGCAACACAAGCCGACAAAAGACTATTATGCCATGAAAATACTCGACAAGCAGAAGGTTGTCAAACTGAAGCAGGTCGAACACACACTCAACGAGAAGCGTATTCTACAGGCCATTTCATTTCCTTTTTTGGTTTCCTTACGCTATCACTTCAAGGACAACTCCAACTTGTACATGGTGCTGGAGTATGTACCCGGTGGTGAAATGTTTTCGCATCTGCGCAAGGTGGGTCGTTTCTCGGAACCCCACTCGCGCTTCTATGCAGCCCAGATCGTACTCGCCTTTGAGTATTTGCACTATCTCGACTTGATATATCGTGATTTGAAGCCGGAGAATCTGCTTATCGACTCACAGGGCTACCTCAAGGTAACCGATTTTGGTTTTGCCAAACGTGTCAAGGGCCGCACTTGGACTTTGTGCGGTACACCCGAATACCTCGCCCCTGAGATTATTCTCTCGAAGGGCTACAACAAGGCAGTCGATTGGTGGGCCCTTGGTGTGCTCGTGTACGAAATGGCCGCTGGCTATCCACCTTTCTTTGCCGACCAACCCATACAGATTTACGAAAAAATCGTATCGGGCAAGGTGCGTTTCCCCTCACATTTTGGTTCCGATCTGAAGGATCTGTTGCGCAATCTATTACAGGTCGATTTGACCAAACGTTATGGCAATCTAAAAGCCGGTGTTAACGATATTAAAAATCAGAAATGGTTTGCATCCACAGATTGGATTGCGATCTTCCAAAAGAAAATCGAGGCTCCATTTGTGCCACGGTGTAAAGGACCCGGCGATACAAGTAATTTCGATGACTATGAGGAAGAGGCGCTGCGGATCTCAAGCACCGAAAAGTGCGCCAAAGAGTTTGCTGAATTCTAATTGTATTCTTATAATTTTTATTGTTTCTTTACTAATAATTATAATAATAAACAATCCATCGTTCGTTCGCTCGTACGTACGTTCGTGCATTCTCATCACACCTGGTTGTTCGCTCGTTCGTTCGTCCGTCGTCGTCGTCGTAGTTCGTAGTTTTGTGCATTATTAATAATAAATAATACGCGTTGCGTTCGTTTCACTGTTTAATTACAAAGCAAACAAAAATAAAAAATAATTATTTAAAAAAGTATAAGAATTTAAAGAAAAAGTGAAAAACTTAATTATTTTCCGTTTGATCCGGTTGAATGTAAAACAAAATGTGCATAATAAAGAGACAAGTGTTTTTATAATGTTACGAGTTTTTATTTGAAACGGAATCGTTTAACTAAATTCCTAGTAAAGTGAATCTTGATTTAATTAAAAAACTGTAACTTTTAAAAAAAAAAAAAAAAAAGATCTACAAATCAAACAAAAACTCCAGCCACAAAACCAACAACTATTTTTAACATAACTCTAGCAGCTACTTACTTCACTCCATACTAATACTACTAGTACTGTGTTACAAACGTTTGTGTAGTATTACCCCCACCCCCCATATTGGATTAACAACAACTTCAACATCATCTCAGTCAATGCCATCGTCATCGTCCTCATTATATCATTACGATTATCATCAATATATAACTATATGGTAAGTGTTTTTTAAATATTTCTATTAAATTCTATTTATTTGACCATTTATTTAATTGTAAAACATTTGCATGTCCATAATTAATCAATTAAACAATAACTAATACCATTTTAATACAAACAATAATATTTTTATTATTATGATTATCTAAAAGTATACTTTTCTTTTTTTGTTTTTTTTTTAATATTTTTAATGCCATTTGAAATATCATCGTTTTTTTATCATCCTTAATGGCTTTTTTCTATTGTTTTCTTATTAATATTTACTTCTTTTGTTGGAGTTTTTGTTTTTGGTTTGCATTGTAAATTGTAATTTATTTTTGGTTAAGGGTAAAAGTAATTTCTTTTGTTTTTTTTTTTATTTTTAATAGGTGTTTTAATTAATTTATATATTTTTAATTATTAGTTTATTGGCTTTATTTTAATTTTATAAAGAATTTGTTTTTGTTTTTTTTTATTTTTATTATTTTTATTTATATTTTTTTTTTATTTCTCTAAAATCTGAATCAATTAACTTTGTTTTATTTTGATTAGCTTAATAGACAAGTAACATTAATTTCAATTAAAATTGATTAATGTCATTTTCATAAAACTGTTTTGAGCTTTATTTTCTAAATTATAATGGAAATTTTTGCAAAAGTATATGAGATTTTTTTTTTGCGTTAATTTTTTTACTGATTGAATAAAATGCAGTTTTTTTGTGATTTAAGTTTTTTTTTAACATAAATTGACTAAAAATAAAACAATTTTTCTAGAATTTTCTTCCAAATTTCTTTTCTTTATTTGAGAACAATTGTATAGATCTGAGCTTTTGAAGAATGCCTCAAAAATTATTTAAATTTATTATATGAAATATGTAAAATTTAGACAGTTTGCAAGATGAGTCATCATGTGTCCAGCAAACACAAATGTTTAATATCAATTTGAGAATGATTTTAAATCAATGTTAAAATGTTAAATGTCAAACTTTTAAAAACGATTTGCAAAAAAATTTTCAGGAAAAAAGGAAATGAATTGTTAAATTGAGAAAAGCTATTATTCTCAAAACTGTCAAATGTAATTCTTAAACTTTTTTTCAAATATGAATTGTGACCACATGTGGAACATAAATAAAAATAATTTGCATTTTTAATTTTATTTATTAATTAATTTATTTATATCTATTCCCAACAAACCAAGAAACGATACAGTATCATTAATGATATCATAATTTTAAAATTATATGATAAAATTTCGAAATAAAGTTTTCCTTAGAAAAAAACTTAAACATTTAAGAAAATATAAATTAATTGAAAATTTTTGTAGAAAAAAAATATTTTGTGTTATGTTTCATATGAAAATTATATTTTTACAGTTAAATTTTCTGAAATCGCAAAACATAAAAGACGAAAATATAAAGGAATCAATATGAGCTTGGATTTCAAGGGGATCTTTTTTTGGATTAGTAAATTTTGTATTAAATATAAAATGATTTGGAGCAGGATTGTTTATCCAATATTGGGACATATGTATGTTTATATTCTGAAGTATATTGCTAAATTATCGCGCTGCTTAAATTTAACGATATCTTTACTAATATCGTTATTTTCAAAAATAATGATATCACTTTCGAGTGTACCTTTTAGAAAGCAACCTATCATTACGATATCATTTAGTTTGTTGGGATATTCCACTTTTTTTTTTATTGTTTTTCGTTTTTTTTTTTTTAATTAATTTAATGATTCATATAGGAACCAGAGAGAAAATCTTTTCTAAATAAAGTAAAGAATACACTATCGCTAATATATGATTTCAATATTTTAGGATCTGTTTATATTTTATACTAGTATTACGTCGAGTCTATATTAGAGAAATTTGTGTCAAGACAAACGTCAAATTTTTGTTTGAGTTGCAAATAATTTTTTATCTCTGTCAATT
This sequence comes from Protophormia terraenovae, assembly GCA_951394005.1. NCBI lineage: Eukaryota > Metazoa > Arthropoda > Insecta > Diptera > Calliphoridae > Protophormia > Protophormia terraenovae. Next base: position 2,470,611 of record OX596074.1, on the reverse strand, counting down.
ATAGGGGAATACGTATGTCATTATCAAGACAAAGTTGTCAGAGCTCGAGCGCTGACAATTTTCTTTTATCGCTGCAATAACACTGACAAATTCAGTCTACATTAGACAAATCTTCATCTTGATAAAATTTTGACGTTTGTCTTGATAAAAATTTGTCTAATGTAGACTCAAAGTTATGCAATTAAAATATTTTATTAGTCTTGATGCATTCACGGCATTTTATCTTTCCGCAATTCTGACTTTGTAGGTGAGAGAGGTAAAGAGCTTGTAAAATTTTAATATTTCCTTCCCCTTTCTCTCCTACTAAAAGGTTAAATATTTTTTTACTTGACCCAAAAAATTTCAAATGAATTGAGTTCAGGACAGTTTAGTGCATAGTACTCTTTGGTTTATAATGCCACCGTTTGTTTGACAACTTTCAGTTGTTTTTTTTTTGTTATGATAAATAAAAGATTAGGCTAAAAAAATTATAATTCATTAAAGAAGCTATTCACTTTCGAAATTGCAACTTTGCTAGACTTTTGCAAAGTAGCAAAGTTGCATCGATTTCTGTAAACACAACAACAACATAGAACAACAACATTGTGAGAGTAGAACCAATTGCAAAATTATTAGAGTAAAAAGTAGTGAAGTTGCAACAATTTTTATAATCTCTGTAAAAATGTGTAAATAGTACTAAAAAATCAACTCTAAACTGAAACACACTATGGAAAAATTTAATCCAACGTAAAAAAGTGTTTGGAATTCAACAACAACAATAAAACAATAAAGTTAAAATTAATTAAAATATAATTAAATAATATATCAAAAAATATACTGATTTATATGAAAAAAATATATTTGAAATGAATTATCACTTTTTTCAGTGCCTTGAAAAAATGTTTTTTTTTTATTTTTTTGCTAACTTTATCTGATTTTTTCAAATTGATTGCTCACGTCAAGTTTAAACAGTGCAAAATTGCAAGGGTTGCAAAATTTTAAGGTGAATAACTTAGTGTGTTTTCTAATGATATGTACAATTTTTTGTTAAAAGTGCCATTTGTTCTAGACCAACATTTTATTTAACAGTTTTAATTTATTTTTACACGATATGCAAAATTTTCCATAACATCTGTGATATGAAATTTTTGATCGGCAATACGTACTTTTTTTTGCAATTTAATGAATGAGTCGTATTCTACAAAGAGATACAGATATTCTTTCTAAAATTTTATAGACTGTATATCGTCACCGAAAATGCAAAACAACGTAACATCAAAATTTTCAAATTTGTGTTTTTGATGAAATATAGTTTATTTTTCCAAAATACATGTGATCACAAATTTTCAGACTTGTAGCTCAAAAAATAATTATTATATTAACGAAAGCAATAATTTTCTTAAGTCAAAACAAAGTAACATCAATATATTAGGCTATATTTAAGGATGTAATAACCCAAAAATCTTGTTTGTAGGACAAATTGTTTAGATTTTATAATGTTTTTTGTGCCTCCTGTAAAGTTGTGAAAAGTGATGTTACGTTGTTTTGCATTTTCGGTGACGATATAAACTTTTTCTTTGTTTATGAGTGTTCTTTTCGGTGATTGCTATTACAACAAAATTTAACACATAGTTACTGAGAATAATAAAAAAAAAGTAAGCAAGTTACAGTACAACATTTCTGATATAATAAAAGTTATAAAACTTAAAGCGTGCACACATTTTTTCATGCGCAGTCCTTACATAAACCTTTTTGTCATTTCATAGGTAAAAATTCGAAAAATCTGATCTCTAAATGAATTTAATTTACTTTTCAGTTAGAAACAACAACAACAATTTTAGATTTGCAGTCATTATTCTGTTATTTAAACTCATTTAATTCTAATGCTTAAGTTAAAATGTTTATCTATCACCTACAAAATGTACAAACATAATTTCCCCCCTCTTTCTGTCTAAAACTTGTTATCATTTAAAAGTGATTATTTATCTTTTAAACCAAATATCTTAATAGCCAAATAAACAAACAACTGGTGACATTTTTTTTTGTTTTTTAAAATTTCACAAAAATGATTAAATGGCTTTTTAAAATGTAAAAAATGTAATTAAAAGTACTTAATGTTTAAAACATTTATGAGTTTCAAATATTATTTATTTGTATTTATGTGTGATCGTATTAAAAACATTTTCATTTTTTATTTTTTTTTTGCTCAAACCCCACAACAACTAAACTGGTTTGTATTTGGTTTAGTTTTTTTTTTCTAAAAAATTATTGTTGTTGCCTATATATAATTTTTTGTTAAATAAAACGCGTTTAGAATTTTTTATTAATTGCCAAATTCATTTGCTTGCTAATTTTTGTATTTTTTTTTTAAGTTTTATTATTTTATGTTTTTAGTAAATAATGTTGTTGTTTTTATTTTTGTTTATTTAAACTTTTTGTTGTATGTCTAAGTTTATTTGAGGGCACTGTTACAAGGTTTTTTTCGGTTTTATATTTGTTTTTTATTCATACAGACTACAAATACTGTTGTTGTTCATTCAGTTTAGAAGCACAAAACCCACAAAACAAAAACTGCTTAAGTATAACTTAAAAAAATAAAAAAATATTAAATACAATAAATATACAATAAGTCTATGAGAGTGCCTTTATGAGTACACAGAGATTTAAAGGAATTAAAATTGTAATTATTAACAAAAAGTAAATTCTAGTTAATTTAGTTTTCATATGTTAAATATTATATTTAATTATTAATTAAATAATTTAAAGTGTAGAAGTATTCTATTTAATATATTTTAATACTTTTTGATTTGTGAACAAATTGATTGATAGTTTTTTTTAACAATAACATATTAAGATAAATGGGGAATATAATTAAAATTTTAACTTAAAAAATTTTAGTACAAAATTTGAAAATTTTGTATAAAAATTTAGAAACTAATTTTATGAAAATTCTATTTTCCCAATATTTTAATATTAGTTAAAGATGTTTAATTAATTTTTATTCGTATTAGAAAATCGATTAACCATTTAATTGTTAAACTTTTAATTCCTTTTAATTTCTGCATTTAGTACTTATAATTCATACTGTTTTATTTCAGTAATATGAAGAAATCGAAATTAAAGTTTAATTAAAGAACTTGAATGTTTTTTTTTCTTTTTTTTATAATTTTTGTTGAAGTTGTGGCTTTTAGCCTATTATGATACAGTTATGTTTTTAGGGCAAACCTGCTGTTTCTTTTAAATTTATTTATTTATTTATTTCTTTAAGTAATGGAATGATTTGTTTTTTTTTTTTTTTTTTGAAAACGCTTATTTCTATAGTTCTTGAATATTTAACTAATTTAAATTATTTGTGAATATGAGTGCTACTTCTGTGAACTGTAACTTGTAATTAGTCACACGTTATGGTTTCAAAGTTTGTTGGTTTTGTTACTCGTTTTTATTTTTTTAGAAAATGAAAACTTTGACTTTAGTTTTAACTGTAAATTACTGGCAGAATTTTCTAAAGAGCACTTAACATTATAAGTACATATCTTTACAAATTTTTTAACAATACAAGCCAATATCTTCGACAAACTATTTGTTCTTTGATTAATTTGATCGATTTTTTTTTTAATTTATCTAAATGTCTATAAGAGTTAAAAATGTTATGGGGGGCATTGATGCAAACTAAGTAAAACTTTAGTTACCAAATTAGAATTATGTGGCGTATGAGCAATAAGTTAGATATTAAAAAATACTCTATTTCATTACTATGTCATTACTTTAACGGCAATGAAGCGATATGACCTTTTTATAAAAATTCAAAACTACTTAAGAATATATTAAAAAACAATCTTTTACAGAGAGTATAGTGCAGAAGAGTCATATATTATTGAATTGATGAATTTTCTTTACCCTTAAATGCATGAAGAATGTTCCCAAAAAGTAGAAATAACACTGGCCGACAAAAAAAGAAAAACAAAAAAAAAAAAAAAAAGAAAAAAAAAAAAAAAAATTATCGTGCTCCTTTAAAAAAAATATGTGGACTAGATGGAATTCCGTATGGTAAACTCGAATCTGCTTTCAGTTTTTTCCCATCAGGTCGAGATTTTTTTATGGGCGTGTCAAATATTGCGCTCTAAATAAGCCGATTACTCGAGTATATTTTACTAAAACTCGAGAACGCTATGCACGATTTATATAAATGATAGACCAAATTATGCGGAATAAAATTGGCTTTAATTCGTTTTACTATCAAATTTTTATCCGCTCAACAGTTTAGGAGATATTTTGAAGTAAGTGAAATAAATGATACAGCAAAATATGCGGAATAAAATTGGCTTTAATTCGTTTTACTATCAAATTTTTATCCGCTCAACAGTTTAGGAGATATTTTGAAATAAGTGTCCGAAAAAAAATTTTTTCATGCTAAATTCAAGATGTATTTTTTTTTACTAAAACTTCTTTTTAAAAGTTAAAACATCAAAAATCATCTTTACCTCACAGCTGGTAAAACTACTGCTTTCAGTTTTTTCCCATCAGGTCGAGATTTTTTTATGGGCGTGTCAAATATTGCGCTCTAAATAAGCCGATTACTCGAGTATATTTTACTAAAACTCGAGAACGCTATGCACGATTTATATAAATGATAGACCAAATTATGCGGAATAAAATTGGCTTTAATTCGTTTTACTATCAAATTTTTATCCGCTCAACAGTTTAGGAGATATTTTGAAGTAAGTGAAATAAATGATACAGCAAAATATGCGGAATAAAATTGGCTTTAATTCGTTTTACTATCAAATTTTTATCCGCTCAACAGTTTAGGAGATATTTTGAAATAAGTGTCCGAAAAAAAATTTTTTCATGCTAAATTCAAGATGTATTTTTTTTTACTAAAACTTCTTTTTAAAAGTTAAAACATCAAAAATCATCTTTACCTCACAGCTGGTAAAACTACGAGTAAATAAAGCCACGTATTATAAAAATTGATACACAAATTTTGATTGCATTCACAGTTAAGTTAGAATACCCTTGCATACCTATAGTTAAGTGGAGATACTCTATTGGGCAAAAAAAAAAAATTTGTTCGTCTTAAATCAAAAAATAGGTGGATTAGATGGAATTTAAAGCGCTATCACGTATTGTTTTTTTTATGGACATGACTGCTATGAGCCTGCCTTTTGGCAGTCACACTTGTACAACTCGAAAACGGTTTGCTCCAACATGTGGTGACTTAAATTGTCTTTGAGCTGAATTTAAATAATTTTTTGTTCAGTTAATATTCCCGTAGTTATTCGGTAATTAATAGCGAACAAAAATAATTTATTTTTATTTTTTTTTTTTTGAAAATGGTCAAAATGCAAAACTCTGAAATTCTTGAGCGAATATAAAATATTGTTGACATACCTTGAAGACAATTTTGTTATGCATCTTTTGGTGTATCACTTATCAAAATCAAGTAAACGGTTCTTGAGTAATAGTCCAAATTGTACAAACCATTCTCGAGTTTCATAGTCTGACCGCTGAATAAGGGGATAATATTAGTCATGCCTATAAAAAAAATAAGCACATGATAGAAAGAAAGTGAATGCAGTTTCTTGTTTAACTCGTCAAAATCCATGTAGTCTACCTATTTTTTTTTTCAAGAAAAAATAAAACCACCACTGTATTTCTACTCAATTGTATGTAACATGGGTATTTTTACTTAACTGTGAATAAAATTTGTGCATCCATTTAGAAGTTTCATGCCTTATTTTATTCGCAGCATTACCAGCTTTAAGATAAAAATGATAAACTGAAACATTTTTCATGTTTTCATATATTAAAAAATTTTAGTAACAAAAAAATTCAAAATATTGCATAAAAAAATGTTTTTCGGACATTTATTTCAAAATAACTGCGAAAGTATCGAGCACATAAAAAAATTAAGTTAAGGTGATTTGAATATATTTTTAGTCCGCATCTTTTGGTATATCATATATTTCAATCGTACACACCGTTCTAGAGTTATGAGGAAATATACTAGAGTAATGGCTTTACTATGGGCGAAATATTATTGACGCCCATAAAAAAATCCAGACCTGGTGAAAAAAAACTGAAAGCAGATTCGTGTTTAGCACATCAAAATGCATCAAGTTTAACTATTTGTCTTTGGGGGAAATTTTTTTTTGTCGACCAGTGTTATTAAAATAATTATTTCTTTTTATAAAATAGTACTTTTTGAAACATATTTTATTTTTTATTATGTGATGGAAATCACAGGATTGTAATTTCACATGCTGTTTGAAAAATCACCAAATATATTTTAGCATGTACTGCAGTTGACGCGTTTTTGTACCCACCATCAAAAAGATGGGGGGTATATTGATTTTGTCATTTCGTGTGTAACATGTCGAAGGAATCATTTAAGACCCCACAAAGTATATATTTTCTGGGACCTGGTTGAATTCTGAGTCGATCTAGCTATGTCCGTCCGTCTGTCTGTCCGTCTGTTAAAGGTAGGATAGAGCTCGAACGGGGCAACGTAGGGAGACGAAATTTGGCACAAAAAGTTATGGGCTAAAAACTAGAAACACAGGGTGTCCGTGAAATACTTTTCTGCTGATATTTCTTCAATAAAAGCACATACGCCAACACAATTTTGTACGTATACTTGGTGGATCGACATAAACTCGGAAACCAAAAATGGGCGTGGTCCGCCCACTTTACCGCCCACCTCCCATATATGGTGAAAATCAACGAAATTTTGTTCAAATAGTTCAAGGACCAATGTAAAGTCGGAAACAAAAAATGGGCGTGGTCCGCCCACTTTACTGCCTACTTTGATGCCTACTATAGATTCGGCCGGGCCGAATATATTTGCGCTTGTTCTTGTTCGGCTTCTTTCAATGAGAAAACAAATAAGAAAGAAAATAATGGGTCTAATTTTAAATTTCACATTTTTACTTAAAATTGGTAGGAAATAATACTATTAAATTATTATTATTTTTATTTTTGAAACCAAATAGACAGCTTCACTTTGCTATAAGCATGCGATTTGAAACTTTACACCTATTATGCAATTTGAAATCGTAATCGCTAATTTTATGCGATATGCGAATCTCATCAAATAGCCGAATATTTTTTCTTGAAAATAAGGAACTCGCATGAAAAAATTAGTGCATTAAAATCTGTTCTGGAACTTTTAAGTGGGTACACTTTTTTAAACTCTATTTTATGTCTTGCCATGCTCTTATGGTTCTTTAAATGGGTTTTCTTTTCTAAGGTCCTATATCTTTTTAAAAAAAAGTGCTTTTTTTTTTTTTGATACCATATAGTTGTCCTCTTGCTTTAATGAAAAAAAGTAGAAATTAGGCAAAAAATAAGAATACATTATGTTTTCAATTGATAGTAAGAAAGAAATCTTTTTTTAAAGTCACACATTCACAAATATTAGTAAAGTCATTTGTTTTAAATAAATCGACTTTGACTTCGTCAAAAATTAGTTTACCAATATTGTTTTTTTTTTAACATTATTTTTCTTCTGCATTTGAGTAAAGATCAACTTTTTTACCAAAATATAGTATTCATAATTTTGAAAAAATTTAATCTCAATAAATTTACTCTACATGTTTTAACTTTATTTTATGAAACATTTTCAATTATCTAAAACACACTTTTTCCACACACTGTATACTAATTACCATATAACAGAGCATTATTATTTTCAAAGTTTTACTATTTCATTGACCATGACTGTAAATTAAATTTATTTTCTTCTTTCAAATTTTACAAAACCAAATTGTCTCTAAATATCACGGTTAACCTTAAAATCGTATTTGGCAAAATTTAAAAAAAAAAAGCAAACAAAACATTAAGTACAATAAGTAAGTGAAATACAAGTACAAGTTGTTGTAGGTAGGGTGTAAACAAAATCATTAAAATAGTAAGTTGACATAATAAGTACAACAACAACAACAACGACTAATACTTATTACATACAAATACTCACACAAAATAATACAAAACAACAATAACAACGGTAACCACTACACAAATACATTTACAAAGCGACAGATAGACAAACAGACACCACTACATAAAATACTACAATCTTAATTGATTTGTCTCGAGGCTAAATACTGTATTTAGAGAGCGAGTAAAATGTTGTTGTATTTTGAATGTAAATAATGTAAATAATCATTAACAGAGGGTTGTTGGGAGGGGGTATTCTAAGCAGGGGATTGAAAATGGAAAAAGGTGGAAATAAAGTTAAGGGGGACAGAGCTAAAAACGAGTTTTGTTTTTAAGTGTTAAGAGTTTTACACTGCTCTTAGTATTGTTCTTAGCATTTTTTTATTCTGCTTTAATTATGGTAGTGGTGTGTATCTAAGTTTACCATTGTACCCATTTGTATGTGTGTTTTTTGGGGTTTATTTTATATGATTTTTCATGGTTTTTAGTGAAAATGTAAATACAGACATTAAATCGATTTTTATGTTTTATCCGTAGTATTTACTAAGTCAAATTCTTTCTAAGTTTAATTTTAGTTTTTTTCCACATTTTTTTATTTGTTTTTTGTTTATGTTTTTATTATTATTTTCCTGTGTTTTTGTAATTTATGTTTGTTTTTCATTTTGAACAGTTGTTTAAATTATTTTATTTGAATTTTATTTTATCAATTTTTTTATATTTTTGCACATTTTTAGAAAAACTAAACATTAAAATTTTTGAAAAATTAGGTTGATTTTATTTAGCTTCCATTAGCTTGGTGTTAGGGTTTTTTGATAGAGAGAGGGAGTATATAAGTTTGTCATTTTGGGGTAACACTAAGAAGACAATATTAAAAATTTATTTTTAATTTAAATAGAATTTTAAGTCTAATAAAAATAAATAACTTTTCTTTTTAAAGATGATCTAGATTTTATTCCCAACTTTTTTTACTAAACCAATTTTGGTGATTTTTAATAGCAAAGTGCTTAGGATAACAACTAACAATCTAAATAAATTTCAATTAATTCGAATCAAAAGTTTGTATGTAAGAATGTTTTCTACTTATTAATAGAAGGACGAACGGTAAGACGGACATAACTAAATAGGTACAAAATTACACTGGTAGACAAAAAAAATCCTCCCCCATAGACGAATAGTTGAACTTGATGTATTTTGATGTGCTAAACACGAATCTGCTTTCAGTTTTTTTCCATCAGGTCTGGAATTTTTTTAAGGGCGTGTCTAATGCTCAATAGTTTCGGAGTTATTTTGAAATAAGTGTCTAAAAAAAATCATTTTCATGCTAAATTTCTTTTAATAAATTAAAACATCAAAAATGTTACAGTTTATCATCTTTATTAACTAACAAAATAAGCTATGTATCTTCGAAATTGATGCACAAATCTTGATTTTATTCACAGTTAAGTAAAAATACCCATGTTACATACAATTGTATGTCAACAATATTTTTCATTCGCTCAAGAATTTTAGAGTTATGGTTTAAAATTTTCACCAATAAAAAAAAATATATATATTTTTTCGAGTATAATTTATCTTAATTGGTCAAACCGTTCTCGAGTTATACAAGTTTGACTGCCTAAAGGCGGGGTCATAGTAGTCATGCCCATAAAAAAAATCAATACGTGATAGAACAAAAGTAAAAGCTGATTCTTATTTAGCAGATTAAATTCCATCTAATCCACATATTATTTTTTTTATTTAAGACGAAAAAAAAAAAAAAATGTTTTTTGCCGACTAGTGTATTTCCACTTAACTATATGTATGCATGGGTATCCTAATTTAACTGTGAATCCAATCCAGATTTGTGCATTAATTTTTATGATCTATGGCTTTATTTACTAGTAGTTTTGCCAGCTTTGAGATAAAGATGATAAAATGAAAAATTTTTGATGTTTTCACTTTTAAAAAGAAGTTTTATGAAAAAAAAAAAAAAAGAAATCTTGAATTTAGCATTAAACAATTTTTTTCGGACACTTATTTCGAAATATCTCCAAAACTATTTAGCGGATAAAAATTTGTTAGCAGAAGAACTTAAAGCCAATTTTATTTCACATATTTTGGTGTATTATTTATATAAATTGTGCACACCGTTCTCGAGTTATAGTGAAATATACTCGAGTAATCGTTTTATTTAGGGCGCAATATTAAACACGCCCATAAAAAAATCTCTACCTGATGGGAGGAAACTGAAAGCAGATTCGAGTTTAGCATGCGGAATTCCATATAGTCCACATATTTTTATTTTTTTTTTTTTTTGAAGGAGCACGAAAAATTTTTTTTTGTTGGCCAGTGTTATATTTACATCAAAAATAAACGTTTAATGTTGTCTTCTTAGTGTTAGCCACAGAATGTTAAACTTATATACACACCCTCCCTTTAACACCTCCAAAGCTATGAGGCGAAATAAAAAAATTATTTATTATTTTAAAAATTATCTGATGATTAAGAATATATTGCAGATGGAAAACAATTTTTAAAATACTGAGGGACTGCTGTAGAGTATTTAAGATTCGTTATAGCCGAATATTGTATTTTCACTTGTTTTGTTTTGAACACGTCCCTCTATCCAATGCTCTTGCTCGCTTATTCGACGTGCTAGTGTCGTTGGCTCGTTTGTTTTTTTTTTTTTTTTTTTGTCAGTCCATCTGTCGTCTGTCTTTTAGTGGCTCTTTGCGATTTATTTTAGTTCAATATTTTTTTGTTATTTCTTTAATATTCATATTTACACGTTTAGCCAAATTATAAAAAAAAAAAATATGGGAAAAGAATGTCATTGTGTGTAGGTCATATAAAATTAAACATTTTTTCATATGAATATTGTTGTTGTTGCTGTGTTTTTTTTTTTTTTTTTTTTTTCATTATTATATATATTTATTATTATTCAAATGCGTGGGCTGTTTTTTCATACCACATTATATACCCGACATAAATATATTTTTTTTTACTTATAAACATACAACTTATTTTGTGTCTGCAAATACTTAAAGAAAATTTATTATAATTTATATTAATTTATTTTATATGGCATATTTATTTTTAAAACACAACAATAATAAATAATAAAGGATTTAGAATTTTGCGTGCCATAAAAAATATATACATACAACAACCACACACTTTTGAATATTATTCACAACTCAACCAAAAATTCTTTAAGTTTATAAAAATTAATTAAAAGAAAGAAATATTTGTAAACTGAAAATCTATAAAAAGTTTCAATAAATTTTGAATCTTGTCAAACATTATAATACTGACATCTTTCCGATTCTGAGTCACATCATAAAAAATTCACACTTTCCTCTGTCCCCTTATGACTATTACATTTTTTCCTTTATTAATCTAAATTTGAAATGCTCACAAAAAATTTAAATTATTCAAAATTAATTCTTTGAAATTAATTTATAAAAATTTTTACAAATTTTCTATTTGTATTTATCAAAAAATTTGTGACATTTATTTTTAAAGGTGAAGGTTATTTTTAAAATTTTATCTTTAACATTTGTAATTTACAAAAAAACTTAAATTTCTATTTTGTAAACATATATTACATATTTGTCTTAAATACATTTTTAAACAAATATTTTATTTTAAATTTTGTATCAATATTTATTAATTTTGTTTCCTCATCTCTGGCCCCCCACACTCAAAGTTTTGGCAAATGTGTTGTTAAAACACTCAGGCCATATTTTTCACTTTTAAATTATTTTTAAATTTGTCGTAGACAATTAAAAAATATTTATTTTCATTTTTTTTTTTTTCTATTTACAAATTGTCATTAAAATTTTTTCTCAACATTTTTGCAAACAGCTTGTTCATATAAAGTATAAAATTGACAAAAATAAAATTATGTAATTATTATTGTTATTTTTGGTCCCACAGATAAAAAAATTTAATATAAATTGTTTAACCCCTTAAAAGTGTAAAGAAAGTGTATATATATTTTTTGGCAAGAAAATAAAAGAAACTTTCACATTTTGTTTGTTTTTTATATAATTTATTAGGAAATTTGTTTTAATATTAAAAATAATTTTAGTTTTCTTTTTTAAGTAAACAAAATAAGTAAAAATTATTCTAAATTATATTTTTTATTTTATTTAAATAAAATTTAAATTAATTTTTTTTAATGTTTTTTTTTTGTGTTTATGTTAATGTACTAAGGGAAGAATCGTTTCAAAATCTACTACGTATGGGCTAACACATCGACATTTGACGGTATAAATTCTTTCATTATAATTTGATACTGAACTCGTGTCAACTTTATGCCAATGGGTAAAAATTTTCGTTAATAATTTAATCACGCAATGTTGAATTTGAATATATGGGGCAGATTCAGTATTGACATTGAATGGTATCGTTTTCAACACATATGTGATCGATTTTTCTTTGGGTATATTTTAAAAGAAATTATTTATCTTTATAAAGGTGTATTTTTGTAAATTAATCACTTTTTTCTATATTTAAAGAGGTCTATAAATATTATTAATAACTTCCGTTTTTATACCCTTCACCACAGGTCATTCCGTTTGTAATTTGTACAATATTCATCTAAGACCGTAAAACGAATATATTATTCTGCATCTTTATTGATAGGGAGTCGATATAACGTTGTCAGTCTGAATGTCTGTCTGTTGAAATCAGTTTTTAGAATGCCCCAGTTATCGGATATATATATTTTATACATCAAATTGTAGGGAATATACCTTAAAAGAACGTTAATAAAAATGAGCAAAATCAGTTTATAAATAGCCGAGATATCAAAGACCAAAGATATCTCCAAAAGTGGTTTTTGTTGTCGGCTTTCCTAAGCTTATATACAATATAGCTACTTCGTTCTTGCACGGAAAATTCTGAATTTTTTTCCAAATGTTTTAGCTGCATAAATGAACATAATCGGTCCATTGGTATCCGAGATATTGGCAAACAACTTTTTATTTTTTTATTTTTAATTAATTATTTTTATGGGCACTGAACAACAACAAAAACAAGCCTTATCAAATTTGTTTTTTAAATTTTTTATAAGCTAAATAATTTTTTTCATAGAAAATTTGATTTTTTTATTTTAATTTTTTTTTTTTCCTGAAGGAATAAACTCAATCGATTCATTAGTAACTGAGGTTTAAGCCAAAACACATTTTTATATTTTTTGAAGCTCTTATATAAGCTACAGACTTCGTTGTTAAAAACAACCAACTTATTTGCCGTTGTTAACCCAGATATCGACCAAAACGGGTTTTTGGACATTTTGAAGACCCAATAAAAGCTATGTTTTTCGTTCTTTCACAGATCAGTCACAAATATCGTATTTTTATAATTTTTAAGTTAATTATTTGATCCATATATGTTTTCAATATACCCCTTTTTTATTTAAGTTAATGTCTTCATTTGGTATTGATATTTTATTAACTTTAAAATATATTCTATATAACATCCCAACATGGTTGAAGGGTATATAAGATACAGCACTGCCGAATATAGCACAACATATCGTTTTTTTATTTGAATTTTTGTTTAATTTGATTGTTTTCTGAAGAAAATCAATAAAATATATTGGTAAAATTAAAAAAAAAATATTTTAATATTTTTTATATACATTAGGATAGTTCAAGCTGGTCGGCTGAGAAAAAAAAGCTTATGAAAAAAGTATTTTTAAAATTTTCATTATTTAGACCAAAATTTCTTGTAGAAGTTTTCTTAGGATTCTGCGTAAATTACGTTTTTGCTAACGTCTACTGACAAAAACAATTGACCCACCTTAATATACAGTTATGGACAAAAAAAATAGGGTCAAGTATAATTATTTGAAATTTTTTGAGTTTTCGACAAAATTTTATGCAAAAAAATAAAACTTTTAATGTCAAATCATTGCGAATATATTGGGTTATGAACCTGTACAAAAATAATATCATTTAAAATTATTCCGAAAACAGTACATCGTCTCAAGCTCCAATAGTCCTTTGCAGAAAATTTGGTGTAACGATATAAACAAAAATATAAATTGAAACATATACATTTTACTTTTGACAGTCGCAAATTTTTTAAGTTGGGTTGTTGTGTTTGTTGCCCTAATGCCTTAACCTGATATATGAGCCTTGGATATAACGAACTACGTTTATAACGAACTAAATATGTCGGTCCCTACGAGTTCGTTATAACCGTGTTCGACTGTATTTTGTTTCCAAGGACTTGGCACTTTTTTTGAAATGTCTTTTTCACTTTGTTTTTTTTTTATTATTTAATATTTTTTAATTTATAATTTTCGAAAATTTGAATTTATTTAATAGAAATAGGCATAGAATAGAACTAGAAGTTTATGTGAGAGCCACCCTATACTAAATTTTCAAAAAATTTACTCATTTTTTTGAAAATACAAAAACAAAATATATGTGACTACATGTATTTTGTTTTTGTTTGAATTAGGTTTCTGACAATTGAATTAGGTTTTTTTCTCTCACATAAATATCTAGTTGTTAATCTATGGAAATAGGTATTTTAAAATTATTCCTCTTTTAAAGATTTGTATTTTTGAGAACTTTTTTTTGGAAAATTATATTAAATTTTTTTTAAATTGAGTTCACGCACAATAATTTTTCTTGCCCCAATTCTAACTTCATAAGAGATGAATGTAGAAATTATGTAAAAGCTTAGAATTCTCCCCTCCTGAGCAAGAAATATTGCAGTATGTTATCTTCAACTTAGAATATCTAAGTAAAAAAAAAAAAAAAAAAAATTTTCAATTGGTGCTTTTTTTTTGAATATAAATTGTTTTTTTTTTTATAAAACCAACATTTTTATTTTTGGGAAATATTTTTACTTATTTTTTATATTTAGAAAATTGAAGAGTTCACATAACTTTATTTTTTTAATTGTACTTGCGGAGGTCCTGCAGAATGTCTATTTCAGTAAAATTTTTAATTTTAATAGTTATAATTTTTAAATAAATATCAATAGAGTGTTTAAATTAGATATTGCTATTAATTTCAAATTATATTTTTAACGATTATTTTACAATACAACCATTGAAGTATGCAATATTTTATCATATAATTAATCCCATGAGTTATGTTTACTTCTAATATGAATTTATTTTTTATTTTTTATTTATTTCTTGTTTTGTATTATAAAATTTCATTCAATAGGTATTTTATTAAAAATTGTTTTTTATAATTTGTATATGTCCTTAAAAATATTCTTCATTTTATTTTTATCGTGTTTATTTTAATTACAATGAATTTTATTTTCTAACAACTTTTATTTGTTTAATTTATGAACGTGTAATTTTAATTAAGTGTTTTGTGTTAATTTGTGTACTAAACAAAGTGTATAAATTGGTGTTTGTTAATTAATTAACATTTTTCATTTACATTATTTTTATTTCTGTGTGTGTATGTGTGTTTTATTTAACAATCTAACATTTTTTAATTAATCAACATTATTATTATTATTAACATCGTCAGCATCTTTATAATCAAAAGCTAAAACAACTAACACTCCTACTGCTTATGTATATAAAAACATTAATCAACGGCTACACTAACTTCATGACACCCTCAAATATAAACAAAAAAATCAAAAAAGGATATAAATGGATTATGATAAATTTTGTTTTTTTTTTCTCTTCCTTCCTTTCTCCCGTTCTTTTTCTCTCTTTGCAGTAAACACCAAAGCAATATTATAACAAACAACAACAACAAAGAATAAAAATAAAGGTTTTTTTGATACTTTGCTAAAAAAACAAAAACAAGTACACACAAAAATAAAACGGAAATATTAAGGGACCGTCCGCTCTTATGGGAATTATTTAAACAAACAAAATACAAATAATTGTAAAATAATTAAGAAATCATTGGAGAAGAGAATATGAACAACAACAACAACTATAAAACAACAACACACTTTCATCCCAGAGAACAAAAATATAACAAATGAAGGATCGTGTGCGGAATATACGGGTTAAAAATCATATTTAGCGTATTAATTTATTTATAATAAAGAAAAACAAACAAAGATCATCCTTATAAAAAAAAAACAAAAAGAAAAATACGACATGTTTTTTGATTTTAGTTATTTTTTTTTATAAGAACAATTTTTATTTACAAAATGTTTTTTTGTTTATTATACTATTTTTTGTAGCATAATTCTTTAAATTTAATATTAATGATAATAATAAATGAGAAAACAAAATATTTAATATAATTTAAAGAAATCTTTAAGAAAAAAATATATAAATTGATCTTTTAAATTCAAAAATTAAAAAGAAAGAAAATAAAAACAAATTTAATTGCTACTTTATATATATAAATTTATATATATATTTAGTAAATTACTACATATAAACACACAACACTATTCAACTATTTATTTGTTTATGTATATTTAATATTATAAAAAAAAAATAAAGAAAACTTTGAAATAAAATAAAACAAAAAAATAAACAATAACACATACAACACACTGACATTTGTTTATAAAAATACACTAAGAGAAAAAAATAAGAAATAAAAGAAAAAGAACAAAAACAAAAAAATTTAATCACAAGACTATTCAGGTGTAAAAACAAATATATATAAAAAGAAAATGCAGAGTATATATAAATACATACATACAAACTTAGAAAACACACAGAGAAAAATAAAAAAAAAACATCTTAAGAAGATAAAATAAAAATTATTTAAAGAGAAAAAAAAAAAAAAACGTAATGTAAAGTAACGCTTTATTTTTAAATATACATACAGTTATATTTATATATTAACACAAGAAGAAAAAACAACAACTAACAGATTATTAATATTGATGATGTTTACTTACTCTGTCTATACTCTTGCTCTTTACCTTACCAACAACTCCCTTGTAATAACAAATAATAACAAGAGAAAGGTTTTTCTTGTTTTTTTTTTTTTTTGTTTGGTAAAGAAAAATCCTTTATATTTTTTTTTTTATTTATTTTTGTTAAAAGTTAAAAGAGAAAAAAAAAGAAAGATTATTTTTACATAAACAAAAAGAGCTAAATTATGAAGAGCGCGTATTATAATAATTATAATATTATTGTTATAATAAAACCAAATTTCCCTTATAAATATTTATTCTTATAGTAATGACAACAAAAAGGAGAAGTATAAAAAAAATCTTTAAGTATTTGAGTAGAAAGAAATTTATGTTTTTTATTTAGTTTTTTAAATATTAAAAAAAAAAAATTACTTTAATAAAAAAAGTAAATTTTGAAAAAAATTCTAAAATTAAAAGCAAATAATTTAAGTATATTTATAAAAATAATGAAAATAAAAAAAAATATAACTAAAATTTTTAAAATAAACGAAAGCGTTACAAAAGCATCTTTATATTTAAAAACAAAAGAAAACTAAACAAAAATTGCTTTAAAATTTATATAAAAAAAAAAACAAAATTTTTCGGTGTCACGTGTTAGAAAAACAAAAAAAAAATAACTAAAATAAAACAAAAAAAAAAACAACTACAGAAAATTAAATATACCAAAAAAGATTTCAACAATTACTTGAATAGGGGAAAATCAATACTAAAAACTTATAAAAAAAAAAAAAAATTTAGAAGAGAAAACCACAACAACAAACTTTGGAACAAAAACCAAAAATAAAAAAAAGAAGAATTTAAGACGCCACAAGGCTTATAATATTTCCACAGAAAGTGGCAATTTTATTATTATCTTTTTTAAAAAGGATCAACAAAATTACACACATTAATTTAAAGCTAAAGGACTTTTTAAAAGTACTCTTAGGTTCTATGAATTACAGTTGGTTTATAAGTATAAAGAGACAAATTTGTTAATTATTTAATTTTTTGCAAAATAATTATTTGCTTTTTTTTTTTTTAAGTTGTTGGTAAAAGTTTCTTATCTAAGCGCCTTAGAGCCACTTAAGTTATAAAATTTGTTTCAAAAAAACAAAATCTTATCTTTAATTAACTATTGAAAAATAAAACATGAACTAGATTAGTTAAGGAAAAATTTATTCAAGAAATTTAAGAAAAAGAACACTTAAATTTTAATAATATTTACTGATCGCTATAATAATATTATACGTATCCAAAACTCTTAAATTTTTTTCTGTAGAAAGTATAAAAATTATTATTACAAAGATAGCTAAGCACACTTAAAATCACTATGAATCTTGGCTTAAAAGATTATTTAAAAGTTGTAGCAAAAGCAATTGTCTAGGGAAATATTTTTTAAAAATGTTTTATGTACCCAAAACTCTTAAATTTTCTCTGGTGAAAAAGTATTAAGATCACTATGAATCTAGGTCTAAAGGATCATTTTAAAATTGTAGCAGCAACAATTTTCTTGAGAAATATTTTTTTAAAAAATGTCTCAAGCTGCTAAAGAATTGGCAGGATCCAAATAAGATAAGAGATCTTTTTTAAATATCAAATAAAATGTAATTATGATTTTTAATAATACTTACTGAAATTTTAAACCGTGATCGCAATAATAACATTTTTCTTTTGAATCCTCTCGTGTAATAGAGTATAAAGTGCTTCAATTCAAAGTTAGCTAATTGTACCTTATAGTAATATGGTACCTTGGCTTAAAGGATTATTCAAAAGTTATAGCAAAAATAAATGTCTTGAAAATATTTTTTAAAAATGTTTTAAGTACCCAAAACTCTTAAATTTTACCTGAAGAAAGGGTATACAAATTCTCAACTGAAAGATAACTAAAGACACTTAAGATCACTATGAATCTTTCTTGTGAAAAATTTGTTAAAAAATTTCTCAAGCTGCTAAAGAATTTTTAAAATTGACATTTTATGAACAAAATCTTAAAAAAACACCAAACGACATGTCCCTCAATATACGGAGTTATTACAGACAGAATAATGGAAAATAACCAAAAAAAAAAATATTAAAAATATTTGTTGCTAAGATTATTACTTTAAAATCTGCTTCAAATGATATACGAAAACATCCTTAAATAATGGCCTTTGATGACATTATGGTGACATGTCATACAGCAGTAAGTACAGTAAGAAACGAAGAGCAAGAATATAATTTTACTTATTCAAAGCTCTTAAAACTTCTCAGACGAAAGAGTATAAAAAGTGTCAATTTGAAGATAGCTAAAAATACTTAAAAATCTTGGCTTAAAGCAATATTTGAGCAAAAACCATTTTGCTGAAAATATATATAATTTTTTTTTAATATCTCAAAGTGCTAAATAAGTTTAAAAAAAAAAAAAAAACGAAAACAAAAGTTCATTTTGAAGCAAATATGGTTTTTAATTTGTCATTTTACCATCAAAATCTATTCAAAAAACACCAAATGATATGTCCCTCCATTTACGGAATTAAAACGGACAGAAATTTTAGTAAAATACAAATTTAAAACTTATAAACTTCTTTTTGAATAAGAAAATATTTTTGTCATTATTACCTACGAAAAATATTCTTTTGATGACATTATGGTGACATGTCACAGATTAGTAAGCACATTAGCATTTTACTTATCCAAAACTTTTAAATTTTTTCAGACGAAAAAGTATAAGTGAAAATTTTATTGAATTTTTTTTATTTAGTTTTTAATATCTCAAAATGCTAAATAAACTAAAAGGATTCAAAAAAGATAAGAGTTCATTCATTTTAAAGTTAATATGTATTTTTAACATTTCACGATTAAACTATTTTCAAAAACCAACAATGACATGTCCCTCCATTTACGGAAAATACCAAGAACAAATTAAAAACTTTTGAAAATAATTATTGCCAAGTTCTTTTAAAGCAGCGCTAGGCGCTCTGAGAACAGATTTTATTAACATTTTTTTATTATATGTTTTGTATTTTACACATGAAAAAACTAAGAGTACGTCCGCACATGTGCGCCACTTTGGCAAACACTGTTTTAAAGTAATAAGATATTTTTGTCCACAAAATTCTTTGCAAATTAAATTAAAAATAAATTTAAAAATAAATATTGATGAAAGTACGGTTACATGTCTGACAAAAGTAAGCACATTCAAAAAAATTCTAATATAAAATTCAAAACACTTAAACATTTTTGGCTCTTAATAACTCAATTATTACACTAACTGTAATTCATATATTAGTTTACAAGACAACAAAAAAAAAAAAAAAAAAAAAAATAATAACATCTCACACCTCTCCCTCTCCCCATTACAACACACAAAGCCCTTAACAAAAGCTTTCCCTACCACTACGAACGACAGCAAAACATTAAAATGAAAAAAAAAATACAGGACAGAAAGAAAACAAAAATAAACTTAAACAACAAAATAACGGTTACATATGAAAACAACTCAAGAGTATAACAACAACAAAAAGTAACGGTTATATACAAAAAAAAATTTATAAGAGAACAGAAATAGAGCGTAACAGAAAGAGAAACCTTAAACACAAAAAAAACTAAGGAAAACAGGAAAAGGAAATTATGAGAAAAAGCAAACAAAAAAAGTAAAAGTAATGTAGAAGAAAATGAAAAAAGAAACATTAAAAAATAAAGAAAACACAAACAAACAAAAACTAAAATAAGTTTTTTTTAGGAATAATAAATGTTAAATTACAACATTATACATATACTAATAATATTTAAAGGAAAAATAAAACAACAACAACAAAACAAATAAATAAAAACAAAAACAGAAAGTAAAAGCTTGTGTGTGTAAAAGTTTAAGGTTAAAATAAAATAAAAAAACTAAAGGATTTAATAAATTTAAAAAAAAGTAACAGAAAAAAGAAAAAATTGAAATTAAATTTAATTTTGGCTTCTAAAAATAAAATAAAATTATTAAGATATAAAAAAAAACATAATCATACATTTAAACAAAAAACACAAACAAACACTGGCTTAGTTTTTTTTAAGATCCTTTTTTTTTTTAATAAAAATAAAAAATTAAAAATAAATTGTTTTTTAAAAGGGATCTATTATAATTTTTATTTAATTTAAATATTAAAAAAAAAATTTTTTTGTTAATTTATTTTTTTGTTTGTTTTTTAATTAGTTAATTTTTTATTTTTTTTTTTTAATATTAAAAAAAGTAAATTCCTTTAAATTTATTTCTTATATAAAAAGAAATTAAAACCAAAAATATTAAAAACAACAAATTTAAATTATTTATTATTTTATTTTACATCACATGTTTTAACAATTTTTCTTTGCAATAAATTGTTTGATTTTTTGTCTAGTATTTTGTTCTTTATTTAATTTTTTTATTTTTCTATTAAATAATAAAACATTAAATGTTTTTTTTTATTTATTAATAAATCACAAAAAACTAATTTAAATTTCTGTTTTTTTATTTTTATTTTTAATATAATTTAGCTAAAAGTTTTTAATATAAAGCATCCAATAAAAATAATTTATGTTTTTTTTATTTATAACCCTTAAAAAAAGTTTAAGAGAAGACAACATTTAATTACAAAATGTGAAGAGAAAATTAAAAAAAAAAAAAAAAAACCAAGAGTTAATTTTATATTTAAATTTAAATAAAAATAAAATCATGAAAAACTAAATATTAATACTAAAATCTAAAAAAAAGGAAACTAAAATAAATTATAAAATAAAAAAAATTAAACCAACAAATTTGCAATACCCCAAGGGTAATTGTTTAATTCTAACTTTATATAGTCATTTAAATAAATAAATAATATTAATAAAATAGTACGAGTATATTTGTGTGTATTGTCTTTCCTTGTAAACGTATTTCTATTATTATTATTTTTTTAATTTCATTTATTTAATTTTTTAATTTGATTTTATTTTTGTTTTATTTGTTATTATTTTTATAATTTAAATAAATATTATCATTTATTATTTTTTTCTAGTATTCATTTTTTTCTTTAGTTAAGTTTAGTAATTTAATTATTTAACACAAAATAAAATAAATAAATAATAAAAAAAAAGAAAAAACTTATTTGAATAAATTATTAATATTGATTAAAAGTAATATTATTATGTTTAAAAAAACAACAAAACAACTATACAATAATTATTTGAGAAAACAAAAATAAACAGAGAATCTTAAAACTGATCCCCATAAAAACAAGTGATTTTTTATTTATTCTTGATTGAGAAAGGTTATTTAAAGGGCTAATAAATTTGGGATTTTAGAATTTTTAAATTAAATTCCAGAATTTTAATAGGAAAGATCATTTCAAAAATAAACTGTTTCAATTTGTCAAATCAACGTCAAATATTTTTTACTTTAAATGTTTTACTTTTTATTTGGAAAATATACTTTCAATCATCTTTGAAAAATCGACGCAGAGAAAGGACGCAAACGCACTTAACTTCGGAGGGCCTTTATAATATTATCAGCTTATATTTTCCAGATTCCAGAGATTTTTTTGGCTCAGAAACTGCATTAGTTGATTGCCAAAGAGAAATATATTACTGATCATGGTTGAAGAGATTTTTGAGCTTCAAAGAATTAAATAGGACGAATTCCTAATGTCCCTTTCCTGTTGTATTATTAAAGGTTATATGCATTTAAACCCTCTAGGAATAGTGATCAAAATAACTTTTATAGGCATCAAGTCGAAATTCATTTAAAACGATCGCAAATGGAAAATTTCAACTGACTTCGATTTAGTCAGGAGTTGAAGGCTTTGAAAGTGTTAAAACTGGAATAATATCTGTTGCAACAATGTAGAGTTCAAGAGATTCCAAGAACTAAATGGTGATTCTTTTTAAGCATCATAATTCTGTTGTTGTTGTAACAGTTCTGTTGTGATTGGAAGTTCCTCCCTGGGGAAAAACTTCCGGTTGGTGCAACTGTTGCTGAGTTGACAATTTTTGGCCGAGTAGAGCTCGGTCGTTCCAGAGCGAAGATCCAATTGTCGTGGGAACGAATTATAATTCCGTAGCCAATTATGGTTCAAATATGGTTATCTTTATTATTATTTTCTTATGGCGTTTATTCTTTAATTAATGTGCGTTAATTTAGCCATAGAAGGTACTAAGTAGAATTTGATCTTTAATGATCATAATGGAGGGAATTTCAATGACTTCATTCTCACCGGCTTTGAAATCTTTGGGAGTAATACATTTAGACGACTGGCCAGATATTAAACAATCTAACACTTGAGTAATATTCCAAATGTGTTTCTCTTTGATGGCTCTTTCGTGTAGCATTATCAAAGAGAATAGAGATTTGTCTACATTTCTGACACCATTTTACCTAGAGGAGTTGACCAAAACTGTTCCATACCCAATAAAAATGGATCTTCGAATGTAAACTAGCGCTAGCAGTTTTCTTTAGGAATGTATTTTGTATGGTGAGTTTCTGGTTAGATGCAATATATTTTAAATGATCCAAAGGGGGGTAAATTATAATTGACTTCGATTCTAATAGAAGTTTAAAGTTTCAGCTCTAATGCTAGGTTTTGTATGTATAATACCTGATCTAATACTTCAAGGACTTTCAAAGCCAATACGTTGATTATTTTTAAGGTTTAATTTGCAATATTTTGGCATTTTAACGAAAGAGACTTTCGTGTTACTTTAGCAAAGAGAATAAAGTTTTTTTCGTACATTATTCAAGTTAATTTCAAGCAAAATGACCTGAAAGAAAGAGAATTTCATCAACCTAGATTCTATCTGAAGGTTTTTGATTTCAATTTTTTTTGTGTTCTAATGTTTTCTATAGCCTATGATTGATTATCTTTTAAGCTCTTGATTACCTATTCTTTTGTTCGAATCTAAACGAAATGTAATCTGCAAGCGGCAAATGGTAATTTCCACTGCTGTCCCTTTTTTGAGAGAGAATTTCATCAACCAAGATTCTATCTGAAGGTTTTGATTTGATGGTTTTTTGAGTTTTAATGTTTTCTATAGCCCATGATTATTTTTTAAGCTACTGATTTCCTAAATTTGTTGGTCGAAAGTCAAGCGACAATCGGTAATTTCGCCTGTTGTCTCTTTTTTATGGCAGTTTAGCTTAGATCAGCAGTATCCGCCTCGAAGGACCGTAAACATGTAATTATTCTTTACGTCTACATTTAGCATTCTAATTATTCTAATGTAATGAAAATGCGATCTGCAGGCGGTAAATAGTAATTTCCCCTGTCATTTCTTTTTAGCAAAAGACAAAAACAAACTTAGCGGTGTTTATCAGTATCCAGCTCGAAGGACAATAAACATATAAATGAAATGCGATCTGCAAGTTGCCATTTTTTTTTGCAAAAGATAAGAGATTCTAGCGTCGTTTTCCAGTATCCAGCTCGAAGGACCATAACCAGGAAGTGATTTTTGATTAGGAAATGTTCTTCTTCGACTAAAACGCAGCTGACATTTAACCCTCTAGATCTATGCTCACATTTGTTAAATATTTGACCAAATTTGTGTGACCACTAGTTCTACAAAAAAATTTTTTGCCGTTGTTTGATCTTGCAAATATTTTGTAAGAGAAAACAACGTCAAACAATATTCCGTAAAAATGTCAACTGTGAGTAATGATAAGGAAAAAAAATCCAATTAAAATGGAGAAGTTAGAAAATATTTTATATAGTGGTTACATCATTTGGGTAAAATATTTGACTAGTCTGAACATCAATTTAATACAATTAAAATTACTGTACAATTTTTGAAGAATTTAAGGTCCAAATATTTAGTTTAATATGTCAACTAAATATTTTGCATATTAAAAAAAAAATACATATATAATAATAAAATAATAAATAATCACAAAAGATACTCTAAGGTCCCATCGACTGTTATAAGGTTTATTGCATTTTATTAAATGCTGTTTACTCTTAATCTTCTAATAATCGAAATCTAATTTTTTAAGAAGATAATTTTGCTACCTTATAACTTAGAAGTAACGTACGTTTACCGTTATTTATAATAAATAATAATAAATTTATGAGTTTTTAATGTTTACTCTGAGAGAGCTTTTGTGTAAAGTTTATACAAAAGAGTCTATTCACACTGTGCTCTTATTTCATTTTGGTATAAATTTAATTATTTTTATTTAAAAATGTTTAAATATATTATAGCAAACAATTATTTCATTTAAGAAATTTTAAAATGAAATTACCAGCCATGTTTTTTTAAAATTTAAATACACATTTTTTGTCGAAGTCAAATAATTAATTTCTTAAAAATTAAATCTAAAAACATTTTTAAATATGTTAAAAGAACATAAAATAATAAAAGTAATCCCTGGTAATAAATGTAAATGTTTTAAGTTCATAATTAAGTAAAAAACTTAAGAAAAAAACTACACAAAATTATTTAAAAAAATAAACAACCGAACACCAATACCAACATAAGTAACCATATAAATATAAAAAATAAAAAATATTTAACAAAAATATGATAAATAAAACCGAAAATGTCGTCGTCGTTAGTCGTTGTAACATTATAGCGTCTCTATGAAAAAAAATTGTCGTCTTTTTGAAAAATATAGAAAAAAATAAGAAATAAAAAAAAAAAAACTACTAATAAATAATATAAATATATAGGAGAAAGGAAAAACAAAAAAAGTTTTTACAAAAAACACTAGAGAAACAAAAAATCATCATCGTCTTTAATAATATTTAAAAAAATAATAGATAAATGTATATGTACTACCTTAATAATAAATAAATAATGACTATTTGAAAATTAAAAAAAATATAATAAAAAACACAGTCACGACAAAAACATTAAGTAAATAAACTTAAAAAACCATTTAAATAATAACAACTTAAAAGTAAAAATGAAATAATAAAGAGGAGAAAGAATTAAAAAAATTCTTAAATGTAAATTTTTTAAAATAACTTAAAAAACACTTTTATTTTTTCAAATTTAATAAATTTTCAAAATTGTCTTTAAAATTAAAAGAAAATTTAAATTTTTTTTAAACATTAGAGTAACCCACCAAATTGAATGATACAAATATT
Organism: Protophormia terraenovae; assembly: GCA_951394005.1. NCBI lineage: Eukaryota > Metazoa > Arthropoda > Insecta > Diptera > Calliphoridae > Protophormia > Protophormia terraenovae. The sequence goes on along the minus strand of OX596074.1, from coordinate 2,444,791 downwards.
AATTTTATTTAAGCTTTTTAAAGTTTTTCTTTAAAATATTTTTTAAAATTAACAAAATTAAAAATTTGTTCCAAAACTGTTTGGTTGGTTACTTTAAACAAAAATAACACTTTAATCATAAATATTTACACACATACACATAAACCTACATATTTGGCACACTCAACATAAACACACTCTTCTAATGATTGTCTTCATTTTATACACAAACATATTTACATATATATACATATATAGTTTAATATACACATAAATATAATTTATTATATAAAAGAAAATAAAATTTGTCATACATATGCTGCTACTTTTATATACTTATAAAGAGTATATGTATGTATTTAAAAAAAAGAGAAAATAAAAACAAACTTCTTATCATTTCATCTTGATAAAAATAAATATTTGCATAAATAGTATAAGGAAAACAAAAAAATAATAAAGAAAATTAAACTCAAACACATCATCTCACACACATACCTACACACCTATGTATAAATACACCTTTAACTCCCAAAAGTATACAAAGAGAAATTGTATTCATCAATTCATATAAAGAGTAAACACATTAAAGGTATTACATACAAACACACTAATATAAATAAACATATAATGCAAAACATGGATGTTTATGAAAACAAGTGCATCCTCTCTCTCTATATATTAATATAAATAAATACAGGTGTCTCTGTGTGTGTGAGTTATAAAACCAAACATCATGTAATGAATGACAAATCTAAAAACAAATAACACAAAAAATAAACTCATTTTATTCTAAAATAAGTAAAAAAAAAAAAAACATTAAATTCACTGTGTTTAAAAAGAAAATTTAAAAAAATAACGGAAAATAAATTTAAATAAATATAAATGTAAAATTAGTAGCAAAAAAAAAAAAAATAAAATCTTAATAAAAAAAAAAAAAACTGAAAAAATATGTATTTAAATTTAATATTAAAAATAAAAAAACAAAAACATATTAATATAAAATAATACATACTTTAACATAAAAACATAAAAAAAAGAAATAAAAAATTGCAAAAAAATAAAAAAAAAATATTCAAGAAAAATAAATTAAAAAAAAAAACAAAAGAAAAAATTCTAATAAAAAATTGTGTTTTTATTAAAAAAAAAAAAAAACAAAAATAAG